>JAPQWN010000002.1:25665000-26865000 GCA_028538565.1 Umbellularia californica
AGCCAAGTGTTCTTCCTAATTTCTAACAATTACTGACGCAGTAAATTATCAAAAATCAGTTGCTTCACAAATTAGAGGGATCAAACAATTACGGATTTGATTTCTAATTCAGCAGTAGATTGCAACGAAAAATAAACTAGTAGGCCTCCTAGTAATTAAACGAAACAATCATGATAACAAATTAAGCACAGAAGAACAATCCATATTCAAAGCATAAATTGAATAATGAAAATAAATTAGATCTCACAGTATTTATTCCGAGGCTTCAGTCTCCTTTGACCAATGACAAAAAATTAGCCACGCAGGGCCATAAAAAGACTTGCAAAATTAATAAAAGAAAAGAAGAAGAGTAATGAAGAAAGAGAGAGAGAGACTTCGTCAGAGAGGAGAAGGTACTCTACGTTGGATATGGGATGGGTTATTTATAGTGGAGAGTTAAGTTAGAGAGAGGAGAGAAGTTAGGTGATGTGTTCGTTGCATGATGGGAAAGAGAAGTGAAGATGGATAAGAATTAGAGAGAAAAGAGAAAAGGTAGAAAGTACAATTAGATAAGGACAGTGGCTGTGGCTGGTGTGATATTAGAGGGAAAGATGGATTTGAGAGATGAGGTGGCGTTGGAATTGGAGATGGAAATTAATAGAATAATCAATTAAATTCTAACTTAGTCAAAATCTTCTTCTTGACCATATCTTCTCGCTCGGGCTTCTGTTGGACTCGACCCAAGAATTAAAGTTGCACTATTTTTCGTTCTGCACAATATGAGCCCAATATTGGATATGTTTCGACGAACTCCTGATTTCTTCAAATTTACCATAATGCCATTCTGCTTGTTTTTTTTCATCCAATTAGCATCAGGTACGAGCAGTAACTTCAAGTCTGATTTCGACCTTGATGCAGCCAGTATTTCTCAAAACTCAAAACATGAAAGTTGTAGATCTTTTTCTTGGCGTTCCATAGCATCTTGAATCATCTCAATTGGAGCTCAGATGAGAGAGTTATGCCCAGATTACGAAGTGCTGTCCAAACTGTCCAGAGTCGCCCAATTAGCTTTGTTTTGCACTTAATGCCTCCATTTGCATCCTAAATCAAAATATAAGAATAATTAGTGCAATTGGACATCAAATAGATACAAAGGACTAAATATTAATGGAGAAAAATATATCATTTTTCATTCTCATCAATCCATCTTCTTCTTCAAAGGTTCATCAAGTTGCTATTGAAGTTCAAAGACTTTGGAGTTCTTCCCTTCTACTCTTCTGAAGTAGATTCACTTTGAAGAGGTTGTCAAGGTGGTTGGTTCAAGCACGATGAAAGCACATAGCGAGTCGTCGGTAAGATCTACATAGTCCTTAGGTTGAGTTGCAACTAGGAAAGGGGTTTGTGAGTTTTAAGAACTTTCAATTCATAGTGCTTGGATGTTTGTTTGCTTAGATGGTAAGGCTCGTGGTTTTCTTCCAAGTAGAGTTTTTCACATATAAATCATTTGTCTCCTTTTCTTTTGTTGATTTTTTCTTTTTTATTTGGATTCAGTTTTATTAACCCTAGTTTAATAATTTGAGTGGAAATCTAAAAGAAATACTATTTTGGGACCTTAGCATGTGTCGAGGCTTAAATCTGCACCCTTCACGTTGAGATAAATTCTTGCTGTGCAACATTACACGTGCTATCTCCTGGATAACACGATTCTTTTTCTCAACTACTCCATTTTGTTGTGGTGCTTTTTGTGCAGAAAATTAATGTTTTATACCATGTTGAGTGCAAAAGGAAGTAAAGGCAGTGTTTTCAAACTCAGTGTCGTGATCTGTGCGTATGCGTGAGACACCACCAAAGTCTTGGTCTTTATCTACAATAAGCAAAAAGACCATAAATCACTAAAAGCATAAAAAGTTTCTGACTTTTCACGCAAGAATCTCACCCATGTATGCCTTGAAAAGTCATCAATGGTGAGAAAAATGTATTTCTTACGGCCAATGCTTTCCACTTTAGTATGACCCATAATATCCATGTGAAGCAATTCCAATTACCTTTTAGTGGTGAGAGAGTCCAACTTCTTGTGTGACGCCTAATTTACTTGCCAACCTGACATGGGAAACACACATTGTTCGGGGCTTTCCAAAGTTTGGGCAGCCCACGAACTAGCTCATGTTTAGCCAAAAATTCAAGATATTTATGGATAACATGGCCTAACCTTGGATGCCACAAGTCAACATCACTTAACCTAGCTATGTGATATGATAAATCATTTTCTGTGGCTATTACATAGAAATTGTCAAGATTTTTTCATGGAGTACAGTTTTCCCTTTCTTATCAACAATAATGCATTCATTTGAGGAAAAATGAACTTCATACTGTGAGTCACACAATTGACTTATGCTAAGCAAATTGGTTTTCAAACCATCTACCAGATAAACATTAGACAATTTGGACATACTTGGAATGGAGACGGTTCCCCTACCGATAACCTTTGCCTTACCTCCATCGCCGAAACGAACACTACCATCATTGCAGTTCTCAAGAGTGGTGAAGAGTGCTTTGTTTCTTGTCACGTGCCTTGAACACCCCCTATCCAAATAGCATGCATCTAATTCTTGTGCACTAAGTACAGTGAGGACCACATTTCAGCGTAGGTCAGATTTACGAACCCAGATGATTTCAACTTAAAAGATTATGTACAATTAAAATATGAATTTTCTATCATCTCTGTGCAAATCGTACATATAACAGCTAATATTTCTTTCACATTTTACCATTTAGTTGAGATTCTCAAACATGAATTCACTACATATGGTTATACATAAAAAAAAATTATAGTTTATTTCTACAAAGCAAGTTAAAGCATCAAATGAATGCGAGTTTATTGTAACAAGTATTAGCTAGTAAATTCATTTTACAGTGCTATATATATATAAATATATATATATATATATATATATATAAAACAATGAAATAATATGAAATAACAACTAAAAAAATGCAAGTCTATTGTAACAATTAGTTGGTATTTATTTACACATGACCATCATATGAAATAATACAACCAAAGAAAAGCATAAAACATACCAACTCAACTGGTAGATGTTCAATTGATACTATGCGAGCTTTAAGGAAAAAAAAAATCCGAACATATAACCAAAAAAAAACAACATATTTGAATGATTGAATACAGATGAAGACATAAATTTCAAGATAACAACTAGAATAAAAACCCTCCGTAGAACCCAAAAAAATGTAAGAAATAAGGGAGAAACAATGCCAAATTATATCAACTCATTAGAAACTCAAAAACAGGAGGAAAAAAGAAAGAAAAAACAGGGGAAAAAAGAGAGGCGAGAATTGAGAGAATCCATACCTTGAAGAGAAAAACGGAGAGTGAACCCTAGTCATGGGTTTTGCTGCGAACAGTCTGCGAACACTTAAAACGAACCCTTGAGTGATAATGTGATCGTCCAAGTATGTGAGAGGAGGGAGATAAGAGGGGATGGAGGGAGGGAGGGAAACTGACGAGTTTGTGAGAGAGAAGAGAAAAGGCAGAGAGAGAAGTAATAACGTGCAGAGTGTAAACTTTAGCTGCATAAAAAAATGGTGTCATTATGATCAAATTGAAGTTTATCATTATCATTAAAATTATCAACTAAACAATAACTTCCGCTAATTTCTCATCAACAGGAGTTCCGTCCTTCCTCGTATGGGTGCGAATGAAAAGATCCGCTTGATAAGGTATACTCTCATCAGTCTTTTTCCCATCAGTCTTGTTCCAAACATGAATTTATAAATTCTACGAAAATCCTTTTCCGAGATTTCCAATTCTATGAAATTTGCTGACGTGGAAATTTCCTCTTTCTGTGGAAAGGGTGTGTACACAAACATGCCTTGAAACAAAAGAGAGTAGAGTCTAAGTGCTTGAATTTAAGTCTAAGGAAAAATCTCTTAGGGCCTATTTGTTAGTACTGTGAATAACTAAAAATGAGAGGAAAAATCAATCAAGGGGAGGAAATGAATACTCTCATCTATGACCCTAATAATTTAAATCTTAATAATACTCCGCAAAACCTGACATTGTTGGGACCGTAACAGCAAACTAAGGGATGTTACATGATAAAAGCTTCACATTGAAGGCATAGTTTTCCTTTTGTAATCAATCTAATATCGTGATCCTTAGATTCATGTGGGGGAGGAAGCATCATTAGTTTCATCAAAATTGTCCCAAGACAAAATTCTAATGAAAAAGATTTCTCAAAATTTCGGCATAGTCTCCCAATGGGTGACATTTAAATTTTTTTTACAACCTGCTAAGTACATGTACATAACAAGGAAAATTTCATCTAAACACCCCAGTGCCCCTCCACACTATAAAGTTATTCACCACTCAACCATAAGTCATTCACCACTCAACAGTAGCACTTCAATAATTTACTTCACACATACACCATAAATATTATACGTTTTTTTTTTTTCTTTTTACAATCTGTTAGGTACCTATACATAGCAAAAAGGCTTCATATAAACACCCTACTAGTGCCCCTCCAAACTACAAAGTCATTCCCCACTCAACCATAGCACTCCAATAATTTACTTCACACATAGACCACGAATATTAAACAAAAATATTCTCGCCTAGCAACCAATTATTGGACACTTCCTTCTAAAAAGTTAGTCAATCCAAATTAATAACCTAGTAACCAATTTCAGTAGAAAAAGCTCTCACCACCCGGGGACTCGATGCAGATCCATCCTTCCTTTTGTGAGTGGCCAAGAAGAGATTTGTGCAAGTTAACGGCTCATCCACACTTTTTTCTTTCTATAAGAAAAAAAAAATTAGGATATTTTGAAAAGATACTCCAAAAAGAAGATATATCCACACATCTTACCAACTCTGCAGCCACTCTGGCCTGTCCATTCCTTCCCTTTGTGTGCGGGCTCTTCAACTTCGACCTAGCAATCTTACCAGCCTGCCTGGCAGCTAAGGCCGATATGTCCACAAATTTTACCCATTCTCCTGGCTTCACATACTTGGGTACATTGTTCTTCCTATCTGCATTTGTGAGATATTTGTCTATTACCCGATAACGGAGAACACTCTTCCAATCTTCCCACGATATGTTTGCTCTCTTCATGATGAAATTTTTGTGGATCTCCTTGATGCTGCAAGTGCACTGCAAAGATTATGAATGAGGAGTTATGAATATAATAAAATGTTCATATTACTCAACACTTTAAAGAGCTTTTTGTAATAAATTTTACTTTAAATGACATAAATGCATAGGTACTCACAATCATGTTGTTCCAAATTTGCTTCTTAAGCTCACCTAGCACAGCTATCCATGCTTCATATATGGGGGACACACATGTCCTCAACAAATGTCCTATCAACAAACTTAGTTGGGGCCTTTGGTCTCAATTCTCGCCAAAAGTGATTGGGATAGTCACACCTGATTCGAATTGGTTATTTTAAGCATTCGTTTATTAAGAAGAAACAAAAATAAATGTGAATATATATAATGGTTGTTCGCAATATGTACTCTCGCAGAAACTGCACTCTGATAGTGTAAATGCTGACGCCGCATAAGTATGTGTTTGTTGAATGATCATGTGACATACTGCCTATAACATAAAAAAATTGTGAACTTTGAAAATTGTTGTCATATAATAAATATTGACATGTAAAAAAATAAGGAAACCCAATCAATGAATTATAAAATAAATTCCAATTTAATGAAACATTATATTACAAATTTGTCCATTTAATGAAACATATATGCCATGCGAAGAATATTGATATGAACCTGTCACCTCATATTATTAAGGATTGTCTCCTTAGTCACCAATGATATCTTCAGCTATAATATCATCATGTAATGCTACGGTATATGAGTTTTCATTCGTAATTCCTTCAAAGACTAACGGATCTTCATAAAAGTCCATGTCTTAATTAAGTCTTTCTGGAGCATCCAACACAAAATGCCACTCATTCATATGACGACTTTGATCATTGCAATAGAAGACTTAAGAAGCTTAAGCAAGAATAAATGGCTCATTTGTTTCTTTTGTAGTTCTCAGTAATCTCTCTAAATTAACATATCTCAAGTTTGCTTTTTGATCAGCTCTAATGTTGTTTGTGTCCTCTATACGTACCCAATCACAGTTGAATACTACTACTTTGAACTCATGGTAATCTAACTCTAAAACTTGTTTGACAATGCCATAGTAAGTGTCCTCCTCAGATACAAAATTACTGTCCTTGACACTAGATCTAAACTTATTTAGAGCTTTCATGGAGACCCCACTGTTTTGTGTTGTTTTCGATATTATCGAAGCCGTTGTGCAAAAAATAAATCCATTTATCGCATATGAGGTATATGAAATAGCTTCAAATCTAGATCCATCAGCAAGCCTTTTTAAGACATTGTTTTCCTCATTCTGTAATTGTTGTTTAAACCAAGTAATGTTATCCATCTCCTTTTCTATTCGTATGGGGTCTCTCTGATTCTAACCATTAGATACGAGTTCCTGTACATATTTATCATAATTCCCGTACATAAATTGATTTTGAACTTTAGCTGCATTATACAAGCTTCCTGCCTTGATATACTAGCCAATGAAGTACTTCCCTAACCTAACATGACCTAATATTATTAGTCCAATGTACTTGACCCCTAGAGTCTACACAACTGAGCTTCGGTCCCCTGATGGTTGGCCCTGGCTGCCTTCGGATTAAGCCAGTTTATTTTCTACTGCAATTAGTTTCTTATTTCCACCCCATTATCGGCGCTCCTATATCCGCCACATAAGTTGGGCTTTTGCCTCCCCGTGTTATGCCGCGTAGCTCCGTGGGTTGGCCATTCCTCATGCGAGCTCTCTCCTTGGCGCTCCTATATCACTACAACAGAAAAGAGTTTTCCCGGCGCACATTTTCACTGCTAAAAACGAACAAAATTGCAGCGAAATCTCTTTGCCGGCGATTACTACTTCGCTGCAAAATCACAGCAGAGAATCCTTCATTTCTGATCTTTAGCGTCGCAAACGGAAAATCGCTGCGAAAAACTTAATTGCGTCGATCTCAACTCGACGCAATTGCTTGTTTCTGACTATGTAACCGTTATTTTTGGGTTTCAAAAACTCAATTGCAGTGACTATGTATTGCCAGAACAATCTTTTAGCAGCGTTTTTGCACTTCGTCACTAGTTAGATTTCGCGGGTAAAACTCAATTGCGTTGATTTTAACTCGACGCAATTGCTCATTTCTGACTATGTCACCATTGATTTTTGGGTTTCAAAAATTCAATAGCGGCGTTACTTTATCGCTGGAATTGATGTTTTTCCAGCGTTTTTAGAAATCTTCGCTCCAAAGTCCAAAACTTGGTTGCAGCGAAGTTTTCGCCACTAATTCTCACTGTTTCGCCCAAATTAAATCACCGTAATTGGTGTGTTCAGTGTGTTTTTTTTCCTTACGTCACATTCATTGTCACATCTGCCAACTAAACACCATATAATTAATCTTTGTTTCTATTAACACACAGAAATTCATTAATCTGTTCAAACATCAATTCATCCAAATTCATGTATTTATACAATGTGGCGGCGCATTATATTCATATCAAGTACAAACCGGGCTACTATTAAATAAACCACACATCACTATTGTGTGGCCATAAAAAGATTTAAGGAGTCTATTATCACTAAAATGAAGGTGGTAAAATCTGGTGTACAACTCACGTTGCTGCTACTCAGCCCAATCTTGAATACATGGCCACATCACCCCGCTAATCAAAAGCTTTTCTCTTCTACATAACCCACTACATCCATGCTTGAGATGTCCGACATAAGAATGAAATGAAAAATGTCTATGTGAGCAGCATAACTCAAATAAGCTAACTGTACTGCACCTATAAGAAAAAAAATTTGCAAATGTACCCAATGCATACAAGTTACCAGTTACCAATAAACCCTGAGATTACCAGTACTTGAAATTAGAACATCTTATACAAACGTGCAAATTATGGACTATCAAAGATCGATCAATGGATGTGGGAGTTGATCAATTCTATCTATCAAATGGCTTATATATATATATATACATATACATATATAGAAAATCAGATGGGAGATGAGATGAATGAGTGGAAAAGGGAGAGGGAAATGAGAAAGGGGGCTGCTGAGAGCGTGGAATGAGAAAAGGGAAAGGGAGATAAGGGAGAAGGATAAGGAAGAAAGAAAGAAGAAGAGGAGGAGGAAAAGGCGGCTGCGCAGGGCAGAGGAGAGGAAAGGAACATGGGAGGAAGAAGAGAAGAGAGGAAGAGAGAGAGAGAACCGACGGAGAGAGGGAGTGGTGTGTAGGTGGGCGTAGGGCGGAACAGAGGAGGAAGCAAGGGAGAGGGAGAGGAATAGGGGAGGAAGAAGAGAGGGAGAGAGAGAGAGAGAGAGAGAGAGAGAGAGAGAGAGAGAGAGAGAGAGAGAGAGAGAATCGAGGGAGAGAGGGAGTGGTGTGCAGGTTGGCGCTGCAGCAAGCGCAGGCGAGGGGATAGGGGAGAAAAAAAAAGAGAGGAAGGGAGGGAGGAGAGCAGACAGAGAGGAAACAGAAAGATGGGGAACGAGGGAGAGAGAGAACAGAGAAGAAAGAGAGAGGAGAGGGGGAATGGTGCGCGGTGTGTGTAGAGTGCAGGAAGAGGGAGGGGTGTACCTGGTGAAGGGGAGGCATCCGGCGGCGCAAGGAGGAAGATAAAGGCTCTGCGGGCGTCCGGGGGCTGCTGCGCGTGCTTGGCAGTGTTGCTGTGGTTGTCTGGCGGAGGAAGATGAAGTGGGTCGTGCGCCTGGGAGAGGTTTGAAGAGGGAGGGAGAGATAGAAATGGGTTCTGGAGGGAGAGATAGAAATGGCGATGGAGATGGCTTCTGGACTGGAGGGAGAGATAGAAAGGGCTTTTGGAGGCGGGAGAGAAAGAAATGAGTGAGGAGAGGGAAAATAGGGATTTTGGATGCGGCAGAGGGAAAAATAGACATTTACCAACGTTTAGCTTTTGCGGCGAATTAAATCGCCGCAATAGTAACTAAAATCGCTGCAAAAAATGGGATGGTCACCTACATGTTATAACTTTGCAGTGGTGTATATTTCGCCGCAAGAAAATTCCTTAAGTAGCGATTTCTTTTCCGGTGCTTCCAAAATCGCCGGAAAAGCCTTCTTTTCTTGTAGTGTATCCCAGTGCGATTGAGAGAATTTAGCCGACGTGGGTTGCCAGTTTGCCAAGTTTGTTATGTTTTCTTATACAGAAAGTTATATTGTTTTTTTTTTTTTTTATTTACCAAAAAAAAACTTGGATTGTTTTTAACTTGAATCATTGTGCAATTGTTTTACTATTCAAACATGATTTTCCTAGTTCACTTATATTGCAATTCTGGTAACCTGTACCTGTCTTTTTATTCACATTGGATATACATACATTGGTATTTGTTTTGAGCTGCTTGCCAGGTTTTTCATAACCTAACTTAGCTACACTTGGTGTTCTAATTGATGACTCCGCTCCCATTGAGGTAGAGCTTGAGAAGGATGAGGAACCACAATATGTAGTGGAGTGGATTGCCGACGATGTCATCTAAATGTTTGTCGATGCGTGTGTTGTGTGTCACATTTTAGGGATTAGTTTATTTTGGTTTTTGGTTTACAATGTTATTTTGTACGTCTTTTGGGATACACCAGCAATGTTTTTGGTAAAGCCAGTGTTGGGTTGTAATTAACATACTTTTAATAGTTTTTGTGACTACTGCAATTTCAATGTTAATATATGCTATTTTGGAATTGTACATTTTGATAGCTGTCATGTTGATTACATTTATTATGCCTGGTTTCATTATGATTAACTTGATTACAATGAACTTCCGCTAAACATGCAATTGATTGTGAGATAAAGGTGTTACGTCCTCACTGCGGAAACCTATGTGAATCTTCACCGCGGTCCCAGATTTCGATGTGCCTTATCAATTAGTCTGGTCCAAGGTGGTGACACTACGTCTTTTTGTAAAGGAGGAACCATGTATTTTTTTATTTTTTTTTTTGTTAAAGGTGCATGGCAACAGGTGGATCCATGTCTTTGATTTAATGGAAGAACTATGTTTCTTTTCTGCAATGGCGTGCATTGAATGGTGGGAATCATATATAATTTTTTAATAAAGGTTAATGCATTTTTAATGAATGTATGAAACATGTTTTATAGATATGGTGGATGTCGGCTTTCTTGGTGAATGCAAATAGACATGTAATGTAACAATGCTTGTAATTTAGATTCAAATTTATTGATACCAGACACAGAAAGATAAATTTCATGTCATTCAAATTTAACATAGTTTTCGTCGATGTCAACTTAAAATCCTTTGATGGAGATTTAAAATTAATTGATTTCAATAAATAATTAGTTGACATTGATAAATATGCTGACAAACAAGTTTAAGATAAAAAAGAAGAAGACGGTATTCATCAACGTTGACTAAAAATTCAAAAATATCAATAAAAATATGTCGAGTTCCATGAAGATGCACTGATAGCCAATTTTTAGTTCACAGAGTATGACACAGTATTTGTCAATGTCGACTAAATTTTTGTTGCTATCGGCAAAAGATATGTCGGCATCTATGCACTTATAGACAATTTTAAGATGACTGAGAAGAAAACCGTATTCTTTGAAGTTGACTAAAAATTCATTGATATCAATGAAAAATATGTCACGTTCGACAAATATGCACTTATAGACAGCTTTTAGTCCAAGGTATAGCACAGTATCCGTCGACATCAACTAAATTTTCGTCGATATCAACAAAAGATATGTTGACTTAATAGACGAATATGCATTGATAGATAGGTTCCCATTCATAGAGTATAACACAGTATTTGTCGACATCGACTAAAACATCATTGAAATCAACAAAAAAAAAAAAATGTTGATTTCAATAAATTTGAAACGGTAAGTCCAAACTTGTATGAGCAACTGCATTTGGAAAAATTCAACCATATTACTTATAAAAATTACATGTAGTTCTCTTCAAGGAATATTTGAACATTACTGTTAAAACTTGTTTCACCAACAATCTATCACCATCCTCATTAACAACCATCCTCATTAGATCCTTTTTAATTAACAAAGAACCATCCACATGAAGTCCAACTATAAGACTTGTTCCACCAACAAATCTGACTCCACCATCCACATTAACCTGTATTGAGAAACCTATTCCTCATTGAAAACTAAGCATCATCTACATAAACAGCGTATTCCTCATTAAGATGAACATCCATCCAAACTAACAACCTCTTTCTCCTCCAAATCAACTTTCATTTATATTAAAAACCCGAATCACTTTCAAAACAACCACATTCACATTGAATGAAATACCTGTACCACAACGTAATCAACAACCATCTACGGCCTTGTAATATATATTGACAGACAACAACCGCCATCCAGGTTAGAACCTACTTACTCCCCATTAATATCAATAACCACCAGTAGGAACAAACTAATCCACACTCAAAATAAACAACAACCATATTCTAACCACATACATTATCAAAATTAAATCATCAATAATGGCTTCCACATTAAAAACTTGTCCCACATCCAAAATAAGACCATCAACATTCAAATGAAAGTTATAAAGAGAAGACAAAAGTTAAACATCCAAAATACAACCAAGAGTCAAACATCCCATCCAAAAAAGAGTCATAAGTCACAACCCAATTATTATGAAATCTATCACAAATTGAAGACCTATCCACCATATTCATGTCTATTGTTGAATCCTTTTCTAACACAAATTTCTCTGTCTGTTGTACTGGTGGACTACTAGTTTGCATCTATAGTACATCATGTCCCGCTCTTGCGATTGATGATGGCGTGGTCTACGAATCTCATTACAAAGAAGTTGCAATCATACGAATTCTCTTGTAAAGGAACTTTCTCGACATTCTGCCTTGTCTAACCCCTTGAGTTTTCCCAATTATATGCAGCGAAGGAATCATTCGACCAAATAATCTACAGAAACAACGTTGATAGTTAGAACAATCTTAAAGTTCATTTTTTGTATAGATTTAAGTACTTAAGACACAAATTCTTCAGTTTTTTTGCCATTGTCGCGGGTCTTGTGGCATACTATTATAGTACTACCTTCTTGCATCCGGGTATCCTAGAATGAGTGTGAAGTGCTCCAAGTAATATGTTGGAACAATGATAATTTCATATTATTGCATTTTATCTACCCTCCATCCATATTCATCGAAGATCAAAATATTGGACCACGGTGATTTTTTAAAAAACTTTTTTCCACTTCTTGTTTTCATTTCTTTCTTCCCAAATCATTTGTGGAGCTTCCTAAGGCTATTCTAGAGCTTTCCAATCGGGTTTTTTTTTTTTTTCCACCAAAACTCAAGTGATTTGTAAGATTTTTTTTAGATTCTCATATGATTGCTTCTTCCCTCTTCAAACACAATACCCAGTTATTAATTAATTAATTAATCTTGAAGTGATAGTAAATGTTATGTGAGAGTTGCAACTCACTCTCAGTTTACTTGGTAATTGAGTATGTGTACGTATGCACTACTAGTACTAGTTTCTTCACTTGAAGTGTTTAATGTTAGTTCAAGACTATGGTTGCAATGCATAATGTAAAATTTGTGAAATTCTAACTAATTTTAATATAAACATGTAAATCTACTTTATTCAGAACATACTTTACAAGTTTCAGATAGGAAAATAATATAGGGAGGACCAATGTTTTGCTTTAAAGTGTTTACTAATGGAGAAAAATATTGTTTTCTAGCATTTTAAAATATTTTGGATTTTTTTGATAATTTCTCAGAGTTTCTTGAGGTAAAATAAAAATTCGCACCACGATGGACCATAATGAGCGCGAATCGCAATGCAATGACCTCAAACCGCAATGCGACACGATGGCAAGCAACCACGGTTTTAAACCATGATTCTAACCCATATGTAACTATTATGGACTGGTTGGGAACAAAGATAGCCTAAAATACATTGTTTAGTCAATCTATGGTGTTCCTTTATAATCTATAAAAATGCCATCGATGGGAACAAACAGGAAAGAGCGTAAAACCTACCAAATGCTTGTTTGCTTTCTTTCAATTTTTCATTTGGTTTTAGAGTTTCGGTTGGATCAACCAAGCATCCACTTAGTGGCAAATAATTGAAACATGCATGGAAATGGGGCTTTGATTGCCAGTCAATAACTCCATGAACTCCTTTAAATAAGAGCAGACTGTGGTAATAGAATTGTTGTTCTGTCATAATCTTTCAATTAATTAAGGGTCATGGCACAATGGTTGGTTTGTATCTAGAAACATTGTAGTAGAGAAAAGATAAACTATTGCACAAATTAAACTATAGAAACTAGAGAGCAATATAAGTTCAAATTATAGTTTACAGAGTTTAGTAACATCATAAAAATTTCTCTGCAAACAGGAGATGATGTCAAATCAAAATCCGTACATGCATACATAATTCATTGCAGTTAATTGGGTTACATGCATTGCCTTTTATGGGGCGCGTAAGCAGCAGGAACTTCGGACATTCAAAGTCTGAGCACCTTCATCCATTAAACACAACGGAACACCGCCCAGGCAACACATCTCGAAGAGCACACAATCCGACAGCATTGGACAAATGGGAGAAATGTGGTCCATCCATTTGTAAAGCGCTGCAGTTGGGAGTCTTACCTGAAGACCTCTCTAATATCATAGTTGTAATTTAGGAGGAAGTGGGAGTTTCCACACTTGTTTCCATAGATATGTTAGTCCTTTGGGTCTAGGGATCAACGATTTATATAAAGCCTTGAAACTACGTGTTTCTACAGCTCCATAGGGGCCTAACATCTGATATCCACAACAATCAAACACCACACACACACACGGTAACCCCAACCTACACAATGTGACTGGCAGTATGTTCTGTACCGGTGCAGTCGTGAAAAACACAAGTCATTTTCGTTAAACGACAGCCAATGGGCCGACATATAATTACTAAAATAAACGACTGATTCACGGCCGTCGTTGTTTTTAAACATACAACGGCAGTCGTTTGTAGTTTATTTAAAACGACTGCTCATGAGCCGTTGTTTTTATAAAATATTTGATTTTTTTTCTGCCCATTTCTAGGCTGCTGGTTTTTCACTTTTATGCATGGTTTAAAATCGCGGTTTCGGTTGCAGTATCGGCCAAGCCGGAAAACCGATATGATATCGGTATCAGTTGTAGTTATCGCGGTGTGAATTTTTTTCTTAATTCAAAAAAATTCACAAAAATATCCAAAATGCTGGAAAACAAATTTTTTTTTTTCCATTAGCAACAACAATAATTCAAAATATCGGTGCTCCTGATTAATGACATCCTGTATTGCTATTTAATTTTAAAAAATAATTATATTAAGTTTAGTGTATAATATTTGGTCCCATCTATGTAGTTTTATATCAATTAATGTAGTGCTTTGTATATAAAACCCAAACCACTTTAAATAACTATCAATTTGACGAGACCATAACTCAAATAAGACTTAACCCACATTGGATTGACCACTATGCAACTGGCCATTTCTTAAAATTTTATTCACATATTTTTTTTTTTTGGGTGGTGATTAATCAAATCATAGCTTAAGTCTAATTTGATTGAAACTTCTTGAAGGCCCATTTAATAAGGGGCATATATATATAATTTGAATAGTTTTGTGGAGTACTATTGATAACCAAACCATTCAATAAAAGTAGCATTTAATTCTATGAGTATGTTGGCCTGGTTTTTAGAGTTTAAACCCAAATTGAAACTTGGCCCAACTGATCAAACTTGGCCCACATTTTAATATATATATATATATATATATATATGGGATCTTCATATGCATCTATCCCTCACCAAAAATGGTGAGGGACACCCATTTTGGGGTTGTTTCAAGTACAAGAGGGAGGTACAAAGTACCCCTCTTGTACCACTCTTGTACTTGAAACACCCCCAAAAGGGGTGTCCCTCACCATTTTTGGTGAGGGATAGATGCACATGAATGTTCCCCTATATATATATATATATATATATATATATATTAAGAATGAAAGATATTGAAACCCTAAAAGGGTGATATTCCCACTGTTCTCACTCTCACTCCTCTATACCGATATAGAAAAGTGGTGCGGGGAAACAAAAAGTTAAAGAGGGAAGAAGAGAGGAGAGGAAGAAGAAGAGGAAACAAGGAGAGGAGGAAAGGAAAAGAGGAGAGGAAGAAGAAAAGGAAATAAGGAGAGCAGGAAGAAGAAAAGGAAAGGAGGAGAGCAGAGGAAGAAGAAAAAAAAGATGAAGAGGGTAACACAGGGCGGCTGCAACTCTGATGACGGTATTGTGCACGTCGATGGAGCTCCAATCCAACAGGTACCTGTACCTTTCCCCCAACCCCCCACCCCCCCACCCCCCCAACCCCCCCCCCCGGTTTTTTTTTTTTTTTTTTTTTGTTCTTTTGGTTCTACAATTAAACTCTTCCATTTTTCTCCTTTTGTAATGGTGTTCTTTATTTTCCCTTCCGCCCCTTCTTTGACTTCCGTGCCTTTTTTTTTTTTTTCGGCCGCAGCGGCCGATATTTTGGCAATACGGATCGGTACGAAACCGATATCTCAATAAGATATCGTCTCGGTATGGGCCGATACATACCAGTATCGGCCGATATTTTTCAATCATGCTTTTATAGCCTATTTAATGGTTTTTATCATGTAGCTTTTGTCAATATTGCAATACTGAAAATGCTACCAATTAGGCACTTGAAAAAGAAGAAGAAAGTGGTAGAAAAGATTTTATTAAAGAATAATAAGGGCCCAGTCTCATTAGGCAGCCAGTTACAAAGATGTATTATGTTACAATCTGCATTGGGAAATCTCATGCAAGCTAGCCGTGACCAATACCCATTTCAACAGCATAGTTGCAAATTTGCTCAGGTAAAGACACGGCAAGTCGATGCTGAGTGACAAGGCTTTGGTGGTTTTCTTCACGACTCCATAATTCCATTCACCCACTAGCCATGCGCAAAACAGAAAGAGCCTTTTCTGTATATGATCCAATTGCTGATTCGCCCGATAACATTAAAGCATCAGCATACTGTCGAACAGCCTCGGAAACATCTGCAACCTTATCACAATCATAGAAAATAAACATTAATAAACTGGAAAAATGGTAAAATGCAAACTTTCATTTGAAAACAAAGCAGACACAATAAGAACTAGTATTTGTGTCTATGGTCCCATGATTAATCAACACTCTGCGGCATATACATCTGCACTAAACTAGCCTAGATCCATCAATACATTTTGAACACATCAGGGCTACCATCAAACAACCCCAAGAACTTCTTCTTTTTTTTTTTTTTTGGTAAAACCAAGAGCTATGTTTCTTCCAAGATTTTCAGCATTCCACCAAATTGCAAGTGGTCTGAATATTCTGATATACCACTAGTTATTTATTCCATAAAAGATGGGATTGTGACAGCACAGTAATCAGAAACCACATCAGATGGAAAGTTGTCCTCTTTTCTGGCTTCATTCTCCGAAGTATATAGCCAGGTATTCAAATAGAAAAGGTAGAACAAAAGGATATTCCCATCTAATGTTGTTCCAAATTTCCGGTTTGTAAAACAGCAGATAACCATATCTTTTGCCAAACCATTGATACCACTTTTGATTGAGATACATCCAACCTCACATTTGAGTTCTACAATAACTAATGAGGACGATGACTACTATGATCATGATGGCATCTATCCATAAGCACCAAAAGATGCAAGGAAAGAAGTTAATGTCCAACGTTCGATCCTACTGTTACTTAAAAAGGCTTCTATTTTCTTCTTCCTCCTCCTTTACATTCTTACATCATTCTGGGTTTTTTTTTTTTTAAATGCATTGAAAGATGAAATATTTATTCTGAAATTGATTGAGATGAGAACTTTAGCAGCATACTGTTTCATATTGTGGTCTAAAACCATTAGGAGAGAAGAAGAAAATCAAACATCAAAAGTTGGCCATGCATAAAAAAAAAAAAAAAAAATTGTTGAAACCAACCATCAACACATGAACATGCTTGGAAGAAGATTAAGATGATACGTAGAACTAACTTTACCTTCTGTACCAATCTAATTCAGGAAAAAAAAAAACACCAATCAAGCAAAATACATTCCCAAAGATGGGGAAAAAAAAAGCAGCAGCAGAATATAGAACTACTTGCAATAGACAGTTAACAAGGAATACAACAACCAAAGAAAAGCCCAAAAAAGAATTGGCCCTGATGATTGTTCAATCTGGATGTTTTTTTTTTTTTATTTCAGGAACCCATGGTTTACACTGAGAGTACCAACAGATCTAATAATTGTATAGGACTCTGCTGTGACTTAGGTCCAGGCCTGCTTGTTGTGCTTCATAAGCCCAACCCCAATGCTGATCAACCCACTTGACAACCCAAATCATTTGTTTCAGAACTATTATGAATGGCGCCCTCTGAAAACATTATATTATATCTAGACCTGAACAAGGCCTGGTTTGCTTCAAGCTCGGATTTTGAACTAGTTTGGTCAAGCCTTCTAGGCCAATCCTATAAAATATTTGGTCTTCCTAGGCCCCCATGACAACCTACCTGGGTGTGCAAGGTTTTAAAACATGGACTAAGGAACTGACTCTGTCCCCTTCAAGTCAAGTCGACTCGGCCAAGTTGCAAGGGACTAAACCAAGCAAACCAAGTCCCACCTTGGAGCCCAAGAACCCTTAAAATATTTGTGAAAATGATTAAATCAAAAAATAGAAAATGATATCTTATGCTTCTAAAATCTTGAGACACTTGTTTTAACCATTTAGAATGAATTTAAACACTGACGGTCAAGCCTTCTTGGATGTAATCTGCAGTGATGTCATTTATCTCCTGTAATTTCCTACTGCCCTCTTCCTTGACATCCTCATTGTCAACTATTTCCCCTCTTAACTTCTGGGGGAATTATGGACAACCTCCTTGTCCTTGTATCCATCATCACCAAAGCACTGCACATCAACATCCAAACCAAACCGACAAGTGACATTGGACACAAGCCAGCCTGCAAAAACTAAAAACAAGAGTATAAAACAGCGGACAACAAAATTAACCCAAAATGCAGATTACTTAAAACTAACCCAAAATGCAGATTAATTCATGAGCTTTGGTTTTTCTATAAAACACACGATGCAGATTTTTTAAGAAAACTAACCCAAATTCTTTTTTATAAAGGTCTGGTCCACTGGGTCACACCTCCATGCTACTTGGACCTGGGAACATTAGAAAATGAAAGCATGGTTTTTCTAACATGGGCCACTTGGGTCAGGTAAAGCAAGTGCCAGATAGATATAAGATAGTGAGAGAGACCAAAAAAAAAGAGGCTCATGTTATAAACTTATAGTATGAATAGGCTAACTTGCGCAGGGTGTGAGGGATATAAAACCTGTTTGGCATGGGTGAGCAGCTCATTGGAGTAGGCCAGACTGGAGTGCCGGAAAACGATGGACGCCGCGGCCATTGCAGCTGCAGTTTCTCCGGCAAGATCCGACACGGTATTGTTGGTGTCGATCCGATAAGCATGGCGATCAGTAGTCATGTCCTCCGGCCTTTGCCAACAGTAATGGTCTGTGCTTCCATCACCCACCAACATAAAAAAAAAAATTATAAAAATATAAAAATAAAAAATAAAAAAAACACATCAAATTGAGAGATCTTGTTTTAATAACAAATGAAAGAGACTAGGGA
Source organism: Umbellularia californica (assembly GCA_028538565.1). Classification (NCBI taxonomy): domain Eukaryota; kingdom Viridiplantae; phylum Streptophyta; class Magnoliopsida; order Laurales; family Lauraceae; genus Umbellularia; species Umbellularia californica. Next base: position 25,683,785 of record JAPQWN010000002.1, read on the forward strand.
ATAATAAGATAATGGGTTCACATTTGGGGGCATTTGAATCAGATCCGAATAACACACAAGAAACTTTACTATAGAAAAAGAGTGTGAGAGAGGAGAGGAAAGCAGAGCATAAAACAAAACAGAACAAAAGACTGATGAATATTGAGTGTATGGAAGGGCCATCCGTACACACTTGTATACTAATATTAAAAGCACCATTCAAAAAAAAAATATTAAAAGCACCAGTAAATAAGCATGTACTTGAAGTGCATCCATGGAAAGATCTAAGCTTAGATGTTACAGAATTAACCTCTTAGCACGTTCTAGTTTTAGCGTCTTATGACATTAAAATTTACATTGGTTATCATGAACAGGATAGTCGTAAAAGAAAAACCCAGATTATTCAGTTATAGAAATAAGCATGTACTTGAAGTGCATCCATGGAAAGATCTGATCTTAAATGTTACAGAATTAATCTCCTAACACGTTCTAGTTTTATTGTCTTATGACATTAAAATTTACATTGGTTAACAAGAACAGGACAGTCATAAGAAAAACCCAGACTATTCAGTTATAGAAAAGAGATAATATAGTATCGATCAAATAATAATCTTGCATGTGGCCACATACATATGCTGCTTCGTAGGCAACTTTGAAAGAAGGGATTCCAAGCTATCAAGCCAAGTGCCAAGGATTGTTATTTTCCTCTGAGTTGCAGAAGAATGACACTGTGTATCTGGGCCTGATGGGGGCAATGAACCCCTTTCAGACATCATGGCATTGATATCGTCAGCAAGTTTGGAAGCTTCATTGAGTTCCTTCAACCATGAATCAGAGGAGGAAACCATCACTGCAAAAATAATACATTAAACATTTTTAACTAATCAGATTGTGTGTGTGTTTGGGGGGGGGGGGGGGTGGGTGCTTGAGTGCATTAATTAGATCCATGTAGGTAGTTTCAATTCCCAATTGGTGAGAAACGTAAGTATCAAAGAACACCATTAACATGTATGAGACAGTGCATTTGGCCTAGGAAATCCAAAATGTGTTAAAAAGAATGTGTACAACACCAAATCCAATGTTCACAAACATGATGGAAAAGTGCAAATAAACGTAACTATCATCCATCCACTATCACCAGTACATCAGCAAAATTCACATCATGTAAAACAGTAAATAGGCATATCACTAAGAACTAAACGAATGTAGTCCTAAAGATGGGCCGATCAATAGGATTGCCGGGAGTAAGATCTTGAAATATTTTTCCTCCACCCATCAACTCCACGCTTCCCTCTATGATTTCGTCTACAATGACCTTATAGCATTCTTCCTCCTCGGTTGAAAGACCCTCACTCTGCCATAAGCAATACACGTAGATTCCGTGTAAGATGCATCAACCTACAGGATTGTGCGTCCTGAGGTGGGAGGTCACACCTTGCCTACAAACATTAGCAACACATGAATTTAGTCATTTCTCGATCCAAACACTTAAATAAGTTAAGATATCTACTATTTATAGAAAATAAAGATTTTTACTTGAGAAAAACTGCTGTTATCGGTAGAAGGTTGCATCACTATCTGACCGTGGGAAAGACATGAAAGGATCCGCTTCTCCATCCACTTGCGTTCCCTAGACTCCTCTTCCAATCGTTCCCTCAACTGAATGTATTGCTCTTTGAGCTCATCCACAGCAGTTTTAATGGCTGCCTGTGATGCCATCTCATATCTCCTATACGAAGTAGAATGACAGACAGTGGTTTTGGAAACACCCATTCCTAGGCCCCGTACACGGCCTCGATTATCTCGACCAAGAGCCTGTTAAAGAAAAAAAAGAATTTACATGATTATCACGTCATTTACGGTAATTATCCGGTAAAACAAAAAAGTGCATGCTCGGGAACCTCCATTGAGGCCCAAGCACTTCCAACCTGTATATATTCCTATAGAAAAAATGCAAGATAGCAAAAGAATAATATTCAAAACATCGATATAAATGTAATTGCAATAGACCGCTATTTCTTCCGCTATTCCATGCACTGATCTAAGTATCATTCCATACACTGAAAATAGGAGCTCCCTGACCAACACCCATGTTCTTATAATTCATGTTTCTACCTGCATAAGAATCAGCTGATGCCAACATGTTTTGATCTCCAAAACCCCCATTCAAGGGTTTGGTGTAGTAGCAGGAATGGATTTGATGGGCTTTTCAGTTTTCAATTTCAGTTGTTCTTCAAAGTTTTCTGTTATCTGTGAAAGTTGGAATTTGATGTAATGCTTTACAATTCCTGAAATTCCTGATCCAGGTGCAGAGCACCAGAAAAGCAAACAAACTGGCCTTTCTGGACAGATCAGTCCCACTGAAACATGTTACTTCAAATTCAAACTATTCCAAGTTCAAACATGTTACTTCAAATTCAAACTATTCCAAGTTGACGATGACGATGACGATGACGACGACGATGATGGACCCATGTTTCCACTCAAATGAAATCATCGAACGCATTCTGTCCTCTCAACACTTTCTGTGCCTTGATCTCTGCTCCCACAAAGCAAAACGTTGTGACAATCTCACTACTAAATATTTATGATCAACAAAAAACATAAATAAGAGTATAAGATAATTCACCTACCAATGCAACCGGAACATGGTTAAGGTCTTTTTCCACAATGGTGGGGTCATGCTGAATCAGCTTATCAATTTCATCCTGAAAAGAATTCAACTCCTTCCAATCAAGAGTTCTAGAGAAGAGTACCAAAAGGCAAATGGCATGAACATTTGTATACATGTACAGCATGTATGATACTTGTATACATGTTCAACACATATGATACCATTACTGGTACAGGTACTTGTAGAATATGCTTTAACTCAGTCTTGCATTGGAGAATTTTCTAATTTTCATCTTCTAATTAACATATGACGAGTTCTAAGGTGCATCCAATGACATCCATGGTGAGATTTCTTTCTAACAAATTCTAAGTGTGCATGAGGGCCTTTTTCAATCATAATCAGGCCTCTTTGTGTTGAATAAAAATAGGATTCATGGTCTCAATTCTCAAAAGATAAAAACTCAAAACTGTGTGTGATCTATCTATTTTGGGGTTTGGGTTATCAAAGGAACACCTTGCGGATTAATTATGATGACTATTCTGCATTACATTATGAAAACAACCAGCAGCAGACCTCTTACCAAATATTGACTCCCAGTAGCACCATCCTTCCTACCATGAGTGACAAGATATACTTGCGTCTAAGTGACCAAACTGTCAGGATTTTGCTGCGACTATAAAAAGAAATAACAAAATATGGAGATTAAAACATATTATAATATTAAAGTAACATCAATTAAAGTCAACAATACTTACCAACTCCGCCGCCACCCGTGCTTGTCCCTTTCTACCAGAAGTATGTAAGCATTTCAGCACTTTTCAAGCAGCCTTCCCCTTTTGTCTAAGAGAATGGGCCTGGGATGTCGAGTTGAGTTAAACATACCTCTCCCAATCTTCTTTCTTGACACCCTTGGGTATGTTGGACTTTCTCTCCACATCCGTTTGACATTTGTCTAAAACTTCTAGCCAGAGATTGGACTTCCAATCTTTCCATGAATTGTTGGCTTTTGTAAGTATAAACCTATTGGAGTATTCTGGGACTTCAAATGAGTGCTGCAAATAAGAAAAATCAAGACATAAGTCATAATTAAAAATTTTGAATTACTATGTAAAATTAAATGAAGTAAATGAAAAAGTACTTACACTAACAATCTCCCAGACTAGCTCCTTGAGCTCATTAGGCACATCAGTACATTTGAGGTAAATGGGAGACACATAGGTCCTCACAACCTCCCATATCTTAGAGGACAACTGCAATGAGTTGTCTCCAATAGGTTGCCCATTTTTCCCCAAACGTGACCGGGGAAGTCCACCTATTGCAATAGGCCATTGTTAGAAAATTTTCACGTTCAAATACCACAGGTGCTGCAATCAAATTACAAGAAATTGCAGGGTCTTTGAAGAATTCCCCAAATATAAATGAGGTCCATGTCTGTGATGGATCCTAAGAAAACCATGCCTAGACCAATGCCAGTGCTCCACATCCAGATTGCAGTGGGTTGTGCTAGATGGTGGATCCAATGGATTCTTATCCTTTCCTTTCCTAATTTTCATATGCATTCTTTTGTCAAGACATCAAAAGCATAAAATGAATTCTTTTCATTTGTGGAAAAAAAATTCTATTAGCATAACCAGATGGAATTAGTAAGATGAAAGGCTTTGCTGTCAATAGTAACATAATTCTGGACTTTCTTGTATGAACTTGAAAACATATGGAAAAGAATTTAAATGGCTACATTAATGAGCTCTAAATGAACTTTTGAATAAAGACTGGTCTTCCGTATATGAACATGTGACAGACTACTCTGTAAAAAAGGTAAAATCAACACACATCTCAGTCATGCTGATCAAATTAGATCAAACAACAATAGCTTCTCAAATTAAATGAGTAGTAGTGCTAGAGTAGGGAGACGAAGTTGTTTTTAAACGGATGAAACAAATGACTCCTATTGACCTGTACTTTATTTGGTTGTGCATTTTCAGTGATTAAAAATTTGTGCTTTCACTGCTTCAACATTTGGATTAAAATGGAAGTTTCCCATTAATATGTCTAAGAAAGTGGGCCCAAATGTGTAAAACACATGGTTATTTTATTCATGCAAAAATGTCTACTTTTTTTTTCACCTACATTGCTTGTTTTTCCAAGCCATCTGACTTGCCTTCTTGGAGAAATTTCATGATAGACAAAAATCTAAATTTTTTTAATAAGAAATACTATAACTATTATCATTATTTCACTTGCAATACATACCCTCACGAGATCTACCCTAAATAGTAGATGCAGAAGATGACGACGAGTTATAATGCGACATAGTACCCACAACCACATTTAAATAAGAAACTCATATTATGAAACAAATATTGGCTTGTGTAAAGAATGACAGAGATCTTGAATCTAAAAATGTTGAGATTAAAAGACACAAGCAATAGTCATGTAGTGTACATAAATAGATTCATAAGTTTAAAAAAAATGATGATAATACTGAGTTATTAGTACTTTGGGCACACTTAATGTAACGCCGCAATTCCGAATGCCTAGATTACCGCCAAGGTACCTGAAATTGGCCCACTACTTCCCGGAAAATCTGAAAACTTTCAAAATCATAGTCCGCATTGAGGTCCAATTTAAAACTTTTGAAATAATATAATGATCAACGGTTAATTGCGGAAGCATAAAGAATAGCGGAAGCAAAATCATATAACAGCGGAAGCAATAAGGTATCGAAACTATCATAAAATAAATGTAGCAGGGCTGAAGTCCAGTCTAAATCTCTAAGTATGTATAGAAGGTACATATCAGACTAACTCCCTGCTCACAACAAAAACACTCTAAACCCCAAAAATAGATGCACTCAGACCCCCTGTACAAGCACTCCAATATCCAACTCGACCACTGCCTCAGCCGGTCCCCATCCGTAGTCTCCAGCTACGGGAGCCTCGACGATCGAGTCGTCGATTGGGGTCAAAACCTAAGCACCAATAGTGGGTCAGATCCAAGGATCTGGCAATGTACAATATACAATAACATAGGATGTATGCATCAAAGGGAATATAGACGATTATATCATCATAAGATTAACAACGGTACAATACTAGGCAATTGAGCAAGATATATCAAATAGAAACAGAATGAAAGTAAAGTATCTAATCTAACCATACAACAATGTGGCACATTCACACAAGCTGGACACCATAGGATATTATGCCGCGGCCCTCACAAATTGTAAATAGTTGCGGCGGGGAAATAAAATAACAGTACAAGGGACGACGAGCCCCGCAAATAGTAACATCAATCTCAATATCAACACCCTCACACTCAATAGACCGGAACCAGAATCACACCGTCCGTCTAGTTATAGCTCATCATGATAGCTCTCAACAATAACCAATATAGCTCTCAACAGTGATGATCAGTCCAAAGGCTAAGCTTATAACAACTGAGTGAATGTTCATGCTGAATCAAGAAAACAAGTAAAGGTCTATGTCTGTCTAGGCTTGCCTTGCACGAGCAAGGTCCTATCAATCCAAAAGAGGTCCAATGTATAGGTCCAATCCATATATACCATCCAAGTCCAAGTCCATCATCGAATCCATACTAGGGCCCACCAATGCCATGGCCTTAGTCCACAGTAGTCCAAGTATAACATCCAAGTTCATTCCAATGGCATTCAGTCTATTCCCATTCATAAATGGGTCACAAGTCCATAATATCCAACCTCTTCATTCTAAGGTATCACCACCATCCAGCCTTAGGCCATAGGATAGTCCACCTAGCCACAAACAAGGGTCAATGATCACCAATCCACAACACCGGATCACCTCTAGGTAATCCTAGGTTCAAGTTATCCAATTTCCATTTAATTAACAGGTATTAACAATAAAAAGATGCAAGAGTAACAGCAATGAATTAAGCACATTGAATCTCCATAATCAAGCTAATCAACGGGAGTAAACAAAGGTCCAACCTAAGTAATGGCCCCCTTCTCAAGTCTAGGTCCATGTCAGTCAATTTGATTCCTAAATGAAGTTTCAAATGCCAAGCATACTGTAACGCCCCACCCTATACCCATGCATGATATTGTCCACTTTGGCCCACGAGCTTCACGGTTTTGCTTCTGTTGGGCCTCAACCCATCAAAAGGCATCATGCAAGGTAAGAGTGTAGGATCTACATATAACCCCATTCACTTTCCTCTCTATAGTCGATGTGGGACTCCAGGGCGTCACAATCCACCCCCCTTAGGGTTGCACGTCCCTGTGCAGTAGCCTGCCACTGTAGACTGCTGCCAATCTCTGTAGCCTGCCAGCCCTCTTGGCCCGCCCACATGGATGGAGACCCGCCCACTTGCACCAGACCACGGCAGGGGATCCACACTCGAATTAGTCGAGAGTTGGCTCTGATACCATTTGTGATGCCTTACCCCATACCCATGCATGATATTGTCCGCTTTGGCCCATGGGCCTCACAGTTTTGCTTCGATGAACCTCAACCCATCAAAATGCCTCATGCAAGGTAAGGATGTAAGATCTACATATAACCCTATTCACTTTCCTCTCTATAGTCGATGTGGGACTCCGAGGCGTCACAGATACTGTATTTTGCTGCTCCTGAAGTTACGGACATCTTCGACAACGTTTAAAAATCGAATCGACGTCCAATCAATACACTAGACTATACTTAGTGGCCTCCATGAGTCAAGGTTGAGCCACACCATTGACTCATGCTTGGCATATCAATAGAAGTCCATTTGGATGGTCAATAGGCCCCACAACAGATCAAAATCTCAAAAACTACAAAATTGGAAAACATCAGTCTGCAGTGTATTCGATCGGAAGGTCAGGGTGTTGACTCCCAAGTCAACATCCAGCACAAAGTATTCGATCAACACCGTGGCCAAGATGTCGACCGGGTATACACGAAAACATGGTCAGTCACTTGGCAGGCAATGCCTTGTTCTTGAAATTTTGTAGTGTATCCAGTCGACCGCTTGGCCTGGATGTCGACCGGGTACACTGGATTTCTAGGACTGAGAGAGAACAACTCCCAGTTATTTCTCTGGATTTTCTGTGTCCGGTCAACACCCAATAGGGCCGATCAACCAGGTACACTACAGATCCAAAATTCTAGAAATCTGGAATTTCTCCCATTCAACCCACTTTCCATCAAAAACACCTCCAATCTCGTCCATCCATCATAGAAACATACATAAACGTAAAAACACTTCAATCTTCATCAAACCATCCACAATTGGGCCATTGATCTTCCAAATGAGAGAATCCCATCCAACAATGGCCAAAAACCATGAAAACAAGCTAAAAAAGGGATCTATGAAATCAGATATCAATTGAATTGAAACTACAGAATCAACAGAAAGAAAACATATATTCTATGCTAACTAGGCATATTGCACTTGCCTCAATCCAAATTGCAATGAAATTAGGAGAAAATAGAGAGATCTCCAAATAGAAACCCAAGCTCCTAGGGTCTTCCAATCACTCAAACAATCCCAAAAACCATATCTAAGTAGACCTACAGGCCCTAATCCCAAAACCACAAGAGAATATAAGGAAAGAAATCTAGAGAGAGAGAAAGATTTCTAGGGAAATTGAACTAGAAGAAGATAAATACCTTGATTTGAATAGAGATGAGAGATCTATAAAAAAGAAGAGTCCCTTCGATTCCATTCAAAAAAAAAAAAAGTCCCTTAGATGAGATGATAGCTGAAGCTTGTAGTAGTTCTCTTCCTTGTAGCTAGGGTTCTAGATCTACGGTTTCTAGAGAGAGAAAGGGAGGGAAATGAGAGAATTGGAGGAAAAATGAGAGAAAAGAGAGAAAATAGAGGGAAATGAGAAAGAGAAAGAGAGATGGAGTTCGTTTGGCATGAGGGAGGGGCAGTTTTATAGTTTATGATGGGTGGCCAATTACTAAAATGTCCTTCCTAGTTTAGTAGAAAGTGAGGATAAGTACATGGGCATTTGGGTCTATTTTGGAAAGATTGGAAGAAACCCCTCCTATTAGCTCTAACTAGCAAAACCCCGTGCTATGCACGGACCACAAAACCACCAAATGCAAAGACTTATAAGTGTTATTTTTATTAAATTTATTAATTAGTAAACATTTGAGTCCTTTTTGTTGCTAATTTGATCTTTATGTGTTTTTCTAGAAATTCTATTCTTTATGTGAGGTGTAAATGGAATCGTCATGAAGCTCGGGCGCACATGTAAAAAAATTAAATGCAAGATATATTAACAATAAAACAACAGAATACAACAAGTGTAATTTTAATAACATGGGTTTCACAATATACACATTCATACGATTTATACAAATGAAAAGACACTGAATTCAAATTTTGAAACGTTTACATTAACTGTAGAAAAATCCATGATATGTACAAATTAGGACACAGACAATATCAAAAAAAATATTCATGCCGAGTAGTTGTAACTCCATCTTTCAAGTGCTTCGCGGTGGACTTGTAGGCATATAAAAACTATGTTAATAATTAATAAATTATTATGTTAATGGTAAATAATCAATTGAAACTATCACAGTAGTCATCATAAGAGCACATTTTTACCTGGAATATGGAGATCGACTTTCATATGGTGGTGGTGTTGTTCCTCCTCTATATCTTCTAAAGCCTTTACCGTTGTAAGGTTAGTTGGACATTTCCCAACATTTCCCCTAATTCCCTCATGTCTATGAAATTAGTCTGGAGCTTAGCGTGGATGTCTTGTACCAGATCTGCAATATTCGGTTCAAATCCTCTTGTTTTGAGATCGTAGAACTGTTCCTTGTTTAGCAAATGTTCCCTAACACTTGTTCCTTCAACCATTTTCTCTTTCATGAAATGTATCCATAAGGGCTGAATATATTTTTCAAATGATTGTAATAGGTCGACAAACTCCACTGCATGCCATGGTCGCAAGATTTCAAATATCCTCCTTTTTGCAGCATCCCAAGCTGGTGGCAATGTTTCAGCAATTTTTATCATTACATATCTTTCAGGGATGAAGTTTCCACACTCTCAGCCACTGAGCTAGTTGTAATTTGCGAAAACCATGCTTTGCTATTAGGGTGTCATTTTCAAATGGTTTATGTTCGAACTCATTTGTCCATTCCCTAACACGTAGAGAGTCATTGCCACGACAATATTTGAGAGGTGTACTCATTTTATCTGGTTTAGAGTTGAAAAATTAAATTATAAATTGTAATTTAAATGAAAGCAACAACAGTTCATTCAAATTAGTAATAACATAGTAAGCAAGTTATTGACTTGGCACACATTATAAAATACTTGTAAAATAAACATAACGACAAATAAGCAACCGAGGAATAAAATAAAATTAACAACAATTGAAGAACAATTCAACTAATCTGTCCCGATGTATTTATCATTAAATTCAGCAAATATCAAATTTCATAACATATTTTAATGGGAGATATCGTTAAAGACTTCTTTGTACGCAACATTTTTGGTGATATCATTTGGCATCCATTGTTTATTGATCGGCAGCATCTTCAAACTTGACGGAGATGTAACACGCAACAGAACTACATATAGCTGGCCATGTGAAAAAACAGGATTCGAGAGGTAGACACCCACATTTTTTAGAGTTTGTCCTTGACTCTTATTTATGGTCATTGTAAATGCCAACTTGATAGGAAATTGTCTTCTTTTTAGTGAGAATATCGAATCACCAAACGTTGGTGTTAGGTCAACACGACTTATCAATATAATTTCTCCAACGTGGGACCTGTCATGACTTTAGCTTGTATGACTTTGTCCCCCATTTTGTGAACAACTAATCGGGTACCGTTCCACAATCCCAAACATTGATTCAAGCTTCTCAACAACATTATCGGAGCTAGAGCTCCAGCTTTTAACTCCAGAGATGGGGTTGAAGATAAAAAAGATGGGGTTGAATGGGTAGGATCTCAATGGAAGATAGAACTCCCAAAATACTGAGGGAAGGCCCAATTGTGCAAAACTCGTATTTCTTGTATTTTTTGTGATTATCTGAGCAGGGGTTGACTGAGATGGACTAATGGCAAAAACCTGAGATTGAGATCTACCGACAAGGTTCGCAGATCTAATGATTGGGATCTTAAATGGAGATTCAGGGTTAGTGCAAGGAGATAGCTCGTAGAAAAAGAAATAGAAAAGGAAAAAAGGATACCTTTGATTGAGTTCTTACCAAACTCCAATCCAGAGGCGTTACGTCAGATGAGCAAGGTAGGGCTCAAGAGACTAAGAAATTGGGCTCTCACCAAACTCAAATCCAGGAGGCATTAGGGATTTCTTGGAGGAGAACTCGAAGAAAACTCATTTTCATTAAACATCAATCATTCATTACTAAGCCAAAGAGGCTTACATCATTATATAGGAAAATAAATAACCCTAAGACTAATCTAGACCATCCAAGCACACTGATGGCCAAGATTAAAACATCCTAATAAGCAACCTAAAACATAATTGAAGGCCTAAATAACATAAAATAAATGGGTTGCGCCCAAAGGCTTGGACAAGATAATTGGGTTGGGCCCGTTGGAGGGTCGATCCATGGGGGACCATGGGCTTGTCTGCATCAATCTCCTTTTCTTGGAGAAAACTCGACCTCGAGTTTTATAAAAGTCCTCCAGGATCAAATATCAAGCGTACAAATCCTCGATATGCTTCTTGGTCTTCAACCTCTTGGCATGACTTGAAGGCTGGAAGCAATACTTTCAACTTTAGGTATGTCTTCCACAGAGATATAGCATGGGGAATCCATTGCTTCTGAAATCGGAAACTTGCTTTTGAGTGAGATCTAACCATTTGATGCATCAACTTCTGAATTTCAACTAGCTGCACACAATCTCCATGCATTAATGATCGATCTCCGAAGACGAAATCAATATGTGGAACTTCAATCACTTGATTTTCATTCGTAATCTTTTAATTAGTAGCTTGCTCCTCTTATGCTTTAACTGGCTGTTTTGGATGTGTGCTTGCAATGGATTCTTCTATCAGAAGCTCAATTGGCTTGCATACTAATTTCAATTCTTGAGTGTGATGGTCTCCTTCTTGAGTTGCTCGCACTTGTTGGTCAACATTGTCCAAAGAAGAATTTTCGGAGATATCATCAAATATCAATTGTCTATCCCCGAAGATAAAATCAATGTGGGGAATGTCGGTGACTTGATCTTCTTTTACAACTTCTTGATCACTGGCCTTTTCATCTAATGGTCTAATTGGATTTTCTGGAAGTGGACTTGTAACTTGTTGATTCCTACACTGTTTGTCTCTTCTTGTTCCACCTACACTGGCTGATCAACACCGTCAATTCCTCTATGTTCTTTTGATTGTATTTCCATGTCAACTTCGATGTTTTCTTTAAAAGATGCAACTACTTCCCCTTTTACTTGATCTTGTACCTCAATATCAACCCTGACATTTTTAACAATTGATACCACAACATGAGCTTCTGTGGATTGCAGAGATTTTTCTTCTTACGGCCTAGGTTTTCGGAGGCGACAGCGTTTTATCAAGAGCTCAACACAGATAGTTCCCAAAATGCTTCGTACTTATCTTTGCATTCCTTTTTCATATTATTCCGCATACTTGGTCTTAAACCTTTAGTAAAGATAGTGACATAATGTTCATCATCTTCTACTAATGCACATTGTGCTTGTAGGCTTGAAAATTCATCAGAATATTCATCAACAATCAACTTGTCTCAAATTAAGGAACTGATCAAAGTAGTCTTTATTTTCATAATACCAATTCCCATATTTACATGCATAGATGATTCTTTGCATATCATTGTAGATTTGCAATGTGATATTGTCCTGTATTTCCATATTTACTTGATGCAAAGGTTGAAAATTTTAATGTTCTTCAGAATTAAAATCAAACTAACCATATCTGTAGATCTCAGTGATTGGAGATCAAAGGTGAAAACGGATCGACGATCAGAGTCCGGATGGAGATGATATCATTGATTGCAGATCAATAGTTGAAACTTGCTTGAATCTGAGGTCCACACATTCACTTTGTTGCTACTGTTCTATCTGTGAAGAGTTCTAACCAATGCAGGTTGGTGGCGGGATTTAAAAATCTGTTAGGGTTTTGGGTAGTTGGCAGTGGGATCTATGAGATGGTCAACAATGATGATGGGTGATGAAGTAATGAAAACAATGGAAAAGGGGATTACCTGAATGACGGTGATGGATTGCCAAATCTCAAATCCGGGTGGATCGATCTTTGGCTCTGATAGAAATTGGTGCGGACAGTGGAGGTAGAGATGCGAGAGGGCGATGAAGTTGGAAAAGATGGGGTTGAATGGGTAGGATCTCAATGGAAGTTTGAACTCCCAAAATACTTTGGGAAGGCCCAATTGTGCAAAACTCGAATTTCTTGTATTTCTTGTGATTATTTGGGTAGGGGCTGGGTGAGATGGACTAATGGCAAAAACCCAGGGTTGAGATCCAGCGACAAGGGTCGCAGATCTGATGATTGGGATCTTAAATGGAGATTTAGGGTGTTGCGGGGAGATAGCTCGTAGAAAAAAAAAATAAAAAAAGAAAAGAAGATACCTTTGATTGGGCTCTCACCAAACTCCAATCCAGAGGTGTTACGTCAAATGAGCAAGGTAGGGCTCAAGAGACTCGGAAATTGGGCTCTCACCAAACTCAAATCCAAGAGGCATTAGGGATTTCTTGGAGGAGAACTCGAAGAAAACTCATTTTCATTAATCATCAATCATTCATTACCTAGCCAAAAGAGGCTTTACATCATTATATAGGAAAATAAATAACCCTAAGACTAATATGGACCATCCAAAAACATTGATGGCCAGGATTAAAACATCCTAATAAACAGGCTATAACATAATTAAAGGCCTAAATAACATAAAATAAATGGGCTGGGCCAAAGGCTTGGACAGGATAATTGGGTTGGGCCCTTTGGAGGGCCGATCCATGGGGGGACCAGGGGCATCAGTATTTACTATGACTACCATCAGACATGCCTTTACCTTTTCCACTCGGTGTTATCAGCTTATTGGCATACTAACCATTTGCATGCTTGTTGGTAATGCACACTATCAAGGCGTATGACCTTCCCCTTTTTATCAATATATAAGGTAGGAACAGTCCCCATTCACATCCATGAACGTCTTAATTCCTTGCTTATGGCTTCCATCTTCATCGTCGATAACATAATTCATGGCATACATCATTGATTCATCCATAAGAAAGCACTCTGTGATAGAACTCTCAAGATACTTTCTATGATGCACGGATACTTCAAAATGGGTAACGTATCATGCCGATACTTCACTTTTTATGTGTAAATCCGTGTCCTTACCGTGTCAATGAAGTGTCCCTGCCATAGCTAGGCATCATAGGATACCTTTGATTCGCCACATATCATTTGAATGTTCTCATCTTCCTAATACATGTCCCTTTAAGTTACATTTTGAAATTTGAACAAAACTTATATCAATTAAAAAAATGATATAAAATATTATATTTACCACTCAAAAGGATAGATCCATCGACATCTAACAGGTCCACAAATCCATGCCTCTTCCGCTAGGTGCACAACAAGGTGTCATTAAAACGAAAAAAGACAATGGAAAGTACTTTTCAAACACAGTTTTTCCACAATACATCCTTTCATCTTTGAAAGTTCTCCACGATCTATAGTCTTCGAACATAAGACATTAAAGAACATTGATAATTGCATAATAGCAGCTCGCAAGGTTTTGTGTGACTCGAATGCATGCATCAGCAACATTGGCAATAGTTGTTGCATGAGGATGTGATAGTCATGTGACTCAAGATTTTTTAACTCCATGTCGTCCAAGCTCATCTTATATTTCCAATTTACATTGTACCCAATAGGAGCCTTCAAATCACACAATGCTTTACAGATCAATTCCTTATCATGCCTAGACAGCCGATAAGGAGCATCTAAACATGTCAGCTTCCCATTTTTCTCCACTGGCCACAACTTTTTCTTAATTCGCATGACCTTCAAGTCTTGGCGGGCTTCAAGACCATCCTAAGTCTTATCCTTTGTGTTCATGATTATTGCAAGTAGGTTTTAGGCCACATTTTTTTCCATGTGCATCACATCTAGATTGTGTCGAATTGGGAGATCCATTAAAAAATAGTTCATTTATGTTAGTACATAAGAGTCATTGTTACCACATTATTTAATATTAAGAACCATATTGTAACGCACCTTCCAATATGGCAAGTCAAAAAGGACCGATCTCTTTGACCATGCAGTGGATTCATTCTCATTTGCACACCTCTTCCTCTTCTTGCCTACTACCTTTCCAAACTTAGTATGAATAGTCTCCATTTTGCTTAATACCTCGGAACCACACAAACGCTTAGGATGCTTCCCATAGTCTTCATTCGCATTAAATTGTAGTTTTTGGCTCCTGAAAGGATGTGTCATAGGCGACCATTTCCTATGTCCCATGTAAGCAAACTTCTTCCTGTGTTTTAGCCACACTGAATATGTACTTTCGCTGCACACGGGATAACCAAACTATCTTGCGGTCATACAACAAGATAAATGACCATATGCTGGGAAATCATGTATAGCCCATAACAAAATTGCTTTCATTGTGAACCTAATCTTGCTATAACAGTCATATGTTACTACACCAGTGGACCACAATTCCTTCAACTCTGCTACTAGCGGCTGCAAGTAGACATCAATGTATTGTCCTGGACCTTTCTTCCCAAGAATCAATAATGTTAACATAGTAAACTCCTTCCGCATGCATAGAGACGAAAGAAGATTGTATGCAACCAACATAACAAGCCAACAACTATGGTTGGATGTTATTATTCCTGAATGGATTGAACCCATCAATTGCAAGTCCAAACAGGACATTACGTGTCTCGGTAGCAAAGTTTGTCCATTTACGGTTTACTTGTTTCCAACAAGAAGAATCTACTGGATGACGCATCACTAAATCATTTGGTACTGAGCTTGCCTTTGCATGCCATGTCATACTCTCCGCTACCCACAATACACTGTACATTCTTTGTAGCCTTGGTGTTAATGGAAAGTATCTTAACTTTTTTCCACAGCAAGCATGATCCTCTTGGCTTTGATTAATTCACTATTTAACATCAACTGTCACCACATGTAGGACAACTGTCCTTATTTTCATGCTCTCTCCAGAATAGTATGCGATCATTAAGCCATGCATGGATATTCTTGCAATCCATCTTTTTTGCATTGTAAGTATTATTTGGCAAAGTATTTTCAACCAGCAGAACCCTTTTGAACATAAGTAACAATTCCGTGAAACTCTTATCAGACCACCGATGTCTAGCCTTCATGCTTAGTAACTCAACCGTCACTAACAATTTTGTATCCTCAATTTGACACGAGGGATATATAGGTTGCATCGCATCTTCCATAACTTCTTATACTGGACATTCTCTGATGTACCATCATGACCTTCCCCATCTTCTTGATGATTATCTTCATCACTACATGCAGATGCACTACCCCCCTTTTTTGTTTTAGTATTATCCTAGTCTTGAGATACATCATTCACCAAATCAACCAGTTACTACATCATTAGCCCCTACATTTACATGACTTTCGGGATAGAGTTCTCCATGGTGGATCCATTCGTGTAAGACGTATCTATTCCATCACACAATAAATGTGTATGAATTTCTCTTAGTGTCTACTTCCCTCGAAAATTGCGGCATTTGACACATGGACAACAATACCAATCATCACCCCCTAGTTTATGTGTTAGCCCTTACATACCAAAAGAATAGTTCTACTCCTTCCAGGTACTCTTTAGAAAGCCTAGGTGCCATCATCCATTCCTTGATTGGAGGCTCCATTCTAAAAATTTTAGAACCTAGAAAACCCACCAAGTACCTAGACCAACAATCTGAACATGAATTTCAAAATCTGTTGAAATATAATCCAATTACTAAACATCAAAGGCATCATAAAACTATGTTTTTATATCTCTCTAAATGAATTCTATCTATATTAAAGCTATAGTTATTGCACACAGAATCATATACTTAAACAACCTCTAAATATCATACTACCATGTTTCTATATCCCTTTTGTATCTATATGAACGCTTTTGTATCTATATGAACGCAATGCACGTACATAAAATAAAAGGTAATAAACTTAAATCAACGCAGTAAACATAACAAGGCAGGGATAAATGGAGAAAAGAAATAAATGGAAAAAAAAAAAAAAACACTAAATGGATTTTAGTTTGTCAGTATGTTTCTGACATAACGTACATTTACAGAGAAAAAAGCTTTTTAAATGACTCGAATGCCCTTTGGGGATTTGAGTGAGATCCATCATCAATATTTACATAAGGAACATTTTAACAGTGGATGGACCATGCTCTATGACCAACCTATTGGTAGTTTAGTGTCAAAGATATTTTGATTGAAGTTTCCAAACCCGACTATTTTTTTCCTAAATCACCATCATCTCCATCAAAGCCTTGTTCCACCTATATTGAGAAGTGGAGCAGACGCAGAAGCAGTTTCAATGAGAATATCTCAGCAATTCATTTGATTTGCATCATAGTATAGTCATTGTCCTCCACTGAATAAATCAACTCATGAGCGTGCCTTGCTTGCTCATCTTCTGTAACAATGTTCCCATAATGAAAAAAAATAAAATAAAAGGCAGCAGCAAATCATCGAGAAAGCTGAAGGAAGAAATAGAGTTCATTATCTAGCTGTCTATTTAAAGGAACAGGCGTAGTGCATGCTAGACAGAGGCCGGTTAAATTATATAGGTGGGTACAATCAGGTCCCTCACACCAATTGCAATGTGAATGTGAGAGAGGTGTCTTTGTCCTAAACTAAACCCACATAAACAGCAAGTCAAAATCCAAGCCAGACACATTTGTGACGAACTTCGATTAACATGGAAGACTTGTGATTCGTGAGATTAAGGTGACCTGTTAAATACAGGACTTATGGCATGGAGGTGTATTACAATGGCCCAATGAGATTACCAAGAAAACAATTGAGCACTTTTAAAGGAAGTGAACAATTCAAAATCATCATTTTTGACATAACAGCCACAAAAGTTCAATGAGACTAGATCTTTTGGGACAGTGCTAATCCGCCAGCCAAATCTCTTTTAGGCAGTTATATATATATATATATATATATATGGGTAATATTCATATGCATCTATCCCTCACCATTTTTGGTGAGGGACACCCCAAAAGGGGGAGTTTCAAGTACAAAAGTGTACTTGATGTGAGGTACAAAAGTACACTTTTGTACTTGAAACTACCCCTTTTGGGGTGTCCCTCACCAAAAATGGTGAGGGATGGATGCATATGAAGACTCCCCTATATATAGGGTAATATTCATATGCATCTATCCCTCACCATTTTTGGTGAGGGACACCCCAAAAGGGGAAGTTTCAAGTACAAAAGTGTACTTGATGTGAGGTACAAAAGCACACTTTTGTACTTGAAATTCCCCCTTTTGGGATGTCACTCACAAAAAATGGTGAGGGATGGATGCATATGAAGACCTCCCTATATATATATATATAGGGGGGTTTTCAAGTGCATCCATCCCTCACCATTTTTGGTGAGGGACACCCCAAAAGGGGAAGTTCCAAGTACAAAAGTAAGGAAGTACACCTTTGTACTTCCTTACTTTTGTACTTGGAACTTCCCCTTTTGGGGTGTCCCTCACCAAAAATGGTGAGGGATGGATGCATATGAACATTTTCCATATATATATATATATATATATATATGCTCCCCTACACTGCAGCTGTCGTTATTTTCAGCTGCAAACGTGTGGCAGCAGGGGGTCAACTTAAAATAAAGCAACTTAAAACTTGCAAAGCTCATCCCGCTCATTTTTCATCGAGCCCTATTTTCACCACAAGAGCTCCCGCCTCATATAGCTGCTTTCTCGACTCTCCTCTCAGCCACCGCCTCTCTCTTTCTCTCTCTCAGCGACTCATCTCTCTCTCTCTCTCAGATCTCCTCTGTCCTCGCTGCTGCTGCGGAAGCACCTGATCTCTCTGCATTCTCTCCCGGTCGTCGCTGCTGCCTCTAAATCTCCCTGCACCGGTCATCGCTGCTGCTGCCTCTTTCTCTCCCTCCCATCCTGCAGTGGTCGTCGTGGCTGCTGCCCTTGTTTTCTCCCTCCCATCCTGCAGTGGTCGTCAAAGGTACACAAACATAAAAATCTGATGTTGCAAAATTCCAAAGGTACAAGTCCAGAATGATACTCAAACATGACTAAAACACTAAAACAGTGTATACTTTCAGAATAATTAAGCGAAATCATCAAGGAAATATCTTCTCTCCTTTGAAAAGTTACAACCCCAACCTTTTCAAGATCAGATGCCGCAAACGTTGGCAGCCCCATCTCTTGCATAGCATCAAGAAAATTTCTGATATTTTCGAAGTGCTGGTATGCTGACAAAGCTGCTCCATCTGGAAGAACAACCGAATCAGCTGGCACCTCCACCACCTAATCAATTAAGGGGAAAACCCCCATGACAAAGATTAAACTACCACGTAATATATTAGGGAAAAACCCAAAAATTAATTACCATGATCATGCTTACTTTTGGAATTGTGCCGGGTTGAACCTTGTTTAGAATGTTGCAGAGGATTATTCCGTTTCTCAACGCGAGCCTAAATTCTTCCTCTGAAGGCTGAGCGGGCAGATCTTTAGTCCCAACAAAGCCAATTTTATTTCTCAGCCACCCTGCCGCCTTATGCCTTCTTGAAGCTAAAAACCATGCCAGGATCTGATTTATTTGATCCAAAAAGGTAAGTTAGCAAATATTCAAGTATCGATTGCCAGAAAAAAAAATCTCCAAAAAATTTTGAATCCCATTTTCAAACAGAAATTTCAATTCCTTCTGTTTACAGTGGAATCCACCTATGATTAATACAAACCCTTTCACGCGCACATACTAGCCCCTATGGATTTTCACTCATACCAAATTGACAGTTGACACTGATCCAACCATGACACATCATTGGACTGAATCACAATAAAATAAGCACAAAACCATTGAACTTTAAAGTCATAAAATCAAGGGCTAAAATTATCTTATTAGAGTGAAATTTGGCCAACTATCCACAATATGCCCCCAATAACTATGCAATTGGTTGCATCCATTTGGGAGAAGCAAACCCAGAATTGTTTTGTAGCCCTCCTCTTCATTGCCATTCCTATGCAAATGCTTCAGTTTTCACCAGACTCATGAATTGGTGTTGAAAACTAGAAACAGAACAACCCCTCAAAAATTAACATAACGTACTACCAAACCCCTCAAAAGGTTATCTTTTTTTTTCCATTCTGCAATATGGCTCATCAAATTCCAAGCAAAAAAATTCAAATTCCATCTTAGCTGATAGATTGATTGCGGAATATATTGGTGACAATTGGCTGATATGTTTCTTCCATTGGTTGAAGAGGAAGAAGAAGTTGTTTAGCTAAAGACTATACAAATCATGTTTGTTTATGCATATCTGATCCTAATATCTAACATCTCCAAAATTGCTCATGACCAATTTTATTTATTTGTCATACAGATTGCATATGGATATGACCTCCTCATCATCATCAATTGTCCACTATCCGGTTGTAGATGAAAACATGACACCAAGATTGGGCATGCATTTTGATGATTTAGATGAGACATATAACTTTTACAATGCTTATGGAAAACTTGCTGGATTTAGTATAAGAAAAGAATCCAATAATAGAGGTAAAGATGGGGAGGTTGTATGGAAGCGATTTGTCTGTTCAAAGGAGGGTAAAACAGATGAGAAACACTGGATTGGTAAGGAATTTGTTCAAAGACGTCGAATGGAAACAAGATTTGATTGTAAGGCCAAGATGCAAGTGAAATTAGATAAGTCAGGTGGTTATGTGGTATCCATGTTTGTTCCTCAACACTTTCATGCCCCTACTACTCCGAGTAAGAGATTTATGCTGAGGTCGCATCGTGAAGTGCCAGAATCAAAGAGACAACTTATAAATACATATGATGCTGCAAATGTGCAAAGCAAACAACAAATGCAAGTGTTTGCATCGCAGTCCGGGGGATTGGAGAAAATTGGATTTACAGATACGGATATCAGGAATCACCGTAGGGATGAAAAGGAAAAGAAAAGGGGGCTAGATGGACAGTTGCTATTTCAACTTTTTGAAAACCGGAAAGAAATGGGAAATGGTTTCACATATACCATTGAGCGAGATGTAGAAAAAAAGATAACGCATGTGTTTTGGGCAAATGGATCATTTCGTTCCGCTTACAAAGTCTTTGGTGATGTGGTTACATTTGATACCACCTACAAGACGAACTGCTACGAGCTTATTTTTGCTGCATTTGTAGGTTGCAATCACCATGGGCAAACTACTTTATTTGGATGCGGGTTTCTACCAAATGAAAAAACGGAGTCATTTGAGTGGTTGTTTAACACATGGCTTGAAGCCATTTCATATAGTCCACTAAAGGGTATTATAACATATTAAGACTTGGCAATGACAAAAGCCATTAAAAATGGTCATGCCAAACACTGTTCATCAGTATTGCCTATGGCACATTTTGGATAAGTTGCCTACGAATTTGGGAGGGCTTCATATTCACAATGAGGGTTTAATAGAAAAGATAAAAAATTGTGTTCATAACTCAGACACTACTTATCAATTTGACAGTTTTTGGAATTAGATCATAACAGACAATAAGCTGATGGAGAATGATTGGTTGGCGGATATATTTAAGATTCGTCATATGTGGGTTCCGGCATATTTAAAGAAAAATTTCTTTGGTGGCATGTCGACGACTCAAAGAAGTGAAAGCATGAATGCATTTGTGAAGCAGTACGTAGAGTACAAGAATTCTCTACTTGATTTCATATTGCATTTTGATGCCGGGGTGGAACGTTTAAGGTATCTTGAAAAGAAAGAGGATTTTGAGAATAGCAATGGGAGGCCTAAAATGAAGACGTGTTCACCAATGGAAAAGCAAATGGCCGAAGTATACACAAGGAACATATTTTATAAGTTCCAAGATGAGTACGTCAGCACCATGTCTGTTGCAGAACATATTGTTTACGAGGATGATGTCAGTTGTAAGTTCCTTGTGAAAAATTATTCTGATGAAAAGGAAATTGAAAGAGAGGTTTTATGGAAAAAAGACGAGAAGCATGCATATTGTTCTTGTAACAAGTTTGAATTCGAAGGCATCCCTTGTTGTCATGTTTTGTCTATCTTGAGGAGAGGCGGCATATTATCTTTACCTGAGCGTTACATTTTGAAGCGATGGACGAAGGGTGTTACAAGAGATTTATTTGTAGACGTGGTGGGACCGGGTGGCTCAGAAGGTGTTGACCCATGCTTGGCTAGACATAGTCACTTGTCTTGTATGTTTGCAGGGCTTATTGACATAGCTAGTCAATCTAAAGAAGGTTATGAATTTTTAATCAGTGGTCATCAGGAATTGGAAATGAAGTTAAGGCAGATGTCGTTAAACAACCGATCTAATTCAAGCATTGATAAAGGGATGGCACATGTGGATAGTAATGTGGTTGAGTATAATGAGCCGGCGCATGTTGTGACAAAAGGACGCGCGAAGAGACTTAAATCGTCGAAGGAAAAGGCAACAAAAGGGCGCCTATGTAAGGGTTACAACAAGCGCGGTGTATCACACGACAAGCGTAATTGTCCGGTGTTGTTGAACAGGTAAACAATTAAATGCGAGTTTTGTTGTTATCCCCCATGTTTCAAATAAAACTATGACTTATAAAAAATTGAAATCAGGTTAGTTGATGCTGATCCAAGCCAGTCACTGGCCTCTATCGATGGAAGTCGAGAAAGCTCTGATGAAGAAATGCAATGACTTACAATGGTAATTTATTTCTTACTTTAAGAATATTTTATGATGTAACTTCATGCTTAATTTTCCAAACTGATCTCATGTAGTGCAGAAATGGAGGGAATGTTTGGATATGTTTGTTTGGCTACATCCCCACATCAGTACTGATTTGGTGATTCATGGTGGACAAATGTTTATATGTTTCCTACTGGTTTGTGGCAGCATGAGAAACTGCAAACCGCTTTATAGAAGCATCTCTTATCATCATTCCTTCTCCTGCATTAAGTTTATCTTTGAGTAATTGCAGGACAGACTAGAAACAATTTGGAGTAGAAAGAATACTATGAATTTGACAAATGTCCCTGCATGTTGGCATTTGTGTTGAGGTTTATTTCTTTGTTATGTTCTTTAGTTGATGGAAGAATTGGTTTTGAACTTTCTAAACTTTCAGGCAATGCAAAGGAGACGAGGTTATGACACAAAAGACTTTGAAGTACCATCTTTGTTTGATATGTGTTTAAATTTCTATGTAGATTCTTAGGTTGCATTTAGATGACCTTGAGGTTATGACACAAAAGACTTTCTTCCAAATCAAAATTAGTTGTTTCAGGAGTTTTGACCTGATGATCATGCAATTGGTTTCAGCTAGGTAGGACACAGTCGGAATTGGTTGGATAAAATGGTTGTTTGAAGGGCTATAGATTAGATCGTCAGCACTCAACAGGTCCTACACCTGAAGATGATGCAATAGCTGGTAGGTTGGGCGTGGGACCTAGTGCAGACTGAATTGTGAAGCTTTCACTTCACTGAATTGTGTTTTTGGTTGAAATGGTGAGGATAGCTTCTTACACTTTGTATGGTTCTTTTAGAAGAAATACTTCACACTGAACAAAGAAGGTAAAACCCACCCCACCCCTGGCACCCCCTCCTTCCCCTCCCCACAAACATGCACCCACCCTTTTTCTTTAGTCTTTTGTGTTAAGAGTAATTTCTGTGTTATGTTCTTTAGTTGATGGAAGAATTGGTTTTGAACTTTCTAAACTTTCAGGCAATGCAAAGGAGACGAGATCGACAGGAAATTATCTGATTTAATTGATGATATCTGTGTTGCTGCTGACAAGGATTTCTCTGATTCAGTAGAGAAAATTGAGAGGATTGTGAAGGAAAACATTCAAAGGATTTCAAAGAAGACCACAAAGAAGTCGGAGAGGAGCACTTTGTTGTCGATGCGATGATTGAAACAATTCGTTTCTGCCATCTTTGAAATAGAATGAGAAAGACTGATGGCTGAGAGTTTCATGTATCAATCAAGTTGAAGGAGAATGACTGATGAGAATTTTTGGTTTCAACGAAATTGAAGGAGAATGACTGATGGCTGAGGTTCATCATCTGATGATCCATTTTCTAGCTAAAGCTGTTGTTTGTTTTCTTTTGTAGTTTCCTCTGTTAATATCATCTTGGGGTAGTCTCAGGTTTGTTGACTGTTGTTTGCCCCGTACATAATGCAATGAAGCAGTGAATTTCGTCTCTTTATATTCAGTAGCAAGCACCTATGAGTTTGTTTTTTGCAAATGAGTTTTGTTTGTTGTGTATCATTTTCTATGTTTCTTGTGTGCATCCATTTCATTATGCCAGTGAAGCATTTTATGCAAGTGAAGCATTCTAGATTTAAATATTATGCCAGTGAAGCATTTTCATATGATATTTTAGCACTGTATGAAACGCCAGGGATTTAAATATCAGCCGAGTTTTGCAAAAGTGCGCGGTTTGAAACGCAGGCAAACGTGCTTCAAATTAAGCGAAAATTAGCAGATTTTAGGTTCATGGTATGGTCTTTGCAATGCCCAAATCCCAGCAAAAAACTCCCTCGGGAAGTGGCCTAAAAAGTGTGCCAAACAGGGGTACCCAACTTGATTTGTGCAGATTTTCTCAGCCGAGTTGCAAAAGTGCGCGGTTTGAAACGCAGGCAAACGTGCTTCAAATTAATCGAAAATTAGCAAATTTTAGGTTCATGGTATGGTCTTTGCAATGCCCAAATCCCAACAAAAAACTCCCGCGGGAAGTGGCCTAAAAAGTGTGCCAAACAGGTGTACCCAACTAGATTTGTGCAGATTTTATCAGCCGAGTTGTAGAAGTGCACGGTTTGAAATGCAGGCAAACGTGCTTCAAATTAAGCGAAAATTAGCAGATTTTAGGTTCATGGTATGGTCTTTGCAATGCCCAAATCCCAGCAAAAAACTCCCTCGGGAAGTGGCCTAAAAAGTTTGCCAAACAGGGGTACCCAACTTGGTTTGTGCAGATTTTCAGGCGAGTTGCAAAAGTACGCGGTTTGAAACGCAGGCAAACGTGCTTCAAATTAAGTGAAAATTAGCAGATTTTAGGTTCATGGTATGGTCTTTGTAATGCCCAAATCCCAGCAAAAAACTCTCTCGGGAAGTGGCCTAAAAAGTGTGCCAAACAGGGGTACCCAACTTGGTTTGTGCAGATTTTCTCAGCCGAGTTGCAAAAGTACACGGTTTGAAACGCAGGCAAACGTGCTTCAAATTAAGCGAAAATTAGCAGATTTTAGGTTCATGGTATGGTCTTTGTAATGCCCAAATCCCAGCAAAAAACTCTCTCGGGAAGTGGCCTAAAAAGTGTGCCAAACAGGGGTACCCAACTTGGTTTGTGCAGATTTTCTCAGCTGAGTTGCAAAAGTGTGCGGTTTGAAACGCAGGCAAACGTGCTTCAAATTAAACGAAAATTAGCAAATTTTAGGTTCATGGTATGGTCTTTGTAATGCCCAAATCCCAGCAAAAAAATCCCTTGGGAAGTGGCCTAAAAAGTATGCCAAACAGGGGTACCCAACTTGATTTGTGCAGATTTTCTCGGCCAAGTTGCAAAAGTGCGCGGTTTGAAACGCAGGCAAACGTGCTTCAAATTAAACGAAAATTAGCAGATTTTAGGTTCATGGTATGGTCTTTGTAATGCCCAAATCCAGTAAAAAAGTCCCTCGGAAAGTGGCCTAAAAAGTGTGCCAAACAGGGGTACCCAACTTCGAACTTCCATTCACATTGTAGGATTTTTTTCATATTTGCAAACATTCTAGATTTATCAATCACTTTCTAATAGTTCTATTTTTCATTTTCTTTTCAAATGGAATCGACGAGAATACTTGCCTCTTTTCGGCCTCTTTCGAAAAATCAAACTCTATCAGGTGCTCAAAAGATGAGACGATAAAATGAGAATATACAGATACAAACAAAAATTCTTCATTCATTCACCCCATATACAATTGGGCCACACAACAACTTCCATTAATCTAAGTAAAAAAAAAAAAAAAACATTTGGAGTCTATCAGTTCACCTATCAACCAAACCCTTACATAATAGTAGCTTCCAATCTAGAAGAGTAAAGCTTGGATGCTACATTCGACACAATAATATCACAAGTAAGACACCATAAACAATCATAACAACCGTGAAGACTCGACAAATTTGTTCAAGCTTCTCCAATCTTGTAACAACATTTGCCACACGGCTCTCATCTTCAGGGGGGGCATAGTATGGAGTACTCTGACAAGGGTATGGGTGATTGACCGTCGATCTCACATATTCATCACATCAGCCAATGAAGTTGTTGCAAGCCTGTTATTTCCACTCGCAAATAATGGCAAATATATGTCATTAGTTGGTACATATTTTTCTATATGCAAAAATAAATAAGAATTGAAAATAAGGAAATGGCGGAAGTTTATTGCATTCTTACCGATGGTCGTGGACATGAATAATAATGTCTACCATAATTATTTGATGATCGCGAAACCTTGACTATGCAATTGCCAACACCACATCGACATAAACGTTGAGGCCAATTCGAATTTCCAGAAGAGGCATACGAAGCCATTTACTTCAAGATCTTCACAAACAAAAGAAAGGATTGGCAGACGAAGACTTTAGAACACATATAATCAGAAATATATTGACTTAACAGTCACAAGGATAACATTAACACATTCATACAAATTGTCTAGACCTATTACAATGATCTATATAGCCTAAGATCCTCGTCAGCTCTACTAACTTATAGGCCTATATGACTTAAAACTTAATCAAATAGATGCTGAAGTTTATGAAAATGTCTTATTCAATCAGCTTTAATACCCTCTTCCTATTTCTCAAAAGGTAGCAATCAAATACATTTTTTTTTAATGTTTGTACTTATTTTTTACAAGATTGCCTATATAATTTTTACTGTATGAGAAGTTTCCCTGCCCTACTTGTACTATATGACATACCAACACTTGCAAGCCAAAAACTATCTCCACTATACATTGGTACCCATCTACGAGGCTATGAAATGGAAGGTCAGATATATTAAGTCCATTATCTACCTTCAATCAGTCATAGTCTTAGATGAAACCGCTGAGAAATGTAAATGTAGGCTTCTCAACATATAAATGTAAATGTAGTCTTAGATGAAATGTAGCCAAATCAGTGATTAAAATGAGACGATGATTTAGTGGGTTAGTTTTATTTATATGACATTCATTGATATGGTGTTAATCCTTATTTGTCTCCATTGCACGACTTTCTGTTTCGTATCGGATCATGTTTGGATGTTTGTGAGTTTACCTAGTGGTAATTACTGATTATTATTACTGTGGTTGTTCGTATGAATGCTTTGAAGTTATACGTGGAGCTTGGGAAGTTAAAAGTTGGAATATTGGGCAAAAAAGTTGATGAATTTTCAGAAGCTTCAATTGTTATGAAGCATTTCATCATTCTAGCTAAAGGAAATTCTTAGTCATAACTTTGAGCAGCTTGCGAAAGAAAGGATCATTCAACCAGTATATAGAACTCCCAAGCCCCATGGCCAAAGCCTGGAATATTTTGATTAGTTTTATAACATTCTCGCCTAGAATATTGATTATTTTTATGTAATTTATGCCCGCTTTATGCCTGGAGGATGGAAAAAAAGTTCAAAGCATTGGAAGTGCCTACTCTCTCCTGATCAAACATAATATAGAACCTTTACTTTTACTTGTTCAAATCCTACCATATAAATACAACCAATTCATTTTAACATCTCAGTCACAGAGCCTGACGTAATTTAAAACATTTCAACACAAAACATGGATAAATTTAATCATTTGTTTTCAATTTGTCTACGATTTAGAATGTAATAACATCCTGCAATGCAATCCGTTCTCACAAATCCATAACACTTTCATAACACTATCAATGACATTGAGTGAATAAAAGTGAGATACATCCTGATTCACTCATGTTAAAAATAATCTTTTAGTGATTGCTAAAATAACACCAAATGATTTACAGGAATGCGGTTTTACATGCCGAGAAAGGAGATGGAGCACAGTGAACTGAGCAACTCAATGTCAAATTCCCTAGTGTATATTCAAAACCCTAAATTTTCCACCAAAACCTAGATTTGGAATGTGAAACTGGAATTTCCAGCTTCCCTGACAAGCAACCCAAGTGTTCTACTTCTTCACCAATGAAGAATGCAGAATCACCAAATGATTCAATCCAATAGCCAATATCAGAGCTGGTCTCAAACCTTTCCCACTCATCTCCTAATTCCCCACCCTCCCTCCCCACCCCACCACTCTAATAATCATCCCTCCTCAGAAAAAGAGAGAGTAAGAAAGGGACAACAACAAACATCTGTCAATCACAACAACAGCAGATTAACTCGAACCCACCTGCTCTGCACGTGTGTAGAACAATCCCAAAGCGACGACCACTGCAGGATGGGAGGGAGAAAACAAGGGCAGCAGCAGCGACGACCACTGCAGGATGGGAGGGAGAGAATGAGGCAGCAGCAGCGACGACCGGTGCAGGGAGATCATCTGGCAGCAGCAGTGACGACCGGTGCAGGGAGATTTAGAGGCAGCATCGACGACCGGGAGAGAATGCAGCGAGATCAGGTGCTTCCGCAGCAGCAGCGAGGACAGAGGAGATCTCAGAGAGAGAGAGAGAGAGAGAGAGAGAGAGAGAGAGAGACGAGTCGCTGAGAGAGAGAAAGAGAGAGGCGGTGGCTGAGAGAAGAGAGACGAGAAACAGAGCAGCTATATGAGGCGGGAGCTCTTGTGGTGAAAATAGGGCTCGATGAAAAATGAGCGGGATGAGCTTGCAAGTTTTAAGTTGCTTTATTTTCAAGTTGACCCCCTGCTCCCACACGTTTGCAGCTGAAAATAAGGGCAGCTGCAGTGTAGGGGAGCAGCCCTCTATATATATATATATATATATCCAAACCTCTCTTACACGGTGGATGAGTGAGCCCCCGCCGACATCCAAGGTGTTCAGCGACAAATTTTTTTTCATAACTAATCTACCAAACCTCTTTTTACTTAGTGGACAAGTGAGCCCCACCAACATCCAAGGTGTCCAACATTTTAACAATTGTTTTTCTTTCATCATCACAATGGATCAGTTGGATGAAAGTGCTCAGTCTTATCAGTTGGTACTGTTTATTCCATTCCCATGATAACACAAAAAAATCTGCAAATGACAGTTGTAATATAGACTCCAATAGTACAGTTCACTGCTTTTTTGTTTTTATTTTATATTGAGGTTTAACTCGAAGAGCACACAATGTCTTCTGATGTCGTCCAACAGCATTGGACAAGTGGGAGAAATGTGGTCCATCCATTTTGTAAAGCGCTTCAGTTGGGAGTCTGTGCTCCAATATCATAGTAAGGAGGAAGTGGGAGTTTCCACACTTGTTTCCATAGATATGTTAGTCCTACGGGTCAAGGGATCAAGGATTTATATAAACCCTTGAAACTACATGTTTCTACAGCTCAACAGGGGCCCAACATCTGATATCCAGAACAATCAAACACCACACACACACACACACACGGCACCCCCAACCCACACAATGTGACTGACAGCATGTTCTGCATCATCGTCTCATCCCAGAGATACCTCAGCAACCAGTGTTCCATCTAAGTTGTGTTTGACCATTAATGATTAGATCACTAGCCTTGCTCGTATTTTGTACAAGGGGACTTGGCTGGTCCCTCAGCTTCCCAACTCCCAGGGCCCATTTATCTTCAAAGGCATGCACTTGTTGCCCTATTCCTAGGTCCCATTTATCTTGTTGCCTCATCCAAATGTCTTCGAATTCTCAACATAAATTTTTAAGAAATTAATAGCAATTTCACTGAACTAAAAATAATTGTAATATGTAGCCAAAACTTTACAAAAAAATGTAACATTAACAACAAGTTTTCTTAAAATTACTAGCAATGAAGAACAAAAAAATAAATAATTTACCTTCTTTCCTATACCACCTAGTCCTTAGGCATGTTACAGGTGCGACGTCAAAATGAACATTTCCTCTTGCATAGCCTTCCATATGCTTCCTATTTGCACAAACAAGAAACAAAAACTGAATCATATGATACATAAGGAAACAGAAAATGGAAAATAAAAAATCAATAATTTTAAAAAAAAAAATCTGCGTTTCAAAAATAAAAAGAACAAACGATCGGGTCAAAGAAAACCATAGTAATATAAACAATGGAGCCCCTGGTGGGCTAGTAAACTGGTAAGATTGCAATATCTAGGATGACTATAAACAACCTCGATAATACTATTGGTTATAAAATTAGCTAAATAAATCAGGGATACAAAAACATAAATAGTTCATAACAAACATTGAAAATAGCTCAATCCAACTCCAAACTGGATACTGTTTACCTTTAATGGATCAGATCTAACACCAATCTTGAATCTGATCGTGAGCATTTGCTGGCATTCTCAGTGGCCCAAGTTTATACTCATTATTCACTAAAATGTTTTCATTTACGCAAGCGCAAGCAAACAAATAAACAAACCGATCCGAGCAGGTAGCAGCCACTAATGGTTAAAACATTCTTCTTTTTTACCTCTTTAACATTTACTAAATCAACATCATGATAAAGATGAAATAGAGAAATAAAAAAAAAAAAACGAAATACGTGTTCTAAATTCCGATTCACAACATCAAAATTCAAGATCAGAAATAATGAAAAAAAAATTAAGTCGAGATGAAACTGAAGAATCAATCAAAGAATAAAAAAGAAAGCACTAAAAAGGGATGAAAGAAAATGCACCCGAGATTGAGAAAACGAAGACAGAGGACTCCACATTCAAACGCTGAGATCATAATACGAAGGTAATGAAAAGAAGTGGAGAGTGGCACCGAGGAGGGTCGCTGCTTGCTCTCGTCGCAGGAGAAGGGAGAAGGGGTGCTGGGGTTTTGCATCAGAAATGGGTAGGAAATGGGTTTATAAAGGGGTCGGTCAGTTTTCCGAGGAAATAGATGATGCGAAAAAAAAAATGTAGATATTAAAGTCGAGGCTAGGGATCTGTTGAGCAGATTAAAGTATTTCAAGGATCGTTGAACCCCTTCCCGCGACATTGAGATTTGGTTTCATCACATTGAGACTTTATTTGGCAGTGTATATTAAAATATTTTGTATTTCAAGGATCGTTGAACCCCTTTCATGCGACATTGAGATTTGGTTTCGTCACATCGATACTTTATTTGGCAGTGTATATTAAAGTATTTTGAAGCCAGTTCAACTCTTTTCTCGCCATATCTAGCTTAGAATACTTCAATGCACCAAATCAAGTCTCAATGTCGCGAAATTAAATCTCGATGTCGCGAGAAAGGGGTTGAACTAGCCTCGAAATACTTCAATGTGCCAAATTAAGTCTCGATGTCGTAAAATCAAGTCTTAATGTCTCGAGAAAGGAGTTGAACTAACCTCGAAATATTTCAATTTGTTCAGCCAAATCAAGTCTCGATGTCGTGAAATTAAGTATCGATGTTGTGAGAAAGGGTATTGTGTCAAATCAAGTATTGATGTCACGAAATCAAGTTTCAATGTCGCGGAAAAGGGGTCGAACTAATTTTGAAATAGTAAATGTGCCAGATCAAGTCTCGATGTCGTAATAAAGGGGTTGGAGGGGTAATTTAGTAGGGAGAAAATTAGAGTATGTTATATAATATGCTTTTGGGTATTACACGTATTTGATGATGCTTTTGAAGGTATAGTGATATTTGATGATGCTTTTGGTAAAATTCCCATTTTACTCAATGCATAGAAATTTTGGGAAAGAGGACCTATTGCTGGCTTGCTGCAAAGTTTTTTGTGGTGGGCCTAGAAAAAGAAAGTCTTTGGCATCGGCACCGGCACAGGCACAATAAGGAGGACTCCCCCATCTTGAGAGAGAGAGAGAGAGAGAGAGAGAGAGAGAGAGATTACGAAGCCTAGGGGTTTTATTTTTCTTTTAAGAATCCACATCCAGAGGCAATGGTGGAGACAGAATTTCCTTCCAGGGGCAAGAATGATCCTAATAATATTTTTAGAGCCCATATATGAAAATTTTAAACCATTCAAAAAATGGCCCTTTCATTTATAATCTACATAATATTCACTTAGAAGAGAATTTTTTTCTTACGGCCTGTTTGGATGTACAGTGAATTGAAGTATGGTGAGGTGAAGCATCAAATCAAGAGAGAATAAAATATAAGGTGTTATGATGGTGTTTTGTTTTTTAGTTGTTTGGTATGGAATCTTTTTAACTTTTTGTATAGAAAAATGGAATTTTTTTGTCTTTTAGTGAAGAAAGGAGGTTGCTTTTTTACTTTTTTTTGAAAAGTTCGGAGGGAATTTTGAAATTGTGTACTTTTGATATGACCTCTTGTCATTTCTTGTCTGTATTCACTTTACTTTACTTTAACTAGTTAATTGCCAAACACGCCCGGAGTAGACTACATGTAAAGTTTGACTCTATTGGGCCTGCTTGGACCCAAAATTTTTTTATCAATGTAGATTTTTAACACTCTTATTCCTACCTTGATCACACACAATGCCCAATTTTGAAACTCATCAAGCCTTTAACCATTGTTAGGTTGGATCTAAAAAAATGTTTATAATTAAAAGAGCATTAGGTTTTCAAGTTGTTAAATCAAGAGCTAGGATAATTTAATCAGGTTGATTTTGTGCGTAACCCTTATCCGTTAAAGAGCTCTCCATCTAACCCACCCCTAATAATATGATTGCAACCAAGTGAGACCCACAAGGTGGACTAGATATACAGTATGCAATTTGCATGTAGGTGAAGATCTTCCTTTAATTAAATGGTCCACCTTCAAAATGATAACTTTCAAAACACTTATATAAAACATTATAAATAAATATATACTATTTTATAGAGATTAATTTGACAGTGAACCTATACAATAATGAAGTGAAATTTCTCATAAGAAAGAGGGCAATTCTTTGGGCGCACCAATAATTTCACGGCCCACGCATGTTATCTATACATTAGTGAGAGGAAAAAAGAAAGAGAAGAAAACAAAGAGTCACGTAAGAGTTCTATGGCACTGGGCTCACTTATAAAATATTTTGTTAGGAATTTGAGCGTTGGCTAATTCATAGGTTGGACAAAACTCTGAGTTCATTGAGTTCTAATTTTTATTCTTTTTAGATGGACCAGCAATCGTCTGCACAAAGTGGAGTAAAAGCAAATCATTGCAAATGGCATGACCCAATCAATCAGAAATAGGGTTGATCGATCGGATGGTGAAGAGTTCTACGTAGATTTGAAGTTCTATTTTGAGTTTTTCTCAAACTGTCTGTTTTAGTCCTAATCATATCAGGCAACCCTAAGCACGTCCCTAAGTCTATTTATAGGACTCTTTGGCCACCATATTGAAAGACCTCTCTCATTGTTCTAAACAAGAAACCCTAATTAAGAGAATTATTCTTCTCTAGAGCATCCATTAAAGAGTTGTGCTACAAAATTCATTTAGAGTGCAGTTTTTCCCACATCTCTTATAGATCGAAGATCATCTTTTTTCACAGAAGATCTGAGGAGTCAAGTTGGTTTTAATCTACTACAATCAACAGTGTGAAGTCGTTGAGGCGTGAAGCTACACAAGAGGTAACTGCAATCCTTAAGTAGTAATTATCTGGGGAGGGATCTATGAGTGTCTTGTAATTGCGATATTCATAGCGCTTGATTGCTAATCCAGTTTGGATCCGTTGTTTTACACCTGGTTTGGATTTTCCAAATTATATTTGGTGTCCTTTGTGGTGTGTGCTTTTATTATTTTATTTTCGCTACATATCATATTATTTTTTCACACATTGGGCTGTTGAGTTGACCAATCTAGATATCATTCAAAAACCTTCATATTTTAAACATTAGTATATAGTCATACTCAGGTTTTACTTAAATTATCCAATGAATAGGGAGACAAAAATGCTCTTATTGCTTCTAAATTTCTCAAAAAATATAGAAAGTTGAAGAGTAGCAAGAGGGCATAAGATAAATTGACACAAAATCTATCCCTAAATTTTCTCTTCTTTGACAAAGAAGAAAGAAAGTCGAGGTTACCCCATCCCTATGTCTTTGCAAATAGGGTTTATAAATTTTTCAAAAGTTGTCCCCTCAGTAGAATTTCTAAATACTCTTCTTGAGAAAAGGATTTGTACATGCTAAGGAGGTTGAAATTTTGAGAATTTCAAGGGTTAAATAAGACTTTTTTAGGTGGTAGGAATTTTGAATTCTAATAAAGAAACATGGCATCTTCAAAAGGCCAAGGGGAATCGCATCATGTCTCTGAATTTCCAACATCACAAATTCTTGTAAAGAAAAAGGCCCTTAAATTTTGGTTGCTAGTATTTTTTTAATGAGAATTGTATATGGTGGGAATTTCTGACAATGTTTCAGACCATATCCCCTTAGCATTCAAATTCTCTATTTGATCCATAGAATTCTCAGAATTCTATATATTAGCCCACATGAGAAGTCATGGGTTTGAGGATTTGGAATATCACTTGGGGGCACAACTTTGGGAGAATTTGGAATTCTCATAGATAAGAATTCTTAGGATTCTTGCAACCAAACAAGGCCTAAGTACAAGTTTTGAAATAAATAGAATTATCCTCTAATTAGCCCCATTACACAGAAGAAATAGAATAATTGTGGCAATTATAAATAGAAATGAAAAGCTCAACATCAAAAAAAGAAAAAAAAATGACCATCTTTTTCCATACATCTTATTACAAAAATACTTAAATTTCAGCCTACTTGGGAAATTTATTAATATAGTGTTGTGAAGTAAAGATTATTTTGGAGAAAGAATAAAATATAAGTGAGTTATGATGGTATTTTGTTTTTAGTTGTTTGGTATGGGATCTTTTTTACTTTTTGTATAAAAAGGAGGAATTTTTTTTGTCTTTTAGTGGAGAAAGGAGGTTGCTTTTTTACTCTTTTTTTTTTTAAATGGCTGAAATTTTGAATTAAAGTGCTTTTGATGTGACTTTTTTTTAATAGAAATAGGGGCTTTATTTCACTTGACTCTATTATTAGAGTTGCCAAACAACCCCAAAAAAGGGCATTCATTTCTCTGGCACGGGCATGTCACCTTTATAAATTTATGAAAATATTGGAAAAATACATACTTTTGAACCCATGCTTCACTTCTAACTAATGGACTCCAGGACAAAGGATGGAAAGTAAAAGAAATGACCAACCCGCATTCACATAAATGAGCATGCATGCAAACAAGCAATATCTATTGTAGCTTAGGCATTTAATGCATAATGTGATCTTAATCAATCACAAAAATATTACTGCAAGTGCGTGGGTGTCTACGAATAGACAACGGCAAGTACGGGTCAAACCCACAAAGAGCGAAACAAGAAGAAAACTTCCAAGTTAAGAAAGATGATATCACAAGTAATTAAAAATGCAAAAAATTAACTAAAGTAATGAGATAATGAGATAACAAGATCAATGATAATGAAATTGATAAAGGCGTGTAAATCCATTAAGCAATCCAAAACCACTTTCTTATTGAAAATAATTGTTTGATTAGTTTTCTACTTCAGATCTGGATCCAATCAAAGCACCCAAATCCAAATGATAAAACTTTAAAAATCAACTTTCTCAAAAGAGATTTGTTTTTTTTTTTTTTTTCTACAAAATTAGTCAAATACCTAAGACCTCCTTCCCTTCATTAAATTACTAAAGCTACTTATGCACTACCCATCAAATCTATTCATATACCATCAAAGAGAATAAAACCCTAAGCATGATCTATAAAAAAATAAGCATGGATAATCAAAGACCTACTCTAGCATTAAGAAATAAAATATGGAAGGTACCGAATGGTACAAAGACAAGCCTATTAAACCATATAATTAGCATATCCGTAACTCAATCAAACAACCATAATAAAAAAGAAGAAAGGATTAGGAATACTTAAGTTCTTCATTTGTCTCAATCGCAAATCTAGCCAGCCATTGCACAAAACAAAACTGATTTTTTCATGGATAGCATGTCTTATTGTCTTTAGTACAAAGCTTTTGCTCCTTCCTATATCTATGTGTTACTTGGATAAGACCCAAAACTACATTTTTTTAAATAAAAAATAAATAAAGTGGAGAATCTATAACTAGAAGAACCCTAGAACTAGAGAGAGACAGGGAGGGTACATCCAACCCTAGGAAGTGAGAAGGCCTGGACTTCCCCTATGCGGGAAGTCCTATTTTTATGATTTCTTTCTCCCTTTTGTGGCTTGAGTTGTTTCTATCTTGGACTCTCTGACATGGCTTGCACTCCAAACAACTCTTCCGTATCAAAGATGATTTGAAATTATGATTGATCACTTGCCATGCTCAACTTCTTTCTTGTGCAGATGTTCCAATAGTGGGCCTCATCAGAGATCTTCTCATGCAGTGGAGAGATGAGTCATCAATGGTAATGTACATTATATTTTCCGGGCCCATAACTTAGTCGATTTAGCTCCAATTTGCATGAAATTGGACTCCACAGACATTTACTCTGAATAATCTTTCCAACGGTAGGTAAATTCCACCGATCTGATGGTCAGATTAAAAGTTATGGCTATTTTATAATAGGCTATCATGAGAAAAATGGGATTGACTTTCGGGTTTTGATTTGCAATGGACTCTAGTCAAATCTCTTTGAGAGCTTTCCAACTAAGACTATATCCTTGATTGCATATAGAAATCTCCTTGCTTGGTTTGAAATTTGAATCTTGGTAAGAGATGAAGGAGGTTTCTGATTCTTGAAAACTAGATAGAGAATTATCTCAACTTGTGCAACAACTGTGGGACGCACCCCAGCACTGGGTGTGCATGGGGATTCACGTCCAATGTGGGTGTGGTTCCCTCTATTTCTTTCTTTATTTCTTCTCCTTTTATTCTTGTCCCAAATTATCTCTCAGTGCGGGCCCCCTTGCATGACAATTTTGTACAAATATGAAACAACTAAATTACTTACAATGAATTAGATAAAATGTATGCATGCTATGCATGGGACCTACTTCAATGCAATTTATGCCTAAGGACCTTATCCAATGGTTGCACGATGCTCAGAGATAATAATAATAAAAAAAATTCTAATTGGTGGGACCCAGGGGTGATGCAAACCATCAATTCCACAAATTTATGCAAGATTGATGATTTATTACCGATTTGACTGAAACTCCAAATTTATGCTCATATGCATGAAATCATAAAATTATGATGCAATTGGTTTTAATTAAGTCCACAAATGCATCTGAAATGGTGGCCTTTTAACCCAATTTTGTGGACTTATCAATGCACCTTTTCTATTTTAGTTTTTAAATCCAAAAGTTGTCAGAACAAATAGATATCTAAAAGGTCAAATGCCAACCATCAAAAATAGATTCATTACACTGGTATAAGAGCAATGGATATAATATAAATCTATCATCTGTTGTCCTAAAAATCAAGGAAGTAGAAATGTTATAAAATATTGTCCCACAAAATACCTCAAAAGTGGTATTTTAGTATATATTTAAATATATGTAAATATATTAAATAAAAAAAAGGAGGGCTAGTCCTTGCACTATGCAAGTTTGACCCTTAAATTCAAGGGGCTGTAGAAGATTTATCCAAGCTTGGCCTTGGGGCTTTTTCTTAAAAACAAAAATCCTTATTGTAAGGGCTTTGAGGGCTGGGATAGTTGCCCCCTTATTTGAGAGATGGATTGACAGGCCTATCAATTTCCCTTCGAGAACGGCTCCTTACCCAAGTGGTAAGGAGCGACAGTTCTCACCTGACTGTTCAGGGTTCGAACTCTGGATGCGTCACCTCTTCATGCATGTGCGGAATTCTTTCCCACTTGTGCGGGCTTTCTTGCCACATGTGTGGGCTCGTTTCACAATTAAATGGATTGTCTTTTCGTGTGTGTAGGCTCTTTTTTGGGTCCCAACTCCTTTAGTTGGGTACCAAAATAAAAAATTTCTTGTCTTTCTTATCCTTTGCCTACTTGATGGGTGAAAAGGAGTTGGTTTAACCCAAAATTCCCCATATTTTTTTTTAAATTTAGTAAATGCTCCTCTTGCATTAAATTATGAGTAACGTGTGGATACTTTCTTTTGACCGACGAATGGAGTGTCTTTTAACCGACGCCATGGCATTTTTAGGGATGTTCAAGCACTAGGTTAAGGCATATCCAGGCCCGAACCACCTTTCGAAACACTGGCCCATATCCAGGTCAAGCTTGAAATGGACATTAAGTGAATGGCATAGGACCACACGTTTAGTTGATTCGACCAGGCCAAGTTTGGCTTTCTATCACTTTTGAGAGCTTTCTAATTACTTAATTAGGTAAATAAGCACTAAACAACATTGTTTACATATTCGGGCTTGACCGGCCTGGTTTGGGCTTTCTATAACTTAATCCAAGCTAGACCCATATATTAACCTGGCCAAGAACTTAGATCCAAGCTTCGCCCATAATGAGAGCCAGGCT
The DNA here is from genome assembly GCA_028538565.1 of Umbellularia californica. Classification (NCBI taxonomy): domain Eukaryota; kingdom Viridiplantae; phylum Streptophyta; class Magnoliopsida; order Laurales; family Lauraceae; genus Umbellularia; species Umbellularia californica. The sequence goes on from JAPQWN010000002.1 coordinate 25,722,086, forward strand.
GGTTGGCTTGGCCCTTGAACACCCCTAGGCATTTTGTAGCCTGCTTGTATATATTAGGCAGGCTAGAAAACAAATGAGCATTTCCCCCCTTTCTAATGAAAGAGGAATAGAGCGTACTTTTACTGAAAATGCCTGGGCAGTTTGTAGCATGCTGCATGCCTCGTGTAAATAATGCTAGATATTAAATGATTAGGGAAAAAACCCTGGACGCATGAAAACCAAGGGAGGATGGGGGATAGAAACAAATGAACGTGGATGAGGAGAATAAAAGACATCAACCCAATTAGATTTTCCTAACTCTTAGTTTAAATCCTTAAAAGTTCAATAGTTATACACTACGCAATTATTTCATGATGAAATCCAATGTGATTAACTCCAATGATGAATGTTGGAAAAAGTGTAAATTCTAGGCTTTTGCTAATTCATGGTAGTAGTGTGTATCAAAGGATTGGATCGGCCAAAGTTCGACCTCATGCACGTAGAAAAATTGGAGCGGAAACGGGGCATTTTCTAAAATTCCATAAAAATATGCTTCCCTCTCCCTTATTCTCTTATGTACAAGGAATTCGAACTCTTACACTCGAACGTACTAAACGCCATAAGAGACCTTTCATGTGGCTGGAATCCATAAATGCCAATAAAGAAACATGAAATTCAAAAATCTCAGGGGACAACATGTCACATCATAACCAGGAACTCGTAAACATTCTAGGCTTTTGCTAATTCATGGTATTAGTGTGTATCAAAGGATTGGATCGGCCAAAGTTCGACCTCGCGCACTCAGAAAAATTGAAGCGGAAAAGGGGCATTTTAAAGGGGGCATTTTCTAAAATTCCATAGAAATATGCTTCCCTCTCTCTTATTTACAAGGAATTTGAACTCATACACTCCAGCATACTAAACGCCCTTGGTCCTTAACCAATAGAGCAACATAAGGGAGTAGAATATACCTATTTTTTCTCTCCATATGTGACAGGAGCGCATGCATTCCCACTAGTCTGAGACAAAAATGTACCTTCTTTATCACCATGAAAATGGGTACATTTTTCCAGCATGAGGACAATGGGGGAAAATAGTGCATTTCACCCTATTAATCTAATATCCTTTGGAGTAGACATGAAAATGGACAGAAAAAAATGACATGAACTATATATAAATACGATCATCCAAATATTTTCTATACTTTTCTAAAATTGCAGCCAATTTCCATGGATATAGAGGTAGCCAAATCCAAACCATGTCCAAAAAAAATTGAATAGATTGTGCTGCAATCTCAGCCAATGCCAAAACCAAACCATGATTCACACGTGGGATCGAAAACGAAAACAACCCGGTTTCGACAAATCTATAATACATATCAGCACAAATTGCAAAATGGTCGGTATCAAGTTGCAACAAATGGTTAATACAAATCAGCACAAGTTGCAAAATCAAGTTGGCCTTGCCAGCATAATATGGACCTATGGCATGCATCGACATTTATTGTAACTCATCATAAAATTGCTAGATTATATTTCCTCAATCCAGTAGATGATGTAAATAAATTGATTTATATTTTTATGCTTTATTCATGTGATGAATGGTATCTTATTCTATGATTCCACAATAACCAATATAAAATGATATGATGGTTCATAACATGAACCGGAGCCCACAAGTATATTAAATGTGATCCATGTGTGTAGATGAGATTCATATTCAAGAGACATATTACAACTCTTATACTTAAAGTATTTTCACAACCAGTGACAAAACTGGGTATCTCATCTAAATAGGTTGTTGAAAGATCTACTATAATTGATGCTAGTTCCAAAAATCAATATAGCGGAATAAAATCAAAGCAAACTAGCAATCTAATCTACCAATCACACATCACAAGAAGGCAGACACAATTTTAACGTGGAAACTCTATCTAGGGAGAAAAACTACGAGTAGAAAAATAAATTACTATTGATCGGTCATAAGATATACTTACAGCTCCCTTTATCAGTCAAAACGTCTACCTAAGGACTGTAGTTGTTCTTGTACGGCTACTTGCCGCACCGACTACTCGCCGCAAATCATCGGCCCAATCTCTCAATGATGGCTCTAGATAACAAGGAATCTCTCTTAGGGTTTTCTCACCTCAGAACAAGAGAGAGTAACTTCTTGTCTTACTTAGGGCTTGTTTGGATGTGTGGTGAAGTGAGGTGAGGTGAGGTAAAGCCTTCATTATCCAGATAAGAAATGACAATGGGCCATATCAAAAGTATACAATTTCAAAATTCCCTTCATCTTTTTCAAAAATAGTAAAAAAAAAAACATCCTTTCTCCACTAAAAGACAAAAAAGCTACACTTTTCTATACAAAAAGTCAAAAAGATTCCATACCTAACAACTAAAAACAAAACATCATTATAACACCTTATATTTTATTCTCTCTTGATTTTATGCTTCACCTCACCCTACTTCAATTCACCATACATCCAAACATGCCCTTAGGGTTGAGAGAATCACCCTTTAAATAGCTCTAAAACCATGCAAGGGTATTCTAATTATAATGCAATCAGAATCGAAAACAAACTCAAATTAAAAGTCTAAAACGCACTACGCTTACCGTCCAGGTTTGCTGTAGCAACTAAGGTCCCTGGTATAGCAAGCCTATTCGATGTCCCGGTGTTTGTTCTAGCAAGCCAGATCCTCATTATAGCGAGCCCATGTTTTGGATTTTGGCTTATTCGCTTTAAAACACGCCATGAAATTTCGACTATATGGACGTGTTCAGCCTTTCAAAAACATCTCACGATTTGGATCTTGTGTTTAGGGCCCACATAATCCACAAAATTATATCTAATGGCTCACGTTTAATGCATATATCGAGAGATTGGTGATGATCCAATCGGTGAAATTTGGACAAATGCAATATTGAGCATAATACAAGAATGGTTATTTTTATTTTGCACATATCTGGAGATTCAAAATGTATTATGTGTTCAAAATTGACCACAACCATTTTCAGCCTTCCAAACTTATCCAACGGTTTTTATCTTGTATTTGGGACCCACAGATCATAACAAATTATATTCAATGGCTCACAATTTTTGGCACACATCTCGAGATTGGAGATGATTCAACGGCTGAGAATTGGATGCAGGACCATGTTTGACCTTGTGGACATTTTCAACGGTTTGGATCTTAATTGGCCCTTTTAGATTTAGAGAAATATTAAAAAAAAAAAAAAAAAAAAAAAAAAACGAATTGGACGTGATTATGCACAAAACACTATTTAATTAGTGTGGGCCAATGACTCAACCATTATCGTGCCGTTGGGTTCGGCTCCTATCATTCCACCCTCCTTCAAAATTGACCCTGCCCTCAAGGTCAAAGTCATCAAAACATTGCCACATGAGTAAGGGATCCTCCGTTACTTCTGTAGCCTTAAGACTAAATAATTGTTGTTTTTTTTGCATTTATGGCTAGGCCCAAACTTCCCGCCTCTTATTTTTTTTCCCTCTATTTCTCAACTATCCCTTCAAGGGTAATGCCTCTACTTCTCTAAAATGGATAGAAGCTGAAAAGTGGTGCCAAACACCCTATTTTTCCTCTGATCTATTTGTATTCCTTTTTTCAAATACAATAATAATAATGGACTACATTGAATTAAAATGCATGCTTCATCCCGTCGAGACAGGAGCTGAATTGAGTCCAAATACTTCCACACTTACAAAGGAACAAAAAATCACCATTAGGAATGACTTAAAACCGTTGTAAACCAGATTAGGAATGGTTATTAGCAGCTTCCAAAAAGGGCAGTTTCTAAAAACTAGAAACGGTTGCAAACCGTTTCAAAAAGTAATCTTGGAATGGTTTGAAAATTTTTGTAATTAAGTCTTCGGAGCTGTCTAACCATTCCAGGAACACTCTTTCGAAACAGTTTGGTACCGTTCCTAAATAATCCCAAATTCATTCATCACAGTTCTAGAATTGTTTCATTAGAACCATTTCAAACCGTTCCAAAATATTTCGAAATCTGTTCCAAAAAAATTATGGTCTTAACAATTTATTTCATTTGACAAATTAATTCTCATTGATATTAAACAATCCTCATCAATAGGAAGTTTCTTTATCACAACCATCAATCTACACAAAATGCCACAAATAATTGGTACAACTGAACCCAACCCTAAAAAAACCAAAAATCTAAAAACATCAGTCAATAACTGAAGCAATCTTGGGTGTGGCTCAACTTACATATGGTCTGTTCAACTTAATATATGCTCCCAAAGTTGCTTTGGGCACTCCAGTCCTGAAAAAATAAAAGAAAAAAAGGGAAGAATGTTTGTAAATGGGACTATTTGATTCTCTTGATTCCTCAATCAACAATCGACAGATATCAAACCATTGGATCTCAACCTCTTCTATTAATATAATCCATATCATAATCACACAGCAAAAGATTACTTGCAGTTATCATGTTTCTTCAGATTAACTATAAAGGAAAGATTCTAGACTAGACAGTTGACATTCAATTTATTAACAGAGGCGTGAGGTCATTGAAGAGCTAATGGAACATATAATCATCAATCATAGAAGTACATAAACGAAGGAACCAACTAAAGCAGCCAAAAAACAAGCACAACCATTGCAATGGTCGATTAATTCCAATAAAATTAGTTGCAGAAACAGAACAGTTGCAGAAAATTGTAGCTGCTCATCTTCACTAGAAAATGTAGACCAATGGCCTTCTATATCACATTTTGAAGGCCTCCCATTTCACTGTTTTAACACTAATCACAAAGTTAGGATTTGTCAATGATGTGTTTTTCCAACCCCAAACTCATTAATTGATCATCTGCACTCAATGACTTCACAGTTACGCATGCGGTGGTCAGTTGGCAACAAAAAACCAAGCATTGCCGATTAAAGTACAAATCAAACTTAAAACAAGTCAAAGTACAGTAGACAATAACTAAAAAACAGCAAAACAGAACGTTGAACAGTGCATCAGTGCATGCGCTTGATAGTTATAGTTGACAATCAATACTGTAATTTCCTAAATATAGTAACATATACCTGTGCTACAATGGCAAGAGCTCTGTCACTAGTGCACATGCCATTCCCATAGCTCCCACATGACCCTTGAGGAGTTCCAAAACTTGGAAACTTTATTTCAGAGATGAGCTTATTAGATGGGCATTCCAAGGTGGGGAACTGGGCCTGATTTCTGTTCCGTCGTCAGATACGATTCCCATGCATCTAGGCGGTGGGTGTAACTTTGACACATGAGCACACAAACTTTTTACTTGCCTCCTAGCAAAATGAGGATAAGAGAGTCAAGTGTGATAATAAAGGGACAGAGAACAATAAAGAAGGACCGACAAGACAAAGGGCTGCAATAAGGAAACGTTTTCAAATGGAAAAGTGTATGAAAATGAATCAGAAACACATGAACATAATTTGGTCACACCTACAGGCCAACTGTCAAGCTCAAGAGATCAATGGTGTTATTTCCCGATATGAGTATAATGGGCATCTCAAAGATGAAATCTGCATTGCCATTATTTCTCATTCCACTCCCTACAAACAAAATTAGAGTGAGTGAATATCATGGTGTCAAAAACCCTTCAGCATCAATGCATGTATAAGGCAAACACAAGCGGAAAACTAATAGAAATCAATAAATGGTGGTGTCTGAATCATGAAGGAGATCTTAATTAACGAAGGCAGCTTTAGAAATATAATTTCTATGTTTAAATGTAGTTTTCTATGGTAATGATTACTCATTAATCAAGACCTGATTCCCCAATCTGAAAAAATAAGGTTGGATATTTATTTTGGGCCATCTTACTTAAGATGTTTGGAGTTTCATATGGTTTTTAAAATAATAGACTAGGGCTAAAAAAGAAGCGCATATAGCATATAAGGCCATTTTTTTCTACAACAGTCGGCCGGTATGAAGCAGTTGTATTTAGGTCCATGTCAACCATCAGGTTTATGCGACCCCACATGGACTATGATATCTCTCTCTCACACACACACATAGAGGGAGATGCTCTTGTGAGAGTTACTCGGCCTTAGCATTTAGGCTGTTTGCATTATATATGGATGTGAGGGCCTCCACCCTTACTCTCATAGTGTGTGTATATATATATGGATGGACAAAACAGTTAAGCAGTCATCTATGACCATGCTGGATTTTTCGAATGCATTGGTCTTAAAAGATACCCATAGGTTCACCAACCCAACTTCAATCTTCCTGGCTCGCTCTAGAAGAATCAACAATTTCTATGGATGTTTGGTCTCTGGTTTTGGGCACCAGAAATCTTGTTTCCAATAGAGTGGCCTGGGAGGTTATCTATCACAACACAAGCAGTTTGTAATTGCTTTACAACTAGAGATGCCAGAAATGTAATTCACTTGCCATCTTGCATGGCCACATAGATGCTATGCAACATCAAAAGCTTTCTAACGAACTAATGCATCAATATTATGCATTGTCAATTTCAGGTCATTACATGAATTTGCTCAACATGAAAAGAAAATAAACTGGAAAAATGTTAACTAAATGATTTAAATCACTTCAAGTTGTCAAAAATATGGCAGTTCTCAAATTAAATAAACACATGCAGCAATAGAGAAATGACAAGTAATGTCCATTCCTTTTTTGCTCAAATTGCAATTTGTAGATAAGAATATCCTACACATGGTGCATATTAGCAAGCCTTGAGAGAAGAACCATATGCCAGTGCATCAAGGTGCCTGTTAATAATGGTACCAAGCACACGACGGATGCAAGTGTTCAAAAGAAGCATTCTGCACGTTTGGGTCCACTAGTTATACATCTTAAACCCATGGAACCACCTGGTTTTCAATTTCTAATTCTAATAAACAATTTAAGCATGATGGTCAAGTTTTTAAAAATGGTTCCCACAACTCAATGGATAATAGTCAGTTTTGTAAACATTTCAATGTATCGACTAGTTATATGATTAACAAGGAACTTCATTCACACAAACACATAAAAGCCCTGTTACCAGCACCTGATTTCAGTAGTTGCAGAGGTTAAATTGCCTTCATGGACGTAGGCTACACTTCGCTTCATGTTCGACATACATTGCTCTAGCTTCTTGCTTTGCAGAGATTTTTTTTAACAGTTTGCTGCATCAACATAGGTTAAGGCTGTTCCAACTTTGCCCCCTGCAGCACATCACTAAACATATGAATGAAGAAATCATCATGTAAATAACATGAATAAAGGTGATCACCCAGTGCGGTCCCGCCGAAGCAAGGTCCAGGGAGGGTCCAGACTGGAGACAGACCTTAACCTTTGACAATTTTGCACAAAGTGGTTGCTCACAGTTCCCAAACCTGTGTTATTTTCATTCATGTTATTTATGTAAATAACATGAATGAATCGGCATTTAAAAAAATAAATAAATCAGCGAACATGAATGAAGACACTTTCAGATGTAAAGGAAAGAAATTAATAAAAGAAAAATCTGAAAAGAACAAATGTACAAGTGAATAATATCAATAACAGAGCTGATAGAGAGAAGAATGATTGCACAGGTCAATGGTGGAATTTTGTCCACTATCTAAAACAACTTAAAAATTATTCCCCTCTTCCCCCATTCACCATCCAAATGGCCCATGGTTGAAAGAATGTCTACTATCATTCCAGGACTGCAAAATGAAAAGAGAACATATTACATCCTCCAAAGAGAACAGATTACGTCCTCCAAAGAGAACTATCTAAGAGGACTGCAAAATGAAAAGAGAACATATTACATCCTCCAAAGAGAACATATTACGTCCTCCAAAGAGAACTATCTAAGAGGACTGCAAAATGAAAAGAGAATGTCTACTCTCAGGGTTGGGAGACCGATCTCGAGTGGGATCACGGCCTCCATTCCGTAGGCCAAAGAGAAGGGTGTTTCCAAAGTGGAGTGTCTTGGAGTAGTCCTATATGCCCAAAGGACGCTTGGGAGTTCTTCCACCCATCTCCCCTTATAGCTCGGTCAAGTCGCTTCTTGAGCCCATCGAGCACCACTTTGTTCGAAATCTCGGCTTGGCCATTGCTTTGGGGGTAAACAGGAGTGGCATAGTAATTTCTGATGTCGAGCTCCTGGCAGAAGTTTCTGAAGAAGTTGGAGTCGAACTGAGTCCCATTGTCCGAAACTAAAGCTCATGGAACTCCAAACCTGGTGATGATGCTCTTCCACACAGTTTTTCGAGTCTTGTTCGGTGATGGAGGACAACGGTTCAACTTCTATCCACTTAGTGAAATAATCAGTAGCAACTATTAGCAACCTCTTGTTCCCTGGAGCTCGGTGAAGGGGCCCCACAATGTCCAGGCCCCACTGGGCAAAAGGCCATGGGCTGGAGAGGCGGCTTAGATCCCACACTGGCTGATGGATGGAGTGTGAGAACTTCTGACACTTCTCGCATTTCCTGGCATATAGCTGAGCGTCCTTATGCATGTAAGGCCACCAATAGCCTTGGCTAATAGCTCGGAACGCCACTGACCGACCTCCAATATGACTTCCGCAGATTCCCTCATGGATTTCATAAAGGAAGTCTTTAACCTTGCTTGGGTGAACACACTGGAGGTAAGGGCTGATAACGGACTTCCTGTAAAGCTTGACATCCGGAGACAACCAAAATCGAGCTGCTTTTAGCTTGATTTTGTGAGCCTCATTCTTGTCTTCAGGAAGTTGATCATCCCTAAGATAGGAGATGATTGGGTCCATCCAGCTCAGACCTAGATCGACACACAAAACCTGTCTTCAGCAAGGTAGGCCGCCATCCTTTTGTCCCGAGCATGGTAGTCTCCGTTCAGTTGGCTCGTCACCAACTGGGAGTCACTGAAGACCACCAGCTGCCGGACCCCCAGGATTTTAGCGTTGTTGCGCCCTGCAATCAATGCTTCGTACTCAGCTTCATTATTGGACGCCCTGAAGCCAAGTGTTAAGGCTTGTTCGACGACTAGGCCCTCTGGAGATTGGACTATGCCGGCGCCAGCCTTTTTGGAGGTTGAGAATCCGTCGACGAAGACCTTCCATGACGAATCAAGGAACTGCTTTCAAGATTGTTCTTCTGTCTCGGTAGCCTCATCCTTATCCTTCTGGGCCCCCAGTTCGGTATTGAGCTGGCTCGGTGCCGAACTGGGAGAAATCCTTCTGCCAAAACTTGGGCCTTGATTGTAGTTCTGGTTTGAAATTGAATATCATACTGCCCCAGCTCGACGGCCCATCTCGATATTCTTCCAGAAAAATCTGCCTTTCTGAAAAGGGACTTAAGTGGATGTAGTGTGAAAGTTTGCGAGACGCACTGACAAGTGCTAATGCAAGCTTTTCCAATGGCAAATACCTGGTCTCGGCATAACGGAGGATCCTGCTTGTTTAGTAAATAGGCTTATGTTGCCTAACCTCTTCCCTGATGAGTACCGAGCTCACTGCATAATCCGAGACGACCAGGTATAGATAGAGCACCTCTCCCTGCGTCGATGTTGACAACAAGGGTGGTGAAGCCAAATAGGTTTTGAGCTCCTGCAGAGCTCGGTTGCACTCCGGAGTCCACTGGAACTTCAAACTTTTCTTTAAAAGTTGAAAGAAGGGACGACATTTGTCTGAAGCTCTGGTGATGAAACGATTGAGCGCAGCAGCCATTCTAGTGAGCCTTTGGACTTGTTTCATCAAAGTGGGACTCTGTATCTCTTGAATTGCTAAGATCTGGTCTGGATTTGCTTCAATTCCTCTTCTTGTGACCAAGCTTCTCAGAAATTTGCCAAAGCCGACCCCAAATGCACACTTGGAAACATTAAGTTTAAGCTGAAACCTCTTGAGGATGTCAAATGTTTGACTTAGGTCTGCCAAGTGGTCCTATGACCTTTTAGACTTGATACCATGTCGTCAATGTAGACCTCCATCGTCTTTCCTAGCTGGGCTTGGAACATCTTCGTTACCAACCTCTGGTAAGTTGCCCCTGCATTTTTTAACCCAAATGGCATCACTTTATAACAGTGGATGCCTCTAGGTGTTATGAATGCGGTTTTTTCTTCATTGGGCCCGTGCATCGGAATTTGATGATAACCTCGATAAGCATCGAGGAAGCTCATCCTATCGTGCCTAGCAGTCGCATCAATCATCTAATCAATTTTTGGAAACGGAAAGTTGTCCTTGGGATAGGCTTTGTTGAGATCAGAGAAATTGACAAAGACACCACTTCCCATTCCTTTTCTCGACCATGACAGTATTGGCCAACAAATCTGGGTAGTGGACCTCCCTGATGGCCTTGGCTTCCCGCAGCTTTTCAACCTCCTCGATCACGGCCTCTATCTGTGGAACAACTGTCCTTCCTGCGTTTTGCACCACAGGCTTCTGCTTTGGGTCCACAATCAACTTGTGGCACATGACCTCGAGGTCGGTGCCAGGCATTTCATACGGAGTCCAGGCAAAAACTTCCTTATTCTGTAACAAGAAGTTTAAGAGCTCGGACCTCAGTTTCAGCGAGCTGGCTTCCCAGCAAAAAATATCTTTCAGGATCGTTGCGATCGATACTGATTTCGGAAAAATCATAGATGCCTTTTTTATCTGGAGCTCGACCAACGTCTTCAAGCTCCGCTTCTCTATCCAGCTCGGCCATATGCACCTACTACGGTTCTGCCTCACCAGATACTACAGCCATCAAGCATTTTTTGGCCATGGGCTTGTCACCTCTGACTGTGATCACCTCAACTCTGCTGTTCTCATTCTCTAACGGGAAGTTGAGTTTTTGGTGATGAATGGAAGGCACTGCTTCCATATCATGCAACCAAGTTCTCCCCATTATAGCATTGTATGGGGACGGTGCATCCACCACAAGGAAGTCGACTAACATGCTGGCACCCTCGACTTGGACTTCGAGGGTGATCTTCCCCTTGGGATACACGGGCTTCGAGCTGAAGCCCACCAAGGGAGTGCGTGCTTCTTGCAGATCTTCGAGACCCATTTTCTAGAAGCAGTCGAAGTAGAGGATCTCCGATCAACTCCAAGGATCCACAAGAATCCTCTGTATCTTGAAGTTCTTTTACTTCAAGGTTACAATCAATGAATTATTGTGAGGGAGCAGGACCCCGTCTAGGTCCCTATCCGAAAACCAGATTTTGGGCCACTCCTTCCGAGCTTTTTTCGCCGCTGGTCCTACATGCCTAAATCAAACTCACAGGCGACGCCAATTGTAAGTGCCGAAATCAAACTCACAATTGTCGCTTTCGAGGCACTTACAATTGGCGCCGTCTGTGGGAATGATTAAATCATACTCACAAACACCATGCCCCCAAAAGCTAGAAAGGGCGAAGGATCATCAAGGACCTCGTCACCACCACCAGTATTGCCAAGGCGACTGCCGCAAGACTCACAAACACCATGCCCCCCAAAAGCTAGAAAGGGCGAACGATCACCAAGGACCTCGTCACCACCACCAGTATTGCCAAGGCGACTGCCGCCGGTCCCCCGCCAGAGGAGGACCGGGGCAAGATCTGGTGTGGTGAGTGTGGAGGGGCCTGTGACTCAGTCAGGCTCCTCCTCAGAGGGGGTGACGGCACCTCCCCGACAAGATGATCTTCTGCTGGAGCGTCTCCGACAGAGTGTCCCTCAACCGGAGCGACCCCGACGAGGTAATTCACCAGTGGCAACCAAGTCACATCAATCCCACCAGCGGATTGACGACGATGACGATAAGCACCCGCTCCTTGCGGATATCAAGGCCCAAAACCTTGTTATCCAAGAGAAAGATGAGTTGATCCGTCAACTCCGCTAGCAGCTCCAGGAGAAGACGGAGGCCCCGATTCCACCCCCTAGGCGCGACCGGGCTTCTTCAGTTGAACAGGATTTGAGGCAAATCCTTAATAACAAGAGGCGCGACCGAGCTTACAATGACGGCTCAAGTAGCAGCCACTTGAATGATGACTCGAAGAGGTCGAGACAGACCCGAGGATAATGATGACCTCAGAGAATGGCTTTACCGACAAGTCAAGTAAACGGTCCAGCAGAACATAGAGGTGGTCGGTTTCACCCGAGATCGGCTAAATGCCTAAGACATTGAGGATCTCGGTATATCTCCATCTCTCAAGAGATAAGGAGCTTTTCTCTCCCTGAGAGGTTTACTGTTCCGAGGCTCGTCCTTTACGATGGGACCTCGGATCCGGCACCACATCTCCTGCATTTCACTCATCTGATGCCAGGCAAAAACTTCCTTGTTCCGTAACAAGAAGTTTAAGAGCTCGGACCTCAGCTTCAGCGAGCTGGCTTCCCAGCAAAAAATATCTTTCAGAATCGTTGGGATCGATCTTGATTTCGGCAAAATCCTTGATGCCTTGTTGATCTGGAGCTCGACCAACGTCTTCAAGCTCCGCTACTCTATCCAGCTCGGCCATATGCACCTGCTACGGTTCTGCCTCACCAGATACTACAGCCATCAAGCATTGTTTGGCCATGGGCTGGTCACCTCTGACCGTGATCACCTCAACTCTGCCATTCTCGTTCTCTAACAGGAAGTCGAGTTTTTGATGATGAGCGGAAGGCACTGCTTCCATATCATGCAGCCAAGTTCTCCCCATTATAGCATTGTATGGGGACGGTGCATCCACCACAAGGAAGTCGACTAACATGCTGGCTCCCTCGACTTGGACTTCGAGGGTGATCTTCCCCTTGGGATACACGGGCTTCGAGCTGAAGCCCACCAAGGGAGTGCGTGCTTCTTGCAGATCTTCGAGACCCATTTTCTAGAAGCAGTCGAAGTAGAGGATCTCCGATCAACTCCAAGGATCCACAAGAATCCTCTGTATCTTTAAGTTCTTTTACTTCAAGGTTACAATCAATGAATTATTGTGGGGGAGCAGGACCCCGTCTAGGTCCCTATCCGAAAACCAGATTTTGGGCCACTCCATCCGAGCTTTTTTCGCCGCTGGTCCTACATGCCTAAATCAAAATCACAGGCGACGCCAATTGTAAGTGCCTAAATCAAACTCACAATTGTCGCTTTCGAGGCACTTACAATTGGCGCCGTCTGTGGGAATGATTAAATCATACTCACAAACACCATGCCCCCAAAAGCTAGAAAGGGCGAAGGATCATCAAGGACCTCGTCACCACCACCAGTATTGCCAAGGCGACTGCCGCAAGACTCACAAACACCATGCCCCCCAAAAGCTAGAAAGGGCGAACGATCACCAAGGACCTCGTCACCACCACCAGTATTGCCAAGGCGACTGCCGCCGGTCCCCCGCCAGAGGAGGACCGGGGCAACATCTGGTGTGGTGAGCGGGGAGGGGCCTGTGAGTCAGTCAGGCTCCTCCTCAAAGGGGGCGACGGCACCTCCCCGACAAGATGATCTTCTGCTGGAGCGTCTCCGACAGAGTGTCCCTCAACCGGAGCGCCCCCGGCGAGGTAATTCACCAATGGCAACCAAGTCACATCAATCCCACCAGCGGATTGACGACGATGACGATAAGCACCCGCTCCTTGCGGATATCAAGGTCCAAAACCTTGTTATCCAAGAGCAAGATGAGTTGATCCGTCAACTCCGCTAGCAGCTCCAAAAGAAGACAAAGGCCCCGGTTCCACCCCCTAGGCGCAACCGAGCTTCTTCAGTTGAACAGGATTTGAGGCAAATCCTTAATAACAAGAGGCGCGACCAAGCTTACAACGAGGGCTCAAGTAGCAATCACTTGAATGATGACTCGAAGAGCTCGAGACAAAGACCCGAGGATGATGATGACCTCAGAGAATGGCTTAACCGACAAGTCAAGTAAACGGTCCAGCAGAACATAGAGGTGGTCGGTTTCACCCGAGATCGGCTAAACGCCTAAGACACTGAGGGTGTCGGTACATCTCCATCTTTCAGGAGATAAGGAGCTTTTCTCACCCAGAGAGGTTTACTGTTCCGAGGCTCGTCCTTTACGATGGGACCTCGGATCCGGCACCACATCTCCTGCATTTCACTCATCTGATGCCAGGCAAAAACTTCCTTGTTCCGTAACAAGAAGTTTAAGAGCTCGGACCTCAGCTTCAGCGAGCTGGCTTCCCAGCAAAAAATATCTTTCAGAATCGTTGGGATCGATCCTGATTTCGGCAAAATCCTCGATGCCTTGTTGATCTGGAGCTCGACCAACGTCTTCAAGCTCCGCTACTCTATCCAGCTCGGCCATATGCACCTACTACGGTTCTGCCTCACCAGATACTACAGCCATCAAGCATTGTTTGGCCATGGGCTGGTCACCTCTGACCGTGATCACCTCAACTCTGCCATTCTCGTTCTCTAAACAGGAAGTCGAGTTTTTGATGATGAGCGGAAGGCACTGCTTCCATATCATGCAGCCAACTTCTCCCCATTATAGCATTGTATGGGGACGGTGCATCCACCACAAGGAAGTCGACTAACAAGCTGGCTCCCTCGACTTGGACTTTGAGGGTGATCTTCCCCTTGGGATACACGGGCTTCGAGCTGAAGCCCACCAAGGGAGTGCAGATCTTCGAGACCCATTTTCTAGAAGCAGTCGAAGTAGAGGATCTCCGATCAACTCCAAGGATCCACAAGAATCCTCTGTATCTTGAAGTTCTTTTACTTCAAGGTTACAATCAATGAATTATTGTGGGGGAGCAGGACCCCGTCTAGGTCCCTATCCGAAAACCAGATTTTGGGCCACTCCTTCCGAGCTTTTTTCGCCGCTGGTCCTACATGCCTAAATCAAACTCACAGGCGACGCCAATTGTGAGTGCCTAAATGAAACTCACAATTGTCGCTTTTGAGGCACTTACAATTGGCGCCGTCTGTGGGAATGATTAAATCATACTCACAAACACCATGCCCCCAAAAGCTAGAAAGGGCGAAGGATCATCAAGGACCTCGTCACCACCACCAGTATTGCTAAGGCGACTGCCGCAAGACACACAAACACCATGCCCCCCAAAAGCTAGAAAGGGCGAACGATCACCAAGGACCTCGTCACCACCACCAGTATTACCAAGGCGACTGCCGCCGGTCCCCCGCCAGAGGAGGACCGGGGCAAGATCTGGTGCGGTGAGCGTGGAGGGGCCTGTGACTCAGTCAGGCTCCTCCTCAGAGGGGGCGACGGCACCTCCCCGACAAGATGATCTTCTGCTCGAGCGTCTCCGGCAGAGTGTCCCTCAACCGGAGCGCCCCCGGCGAGGTAATTCACCAGTGGCAACCAAGTCACATCAATCCCACCAGCGGATTGACGACGATGACGATAAGCACCCGCTCCTTGCGGATATCAAGGCCCAAAACCTTGTTATCCAAGAGCAAGATGAGTTGATCCGTCAAGTCCGCTAGAAGCTCCAAGAAAAGACGAAGGCCCCGGTTCCACCCCCTAGGCGCAACCGAGCTTCTTCAGTTGAACAGGATTTGAGGCAAATCCTTAATAACAAGAGGCGCGACCGAGCTTAAGACGAGGGCTCAAGTAGCAGCCACTTGAACGATGACTCGAAGAGGTCGAAACAAAGACCGGAGGATAATGATGACCTCAGAGAATGGCTTAACCGACAAGTCAAGTAAACGGTCCATCAGAATATAGAGGTGGTCGGTTTGACCCGAGATCGGCTAAACGCCTAAGACACTGAGGATGTCGGTACATCTCCATCTCTCAGGAGATAAGTTGCTTTTCTCACCCTGAGAGGTTTACTGCTCCGAGGTTCGTCCTTTACGATGGGACCCCGGATCCGGCAGCACATCTCCGGCATTTCACTCATCGGAAGCCAAGGCGACTGCCGCAAGACTCACAAACACCATGCCCCCCAAAAGCTAGAAAGGGCGAACGATCACCAAGGACCTCGTCACCACCACCAGTATTACCAAGGCGACTGCCGCCGGTCCCCCGCCAGAGGAGGACCGGGGCAAGATCTGGTGTGGTGAGCGGGGAGGGGCCTGTGACTCAGTCAGGCTCCTCCTCAGAGGGGGCGACGGCACCTCCCCGACAAGATGATCTTCTGCTGGAGCGTCTCCGGCAGCGTGTCCCTCAACCGGAGCGCCCCCGGCGAGGTAATTCACCAATGGCAACCAAGTCACATCAATCCCACCAGCGGATTGACGACGATGACGATAAGCACCCGCTCCTTGCGGATATCAAGGCCCAAAACCTTGTTATCCAAGAGCAAGATGAGTTGATCCGTCAACTCCGCTAGCAGCTCCAAAAGAAGACAAAGGCCCCGGTTCCACCCCCTAGGCGCAACCGAGCTTCTTCAGTTGAACAGGATTTGAGGCAAATCCTTAATAACAAGAGGCGCGACCGAGCTTAAAACGAGGGCTCAAGTAGCAGCCACTTGAATGATGACTCGAAGAGGTCGAGACAAAGACCCGAGGATAATGATGACCTCAGAGAATGGCTTAACCGACAAGTCAAGTAAACGGTCCAGCAGAACATAGAGGTGGTCGGTTTCACCCGAGATCGGCTAAACGCCTAAGACACTGAGGGTGTCGGTACATCTCCATCTCTCAGAAGATAAGGAGCTTTTCTCACCCTGAGAGGTTTACTGTTCCGAGGTTCGTCCTTTACGATGGGACCTCGGATCCGGCAGCACATCTCCGGCATTTCACTCATCAGAAGCCAGGCAAAAACTTCCTTGCTCTGTAACAAGAAGTTTCAGAGCTCGGGCCTCAATTTCAGCGAGCTGGCTTCCCAGCAAAAAATATATTTCGAGATCGTTGGGATCGATCCTGATTTCGGCAAAATCCTCGATGCCTATTTGATCTGGAGCTCGACCAACGTCTTCAAGCTCCGCTACCCTATCCAGCTCGACCATATGCACCTGTTACGGTTCTGCCTCACCAGATACTACATACATCAAGCATTGTTTGGCCATGGGATTGTCACCTCTGAACGTGATCACCTCAACTCTGTCGTTCTCGTTCTCTAACGGGAAGTTGAGTTTTTGGTGATGACTGGAAGGCACCGCTTCCATATCATGCAGCCAAGTTCTCCCCATTATAGCATTGTATGGGGACGGTGCATCCACCACAAGGAAGACGACTAACATACTGGCTCCCTCGACTTGGACTTTGAGGGTGATCTTCCCCTTGGGATACACGGGCTTCGAGCTGAAGCCCACCAAGGGAGTGCGTGCTGCTTGCAGATCTTCTTCTTTGAGACCCCTTTTCTTGAATGAGCCGAAGTAGAGGATCTACGATCAACTCCAAGGATCCACAAGAATCCTCTGTATCTTGAAGTTCTTTAACTTCAAGGTTACAATCAAAGAACTATTGTGGGGGAGCTAGACCCCGTCTAGGTCCCTATCCGAAAACCAGATTTTGGGCCACTCCTTCCGAGCTTTCTTCGCCGCTGGTCCTACATGCCTAAATCAAACTCACAGGCGACGCCAATTGTAAGTGCCGAAATCAAACTCACAATTGTCGCTTTCGAAGCACTTACAATTGGCGCCGTCTGTGGGAATGATTAAATCATACTCACAAACACCATGCCCCTAAAAGCTAGAAAGGGCGAAGGATCATCAAGGACCTCGTCACCACCACCAGTATTGCCAAGGCGACTGCCGCAAGACTCACAAACACCATGCCCCCCAAAAGCTAGAAAGGGCGAACGATCACCAAGGACCTCGTCACCACCACCAGTATTGCCAAGGCGACTGCCGCCGGTCCCCCGCCAGAGGAGGACCAGGGCAAGATCTGCTGCGGTGAGCGTGGAGGGGCCTGTGACTCAGTCAGGCTCCTCCTCAGAGGGGGCGACGGCACCTCCCCGACAAGATGATCTTCTGCTCGAGCGTCTCCGGCAGAGTGTCCCTCAACCGGAGCGCCCCCGGCGAGGTAATTCACCACTGGCAACCAAGTCACATCAATCCCACCAGCGGATTGACGACGATGACGATAAGCACCCGCTCCTTGCGGATATCAAGGCCTAAAACCTTGTTATCCAAGAGAAAGATGAGTTGATCCGTCAAGTCCGCTAGAAGCTCCAAGAAAAGACGAAGGCCCCGGTTCCACCCCCTAGGCGCCACCGAGCTTCTTCAGTTGAACAGGATTTGAGGCAAATCCTTAATAACAAGAGGCGCGACCGAGCTTAAGACGAGGGCTCAAGTAGCAGCCACTTGAATGATGACTCGAAGAGGTCGAAACAAAGACCGGAGGATAATGATGACCTCAGAGAATGGCTTAACCGACAATTCAAGTAAACGGTCCAGCAGAACATAGAGGTGGTCGGTTTCACCCGAGATCGGCTAAACGCCTAAGACACTGAGGATGTCGGTACATCTCCATCTCTCAGGAGATAAGGAGCTTTTCACCCTGAGAGGTTTACTGCTCCGAGGTTCGTCCTTTACGATGGGACCCCGGATCCGACAGCACATCTCAGGCATTTCACTCATCGGAAGCCAAGGCGACTGCCGCAAGACTCACAAACACCATGCCCCCCAAAAGCTAGAAAGGGCGAACGATCACCAAGGACCTCGTCACCACCACCAGTATTGCCAAGGCGACTGCCGCCGGTCCCCCGCCAGAGGGGGACCGGGGCAAGATCTGGTGTGGTGAGCGGGGAGGGGCCTGTGACTCAGTCAGGCTCCTCCTCAGAGGGGGCGACGGCACCTCCCCGACAAGATGATCTTCTGCTGAAGCGTCTCCGGCAGAGTGTCCCTCAACCGGAGCGCCCCCGGCGAGGTAATTCACCAATGGCAACCAAGTCACATCAATCCCACCAGCGGATTGACGACGATGACGATAAGCTCCCGCTCCTTGCGGATATCAAGGCCCAAAACCTTGTTATCCAAGAGCAAGATGAGTATATCCGTCAACTCCGCTAGCAGCTCCAAAAGAAGACAAAGGCCCCGGTTCCACCCCCTAGGCGCAACCGAGCTTCTTCAGTTGAACAGGATTTGAGGCAAATCCTTAATAACAAGAGGCGCGACCGAGCTTACAACGAGGGCTCAAGTATCAGCCACTTGAATGATGACTCGAAGAGGTCGAGACAAAGACCCGAGGATAATGATGACCTCAGAGAATGGCTTAACCGACAAGTCAAGTAAACGGTCCAGCAGAACATAGAGGTGGTCGGTTTCACCCGAGATCGGCTAAACGCCTAAGACATTGAGGGTGTCGGTACATCTCCATCTCTCAGGAGATAAGGAGCTTTTCTCACCCTGAGAGGTTTACTGTTCCGAGGTTCGTCCTTTACGATGGGACCTCGGATCCGGCAGCACATCTCCGGCATTTCTCTCATCGGAAGCCAGGCAAAAACTTCCTTGCTCTGTAACAAGAAGTTTAAGAGCTCGGGCCTCAATTTCAGTGAGCTGGCTTCCCAGCAGAAAATATCTTTCAGGATCGTTGGGATCGATCTTGATTTCATCAAAATCCTCGATGCCTTGTTGATCTGGAGCTGGACCAACGTCTTCAAGCTCCGCTACCCTATCCAGCTCGGCGATATGCACCTGTTACGGTTCTGCCTCACCAGATACTACATCCATCAAGCATTGTTTGGCCATGGGCTTTTCACCTCTGAACGTGATCACCTCAACTCTGTCGTTCTCGTTCTCTAACGGGAAGTTGAGTTTTTAGTGATGAGTGGAAGGCACCGCTTCCATATCATGCAGCCAATGTTCTCCCCATTATAGCATTGTATGGGGACGGTGCATCCACCACAAGGAAGACGGACTAACATGCTGGCTCCCTCGACTTGGACTTTGAGGGTGATCTTCCCCTTGGGATACACGGGCTTCGAGCTGAAGCCCACCAAGGGAGTGCGTGCTTCTTGCAGATCTTCTTCTTTGAGACCCCTTTTCTTGAATGAGCCGAAGTAGAGGATCTCCGATCAACTCCAAGGATCCACAAGAATCCTCTGTATCTTGTGTTATAAAGGCCCAAGGCCCAAGGCCCATGAATGTTTAGCTATATCTCACGTAAAGAGATGTGTTGACAGAATTGTACATTACATGTTATATTAGCTTTCCTATCTTAGCTAGTTGTTTAATAAGCTTTCCTATCTTAGCTAGTTGTTTAATAAGTTCTCTTAGAACTGTGTTCTCTTATATTGTAGTTCTCTTAGAACTAGAATACCTCTTGATGTAATACCTATATATAGTTGTGACTTCTCTCAAATAAAGACAGCACAGTATATTCTAAGTATTGTTTCCGACAACCATGGCTCTCAAGGATCTGTGTTCATGAAATTGTCATGGTATCAGAGCGAAGTTCATGAAAACCTTGTTTTTTATTTTACATAGTATCAAGGCAATAAGAGATCATCGTTGATCATCCCTGATCATCACAGATCCTCACAGATCAAGACGTGGCCCACTTCAGATCGTCATCAGCTCCTCTGCAAAACCCTTCTACCATGGTCGACTGGAATTATCCAACTTTATGGTGATTTTTTCAAGATTTTATGAACATCAGAGGTAGGCCATCTACTCAATTCTAGGTTTTTTCAATTTTCTCCATAAGATTCAATCTCAGCCGTCTAGATTCTCAGATCTTGATCCTTTTTGAGGATTTCTTCTTCCATCAGTTGCGGATTTTTCATCTCATCTCATCCCTTCCCTCTGATCTGTCCTAAGATCATCTGGTGGGTCCCACGAACAAAACCCAAGGTCTGTGCATGGTCGTCGGGCACTATTCTGGTTTTTTTTCAGGTGCTGTCTCACACGACTGTTCTGGGAACAGTTTCTGGTTATATTTCTGCATTGTTTTCTGCTTTCTGCCTGGATTTCTGCTGCTTACGAGTTTGCTACTTGCTGCTGTGTTCAGTACCCTGCTGCTGTGTGCAACTACTGCTGACAGGGCCTGTTGTGCACAAATATTTGTGTTGTTTTTGGTTTTACATAGTTTCTCTTCACTGATTGCTCAGTCTTATCACTATTAAATCATCTCTTTTGGCCAACATCATTTGCAATGGAAAAATCTGAGGTTACCTTGATCCGATTCACGGGAAAGAACTACCCTGCTTGGTCTTTTCAGTTCCAAATATACCTTGAAGCTAAAGAATTATGGGGATATATTTCTGGTTCGGACCCTATACCTATAGAGGATGAGAAGAAGATCTCCTCTTGGCATACTAAAGATGCCAAAATCAAAACCTGGATTCTGGGATCCGTTGAGCCTCATCTGATCATGAACCTAAAACCCTACCCCACTTCTAAAGACATGTGGGGATATCTGCAGCAAGTGTACCACCAAGATAACTCCGCACGTCAATTTCACCTTGAATGTGCGATTGCTGAATATGCACAAGGGACCTTATCGATACAAGACTACTATTCGGGATTCCAGACACTATGGTCGGAATACGATAGTATTAAGTATGCAGGCGTGGCTGCAAATGTTTTGATCGTCATTCGCGATCTTCAGGCCTCTAGTCAGCGGGATCAATTTTTGATGAAATTACGGACTGAATATGAAAGTATCCGATCTGCCCTGATGAATCGGACGCCTCTACCTTCCTTGGCTGTTTGCTTGAATGAACTCTTACGCGAAGAATAGCGCCTTACGACCTCGGCTCATATTGCTCAACAAAAGACTGAATCCTATTCAGTCGCGTTCTCGGCAAATAAAACTTCTCAGCCTCCGCCTCGAGACTTGAGCAAAACCCAATGCTACAGTTGTCAGAAATTTGGGCATATTGCATCTCAATGTAAACAGAAAGTCTGCAGTTACTGTAAAAAGTCGGGACATATCATCTCTGAATGTCGCCGCCGTCCACCACGTCCGTCAACGCAGTATCAGACTCCATAGTATCCAGCTCCGCAGTATCAAAATCCACAGTCTCAGACTCCGCATGCGTATGTGGCTTCTTCGGTTATGCCTGTTCCTACATCTGCAACCCCACAGCCTGGGCCCTCATCCTCTCTCACTCCTGAATTGGTTCAACAAATGATTATCAATGCCCTATCTGCCTTTGGTCTCTCAGGTAAGTCACCTTCATCTTCTACTTGGTTCCTTGATTCAGGGGCATCTAATCATATGACGTATTCCCACACCCCTTTCTCCAATATGACAAGTTACAATGGCCATTTTCAAATACAAACCGTTGACGGCGGACATGTTCCTATTACTGCTATCGGAGATATCCCTGGTCCCATCCCATTGAGAAATGTTTATCTATGTCCTAATTTAACTTCCAACCTATTATCAGTCGGGCAACTTGTTGAAAATAATTATAACATCTCCTTTTCTTCTTCTGGTTGTGTTGTGCAGGACCAGATGTCCGGGAAGGAGATCACGAGGGGGCCTAAGTGTGGACGCTTGTTTCCGCTGGATTTTTCTAAAATTTCTAGGAATCAATTTGACAATAATGTGTTTTGTTTTTCTCTTAAAGATAATTGCCAGTTGTGGCACAATAGACTCGGACATCCTAATTCCAAGGCTTTGTCCCTTATGTTAAATTCTGGTTTCTTAAATAAATCTCTTGGTTTATCTTCTTGTGTGCCTTTTGATTGTGTTACTTGTAAAATGGGAAAGAGCAAAACTCTTCCGTTTCCTCATTCCACTTCACACACCTCTCAGTGTTTTGATTTAGTTCACAGTGATGTATGGGGAATTGCTCCAGCTCTTTCCCACGCTCACTATAAATATTTTGTGACTTTTATTGATGATTTCAGTCGCTTCACATGGGTCTACTTCCTGCATTCCAAATCTGATGTTTTTAATGTTTTTAAAATTTTTTTAGCTTATGTTGAGAATCAATTTTCCACCTGCATTAAAATCTTGCGATCTGATTCTGGTGGGGAATATGTGTCTTCCGATTTTCAACGGTTTTTGCAAAACAAAGGCATTATTTCTCAAAGAACTTGTCCTTATACTCCCCAGCAGAATGGAATCGCTGAACGGAAAAATAGACATCTCCTTGATGTCACTCGTTCCCTTCTTCTGGAATCATCGGTTCCTACTCGATTTTGGGTTGAGGCACTGGCTACGGCAGCTCATCTTATCAATCGTCTGCCCTCAACCTCCATTGAGAATCAAAGCCCATATTACCGATTGTACAAGACCTCTCCATCCTATGTTGATCTGCATGTTTTTGGCTCCGTTTGTTTTGTGCACTTGCCTCCCTCTGAGAGGACAAAACTAACGGCACAATCCGCTCAGTGTGTGTTCTTAGGTTATGCTCCCTTCCAGAAAGGGTTCCTTTGTTATGATCCTCACATTCGTCGTTTACGTACCTCTAGGAATGTCGTTTTCTTTGAACATCAGTATTTTTTTCAAAAACACATTGATCCTCCTAATGACTCCTCTTTTGTGTCATTACCTGGTTTTTCTGACGACTCGTCAGTTGTTCGATTTAACCCTAAATTTGTGTATCACAGAAGGAATAGCGCAGCGCCTACCAGCGATCCCCCTCCTACCCTTCCTCCGGCACCTGGTCCACAACCGGCACCTGATCCCTCTGGACATCCTTCACTGCGTCGCTCCACTCGCATTTCGGTCCCACCAGCCCGTTATGGGTTCTCCCATACTTCCTTAATGGCCACATTGTCTTCCTCTTTCATTCCCCAATCCTATTCTCAGGCTGTGCAGGATCCATGTTGGAACAAGGCTATGCAAGATGAATTGGATGCTTTAGCGCAAAATCATACGTGGGACATTGTCCCATCTCCTGTGGGTGTCAAACCTATTGGCTGTAAGTGGGTTTTTTCTCTCAAGTTAAACTCTGATGGCACATTAGATCGATATAAGGCGCGTCTTGTCGCTCTTGGAAATCGGCAGGAATATGGCATTGATTATGATGAAACTTTTGCTCCGGTTGCCAAGATGACCACCGTCCGCACTATTCTTGCTGTTGCTGCCTCTCAGTCTTGGCCTCTCTATCAAATGGATGTTAAAAATGCATTTCTCCATGGTGATCTCAAAGAAGATGTTTATATGCGTCTACCTCAGGGCTGTTCCTCTAGGAACGGTATGGTTGCCAAACTTCGTCGCTCCCTCTATGGTCTGAAACAAGCTCCTCGTGCCTGGTTTGAGAAATTTCAAGCTGCTCTCCTCCACTTGGATTTTCATCCAAGCCCGTATGATCCTTCTATGTTTTTACATCATGCTCCATCCGGGATCACTGTACTCCTTGTCTATGTTGATGACATTGTCATTACTGGTCCTAATGCCAATATGATTCAGAAGCTCCAAGCGTCTCTTCGGGAGACATTTCACATGAAGGATCTCGGCCCCCTACACTATTTCCTTGGTCTTGAAGTTCATCAATCACCTCGCGGTATCGTTCTCAATCAGCACAAATACACTGTTGATCTCATTGCCTTGGCTGGTCTTACTGCTTCTGCTCCGGTGGATACCCCAGTTGAACTGAATGTCAAACTCAGAAAAGAGGAGGGTGACCTTCTTCCAGATCCTACCACATATCGCCAGTTAGTTGGTAGCTTGATCTACCTCACGATCACTCGCCCGGATATTTCCTATGCGGTCAACCTCATGAGTCAGTTCATGACTGCTCCTCGTCATCTTCATCTGGTTGCTGTTCGCCGCATCATTCGGTACCTTATTCGGACACCAACTCGCGGGTTGTTTTTTCCATCACACAATCCTCTATCTCTCAAAGCTTATTCCGATGCTGATTGGGCTGGGTGTCCGGATACTCGTAGATCGACAACAGGATGGTGCATGTTTTTGGGTAATAGTCTGATTTCTTGGAAATGCAAGAAACATGAAAAAGTTTCCAAATCTTCTACCGAGGCTGAGTACCGAGCCATGTCTGCTGCGTGTTCCGAAATTCTTTGGCTACGCGGACTCCTTTCCGCCATTGGTTTTCCATCGGACGGTGCTACCTCTCTCTATGCGGATAATACAAGTGCTATTCGGATTACTGAAAATCCGGTTTTTCATGAACGCACTAAGCACATCGAGGTTGACTGTCACTTCATCCGTGATGAATTTAAGCGCGGTGTCATTAATCTTCCGCATGTCTCCACCGAGCTTCAACTTGCTGATATTCTTACTAAAGGCCTTCCACGACCACGTCATCAGTTCTTGGTTAGCAAATTGATGCTTGTTGATTCTCCCGCATCAATTTGAGGGGGGGTGTTACAAAGGCCCAAGGCCCAAGGCCCATGAATGTTTAGCTATATCTCACGTAAAGAGATGTGTTGACAGAATTGTACATTACATGTTATATTAGCTTTCCTATCTTAGCTAGTTGTTTAATAAGCTTTCCTATCTTAGCTAGTTGTTTAATAAGTTCTCTTAGAACTGTGTTCTCTTATATTGTAGTTCTCTTAGAACTAGAATACCTCTTGATGTAATACCTATATATAGTTGTGACTTCTCTCAAATAAAGACAGCACAGTATATTCTAAGTATTGTTTCCGACAACCATGGCTCTCAAGGATCTGTGTTCATGAAATTGTCATCTTGAAGTTCTTTAACTTCAAGGTTACAATCAATGGACTATTGTGGGGCAGCTGGACCCCGTCTAGGTCCCTATCCGAAAACCAGATTTTGGGCCACTCCTTCCGAGCTTTTTTCGCCGCTGGTCCTACATGCCTAAATCAAACTCACAGGCGACGCCAATTGTAAGTGCCTAAATCAAACTCACAATTGTCGATTTCGAGGCACTTAAAATTGGCGCCGTCTGTGGGAATGATTAAATCATACTCACAAACACCATGCCCCCAAAAGCTAGAAAGGGCGAAGGATCATCAAGGACCTCGTCACCACCACCAGTATTGCCAAGGCGACTGCCGCAAGACTCACAAACACCATGCCCCCCAAAAGCTAGAAAGGGCGAACGATCACCAAGGACCTCGTCACCACCACCAGTATTGCCAAGGCGACTGCCGCCGGTCCCCCGCCAGAGGAGGACCGGGGCAAGATCTGGTGTGGTGAGCGGGGAGGGGCCTGTGACTCAGTCAGGCTCCTCCTCAAAGGGGGCGACGGCACCTCCCCGACAAGATGATCTTCTGCTGGAGCGTCTCCGGCAGAGTGTCCCTCAACCGGAGCGCCCCCGGCGAGGTAATTCACCAATGGCAACCAAGTCACATCAATCCCACCAGCGGATTGACGACGATGACGATAAGCACCCGCTCCTTGCGGATATCAAGGCCCAAAACCTTGTTATCCAAGAGAAAGATGAGTTGATCCGTCAACTCCGCTAGCAGCTCCAGGAGAAGACGGAGGCCCCGATTCCACCCCCTAGGCGCGACCGAGCTTCTTCAGTTGAACAGGATTTGAGGCAAATCCTTAATAACAAGAGGCGGGACCAAGCTTACAACGAGGGCTCAAGTAGCAGCCACTTGAATGATGACTCGAAGAGCTCGAGACAAAGACCCGAGGAGTATGATGACCTCAGAGAATGGCTTAACCGACAAGTCAAGTAAACGGTCCAGCAGAACATAGAGGTGGTCGGTTTCATCCGAGATCGGCTAAACGCCTAAGACACTGAGGGTGTCGGTACATCTCCATCTCTCAGGAGATAAGGAGCTTTTCTCACCCTGAGAGGTTTACTGTTCCGAGGTTCGTCCTTTACGATGGGACCTCGGATCCGGCAGCACATCTCCGGCATTTCACTCATCGGAAGCCAGGCAAAAACTTCCTTGCTCTGTAACAAGAAGTTTAAGAGCTCGGGCCTCAATTTCAGTGAGCTGGCTTCCCAGCAAAAAATATCTTTCAGGATCGTTGGGATCGATCATGATTTCATCAAAATCCTCGATGCCTTGTTGATCTAGAGCTCGACCAACGTCTTCAAGCTCCGCTACCCTATCCAGCTCGGCGATATGCACCTGTTACGGTTCTGCCTCACCAGATACTACATCCATCAAGCATTGTTTGGCCATGGGCTTTTCACCTCTGAACGTGATCACCTCAACTCTGTCGTTCTCGTTCTCTAACGGGAAGTTGAGTTTTTAGTGATGAGTGGAAGGCGCCGCTTCCATATCATGCAGCCAATGTTCTCCCCATTATAGCATTGTATGGGGACGGTGCATCCACCACAAGGAAGACGACTAACATGCTAGCTCCCTCGACTTGGACTTTGAGGGTGATCTTCCCCTTGGGATACACGGGCTTCGAGCTGAAGCCCACCAAGGGAGTGCGTGCTTCTTGCAGATCTTCTTCTTTGAGACCCCTTTTCTTGAAAGAGCCGAAGTAGAGGATCTCCGATCAACTCCAAGGATCCACAAGAATCCTCTGTATCTTGAAGTTCTTTAACTTCAAGGTTACAATCAATGGACTATTGTGGGGCAGCTGGACCCCGTCTAGGTCCCTATCCGAAAACCAGATTTTGGGCCACTCCTTCCGAGCTTTCTTCGCCGCTGGTCCTACATGCCTAAATCCAACTCACAGGCGACGCCAATTGTAAGTGCCTAAATCAAACTCACAATTGTCGCTTTCGAGGCACTTACAATTGGCGCCGTCTGTGGGAATGATTAAATCATACTCACAAACACCATGCCCCCAAAAGCTAGAAAGGGCGAAGGATCATCAAGGACCTCGTCACCACCACCAGTATTGCCAAGGCGACTGCCGCAAGACTCACAAACACCATGCCCCCCAAAAGCTAGAAAGGGCGAACGATCACCAAGGACCACGTCACCACCACCAGTATTGCCAAGGCGACTGCCGCCGGTCCCCCGCCAGAGGAGGACCGGGGCAAGAACTAGTGCGGTGAGCGTGGAGGGGCCTGTGACTCAGTCAGGCTCCTCCTCAGAGGGGGCGACGGCACCTACCCGACAAGATGATATTCTGCTGGAGCGTCTCCGACAGAGTGTCCCTCAACCGGAGCGACCCCGGCGAGGTAATTCACCAGTGGCAACCAAGTCACATCAATCCCACCAGCGGATTGAATACGATGACGATAAGCACCCGCTCCTTGCGGATATCAAGGCCCAAAACCTTGTTATCCAAGAGAAAGATGAGTTGATCCGTCAACTCCGCTAGCAGCTCCAAGAGAAGACGGAGGCCCCGGTTCCACCCCCTAGGCGCGACCGAGCTTCTTCAGTTGAACAGGATTTGAGGCAAATCCTTAATAACAAGAGGCGCGACCGAGCTTACAATGAGGGCTCAAGTAGCAGCCACTTGAATGATGACTCGAAGAGGTCGAGACAAACACCCGAGGATAATGATGACCTCAGAGAATGGCTTAACCGACAAGTCAAGTAAACGGTCCAGCACCTTCACCCGAGATCGGCTAAATGCCTAAGACATTGAGGATCTCGGTATATCTCCATCTCTCAAGAGATGAGGAGCTTTTCTCTCCCTGAGAGGTTTACTGTTCCGAGGCTCGTTCTTTATGATGGGACCTCGGATCCGGCACCACATCTCCTGCATTTCACTCATCTGATGCCAGGCAAAAACTTCCTTGTTCCGTAACAAGAAGTTTAAGAGCTCGGACCTCAGCTTCAGCGAGCTGGCTTCCCAGCAAAAAATATCTTTCAGAATCGTTGGGATCGATCCTGATTTCGGCAAAATCCTCGATGCCTTGCTGATCTGGAGCTCGACCAACGTCTTCAAGCTCCGCTACTCTATCCAGCTCGGCCATATGCACCTGCTACGGTTCTGCCTCACCAGATACTACAGCCATCAAGCATTGTTTGGCCATGGGCTGGTCACCTCTGACCGTGATCACCTCAACTCTGCCATTCTCGTTCTCTAACAGGAAGTCGAGTTTTTGATGATGAGCGGAAGGCACTGCTTCCATATCATGCAGCCAAGTTCTCCCCATTATAGCATTGTATGGGGACGGTGCATCCACCACAAGGAAGTCGACTAACATGCAGGCTCCCTCGACATGGACTTTGAGGGTGATCTTCCCCTTGGGATACACGGGCTTCGAGCTGAAGCCCACCAAGGGAGTGCGTCTTCGAGACCCATTTTCTAGAAGCAGTCGAAGTAGAGGATCTCCGATCAACTCCAAGGATCCACAAGAATCCTCTGTATCTTGAAGTTCTTTTACTTCAAGGTTACAATCAATGAATTATTGTGGGGGAGCAGGACCCCGTCTAGGTCCCTATCCGAAAACCAGATTTTGGGCCACTCCTTACGAGCTTTTTTCGCCGCTGGTCCTACATGCCTAAATCAAACTCACAGGCGACGCCAATTGTAAGTGCCTAAATCAAACTCACAATTGTCGCTTTCGAGGCACTTACAATTGGCGCCGTCTGTGGGAATGATTAAATCATACTCACAAACACCATGCCCCCAAAAGCTAGAAAGGGCGAAGGATCATCAAGGACCTCGTCACCACCACCAGTATTGCCAAGGCGACTGCCGCAAGACTCACAAACACCATGCCCCCCAAAAGCTAGAAAGGGCGAACGATCACCAAGGACCTCGTCACCACCACCAGTATTGCCAAGGCGACTGCCGCCGGTCCCCCGCCAGAGGAGGACCGGGGCAAGATCTGGTGTGGTGAGCGTGGAGGGGCCTGTGACTCAGTCAGGCTCCTCCTCAGAGGGGGCGACGGCACCTCCCCGACAAGATGATCTTCTGCTGGAGCGTCTCCGACAGAGTGTCCCTCAACCGGAGCGACCCCGGCGAGGTAATTCACCAGTGGCAACCAAGTCACATCAATCCCACCAGCGGATTGACGACGATGACGATAAGCACCCGCTCCTTGCGGATATCAAGGCCCAAAACCTTGTTATCCAAGAGAAAGATGAGTTGATCCGTCAACTCCGCTAGCAGCTCCAGGAGAAGACGGAGGCCCCGATTCCACCCCCTAGGCGCGACCGAGCTTCTTCAGTTGAACAGGATTTGAGGCAAATCCTTAATAACAAGAGGCGCGACCGAGCTTACAATGAGGGCTCAAGTAGCAGCCACTTGAATGATGACTCGAAGAGGTCGAGACAAAGACCCGAGGATAATGATGACCTCAGAGAATGGCTTTACCGACAAGTCAAGTAAACGGTCCAGCAGAACATAGAGGTGGTCGGTTTCACCCGAGATCGGCTAAATGCCTAAGACATTGAGGATCTCGGTATATCTCCATCTCTCAAGAGATAAGGAGCTTTTCTCTCCCTGAGAGGTTTACTGTTCCGAGGCTCGTCCTTTACGATGGGACCTCGGATCCGGCACCACATCTCCTGCATTTCACTCATCTGATGCCAGGCAAAAACTTCCTTGTTCCGTAACAAGAAGTTTAAGAGCTCGGACCTCAGCTTCAGCGAGCTGGCTTCCCAGCAAAAAATATCTTTCAGAATCGTTGGGATCGATCCTGATTTCGGCAAAATCCTCGATGCCTTGTTGATGTGGAGCTCGACCAACGTCTTCAAGCTCCGCTACTCTATCCAGCTCGGCCATATGCACCTGCTACGGTTCTGCCTCACCAGATACTACAGCCATCAAGCATTGTTTGGCCATGGGCTGGTCACCTCTGACCGTGATCACCTCAACTCTGCCATTCTCGTTCTCTAACAGGAAGTCGAGTTTTTGATGATGAGCGGAAGGCACTGCTTCCATATCATGCAGCCAAGTTCTCCCCATTATAGCATTGTATGGGGACGGTGCATCCACCACAAGGAAGTCGACTAACATGCTGGCTCCCTCGACTTGGACTTTGAGGGTGATCTTCCCCTTGGGATACACGGGCTTCGAGCTGAAGCCCACCAAGGGAGTGCGTGCTTCTTGCAGATCTTCGAGACCCATTTTCTAGAAGCAGTCGAAGTAGAGGATCTCCGATCAACTCCAAGGATCCACAAGAATCCTCTGTATCTTGAAGTTCTTTTACTTCAAGGTTACAATCAATGAATTATTGTGGGGGAGCAGGACCCCATCTAGGTCCCTATCCGAAAACCAGATTTTGGGCCACTCCTTCCGAGCTTTTTTCACCGCTGGTCCTACATGCCTAAATCAAACTCACAGGCGACGCCAATTGTAAGTGCCTAAATCAAACTCACAATTGTCGCTTTCGAGGCACTTACAATTGGCGCCGTCTGTGGGAATGATTAAATCATACTCACAAACACCATGCCCCCAAAAGCTAGAAAGGGCGAAGGATCATCAAGGACCTCGTCACCACCACCAGTATTGCCAAGGCGACTGCCGCAAGACTCACAAACACCATGCCCCGCAAAAGGTAGAAAGGGCGAACGATCACCAAGGACCTCGTCACCACCACCAGTATTGCCAAGGCGACTGCCGCCGGTCCCCCGCCAGAGGAGGACCGGGGCAAGATCTGGTGTGGTGAGCGTGGAGGGGCCTGTGACTCAGTCAGGCTCCTCCTCAGAGGGGGCAACGGCACCTCCCCGACAAGATGATCTTCTGCTGGAGCGTCTCCGACAGAGTGTCCCTCAACCGGAGCGACCCCGGCGAGGTAATTCACCAGTGGCAACCAAGTCACATCAATCCCACCAGCGGATTGACGACGATGACGATAAGCACCCGCTCCTTGCGGATATCAAGGCCCAAAACCTTGTTATCCAAGAGAAAGATGAGTTGATCCGTCAACTCCGCTAGCAGCTCCAGGAGAAGACGGAGGCCCCGATTCCACCCCCTAGGCGCGACCGAGCTTCTTCAGTTGAACAGGATTTGAGGCAAATCCTTAATAACAAGAGGCGCGACCGAGCTTCTTCAGTTGAGCAGGATTTGAGGCAAATCCTTAATAACAAGAGGCGCGACCGAGCTTACGACGAGGGCTCAAGTAGCAACCACTTGAATGATGACTCGAAGAGGTCGAGACAAAGACCGGAGGATAATGATGACCTCAGAGAATGGCTTAACCGACAAGTCAAGTAAGCGGTCCAGCAGAACATAGAGGTGGTCGGTTTCACCCGAGATCGGCTAAACGCCTAAGACATTGAAGATCTCGGTACATCTCCATCTCTCAGGAGATAAGAAGCATTTCTCTCCTTGAGAGGTTTACTGTTCCAAGGTTCGTCCTTTACGATGGGACCTCGGATCCGGCAGCACATCTCCGGCATTTCACTCATCGGATGCCAAGCAAAAACTTCCTTGTTCTGTAACAAGAAATTTAAAAGCTCGTACCTCAGTTTCAGCGAACTGGCTTCCCAGCAAAAAATATCTTTCAGGATCGTTGGGATCGATCCTGATTTCAGCAAAATCCTCGATGCCTAGTTGATATGGAGCTCGACCAACGTCTTCAAGCTCCACTTCTCTATCTAGCTCGGCCATGTGCACCTGCTACGGTTCTGCCTCACCAGATACTACAGCCATCAAGCATTGTTTGGCCATGGGCTGGTCACCTCTGACAGTGATCACCTCAACTCTGCCGTTCTCGTTCTCTAACGGGAAGTTGAGTTTTTGGTGATGAGTGGAAGGCACTGCTTCCATATCATGCAGCCAAGTTCTCTCCATTATAGCATTGTATGGGGATGGTGCATCCACCATAAGGAAGTCGACTAACATGCTGGCTCCCTCGACTTGGACTTTGAGGGTGATCTTCCCCTTGGGATGCACGGGCTTCGAGCTGAAGCCCACCAAGGGAGTGCGTCCTTCTTGCAGATCTTCTTCTTTGAGACCCGTTTTCTTGAAGCGGTCGAAGTAGAGGATCTCCGATCAACTCCAAGGATCCACAAGAATCCTCCGTATCTTGAAGTTCTTTAACTTCAAGGTTACAATCAATGGACTATTGTGGTAGAGCTGGACCCCATCTAGGTCCCTATCCGAAAACCAGATTTTGGGCCTCTCCTTCCTAGCTTTCTTCGCCGCTGGTCCTACATGCCTAAATCAAACTCACAGGCGACGCCAATTGTAAGTGCCAAAATAGAACTCACAATTGTCACTTTGGAGATACTTATAATTGGCGCCGTCTGTGGGAAGGATTAAATCATACTCACAAACACCATGCCCCCAAAAGCTAGAAAGGGCGAAGGATCATCAAGGACCTCGTCACCACCACCAGTATGGCCAAGGCGACGGCCGCCAGACTCACAAGCACCATACCCCCCAAAAGCTAGAAAGGGCGAAGGATCACCAAGGATCTCGTCACCACCACCGGTATTGCCAAGGCGACTGCTGCCGGTTCCTTGCCAAAGGAGGACCGGGGCAAGATCTGGTGCGGTGAGCGTGGAGGGGCCTGTGACTCAGTCAAGCTCCTTCTCAGAGGGGGCGACGGCACCTCCCCGACAAGGTTATCCAAGATTGACGACAATGACGATAAGCACCCGCTCCTTGCGGATATCAAGGCCCAAAACCTTTTTATCCAAGAGCAAGATGAGTTGATCCGTCAACTCCGCTAGCAACTCCAAGAGAAGACGAAGGCCACGGTTTCACCCCCTAGGCGCGACCGAGCTTCATCAGTTGAACAGGATTTGAGGCAAATCCTTAATAACAAGAGGCGCGACCAAGATTACGACGAGGGCTCAAGTAGCAGCCACTTGAATGATGACTCGAAGAGGTCGAGACAAAGACCAGAGGATAATAATGACATTAGAGAATGGCTTAACCGACAAGTCAAGTAAACGGTCCAGCAGAACATAGAGGTGGTCGGTTTCACCCGAGATCGTCTAAACGCCTAAGACACCGAGGATCTCGGTACATCTCCATCTCTCAGGAGATAAGGAGCTTTTCTCTCCCTGAGAGGTTTACTGTGCCGAGGTTCGTCTTTTACGATGGGACCTCGGATCCGGCAGCACATCTCCGGCATTTCGCTCATCGGATGTTGGTATGGGGTGACATAGGTCACCTGAACTGTAGAGTTTTCTCTTCCAGTTTAGGAGACCTTCCTCTAAAGTGGTTTTGCGCACTTCCAGAGGGGTCAGTTTCGAGCTGGCAGCAGCTCCAAAATTCCTTCGTGGAAAAATTTCAAGCTCACCGGGTCATCTCCAAGACGGACGATGACCTGATGGTCATCTAAAGGAGGCGGACTGAGAACGTCACTCAGTTTGCCAAAAGATTTTGGATAATCTACAGCCAAGTTGAATACCCCACTGATAGGGTGGCTATCAGGTCCTTCAAACAAGCTCTACTGCAAGGCAATGAGCTTCCAAAGGATTTGGTTCGGTTCACCGTGGTCACGGTGAAGGCATTGATGGCCAGGGTGAACCAATTCATTGAGCGGGAAAAAGACGAAGCCCGAGCTCGGAAAAGCTTTGGCCTTTGGCAGGAAGATAGACCCTCCAAGAAGGATAAGAAGTTATCTCGGAAGGAGGAGATAGACCGAAGCAAGGCACCAACGAGCTAGACGATGGTTTCGCCCTCCACCTCTGGGGGCGAAAAGAAGTCCAAGCCAGTTGCTGCCTCCTATAAGGCTGTGAACACGGTCTTCAAGGAGCCAATCTACAAGATCCTTGGCAGGATCAAGTCGCAGTCATTCTTTAAGTAGCCGCAGCCGATGAAGGGTGATCCTTCCACCCGAGATTAGAATAAGTTTTGTGCTTACCACAAGCAAAATGGGCTTACCACAGTCATTCTTTATAATTGATTGAAGACTGCATGGCCTTTAAGTCCCACCTTGAAAAGCTCGTCAAGGACTAACACTTGAAGGATCACAAAGTAATGTATCAATAACATAAATTTATTGCTTACGCCACTATTTCAGGTAATTGTTGCAGCTACAATTACCTGTTGGACTGCATGTTCATATTATGGATTTCTCCTCTCTTGAAGGCATTCTAGTGATACGATGGTACCAAGCAAAGTACTCATCAAAATGTCTACCGACCAAGTCATCGTACTCTCCATCGATAACTATTGACACCCTATTTTTCCATGCTTTTACTTGTTGTTTCCGCTTAACTCTATAATCGATTGTAACATTTGAGCTTTTTTCATCTCTCCGAGGAGTTAGATGGAGTGGTGGAGGTAGGATTTGTCTCCAGCCAAATTGCATCATTACACACTCGCATTGTAAGGTTCAACAATTGAGTAAAAGATCATTTCCGTGCATGCTATAAAAAGACAACTATCTACTCTTGATACATGTTCAATCAACTCTTCAGAAAATTGGAGGTAAGGCTGCCACTCAAACTGCACCCATTTTTTCATTATTCCATATCAAGAGATAAAATGGATAAGAATACAGAGATAACTGAAAGAACTTACCTAATCAATGCCTTGCTGATCGAGTTGTTGACGAGCTCCTTCAACAGTAGTCAATCAAAAGTGATTTTTCAGCCTTTTTCCCCACATTTTAAAAAGTGGGAACTCGAATTTGATAGAATCCATATTTTGTTTGATTCGACGTCCAATTTTCATTAGGGAATATGTCTATATCTATCGAAATATAATCAATTCATAAACTTTGATTTTCAATATTTGTTGTAATCAAGCAATATACGTGGTAGTTATTATTTACCTGAAGAAGTTTGAGAGCCCCACATATTGTTCTTATCCCATCCTTCATTGGGTGACCTTGAATAGTGTTCTGTATAAATTTGCGAGGCAAGCAGGAGCCCATGCATACACTTGGAAGGTTTCAAATAATTCAAGACGGTAGTGAGCCCCCCTTGATCACGACATAAACCTACAAATTTGGGTTGAAACAAGGCAAAAGAGATATGCACTAGTATACCTATTAATATCATCTTCAGACGCATTCTCTAGGGGCTTAATGAAGTTTTTATGAAACCATGTCAGTTTGAGCTGTCAACCCTCATTGTCCGTGGGTTTAGGCACCTTTCCTAAGAGTGAATTGCATACTTCCTCAATGATGGGTCTGTTCGTGTATGTACGACCTATAACTAGTGGACCATCAATGGGTATGCCATAAATATATGCCACATCTCCAAGTGCAACAGTGGCGTCTCCAGACAAAAAATGAAAGGTATTTGTTTTTGACCTCCACCTTTCAATTAATGCACTTATCAAGTGCATGTGGCAAATCTGCGATAGATAGTGGAGGCCAGTCTTTTTCACAATGTCGCATTGCCTATCATTTAATTTCCAAAATCCACTCTTAGGGTTAGTGGGAATACATCGGTAAACACGGGGTTCCTTCCCATTCCATATTAATGTGGATACGTGATTATTTTGTTCTGATTATACAGATGCATCAATCGGACCGGGTTGAAATGGTTCCATCTGCCAAGCATTACTCGAATTAGGTGGAAATAACAATTCAGTAAAAATAGAATGCAGTTTAACCGCCATTCTAACATCCATAAAACCAATCTATCATAATCAACTGAGCCATTAGAATAGTAGTGCTATGACAGTCATTTTCATGTACTTATAATCACAAATAGTTGGATCTCTTTTTGTTGTTATTACATTATACATAATTTCAATGGTTGAAGCCACAATACACCATTTTTCTAAGACAAAAAATCAATCAGGGAGCCATGCCATGGTGGTGGTTTTTTTTTTTTAGAAATTGACCCCTCCGTTGTGGGAGTGATAATATGGAGATGGAAGGGCACTCTAAGAACTTTTGCCTCCAGAAAAAGGTTGTTCCGTGGCGTTTTCACAAACTTTTGGATCTTTGCTTCTAGTCAAACTTGTCGCTTTTTTTTTTTTTTTTTTGCTTACTATCTATTGTGGCTACTCAGCCCCTGCTCTACAGTAAAGAGGATTCTGTAGATCCCCATACCAACCTTTTCTTAATCTAACTCTTTAGCAAAAGAAAAAAAGTTTGTAAGAACTATAAAGTAGAGATCCAAATTAAATTTTAAATATGATCTTTAGTTCTCTAACGATCTCATGGTAAATGAAGCCAACATACTCATTTTGTTCATCCATCATATGTCGTCTCTTAACATGTGCTATGAAGTTTACCAAGAGTTGTTTACCAATTTATTGGACTAATTTTGAATGAAGTAGCATTCAAACTACCCTATACTACTTGAAAAATTTTAATCGGCTGATATACGATTTTGTGATTGTTCAACCTTTTAAGCCTGAAAGAAAACATGGAGAGCAACGAAGTTTTCCATGAAAAAATGGTAAAATAAGCAGACAACAGCATCACTACCAAATTTTTTTGCAAGGAATCTCCAATAACCAGAGAGTGGAAGAAACATAAGATTTGTAGCACCATCACACGATGCAACCCCCAATTAACAATAAAAACCCAAATGCCTAGCCTTAAAATAAACCCTAATCCAGAAAAAAGACTAAAACAAATCAAGAGATAAAGGAAAAACAATACTTCTTCCCCATACCTTAAAATGCTGATGAGTGGGTACATTTCCCGCAGTGAAACCTTACAAAGTAGAAGATCCACGACGTTGCAGCAATTGACGAAGGAGAATAGAGTGGAAGGCTATGTTCCTGCAATATTCATAGCAAGACGATGAGAAGAACATAAAGGAAAAACCATTGGAAGATCGAAGAAGATGATCATAGTAAAAGGGGGTTTTTACCGAGTTATCTCCGTCCAAGTTTCAACTAGGTTGAAAGGAGAATGGTGAAAATCTCACGGAGATATCCTATATATGTAGGATATCGAATGGTGCGATATCCTACTGGCCTAGGATATCGAGTCCTGGGATATCCTTCAGGCATAGGATATCGCAAGATAAATGGTAAAACTATCCCACTTTGGGAGTCCTTTTATGTACGATCTTCTATTAGGCAATTTGTAGTCTTTCATCTAGTCTTGGGTAAATGACGAATTTTGAAACGTTCGTACGGTAATTTTCCCATTTATCTATGTTGTAAAAGGTTATCAATGTTTTACTGGCCAGATACCATACAAGTCTCCTGTTAAAGAATAGAACAAGCCTGTGGAAATCAAGCTTCACACACAATAGAGCAGTCAGGCGTGCTGGATTCAATGATTTGGTATGTTTCACATGAAACATCCATATCTCTGTGTCCCATTTGTTACAATCAAATTCATGGCAAAAGGGGTTCCAACAAAGAAATATTAAAGATGTATAATGGTTCCACTTCCTTTCAGCCTTTGCTCAATAGAGAAAATGAAGGAAAAAGAGGGAAAGCAATGTAGTAGAAAGTAAAAACAAGAGGTATTGAAGAAAAAGAGTGTGAACATACCTAGTCTTGAAGATTTCTACGAATGTTCTTCTCTCACTGCCGATGCTTGTACTTCTCCTCCTCTCACTTTTCCCACTCTCTTATCGTCGCTGCGAGAGGGGTGCTTCTGCGATGGGGGTACCAAATGCGAGGGGGGTATTGGATGCTGCAATGCGGAGGCACTGCAATGGGGGTGCTTTTGCGATGGGGGTGCCAAATGCGAGGGGGTATTGGATGCTGCGATGAGGAGGCACCGCGATGGGGGGTGCTGCTGCGAGCAAGTGAGAAACTAAGAGATGCTGTAATGGGGAGGGATCAGAGAGAGAGAGAGAGAGAGAGAGAGAGAGAGAGATGAACGATGTCGCATTTTGTTTCTAGGGCATTTGTTTGGGGTTTTTCTTGATGAGAACGAAAAAGGAGAATCGGGCGGGCTTTGAAAATTGCTGGCGGGCTTAGACAAACATTTGGTCCAACTCAGAGCCAGCCGAACTCCAGCTAGGATCGGTCTCCAAATCGGCCATGAAATCAGGCTCCATAGATCTATTGCGATAAAAATTACCTTTAGACAAGATCCAAACAGGGTGAAGTCAAATTTTCTTCACTTTACTAGACTTCCCAAACGATGAGGAGAGACTTTGGGTAGTCGTATGTCACTCTTAACTTTTTCCAGGTACCACATTTTTACCATATGGTGTGTTAGTATACTCGACTACAATGTACTAGTTAGACTACACTATACTAGTTAATTGCCAAACAGGCCTAGAGGAGTGGGCCCTATCTGGCCCACCATCTAATTGCCTGAAATACATCAGGTGCGGATAGTTTTGGGCAGAACTGGGTTATGTCGAGACATGTAGAAGGCTGGAAAATTGTGTTCAGGCCCTGACCTTTTTTGAAATTACAAAAGAACATTATTGCTTAAATAAGTAGAGACTTTCTTAGGGAGACGGAGTATTGGCATTATGAATAGTCATGTGGACTGCTTTACTTGGATTCTGGCATAATGTGAAATTACTGAATTCTATGTAATATGCTGATTATAAGGAAGGTGGACCACGCCAATACCAACCAATACTAGCTAGAATTGGAAGTGGGGCACTGATCTAAAAAGAGGCATGAATGGGGCTGGTTCCTGTATGGTATGTTTAATGGAGAATCGGATCTGAATAAGAAAAATAATGCCCGTGACTGATAGTATGTTCTGCACCATCCTCTCATCCCAAAGATACCTCAGTAACCAGTGTTCCATCTAAGTTGTGTTTGATCATTTACTATTAGATCACTAGCCTTGGTCATATTGTGTACAACCTCCTTGTCAGTATGGGGATTGGGCTGGTGCCTCAGCTTCCCAACTCCTAGATCCAATTTATCTTCAAAGGCTTGCACTTGTTGCCCTGTTCCTATGACCCTTATCTCCTTGCCTCGTCCCAATGTCTTCTAATTCTCAACATAAGTTTTTAAGAAATTTATACTGATTTCACTGAACTAAAAATAATTGTAATATCTAGCCAAAACTTTATATATAAAAAAAAATGAAACATTAACAACAAGTGTTCTTAAAATTACTAGCAATGAAGAACGAAAAATAAATAATTTACCTTCTTTCCTATACCACCTAGTCCATAGGCATGTTACAGGTGCAACATCAACAAGAAAATTTCTAATTGCATAGCCTTCCATATGATTCCTATTTACACAAACAAGAAACAAAAACCGAATCATATCATAAATAATGAAAGAGAAAATGGAAAAAAATCAATAATTAAAAAAACTCTGTTTCAAAAATAAAAAGAACAAATGATCTGGACAAAGAAAACCATGATAGTATAAACAATGGAGCCCTGGTAGGCTAGTGAACGGGTAAGATTGCACTATCTAAGATGACTATAAATAGCTTCTAGTATAACACAAACCTCAATAATACTGCTGGTTATAAAAGCTAAATAAATCAGGGATATGAAACATAAATAGTTCATAACGAACATTGAAAATAGCACAATCTAACTCCACGCCGGATACTGTTTACCTTTCATGGATTAGATCTAACAACAATCTTGAATCTGATCCTGAGCATCTGCTGGCATTCTCAGTTGCCCAAGTTTGTACTAATTATTCACTGAGATTTTTTTCATTTACGCAAGTGCAAACAAACAAACAAACCGATCACGAGCAGGTAGCAGACACTATTGGTTAAAACATGATTCCTTTTTTTCTCTTCAACATTTACGTAATCAACAGCATGATAAAGATGAAACAGAGAAAACAAAAAGACGAAATACGTTTTCCATATTCCGAATCACACCATCAAAACTTCTCTGATCCATCAAAGAAGTAAATAGAGAAAAAAAAAAAAAAAAGTGAAGCATCAAAGAAGGAACAGGAAAGCGCTAAAAGGGATGAAAGGAAATGCACCTGAGATTGAGAAAATGAAGGCAGAGGACTCCACATTGAAATGTTGAGATCATAATACGAAGGTAAGAAAAAGAAGTGGAGAAGGGTCTCGAGAAAAGAAACGCGTGTAGACTCATTTTGAAGCCCCGTTTTAACTCGGTTGTTACCTGACCTGCCTAACTATGGTCAATAACTAACCGTGATGACTGGACTTCGGTCTACTGCAGGATAAGAATATTCTCTAGAGCAATCCAGCTCCGTGATCACTGATTGATCAGTAAATGTCTTTTCACACAGTGGTCATGTGGCACGAACCAATTTGTCTGGAATCAAAACAAATATCCCCGCTTCCAAAGAAACCCATTTACTTTAATACCAATTTGGCAATTTATTATTAAAGTAAAAGCACTATATATAGTTGTTAACTCTGTTTCGTCAAAGTCCCAAACATAATGGGACGAGAAGATTTTGGTTTGAATCCCGGTTATTTTGGTCCATTTTGGTTTATAGCATAATTCTCATTTTTTTTATTTCTTTCTCAATATTTATATTAAGAAATATGCATAATTAATATTTTATTTATATTTTTATTTTTATTATTGTGAAAAATTATTTCAAAAAATTTTACCGAATTTCTAAATTATCAAGATATTGCGTTTTGGATGCTAGACTACAATGATGACCGAAACGAAATTGACAACTATGAAGTAAAGCATCACATTAAAAGTGAATAAAAATAGGATTTTGATGATATTTTGTATTTAGTGGATTGGTAGAGAACTTTTTTTACTTTTTATGTAAAAGAAGAGTATTTTTTGTCATTAGTGAAAAAACAAGTATTATTTTTTTACTTTTTTTTTAAAGAAGGATGAAACATGTATAATTACCAAACGGACATTGTGAAATAGCCACTAGTGTCTAGCAATTGCGAAATAACAATCCAATGTGGTACGGCAACATTTGGCTCATGTAGGAAAATATGGCGTACCAATGGAATGTAGGAAAAAATGGCGTACCAATGGAACGTGAGTTGAACCACCGGTTCCATGTTGTAAACTGCTGACTGTTGAAATTGCAAATCTCTTTAACTTGCTCGCACTGGACATTATTATCATTGCCATGCTTACAGAAGTCAACTCAATCCAAGCCAAGGGGACGCATTACCATTTCTAATGGGTTCGATCAAAAGCGAGTCCGAGTACCAATGCTATGAACGTGCGGTTTGAAGAAGAAAGAGAACTGAAGTTTTAACCTCTTCCTTGCCGTTAATATTTTAATTGCCTTCTTTCATTCAATGAATAATTCTCTTGGGAAAGCATCCCTTTGCTGCAAAGTATTTTTGTGGTGGGCCTAGAAAAAGTAAGTCTAGCATCAGTACAACGATAAGACAGGACTATTCACGGTACGGAGGTCCCGCTCTTCGTTGTAATATCATTTCATCGTTTGTATTTTTCAAAAACCAGGAGAAAGGTCAAATGCCCCATCTTCACTGTCATAATTGATAAATTACTTTTAACACGCCAATGTCCTTTCATAAGGCTTTATAACAAGAGAACTGTCATTGGTAAATAAATTTTAACACGCTAAAGTCTATTCACAGGGCTTTGTAGACAGAAAACTTTCATTGGTAAATGAATTTTAACACGCTAAAGTCTTTTCACGAGGCTTTGTAACTAGAGTCCAGTAGAGCCACGTCTTATCAAAACCATTGACTAGTTAAATCGCATGTGCCGGAAGAAGAAGGATAGGGCCAGTTTCAAATTATCTGGTGTCTTGTTTTAGAGAGAGGGTTTTTAAATCAGATCCAAAATTAGTAGGGGTGGAAGGCGATGGTGGAAGCTTGAACGATCCCAATATTTTTGGAGCTCTGAAAATTTTAAACCATTAAAAATACCATTCATTTATAATCTGCATAATATTCACTTGGAGGAGAATTTTCTTATAGAAGTAGCGACTCTATCGGGCCCACTTAGACCCAATATTTCTCGGTGTAGCTCATTCACACTCTTATTCCCACCTTGATCAGACACAATGCCAAATCTTGAAACTCATCAAGCCTTTAACCATTGTTAGGTTGGATCCCAAAAATATTTATAGTTAAAAGAACATTAGGTTTTAAGGTTGTTAAATCAAGAGCTAGGTGATAAGTCCATAAAAATGCATTCCGACTATATTATTTCATGTGATTTTATAGACTTGTGTAGCGTAATTTCATTGATTTGCATCGAGTTTTATAAAATCTTGCATTTAGGCATTTAAGGTTAAATTCATGTCAAAATAGTTGAAATTTAGAAAATTGGATGTTTTACTGAAATCATTCTCTTTGAATTAT
The DNA here is from genome assembly GCA_028538565.1 of Umbellularia californica. Classification (NCBI taxonomy): domain Eukaryota; kingdom Viridiplantae; phylum Streptophyta; class Magnoliopsida; order Laurales; family Lauraceae; genus Umbellularia; species Umbellularia californica. The sequence continues at coordinate 25,764,593 of JAPQWN010000002.1, forward strand.
CCTATTATCACATTGATTCTTTCGAAGTTCACACGTAAACATGCTTGATTTATTTGCATCACTGTGTAGTTCACGAAATGTCGGTCAACACAAAGTGATGAGTCAGGCCCAAGTGACCCAATCCATGCTGAGCCGGGACTTAAATTTATAAAGATCCGGTTAGTCCAATGAGGTCCAGGCCCAAACCCATAAGGCCTGGCACGTCAAGGCAACCCTCATCGCTTCTGAAATAGTCAGTCCTTATCCCGCTTTTACCAGTCTTGCGGAAAATATCCCAATCGCCTCGTCCATCGAGGATAGTTAGAAGGCTCCATCGAAGTAGAGTTTACGTTGCTGTAAAAGTCGTCCCCATCTGTTAGGGGAAGACTATAAATAGAAGAGCCCCACCAGCACTTCAAAAAAAAAAAAGGAAATCTCTCTCTCTTACACACACTTATTTTCTCCTCTCATAGTTTGTAACCTCTGAATACTTGAGATATAAAAATATCCGGCGACCTCAGCCCTTCAGAAGTGGACGTAGGTCACACTGACCAAACCACTATAATTCTTGATCTCTCTCACTTCTTTAATTACTGCATTAGTTACCGATCACTTGACCGGTGGTGTGCGAAGTTAATTTGTGCATCATCAGTTTGGCGTTGTCTGTGGGAACCGTCTAAAGTCCTCACTTCAAAAGACTTATTCTTTTAAACTTATGGTGATCACCACTAGATCGATGAATTGACCTGAAGATAATCCCTCACGAGAGGGCGAGGATGCCCCTCCACCGACCAATCCTGCCTCAAATGCTCCTGCTCCCACCCCTCGACAAATGTTAGAGACCATACAGCAGCTGGTGACCCAAAACCAGCAGATCCTGCAACTCATGCTCGTAGGGCAAGGAGGAGCACAATTTGGAGGAGTACCGCAAGGAGCACCGCGCCCGGAGCATCCAAGAGCTCCACGCCGGGGAGCTCCTCATCTAGGCGCCCAAGGCCATGGCGCCCCTTTTGGAGTTCCCCAGGGCGCCCCTCTGGGAGTTCCTCCGGGCACCCCTCAAGGCGGTGCCCATCACGAAGGACCTCCACCTCCGGGTGGAGCCCATCTTGGAGGACCCCCACCTCCGGGGGGAGCACATCATGGAGGACTCCCACCTCCTCCCTCTGCTTCTAATGGGGAGGATCCTTGTTTCCAAGAGGGGGAGAGTGAAAACCAAAGCATGGAGGATGTGAGTTATTTCCACGATCAGTCCAGGGAAGCCCCCAATCGCTGGGACGAGAAGATCAGAGAAATGCAAAATCAGTTGGGTGATGTCTTCAACACCATGAAGGCACAGGGACCAGAGACAGTGGACTACCTAGTCAGGCGAACGGACACACCGTTCAAACCCGACGTAGTGAACTACCCACTTTCTCGGAAGTTCAAAATGCCATCCATGGAGACCTTTGATGGAACGAAGGATCCATTGGACCACCTGGAGACTTACAAAACTATAATGCAGCTGCATAATATCCCTGACGAGATTATGTGCAGGGCATTCCCAACCACACTGAAGGGTTCCGCCCGGCAGTGGTTTGCCAATCTCGCCCTAGCCTCCATCGCCACCTTTGGGGAGTTGAGCAAGTCCTTCGTGTCACACTTTATCGGAGGGCACCACCACCAGAAGCCTGCCACACACATGCTCAGCAGAAAACAGGACAAAAATGATAGCCTCAGGAGCTACCTCACTCGTTTTAACGAGGAGGTACTTCAGGTTAGGACCATGACAGCCTTCTTGGGTGGCCTCCGCTCATCGAGCTTCCTCTTCTCAGTAATGAAGCGCCAGCCAAAGAGCATGCCGGAGCTACTAGCAAAGGCCCAGAAGTACAAGAATGCTGAAGATATCACAAGGGTCAGGCGAGGTGAGTCCTCCAAAGCAGGGGATAAGGGGAAGGAGCGGGACAGAGATGATAAGAATGAGACAAGCAACAAGCGAAGCAGGACAGAGAGGATACCTGTCAAAGACCGACTCGGTCCTGCTCCGCAGAGAGACCGACAAGCATTCACTCCTCTCAATGCCGCCGTTGGGCACATTTTGCTCTAGATACAAGATGACCCCGCCGTAAAATGGCCTGGGAAGATGAAGTCTCATCCGATTCGCAGGAACCCGACCAAATACTGTCACTTCCATCGTGACCATGGCCATGACACTGATGATTGATATGACCTCAAGAGGTAGATTGAGGATCTCATTCAGTGTGGTCACCTGCCCCAGTATGTTGTTGGTAGGGGGCAAGCACCACCATCACCTCACAATCAGGAGGATCAACAGCCCATTGGGGAAATTCGGACCATCTCGGGAGGATTAGCAGAGTCACTCTCCGCAATGAAGGCCCACACTAGAAAGGCAAGGCATCCTGACGAATCACGCCCGTCCAAAGCGCCCAGGCACGGCGTCAGCAAGACCATATCCTTCTCAGATAAGGACTTGGAGGGGATCCAACACCCCCATGATGACCCTCTAGTGCTCACCATGACCGTCGCCAATTTCCAGGTGCGTAGGATCCTGGTGGACAGCGGCAGCTCTGCGGATATCCTATTCGCATAAGCTTATGACAAGCTGAACCTGGGCCGGGAGAGACTGCAGCCTGTCAAATCACCCCTCATTGGGTTCTCAGGGGAGAAAATGTATCCCCTAGGGGCAATCACACTGCCAGTCACAGCCGGAGTAGCACCCCGAAGCTCCACTACAATGGTCAACTTCCTAGTGATAGACTGCCCATCAGCCTACAACATCATACTAGGGCGACCTGCTCTTAACGCATTAAGAGCCGTCCTCTCCACCTATCATCTCATCCTCCGCTTTCCAACCCCGAATGGAGTCGGGGAGGTCAGAGGGGACCAGGTAGCAGTAAGAGAGTGCTACGTCTCCTCAATGAAGGCCAAGAAGACGCAGGAGGCGTTTCAAGTTGAAATCTTGGACCCAAGGGATGACGCCACTATAGAAAGAGAATAACCATTTGAAGAACTTATCCCTGTGGTCTTAAATGAAGAGCATCCTGATAGAAGAGTGTACATTGGCTCTTCTCTTTCAGAGGATCTGGCCCGCCAGTTAATAGATTTTCTGAAAAATAGCATGGACATTTTCGTATGGTCACATGCGGACCTTGAAGGAATTGATCCCGAGGTCGCCACTCACCGCCTCAATGTCGACCCTCGCCACAAGCCTATTCGATAAAAGCTAAGGGGCGCCTCCACTGAAAGGGCCCAAGCGATGGACAAGGAGGTCGGGAAGCTAATAGAAAATGGGGCGATCAGGGAAGTAGCATATCCTGAATGGCTCTCAAATGTGGTGATGGTGACAAAAACCAATGGGAAATGGCGCCTCTGCATCGACTTCACTGAGCTCAACAAGGCATGCCCAAAGGATAGCTATCCGCTGCCACAGATTGACCTCCTCATCGACGCCACAGCAGGACATGAACTGCTCTCCTTCCTGGACGCTTATTCTGGATACAACCAGATCAGCATGCACCCCCCAGACCAGGAAAAGACGTCGTTCATCACTTCAAAGGGGACCTATTGCTACAAAGTCATGCCCTTCTGGCTGAAAAACGCAGGTGCAACCTACCAGCGGTTAGTGAACAAAATGTTTCAGTCCCAGATTGGACGAACAATGGAGGTTTTTGTGGACGACATGTTGGTGAAGAGCCTCGCCGCGGCAGATCACCAGGTCCTATCGCATGAAGTTGAACCCTGAGAAGTGCGCCTTTGGCGTATGATCAAGAAAGTTCTTAGGCTTCATGGTCAACCAGAGGGGAATTGAGGCAAACCCCGATAAAATCAAAGCTATACTCGACATGAAGTCGCCCTCTTCCACCAAGGAGCTGCAGCGCCTCAATGGAAGAATTGCAGCACTAAACAGATTCGTTTCCAAGTCTGCAAACAAGTGATTGCCCTTCTTCAAAATCCTCCGAAAAGCCTTCGAGTGGGGACCTGAGGCTGAGGAGGCTTTCCAGAAACTTAAAGCCTACTTGGCCGCACCTCCCCTCCTTTCACATGCCACACCGGGCGAGGTACTATATTTGTATCTCTCTGCTTCCCTCTCAGCAGTCAGCTCTATTCTCATCAGAAACCATGATGGGGTGCAAAAGCCCATCTATTATGTGAGCAGAGTATACCGAGCGGCAGAAATCAAGTACTCAAGGCTAGAAAAACTGGCGCTCGCCCTCATCTCGACGGCAAGGCGCCTACGACACTATTTTCAGAGCCATACAGTTGTTGTAGTTACAAATCAGCCTTTGAAGAGAATCTTGGGAAAGCCAGATGTATCCGGGAGACTCCTCAAGTGGGCATTAGAATTGGGCGATTTCGATGTCCAGTACCAGCCATGGGCGGCCATCAAAGCACAAGCTTTGGCAGACTTTGTGGCTGAGTTTACACATTCAGACGGGGAGCCAAATGAGCCTACCACGTTGCTGCCATCAAGCCCGAATGAACAAGTCAATCTGCCACCCATCGAGGACACCCGGAGGGGCGCCCTGACAACTCCAGGCACCTAGGCTCCTCCCCTGGGCGCCCAGACACCTCCAGGCGCCCAAGCCCTTCTCCTAGGCGCCCAGACCTCAGCAGACATCTCCCAGGAGTTCCCCCTGGGCGCCCAGACCTCTCCCTTGGGCGCCGAGACATCTCCCCTGGGCGCCCAAGCACTTCCAGGCGCCCAGACATCTCCCCTGGGCGCCCAGGCACCCCCAGAGACTGCTACCTCAGCAGCCCATTCAATCTCTGACTCCCAGCCTGGCGCCCAAGTACCTACTAGGATCTCCGATTTTTCTTCACTGCCACTTTGGAAGCTGTATGTTGATAGCTCCGCAACCAGTGAAGGAGGTGGAGCGGGCCTCATTTTGATCAGCCCTGATGGTACACCCCTTAAGTATGCAGTGAAGCTCCATTTTACTGCCTCTAACAATGAAGCAGAATATGAGGCCCTCCTCTCTGGCCTGAGATTGGCGGTCGAAATGGATGCCCAGTACCTTGCCGCTTACAGTGATTCCCAATTGATAGTCAATCAAGTAAATGGCGAGTTCGAAGGAAAAGAAGCAAGAATGCAGGAGTATTTCGGCATGGCGAAGAGATTGATCCAGCGGTTCCAATACTTCCAAATTTGTCACATCCCAAGAGGGGATAACATGGCCGCAGACGCACTCGCCAGGCTCGCCTCATCCTTGGAGGCCCCATCTGCAGAACCAACACTCATCGGGCATCAGTTCGAGCCGAGTAAGTTGGATATGGACACCACAGACATTAACTGTACAACGACTGAATCGAACTGGATGACCCCCATAAGGGCGTAACTCCAAGAAGGTACAGTGCCAGATGATTCGCTTGAGTCCAGGAAGCTTAGGGTGAGAGCTTCCAAGTTCACTCTCCTATAAGATATCCTCTACAAGAAGGGTTACTGCTTGCCATTGCTGCGCTGCCTTTCACTTGAGGAAGCTGACTATGCCCTGCGGGAGATTCATGAAGGAATTTGTGGGAATCATTCTGGAGGACGCTCCCTCGCCCACAAAGCACTTAGGCAAGGTTACTTTTGGCCTAGCATGGTAAAGGACGCCAAGGAGTTTGCTAAAAAATGCGTCAAATGTCAACGCTTCGCCACTGTGCCAAGGCAGCCACCGGAGGAGCTGACAACCATTTTGAGTCCATGGCCTTTCTCCAAATGGGGCATTGACATCATGGGCCCCCTTCCTTTGAGTAGAGGATAATGTAAGTTTGTAGTAGTCGCCGTCGACTACTTCACAAAATGGGCGAAGGCAGAACCCTTAGCAAAAATAATAGACTCCAAGGTAAAAGACTTTGTCTGGAAAAACCTAGTCTGCCGCTTTGGGATACCTCACGCCATTGTCAGTGACAATGCAAGTAGTTCGACAATAAGCTCTTCAATTCTTTCTGCTCCGACCTTCAGATAAAGCAGCCTCATTCTAGCCCAGCACACCCACAGGCAAATAGGAAGGCAGAAGTCATGGTAAGAACGGTCATACGTAACCTAAAGACAAGGCTCGAAAGAGCGAAGGGTCTTTGGGTCGATGAGCTCCCAGGAGTGTTATGGGCCTATCGAACCACGCCACGAACTCTTACTGGGGAAACCCCTTTCTCTCTCGCTTTTGGGACTGAGGCGGTCATTCCTGTCGAGATAGGAGCACATCCCCCAAGGGTCCACCACCACGATCCCGTCACCAACGAGGAAGGACTCCGAATTAACCTCGACTTGGTAGAGGAGGCAAGGGAGATGGTTGTGGTCCGCAACGCAGAGTACAAGCGACGCATGACAATGTACTACAACTCGAGGGTAAAGCCTCGTTCCTTCCAACCGGGAGACCTGGTCCTCAAAAAAGTGATCCTCGCCACAAAGAATTCTCGCGAAGGAAAGCTGGGACCAAACTGGGAAGGACCGTATCTCATAACAAAAGTGGTGAGGTCAGGCACCTACAAGATCCAGAATTCTGAGGGAAAAGTCTTACGTCATCCATGGAACGCAGAACATTTGAAGAGGTACTACCAGTGACACTTTAAGAGAGTCAAGAGTAGTGGAGGTTTGGGGCTTGATTCTTTCTACCTTGTTTCGATTAATGTTGTTTAACAATAAGCAATGGATGAATAAAATGGTCTACATTTCATGACAAAAAGATCCTTGCATTTTCATATTCCCAAAAGTTAGGCTTACATACTGCCTTTCCAAAAGTCAGGCTATAAATTGCCTTTCTATTCTTGATTTCTCTCTTCTTTAATTACTGCATTAATTACCGATCACTTGACCGGTGGTGTGCGAAGTTAATTTGTGCATCATCACAAAGAGAAGATTTTTTGGCCTGTGAAGAGAAGATCTTAGAGAAAAAAGAAAAAGAAGAAAAACTTCATGACGAAGCCAACTTTGGGACCCACAATACCTTGGGCATAAATAATTTAATTCCAATGTAGGAATGGCCATGGTGGATCCCACTAGTGTTGCAAAATTTTAGAAAATTCCTCTCTTATTTGTTGAAGATATTTAGATTTTCAAATTCAAAATTGAAGTCAAAGAAGGAAGGAAGACCAAGATACTTGAAGGCTAAAAAAGCAAAAGAATCAAGGAATAAAGAAGGAAAGTGAAGCATGCATGAAACCCAACAATTCTGGGACGTCCAAACATGGGTTCTCCCATGGGTTGCACGCCACATGTGGGGCCACCTTTGGTTTAAATCTGAAATTTAAAAAAATCTAGATTTCAGATTTGGAAATTATTTTAAGAGAAGTTGGGCCCAAGTGAGGAGTTGCAAAACAATTCTAAATTCCCAATATTCCTGCACAAACTTCATAAATCCTAAGCTTAGACCCTCCAAAACTTCCTAAACCTAAGCCATTACAAGAAATATAAAATTAAACCTAACAATTAATTGGTATCAGAATGCAACTAATTAATTGGAAGAACCAATTTATAAATTGAATTGATATCAATAAGAAAAATTATCAATTAATTGATATAAAAAATAGCAAGTAAATTATCACTAATCAATTTAATTATCACTAATCAATTGGGATAGTAAATTACCAATTTAATAATTGGGATAGTAATTATGGGATCAAGGTAATTAATAATGTTAGTTGCATTTCTTATTGATACCAATTACTCTTCTAGCTTCCTAAACCTAACCCATCAAGCCAACCTTTCATGTGTGCCAGCAACCTTCCCATCCGTCCATCATCTTTGTCCATCTTTCTCTCCTACCAATCACCGCTAACCCAAGGCAACCACCAACTTGGGCCCACTCCGCCTCCGTCGCCACTATTGCATCGCCATCTAGCTTTCAAGTTGCTTTTACTTCAAGTGTGCACATCCTCAATTTTTGTAAGTTGGAGAAGACAATCATTGTAAGTTGGTCTTCTTTGTTTTCTAAGGCGTAGAGGTGATTCCTTTGTAATTTTATTGGTTTTATGGAAAATCATAAGTTAGAAGAGTAAAGCATTTTTTTATTTATTAACGTACAGGGATGTTTTTAAAGTTAGTTGCCATGTATTGTAACCTTTTTTTAAGCATTGCATGCTTGGATGTTTAATAATTCATCTATGAGATTAATATTAAAAGGACATCACTTTCGTTCTTCTACGGTGTGGATTGACGACCCATATACTGGAAGAGAACGTGATTATGTGTACCTCCAATCATTAGGAGAAGAAGGATCCCCGCCTAGGAAACTCTGAATTTTTATTGTTTCCCAACACTTTTGTGACCTCCCAAAGTCCCACATCAACTATACAAAGGAAAGTAAATGGGATTATATGTAGAGCTTACACCTAATTGGGAGCACTTCTCACCTAATTGCCTAGGATTCAAATTCTGGCTTTGCCACGTCTTTCTGCTTATGCGGGCTGTCTTCCCATGTTTGTAAGAGCTCTCTCTCAGGTCTCACCCCCTTTGGCTAGGTTAAAAAGAAATAAAGAAAAAGAAAGTTTGTCCCTTGACATTTACAAATGGCACGTTTCTTTAATAAAATTCCAAAATTCTAGCCACGTAAAAGATTTGCAATGACCTTTGGAATTTTTGAAATTCCAACTCTAAGCCTTTTGGAGGAGTTTCTAGATTCTCATTTACAAAAGAGGATTTAGAAATTCTACTTTGTTGAGAATTAATAAGTTTTCAAAAAAAAATCTCTGGATTTCGATAAAGAAATTGCCCTACATTAAACTCAAGTGTATTTACATATAATGAATGTAATGATACTACAATTTTGATATTGTGAAATGACAACTGATAAAGGGCAAGGCAATTGTGAAATAACAAACCTAATGTGCAGCATAATTAATATTTTCCTCCATGAGGAAAATATGGCTTACCAATGGATCATGACCATGAGTTGAATCAGGGTCTCACGCCGTAAACGGCTAATTGTGTCCTGGATCATGACCATTTTGTAAGCATTCACACATATGTTGAAATTAAAAGCTCAAAACCTATGGCCACTAGAAGATTATCCCAATGCCAATTGACCTGCAGTTTCAAATGAGAAGAAAGGGAGCTGGGTTTTTTCACAATCTCTTTAGATAAATGGAAATTAAAAACTATTTTTAGCAATGTAACCTTCTTTGATATTTTTTTTCCACAATATCCCTCCCAAGTCCCTAAGCCAATAGCCCTCCTAAGCATATAGTCCGATTACACCCCTGCTTTACATTATTACTATCAATTTCCAAAGATAAGATCTTTGGAAAAGTAGCCTTTTTGCTGCAAAGTGGGTGGATGGTAAAAATGAAAGCCTTGCGTCCCTACAATAATTTCGTCAAAGCAACCACAGGAAAGAGGTCACTTTTTTCAAACTTTGACGGTTGAAAATTGAAACCCTCTTTTACAGCAAAGGCCATTCTCTTTATTCTTTAATATATTATAAATTTTTTTTGGCCTTTTTCATCACAGACCTCTTTCCATCTTGTCCCATCGGTCGTAATTAATAAAGGACTTCTACACTTCACTTCAATGGCTTTTCAGAAGGCCAGTTACTGCTGTTCCTTTGTGGGCTACAGTCCCCCACCAGTGCAATTGGTAGAACTACAGTGCCGCGGCAGCAGATGACCGCTAAAATAATGATAATGTAGGCCCTACCACCCTGGAAGTAGCTGCATCATTCTATAAGGCAGGGCACTGCATTGTAAAACTGGCCCTGTAGGTATGCTTTAACAGAGTCACATGACTTGTTAAATCACAGTCCTGCACATGACTTGTTAAATCACGTCCTGCCTGCCAAAAGAAGTGAGATGGACGACAGCCATGCTTTTATGACCAGGCATCCTCCTGCAGAGGAGAAATGAATTAGCAAATAGGATACAAAATTAGTATCCATTTTTCATAAAAAAAAAAAAAAAATAGAATGTGCTTTCAACTCCCTAGGATTCAAATATATATATATAAAAAAAAAAACAGAAAAGCCAAACAAGTTATCTCGAGGATTTTATTATAAAAAAAGAAATTTTAATCAAATAGTTAAGTTTATATTACAAATAATCGATTTTATGAAGAATAATAACAAAATCACCATTTAGTTGTTCATACATCTTTTTTTGACGAAATTCCCTAGTTGACGATGTCGTCAACTGAGTTGAAGATTTCGCCAATTGAGTTGACGATATCGTTAACTTCCTATATAATAATTCACGAATTTTCTTCTTCTTTTTTGTGAAACAGTCTTTTCTTTTTCTCCCATTCATACGTTTTATGAGTTCCTTACTACTATTTTTCATAGATCTTTTCTTAAAACTATTTTATGAAATTAATCTTCAACAACGGGTACGCTCATTTTCATATTTTTCTTATTTTTTGTACTTTCCCCTCATTCTTATTAGATAAATGATGGATTCTCAGGCAACAAGGTGAATTTGTTCCACTTTATTTATTCTTCTAAAATATTACTAGTTCATTGTTACTGATGCTCACTAGAACGTTGGCATAATGCCATGTTAATTCAATGCAGAAGGCCACCTTTGTTGAGGAATCCAATTGTTGAGCACTTGAGATTCTTGTACATTAGTGCACTTATCATGATCTATTTATTTAGCAAGTGATCTTAGATGGAGAAGGCTAGAGAAGACTTGGAGTTGGGAGTTTATGAAATGGTGCTACTATGCGTGATTTTTTTTATTTTTTATTTTTGTAAATGTACATGTTGCATTGTACTTAATTACCAGTTCTCCTTTTCCTTAGAAAACAAATGTCAATTCCCATATATTGGCTTTTTTCATCTCCATCTCTAGCTTTGCCAAGGTGTTTTTTTTTTGAAGTGTTTGTGCACTTTTCAAGCCTCTAAAATAGTTGTGTAGGAAAGAATGACTATAATTTCCTTTTGTTGCTAATTTAGCCTGATAAAGTATCTTTAGTCAATAGGTTGGATGGTATCATTGCTCATACTAATGGGCTTATTGTGACTTTGGAATGCTTGGAAGTTTGAATAGTTGCCACAACTTTTTTCCTTGAATTTCCTAAGTTTTGTGTTGCAATAAACCACCACCTGTTCCATGCTACAATAGGCATCCATGAATAGTGACATATGCTCTGAATGGGGTGGGTTTTAGACTTTTTATTTGCTTGTTAGTGCTCACGGTTCTCTGTACAATTTCCTTTTAATTTCTAATAAAAGTTGTTTTTCAATTGACATGTCCAATGCTTGAAGGCAGGCTGAACCCAAGTCAAGCAACTGTTTGGTTAAGGGCCTGGATTTTCACTTGATAGACAGTTAAAACAATGAGAAAATTGATACTAATTGTCAATGAGTTTAGTTAAGTTGATGATACAGAAGTTGAATGTCGAAAGATTTAGAGGAAAACAAGTCCAATCAAGAATCAATACTCCATATATTTCAAAAATCCAATCCTACAACCCATAAATCTTGAACTATCTTTCAAAAAAATCCCGAACTATAACAGTTTATAACTTATTAATTGAACAACAAAATGCAACTCTAAATCTATAGCAAAGAGCCAATATATTCTCATATGGACAACTAATCCATATGACTATATAAACAAAACATACAAGTGTCATTTTGTGCATATGTATCACATAAGCAACCAACTAATGAGTTGCACTATTAAATATTATCACAGTCCAAAAAATGGGTTCATTTCCAACAATTGGATCCAATTTTTTTTATTTATCAATTGAATTTAGTTCGCGTCATGTATATAAATTGGATGCATGTTTTAGTTCACTTTCGTATTTTGACTTTGCTTAAACTTCTAGACTTCTAGTTCATTTTCGTATTTTGACATGCTTAAACTTCTAGACTTCTAGTTCCCTTAAAGTTTTTACCATTTGCATAGTACAGTTCTAAACTTAATGGTTTTTTTTTTCTTATGGTTTTCTATTCTTATGTTTATTAGGGTTTCAAAGATGGTAGTTGTAAATGGAAAGAAAAAAAATTAGGATGTAAAATGGTCTTTTATCTTCCTACGTATTGGAATAGTATGTCCATGGATGTACATTAGAATTACTTAAATTCCTTTAACTGTAATGCAGCATGCATGTACAATTACAAAAATAAAAAATAAAAAAATCACGCATAGTAGCACCATTTCATAAACTCCCAACTCCAAGTCTCCTCTAGCATTCTCTATCTAAGATCACTTGCTAAATGAATAGATCATGATAAGTGCACTAATGTACAAAAATCCCAAGTGCTCAACAATTGGATTCCTCAACAAAGGCGGCCCTCTGCATTGAATTGACATGGCACTATGCCAACGTTCTAGTGGGCATCAGTAACAATGCACTAGTAATATTTTAGAAGAATAAATGAAGTAGAACAAATTCACCTTGTTGCTTGAGAATCCCTCTGTTGACACCAAAAAAGTCAATATGTCTCCTCAACATCGAGAAGCCTCCTGAAGCTGCATCCTGCTAAAAATAGGCAAGGCTACTTCAAGCATCAGATTTTGTCAGAATCAGACAGAAACTGAGAGATCCTTCAAGACAGCTAAAAGAGGGGTACACCTGAGGTTTCGGGTCATTCCGAGATCGTTTGGCCCAACTTCACCGCTCCGACAGCTAAATAGGCGCTCCCGGCGGCAACATCATCAAAGACGTCAAAACTTCGATCAGGGCCTACGGATGACTCCAGCATGTCTCAAAAGGGCTCCATGCCAAATTTCAAGTCAAACCGACAACGTTTGACCCTCCATCAATGCTCGAGCAGCAAAATCAAGCCTCCCGGCGGCGGGAACCACCGAAGCCTTCACTCATCAAACCAAGTGCATGAGTGGCCTCAACATGCTTCCAAAAGGCTGCACGTCGAATTTCAGGTCATTCCGACAACGTTTGACCAGGTTTCGACGCTCCGAAAGAAAATCAAGCCTACCGGCGGCGGAGCTCCCCGGGACCATGGTTTCCAAGACAGAGCCTGTGGATCATCTCAAAATGACTCCAATAGGTTCCCTGTCAAATTTCAGGTCAATCGGACATCGTTTGACCGTACATCAATGCGCGGCATCTCCCTCGCGGCAAAATCAAGTCTACTGGCGACGGGACCCCAAACGGCTTCAAAACTCAAACAAAAGCCTATGGTTGGTCTTATTTATTGGTCAGGAGGCTCCACCTCAAATTTCAGGTCATTCGGACATCGTTTGACCCAGTTTCAGCTTCTGACGGAAAATCGGCAACCCTGCGCGACAAAGTCTTCGGCTTTCCTGGAAAATTGGAAACTTTGAAACCCAAATTGCAAGGATTCTCATCAATTTTTCTACAAGGGAATAAGGCCAACAAATGAGCAAAAATGTCAAAGAAAAATACAGAAGAAAAAAACGAAGGAAAAAGACCTCAAAACGACCGCAAAACGGGGAAGCTTCGTTTTCCGTCGTTTTTTGCGATTCGAAGCTTCCAACCCCTGGGACTTTCCAAAATTCATACTTTTGAGGCGCCAAATCCTCCGACATCCGTCAAAATCACGGGTCAACCTCCAAAAGTATCAAAATCAACATTGATCGCCAACCGGTCGACCAAAAAAGTGTGCTTACCTCCCGATCGATCGAAAAATCGACAGGACAGATGTCACCGGCCCGCTGCTAGCTATCAATGTCTGAAATTACACGGTCATCCGATGTCGATCAGCATGTAGATCCATCGGTGATCATCTCCAAAAGAATCCCAAAAGACGCGGCGCGACCCGCGACACTTCAACTGCTCGGCGACCATTTAATGCAGTTAATTGACTAGCTTTATTGCAGTCATTAATTCATTTCTTTGGACGGCCCAATCAGAAGCAAGCATCCAGGAGTTACAAATCAATTAAGTCATGGCATTCAAGCCATGAAACTCCTCCCATTATGGTAATTAAGGTGATTAAAAGCCCTTAATCTCCATCGGCCAATCAGATTCAAGGAAAAAGGAGTTACAAAATCAAGAAATAAATCTTGTAACTCCTCCCATTAAAGCCATTAAAGCCTATAAACTCTCCTAATGGCTACCAAGAGCCTATAAATAAGAGAGCTTTCCAAGAAGAAAGGGATCGGAAAAGGACGAACGGAAAACCGAAGATCGAAAATCAAAAGGTGCAGAGAATCCCGAATTCTAGACAGACAGAGTCTAGAGAAAGAGAGAAAATTCTGCAGAAATTCTACATCAAGCACCACTACAAGGTGACAAAAAGTCCCTTGGGGGTACTCCCCCCCAATGTCCTTGCCTTCTCCCGCTGCCTCCAATGGCTTAGACGTGGCTTTTCAGCCCGTCTACTTAGCTTTTTATTGGACATAGGACCTTCTCTTGGTCTTTGTCCTCTAAAAACCTGAGGTCATAGCCAATCCAAGCGAATCAAGAGCATCCTCTGTTATCATCTGCATGGATGATGGCGAAGCCCATACATGGCTTGCGACCGTCAATCTGAACAAGTCCCCCACAATCTCCTAAAAAGTTAGATCCTCCTTTTCTTGCTTTTCATTGTAGTTTGTATTTTTCTAAAAGAGACAAAAATCACAACTCTTGTCTTTCATTATTGATGAGAATTGTAAATCGGCTATAAACGCCAAAATCGGCTATAAATGCCAAACAAAATCGCCTTTCACGGCAAACCAAGAAAATGTCTCTTTTCTTATATATTTGTGCAATGGAAAACTTGAAAGAAGTTGATTTCCTTTTTACTTGCGAAGGTTGATCTCCGGATTACCACTTGCAATTCCAAGTAAAATAGAAAATCTGGCACACCCACACAAAGAAATGTTGATGCACGCTTCAGCCCCCCGGGCGCGAAAGGGCCGGACCCGACGGACTCCCACGCTCGCAGACCCCGGTAGCACCCTCGGCAAGAGCGCGTTCCATCAAGCTGGCACACCCAGTGGGACTCGTTCATTTGAGAACACGGTGCTCGGAAATGAAATATTTGCATATCACACTTTTTGCTCTATGCTTATACTTCTTTTCCGGATTCCTTGGTTACTTTCTAGCTGGTAGCCTATGTTGGATTTTGCATCCTAAAAAAAATGAGATGGGATTTTTTGGAAATTTCTATTTCTTTGAGTTTGTTTCCACTCTTTCTCTTTTCAAAAAAAAATAAATAAAAATAAATCAGTTTTCTTAGTTTGAATTCAAAATTGAGAAACTTTGATCCTATCCTATCGTTCTTTGGTGCTTGCAGAAATGTTGAGCCCGTTCGACTAAGGTTTTGGGCCATCCTTTCTCTTCGATGAGTTCATTAGAGATTTCAAAAAAAAAAAATAAAAAAAAAATAATCAGTTTTCTTAGTTTGAATTCAAAATTGAGAAACTTTGATCCTATCCTATTGTTCTTTGGTGCTTGCAGAAATGTTGAGCCCGTTCGACTAAGGTTTTGGGCCATCGTTTCTCTTCGATGAGTTCATTCGAGATTTCAAAAAAAAAAAAAAAATAAAAAATAATAAAAAAAAATAAAAAAAAATAATCAGTTTTCTTAGTTTGAATTCAAAATTGAGAAACTTTGATCCTATCCTATCGTTCTTTGGTGCTTGTAGAAATGTTGAGCCCGTTCGACTAAGGTTTTGGGCCATCGTTTCTCTTCGATGAGTTCATTAGAGATTTAAAAAAATATATATATATAAAAAAAATAAAATAATAAAAAATCAAAAAATCATTTTTCTTAGTTCTGATTCAAAATTGAGAAGCTTTGATCCTATCCTATCGTTCGTCGTGCTTGCAGAAATGTTGAGCCCGTTCGACTAAGGTTTTGGGCCATCGTTTCTCTTCGATGAGTCTATTTGGGATTTGGAAAAAAAGACATAGACCACTAAGGTTAAACCAATTGCGTTCTTTGATCATGATTGACTCAAGAAAAGCCTTGTCCAGAGTGTGGAGACAGCTTGACTGTTCTAGGCAAGGGTCCTCCAAACGGGTTCATTAAGTAATCCTACCCTTACCTGGGAGCAATTCTATCAATTGAGGTTTCATAAGACCGGGTTAGGAGGCCTATGTGTACTCTCTCGTCTTTAAAAACCTTCAAAAAAAATATATATATAAAAATAAAAAAAAATCGTCAAAAAAATAAAAATAAATAATCTTAAAAAAAAATATTTAAAAAAAAAATAAAAAAATAAAAAAAATAAAAAAAAATCATTTCAAAAAAAAAAAAAATCTTCAAAAACTCGTCACTTTTGATTTCAGATCTGAGAAATTTTGGTTTCTTCTTTTCTGAGCACTGGCGCTCGCGGAAATCGCCGAGACCGTGTTCAGATTGGAATACCATTTGCTCTCCTTGATGGAACCAATCTTGACATTTAAAAAAAAAAAAAAAACTTGTCACTTTTGGATTCAGATTCGAGAAATTGTGGTCTCTTTCCTTCTGAGTACTGGCGCTCGCGGAAATCGTTGAGCCCGTATTTGAATCGGAATGCCACCTGCTCTCTTTGACGAATCCATTTCTGACCTTTCAAAACAGAGAATCCCATCTCATGGATGCGATCTCCAACATTTGTGCATAGCGGTACTAGTACGCCCTTTTAGGGTCTATTGTATCTGTGACCGGCACATTTGTAACTCCTACCTTATATTCTTCTTATCTCGAGCAAGCTCCGCTTCTCGATAAGTCGAATTTAGGTATACAATTGCTTCTAGCAGTCATTGGAACGCTCATTTCGAGCCTACCATGCTTGCAACCAGAACAATTGTACCCTCTATGGCTTTTTGCCTTCTTCATATTGCTTGGGTCATGTCCCTTGAGCGATTTGAAAAGACAAAATCATAGAATTCCCAATTTATGATCATCATATTCTTGTGATTACTAATGGATGTGGTCTTGTTTCAGAAATTTTGAAACTAACAATGGCAGCTTCACTGATCATCACCTTCGATGAAAACAAGCACCAGCTCATGCTTCAACAGAAGCAAACCGAGCGCACTTACAAGCGCCCTGCTAGCTGCCGAAGCACCAACTCCCTCAGCAACTCTCTGAACTCCGGGTCGACCTCGACTCTCCGGACCATCGTCTTCGGGACACTGGGACCATTCCCACTTCCCGAAGAAGAAACTGCTCCTGCCAAAAGGCAGAAGGTCGCCTCGCAACGTTTCACTACTGTGACACCAAAGGCAACTGCCGAGAAGCAGAAGATCGCCCCTCAACGTGTCACTTCTGTGACACCAAGGGCGAACCCCAAGAATACTAAAACCCGCGGCATCCCCGCGAAACCTCAACCAACAACCAACCAGGTCTACCCTAAGACTTGGTCTCCAAGACCTTCCCCAAAACAAAGAAGGTTTCAAACCTCCACCAAGCCAGCATACCTGGCCCCACTCAAAGAGAACCAGTTCTACCCTCTTGCCTACATGAAAGAGGAGAGGCCCATCTCCAACTTGACTCCCAAGTCAACCCAGCATGAACCGGCTTGCTCCCACAAGCCCAAAATCAGATCATGCATCACTAGGCCTCTACAAGCACCTGCCAAGGCCTACACTCATTCATTTCGACCCTTCATCTCTACAGGGGCCGAACTCGAAAGGTTCAAAGCTTCACTGCAACAGGCAAAGGACCGGGTCCGCATCCTGTCCTTGCCCAATTACAAAGAAGACAAGCTCGGCTGCTGCGCCCGAGGGAGTACATCCTTCATTGTTAAAGCCCAGCCAGAGCTGACTGAAGCTCAAATTGCTCGTCATATGCGTCGCCGCACTGCATATCGACAAAAGAGACTCGAGAAACAAAGAACCCAGCGTTCTACTCTCCACGTCTCAAACAAATGGGTCGAAAAAGAAAGACCCGACCAAATCGTTGCTGTTCATATGGTTGGCAAAACCAGAAAACGCCAGAAGTCAGCAACCAAAATCAGTATTAGACGTCCAGTGACTCGCAGCGTCTCTCGGACACGAACACATCTGGAGGAATCTTCCACTCCTCCAAGCCAAGGACATCGGAGTAACCACTCCTCAGATTCTTCATCCAGAAGAATGAGCCCCAGCTCAGTCACCAGGACGATTTCTTCATTCGAATCCCGAGGGATGAACGTCTTGGCTACAAGTTCTGAGCCGCCTCCACAGCATGACGATGTAACCGCACGCATCCAGCAGTTGGAGCAAGGACAACAGAGAATTGAGACTCTAATGGAAAATTTGATTCTCACTCTACAGCGTCCACCACCTAACAATGAAACCCCTCCGAATCATGAAGATGACGAGGGCAATGCAGAAAACAATGAGTCTCCGCCCTTATCAGAAAGGACGTGGACGATATCCTCGCAAAAGCAAAAGAAGAGGATACATTGAAGGAACATGGGATCAAGCCACCCTACCCTCTATGGATGGACTCGGTTCCGTTCCCTACAAAATTCAAACAAGCTACTCTCCAGACATATACTGGGAAAGGTTTAGCCAGACAGCATGTCATCCATTTCAAGATCCTGACGGGAGCTATTGCGGATCAAGATGCCCTCAAGATTCGCCTCTTCGCAAGTACCCTAAAAGGTACAGCCTTTGATTGGTACTCCACTCTGCCGGAGAACTCCATTCAGAACTGGGCTATGCTGGAGACACGCTTCCTGACCCACTTCCAAGGTGAGGATCATCCTGTTACTATGGCTCAACTCTGAAGCCTAAAACAGGGAGAGAATGAGTCAACATACGACTTCATTCACAAATGGAAGGCAATGGCGTACAAATGCTCAGATGTGCTGCCACAAGCGTCGCTAGTCGACATCTGCCGTAACAATATGAGAGCAAAAATCCGCTCCATGATCATCGGCAACAAATCAAAGAACCTGGGGGAACTCCTCAAAGCTTCCATGGAAGCTGAAATGGTGATCAAAGACCTCAACAGTCAGAAATCATCAAAGAAAGAGCCGACTGCTGTTACAACCTCAAAACCAAAGAAAAAGGAGGTTCTCAATGTGCAGACTAAGTCAGCTCCTCAGCAGCCAAAGAAACCTGAAAACAAAACTGCAGGTAAAAGGCCTGAACTCTCTGATGCCTTCAAAGAACGTGTAGAAAAGAAATATCCGTTCGATGAAGACGTTGAAGAAATCTTTGAGGCTCTCCTAGCAAATGGCAAACTCATTTTGCCAGAGCCCAAAAGACCGGGAGATGTTGGCTAAACCAATGATCCCCGTTACTGTCCATACCATCAGATGATCTCACATCCTCTCAATCAATGCTTCGTTGTGAGAGAGAAGATCAATGAGATGTGGAAAAACGGAGTCATAACCTTTGATAAAAATTATGGCCCCGCCTCTGTCAACATGGTGTCATGTCGGCAAACTTCAAAGTCACCGAAGGAGAAGATCACTACTTCATTCAAGGTGACAAAAATGGCTCGAGCGTCCCAAGAATTGGTTCCCTATCCAACACCAGATGGACAACCTATATGGGTGCATCCCGATCTCCTAGATGATGAAAACTGGGAGATCGTCAAAACAAAGCCGACCGCTCAGCAGCGAAGGCAAGCCAAGAGACAGCTCCGCAAGCTCAAACAGCAGCAGAAGTCTCAACCAAAACAAGAAGTCCTTGAAAGAGCAGAAACTTCTTCCACTGCTTCACTAAGGACGACGGAAGAATCTCTTCCCAAAACCTCCAAGGCGGTAAGAAAATTCACTCTTGATGATTTCATGCCACCTCTATACAAAAATAAAACTATGCAGGGGGCATCATACTCTTGCAACTCGGTAGTTGGATTCTCCATGAACGGATACGAGTCCAGTGACACTGCCAGTGACATCGATGAGTGGGAAGAATCCCTTGAAACAGGAGAATACCTCTCCGACGAGGAATGGATTCCTGACTCTCATCTTATGCCAGTAATCTGGTATAACCCTTTGCAACCACAAGGATCCTGGTCTGATGATGAAGAAGATCAAGTGGCTGCACAAGAAGATGCTGTTAACCCAGCACTTGTCATTGCTCCAGTGGAAATCAACTATGTTGAGCCACACGGAGAAGACGAAGAAGAGGATCTGGCTCCCATGCCTGATCTCGAAGAATATGCAAGGATCTTGCAGCGTCTCGCTCTAGAACAAGAGCAAGATCGCGTTAACAAGCCTCCTCGCAACCTAGAGCCTGAAGTCCCTGAAGATAATCAGGTACATCCACCCTTAACTCCTGAAAATGGAGAACATTGCTGGATAGACGATCCTCTTACATCCGAGGATGAGTCTGTGACTCCGAGCAGGCAACATCTCCTATCAGAGCTTCCTGTAATGTAATATATCAGGACTATAGCTCTTCTGAAGCGTCGTCTGATGAGATTACCTATACTCCGACGACGCCTAGCAATGTATCCTCTGGAGCTACCTCGTCTCACGTGACTTTCACAGAGATGACACCCTCTCAGGTTTCTTCTCCTGAGACTGTGACTTCAGGATACACATTCTTCCCGACTGATCATCATGAAGAAAACCCAGATAATGATGCTTGGGATGATGAAATAGTCAACACAGAAGAAAAGCTGCTGGATGCTGTTCAGGACTTGCTCCCGGAAAATACTCCGTGCAACACAATCACTGAGGATGGCAACTCTGCTGCAGATACATCCCCAGTAGATGAAAAACGACAGCCTCTTGATCTTGAAGACAATCTTCCAAACGAAGATCCTTCTTAAGAAGCTCTCGAAGTTGGTAAAGGCACCCGCTCTGGTCGGGACTACCACAAGAATTACAACCAATCTTCCTTTACTTATGTAAATCCTTCGGGAAAAGATGTTGTAAGCGCCCCCAGTGGCAAAAACAATGAACATGCAGGCCCCAAGGAGGCTTTCAAGTATGACTTGGTTAAGCACTTCAAACACATATCTGCACGTCTTCACATCCTAGACTTATTGCGAATGTCTCCACGCACTCGTGATAATCTCATCTCAGAATTACAAAAACTGAATGAGGATGTCGACAAACATGCCCCACAAGTCCTCCAAATTGAAATGGACTACCGGGTCAAAAACTCAGAAACCTCCTTAAAAGGAGAAAAAGAGAAAAGCGAGGGATCATGCATCCAATGCCTCTCGGTTCAAAAGGCAGCCAGTGCAACCATCGCCTTCACTAAGGAAGACCTCCTACTTGGCGAAGCAAGGCACAACCGACCCCTGTACTTCACAAGGTACATCAAAGAAATGCCGATACATAGAGTTCAGATCGACCCAGGTTCTGCACTCAACCTTATCTCCACTTCGGCTCTTGAAGAGTTGGGCATCCCACCCAACAAGCTGAGCCACACATCCGTATCTATCTTTGGATACGATGGGAGTACTCAAAGGCCTATCGGCAAAATCAGGTTCAAATTGCAAATCGGTGATCTTATCTCTGAGGTCACTGTGTATGCAATAAAAACCCCCTCATGCTACAACATCATTCTCGGACGTCCTTGGATACACGAGAACGGTGTTGTCCCTTCAACTCTACATCAATGCATCAAGTTCGTCGGCGACGACGGCATGGTACATCGTGTCTTTGTGGACAGAAAACCCTTCAAAGGTAAAGAAGTCCACTTCGCAGACTCCCAGATGTATGAAGGAGAAAAAGAAGAAGAGGAAATAGCACCCCCTGCTGAAAATCTCCAGAAAGATAAAGGCAAGGCTCCTTAAAAATCACCGGAAGAAAACAAACCCTCCGACAAATTAGAAGAGAGTAGTCAATCTCCCTTCGTCATCTCCCTCAAGAATTCAAAACCTTTGGTCATCACGACTAAAGTGAAGAAGGCGAAACAAAAGTCTGGGGGCAAATTTGTTGTTTCTCTCGTGTCTATCATGCAAGACACAGACTCGGACTCAGAGCCAGAAGACGATGCATCGTCAAGCCAAGCTGACACTCAGCAAGTTCAGCCTGCTCTCACTCCGATGGAGACACCTGCTGATGTAGAAGATCCTACGTCTGCTACCTTTGTTGTTCCGGCAACATCACCAAAGCAAAGACCGATCTTCTTTCATAGATCGGATGCTTTTTCATCAAGTTCCTTGCTTGAACCTTTACAAAACGAAGGTATGCCTCAACTATCTCTATATAGTCCTGTGGCACAAGCTATCATGAAGAAAATGGGCTTTGACGCTCAGAACCTAGTCGGTTTGGGAGAAGGCCGCGGTATTCTCACGCCATTGGGGCCCGCCTTGACCAAAAGCCAGCTGGAAGATTGGAGACTCTACGGATATGTAGAAAAGTCTTCACATGGGTTAGGGTATGATCCTGATACCCCCCTGAGACAGTTGACACAAAGGCTTAAAAGTCGATTTACCGACCAAGCCTCAACATCTCAAGTCCATAAAGACATCGATCTCCCTGGATATCTCTTTTAAGAGTCGTTTGACAAAGATCCAGGAAGCTCCTCCAATTGGTACGATTTCTCTGATGATGAAGAGGAATCGCCCGATGACACAGATGGATGGCATCCTGACCCAGAAGAACCCTCGTCTCCAAAAGAAATACCAGACTCAACAGGCGATTGGGACTATCTCATAGCAAGCCTTGAGGAGATCACCAATCAAGAAAATCCATGGAAAGGAACAGAGCCTTGGTCTGGTAATGCAGTTGAAACTCCAGAAGGTTTCGTTGAGTTGGAAGCTTCCGAAAATATTGTGGAGGAACCACCTTCGAACCTTCCGACAGAAGATCCTGTTCAAAAGATAAACTTGGGAACACCTGATAACCCACGTCCTATATTCATAAGCAAGAATAAGGATGATGAGTTACCCGAGTATATCTCTTTTCTTCGTGAGTTCGTTGATTGTTTTGCTTGGTCTTACGCTGAAATGCCTGGTTTAGACCCCAAAGTAGAAGTCCACAAACTCAATCTTCAAGAAGACATCAAGCCTGTCAAACAAGGCCAAAGAAGATTCCGTCCGGATGTGATGGATAAAATTGAACAAGAAGTTCAAAAACTCAAAAGCGTTGGCTTCATCCGTGAGGAACAACATCCTGAATGGTTGGCCAGCATTGTCCCCGTGACAAAGAAAAATGGGCAGATCAGAGTCTGTATTGACTATAGAGACTTGAATGGTGCTTGCCCTAAAGATGAATTCTCGCTCCCCATACCAGAGGTAATGATTGACAATACCTGTGGATTCGAGCGAATGACATTCATGGATGGCTTCTCTGGCTACAATCAGATAAAGATGCATCCTGAAGATGAAAAGCACACTTCATTTCGGACTCCATTTGGCGTGTATTGCTACACTGTCATGCCATTTGGTCTGAAAAATGCTGGTGCCACATATCAGAGGGCTATGATGAAAATATTCCAAGATATGCAGCACAAGACGGTCGAATGTTACGTTGATGACCTCGCCGTCAAAAGCAGAAGAAAAGAAGACCATCTCAAAGATCTTCGGGAAGTCTTCCTCCGACTCCGCAAACACAAACTGCGGATGAATCCTCTAAAATGCTTCTTCAGCGTCTCGTCGGGTAAGTTTCTCGGATTCCTTGTTCGGAAAGTTGGAATAGAACTTGACCCCATAAAAGTCAAGGCTATTCTAGAAATGCCCTCTCCAAGAACCTTGAGAGAATTAAAAGGGCTCCAAGGGAGATTGGCCTACATCAGACGGTTCATCTCCAATCTTTCGGGGAAATGCCGTCCATTCTCTCGATTGATGAAAAAGGGTGTAGACTTTGTCTGGGATACCGACTGTGAAGCCGCATTTCAAGATACCAAGTCATACCTGACCAAACCTCCAGTGTTAGCTGCCCCTGCCACTGGAAAACCATTCATCTTGTACACAAGAGCTCTTGATTATTCTGTAGGCGCTCTGCTTGCACAAGAGAATGGTGAGGGAAAGGAAGCTGCTCTATATTACCTCAGCCGCATGCTAGTAGGTGCAGAGCATCGTTACTCTCCAGTCGAAAAAGAATGCCTTGCAGTGATGTTCGCCGTACAAAAGCTACGTCACTACTTGCTTTCCAAAACAGTCTACCTCGTCTCAAGGATCAACCTCTTGAAGGTCCTTGTTATAAAAGCAGGTTCTCTCAATTCACGACTGGCAAAATGGTCCATCCTTCTATCACAATTTGATATTAGGTATGTGCTACAAAAAGCAATCAAAGGCCAAGCTCTAGCAGATTTCCTCGCAGAGCATCCATTGCCTAAAGATTCACCACTCAGAGATGATCTCCCAGACGAACCCGTCTACAACGTGGAGACCTTCTCGCCAAATGCCTCCTGGGGCATGTACTTTGACGGTGCAACCAGGACAAATGAAAAAAGACAGCTAATCTCGGGAGTTGGCATCCTCTTTGTTAGCCTTAACAGATACATGATTTCACATGCTTTCTCGCTATTGGAACCATGCACAAACAATGCAGCTGAATACCAAGCTCTAATCCTAGGATTGGAACTCGTCATTGAATCCGGTATCACCATGCTGGAAGTCTTTGGAGACTCTTAACTGATCGTCAACCAGATGAATCAGAAATATGAAGTCAGGAAGCCTGATCTGCTGCCTTACTACAACAAGGCACAATCGCTTCTGCAAAAGTTTGACATCTGCAACATCACCCACATTCGTAGATGTGAAAACATCCGTGTAGATGCCCTGGCTGGACTTGCTGCATCTATGGCAATTCAAGAAGGGGAAAACATGCAAATTACAGTGTGTGAGAGAAGGATCCTCCCTCCTTTTAACACACACCAAGCAGTTGCTGAATGCCACCGAGTGGTTGGAAGTCGGATCTTTATCCTTCAAACTTCAATCGGCGACTGGAGGGATCCGTTCATTGATTACACTATGTTCGGAATCCTACCTAAAGATCCAAAAGAACGGGTAAGCATCCAAAGGCGAGCCCCAAACTTTCATTTGGATATCCCTTCAAAGATCCTTTACAGGAAATCCTTCAATGGAGTACTCCTACGCTGCTTGTCACAACAAGAAGCTGAAGAAACACTCAAAGAAGTTCACGCTGGTCTTTGTGGATCTCATCAGGCTGGTCCCAAGCTCTACGACCAAATCAAAAGGTTGGGTTACTACTGGCCTACCATGGTACCCGACGCAATGCAATTTGCTAAGCGCTGCCAACAATGCCAAGTTCATGGAGACTACATTCACATGCCTCCAGAATGGCTGCATCCTACAGCATTCTCATAGCCTTTTGAAGCATGGGGCATGGACATCATAGGTCCTATCTCTCCCCCTTCAAGCAAAGGTCATCGCTTCATCTTCGCCGCTACGGATTATTTCTCCAAGTGGTCAGAAGCATTTGCGTTCAACGAAATGAAGACCTCATCAGTTCTTCAGTTCCTGCGCACCAACATCATTTGTCGTTTCGGCATACCCAAAAGATTCGTCCATGATAACGGACCACAATTCCGGGATCATCGATTCTACAAGTTTTGCGACAAATACAAAATCCAAAGCTGTCCTTCGACTCCATACAATCCGGCAGCAAACGGATTAGCAGAAGCCTTCAACAAGACACTCTGCAAAATCCTCAAGAAAATGGTCTCTAGTCACAAAAGAGACTGGAGCGACAAACTGTCTGAAGCTTTGTGGGCCTATCGAACCACCGTTCGAGGACCAACCCATAGCACACCATTCTCCTTGGTCTATGGATGCGAAGCTGTTGTGCCATTAGAAGTCTAAATTCCTTCTCTGAGGGTATCTCTACAAAATGACATGACTCAAGAAAGCAATGCGAAATTACGACTTCATGAGCTGGACAATCTCGATGAGAGACGGCTCGAAGCTCGACAAAGCATTGAAC
Organism: Umbellularia californica; assembly: GCA_028538565.1. Taxonomy (NCBI): domain Eukaryota; kingdom Viridiplantae; phylum Streptophyta; class Magnoliopsida; order Laurales; family Lauraceae; genus Umbellularia; species Umbellularia californica. The sequence goes on from JAPQWN010000002.1 coordinate 25,790,179, forward strand.
TTTACCAAGCACGCATGGCAGGATCTTTTGACAAAAGGGTCCGGCAACGAGCCTACAAAAGGGGTGACTTGGTTCTTGCGGTAAAAAGACCAATGGTCTTCGCACATAAATCCAAAGGCAAATTTGAACCAAAATGGGAGGGACCCTACGTCATCAACAAGGTCTTCTCCAACGGCGCATATGCCCTCCCAAACATGGAAGACGACAGATGTATGCTGCCTATCAACGGCAAGTTCTTGAAGCGGTACTACCCTTGAAGACTTACCAAACTGGGTAAGAGCAATGCCTGTATGGCCAAAACCTGTTCTCAGGTACTCGCTCGTCAAACCCACTCTCTTTAGAATTTTCATATCAAATGTCAAAATTTCTAGAGATTCAAAAACAATGCTTACTTTTATCGTTTCATTGTTCAAAAACAAAAAAAATCCAAGTTTAGGAGCCTCTCCCTGACTTGACCAAAACTTTCGATCCTTGAACCAAAATTCATGGTTTGAAACAAAAATCCGGATTCAGGGATTTCCACCCTAGTCCACCTTATCTTTTACCGCCAAATGGTTTTAGGTCAAAATTTACGACCCTCGTGTCTTTAAACAAAAAAAAATGGTATTTCAAAAACCGCGGGGAAGTGACACTTAGTCGATACTCGCAAAACTCAAAAAATCGGAAGGATGCGAACCCCATTCGATACTTCCAAAACCTCTAAAATCGTGGAGACACAACATTTCAGTTGATATCCACAACCCAAATTTCAAAGGTTCGAGAAAACCTAAAATCGTGGAGACACAACATTTCAGTTGATATCCACAACCAAAATTTCAAAGGTTCGAGAAAACCTAAAATCGTGGAAACGCAACATTTCAGTTGATATCCACAACCCAAATTTCAAAGGTTCGAGAAAACCACAAATTTCAAAAAAATCGTGGGGAAACGACATCAAGTCAGTACCCGCAAAACCAAATTTTGAAAAAAACAAGGAAGCGACGCTTAGTCGATACTTGCACCCAGACCCGCGAGGAAGTGACATTCCATCAATACTCGCAAAACCGAATGAGCAAGGAAGCGACATTCCATCGATACTTGCAAGACCATTCAGCAGGGAGGCGACTTTTTAGTCGATACTTGCATTTTTGAAAACCAAAACCGGCTATAAATACCACCAAACCGGCTATAAATGACACAAACCGGCTATAGATGCCACAAAACAAAAACCCTGGCTTTCATGCCAACAAACCAAAACTTGGCTTTAAAAAAAAAATCGGCTATCAATGCCACCAAAATTGGCTATCAATGCCACCCAAACCGGCTATAGATGCCACAAAACAAACACCGGCTTCCATGCCAACCCAAATTTTGGCTTTTACGCCATAAAATTTCGGCTTCCATGCCATCTCAAAATCGGCTTTCATGCCACAATCAAAATCAGGCTCCCATGCCAAAACAATTATTTGACAAAAGATTTTCACAAAAAGACAACCTTTTGATCAAATTTTCAAACAAACACCCCATTTAGCAATTGCTTTCATCACAAAAAGATTTGAGTGAGCGTAGGGAAAATAAAAAAAAGAAAAGTAAAAAAAAAAAAAAAAACAATCTCTCAAAACAATGCTTACTTTCATCGTTTCATTGTTCAAAAGAAAAATCAAATCCAAAATCCAAGTTTAGGAGCCTCTTCCCAGACTTGACCAAATTTTCGATCCTTGAACCCAAAATTCATGGTTTGAAACAAAACCCAGGACTCAGGAATTTTCACCCTAGTCTACCTTGGCTTTTACAACCAAAATGGTTTTAAGTCAAAATTTATGACCCTCGGGTCTCTAAACAAAAAAATGGTTTTTTAGAAACCGCGGGGAAGCGACATTCAGTCGATACTCGCAAAACCCAAAAACTGGAAGGATGCGAACCCCATTCGATACTTCCAAAACCCAAAAATCGCAAGGAAGCGAACCCCATTCGATACTTGCAAATTTCAAAAATCGTGGAGAAGCAACAAACCAGTTGATATCCACAACCCAAATTTCAAAAATCATGGAGATGCAACATGCCAGTTGCTATCCACAACCCAAATTTCAAATGGTTCGAGAAAACCTCAAATTTCAAAAATCGCGGAGAAACGACATCAAATCAGTACCCGCAAAACCAAAAGTTTTGGGAAAAGCAGGGAAGCGACGCTTAGTCGATATTTGCACCCCAATTCGCGAGGAAGCGACATTCCATCGATACTCGCAAAACCTAACCCGCGAGGAAGTGACATTCCATCAATACTCGCAAAACCGAATGAGCAAGGAAGCGACATTCCATCGATACTTGCAAGACCATTCAGCGGGGAGGCGACATTTAGTCGATACCTGCATTTTGAAAACCAAAACTTGGCTATAAACGCCAAAATCCGGCTATAAATGCCAAAATTCGGCTATAAATGCCAAAACAAAAAATTTTTCGGCTATAAACGCCAAAATCGGCTTTCATGCTAACAAAACAAAACTTGGTTTTCAAAAACTCGGCTATAAACGCCAAAATCTGGCTATAAACGCCAAAACTCTGCTATAAATGCCAAATCCGGCTATAAATGCCAAAATTCGGCTATAAATGCTAAAAACAAAATTTTTCGGCTATCAACGCCAAAATCGGCTTTCATGCCATCTCAAAATCGGCTCTCATGCCACAAACAAAATTTTTGGCTCTCATGCCATCTCAAAATTTGGCTATAAATGCCAAAAACAAAAGTTTTCGGCTATAAACGCCAAAATCGACTTTCATGCCATCTCAAAATCGGCTCTCATGCCACAAACAAAATTTTTGGCTCTCATGCCATCTCAAAATTCGGCTATAAATGCCAAAAACAAAAATTTTCGGCTATAAACGCCAAAATCTGCTTTCATGCCATCTCAAAATCGGCTCTCATGCTACAAACAAAATTTTTGGCTCTCATGCCATCTCAAATTCGGCTATAAACGCCAAAATTCGGCTATAAATGCCAAAACAAAAAAAAATCGGCTATAAACGCCAAAATCTAGCTATAAATGCCAAAATTCGGCTATAAATGCCAAGACAAACAAAACAAAATTCGGCTTCTATGCCATTCTAAAAATCGGCATTCATGCCATCCAAAAATTTTGGCTCCCATGTCGCAAAACAAATTTTGGCTCTTACGCCACAAAATTAGGCTTTCTCGCCATCAAAATTTTGGTTTTTTAACCATAAAAAACAAGGCTTTCCGCCACAAAATTGGCTTTCATGCCCAAAACAACCCTTTGACAAAAGATTTTCACAAAATGACAACCTTTTGATCAAATCCTTAAACAAACATTCCCATCAAACTTTTGCTCAAAATTGCTTTCATCAAAAAATGATTTAAGTGAAAGGAAGGGGATACAAAATATAGTACCAAAATTATTTATACATGGAGGTACCAAAAAAAAAAAGAAAAAGGAAAAAGAGTTTGTTACAACTCAGGAGCCCAATCCTACATGGTCGTCAACCAAAGGATCAACTCCTCAAGCAGACCCTTGGCCTTAACTTCCAAAGTTTTTAGGCCACGCTCCTTCAAAATGTCCCCATAAAACGCGGCCGAATGCTGTGACCCATCTGCAGCACGAGGAAGTTCTTCTCAGAGGACCTGCCACTGCTCATGCTCTTGAGTCTTCCTCCGGACATTACCTGGCGAATGAGCGTCCCCTCTTTCTCCCAAGCTTGCTGAACGGCTGCATTGGAAGATTTGGCAGATCGACGAGGTGCGTCAATAACAGGACCTTTACCTTTGTTCGTTCTAGAAGAACTACATGCAAAAGATGGAAGAGAAAAGATCAATCAACATAAAAAATGACAGACTTCTGCTACAAAAAAATTCTAGCAAAATTTTGACATGGTTCCGGGGCAATTCCAACAAAAAGGAAAATACTCCGAAAAAGACAGGAAGTCTGAAGATGAGCACAACATCGCTGCGAGCTCATAGCCTGTGGAGAATTCTCAAAGAAGGCTTGAACTCAACATCGCTGCGAGAACGAGCCAATCTCATCAAACTTCCGCAAAATCTGGAAAAGAGCTCAACATTGCTACGAGCTTCAGAATCCAAAAAAATTGCAAAACTTCCTCAAAATCCAGCAAGACCGAGAAAGAGCTCAACATCGCTGCGAGCTCAAAATCCCGATACTTGCAAAAGATTTTCAGGTATGCATCATCATACTTCCAAATCCATTTACAAAAATCATGCATCACAAGTATATCATCATGCATTAGATGCTAGGAAAACCTTGACCAAAGTTTGACCAATTCCAACCCAATTTGTTCAAAACCAATCAAACTTTGTCCAAGTCAAAAATCATGTTGGCTTGACCTAGAGACTCTAGCCTTCTATCTTGATGCATCAAAAGAAAAAAAAATGCATACATATTGAAATTGCATAACCTCATTATCATAGTGAGCAAACAAGGAAAAAGAAAAAGAAAGAAAGAAAAAAAAAATCTCTGCAAAAAAAAAAAAAAAAAAATTTGGCCCACAGGCCGTGGCCCACTGCCACGTGGCAGTACGGTCAGGTCCGTACGGACCTGTCCATATATCCAGAGAAAAAAAAAAGCAAAAAAAAAAAAGAAAAGAAGAGAAAAACGCTGAAAAAAAAAGGATCAGCGTGGAAAAAAAACAGAAAGAAAGAAAAAAAAAAGAGTTCATGAAAAAAAAAAAGAAAATCGTGGAAAGAAAAAAAAAAGAAGAAAAAAAGGGAAAGAAAAAAAGAAGCACGAAAAAAAAAAAGAAAAAAACGTGCATGATAAGAAAAGAAAAAAAAAAGAGAAGAAGAAAGAAAAGAAAAGAAAAAGAAGAAAAAAATGAAGAAGCTACTTCTACAATGGAGATTCTTGAGGAAGAAAACTTACTTGAAGAAGAAGAAAAGCTTGGAGATCCTTGAAGAAGAGAAAGCACTTCTTATCTTGGAGAGCACTCTTGAAGATTTCTTGCAAAAAGAAAGCAATGGAGCAAAAGCATCAACCCTCCTTGCTTTTATAGAAGAGAGCAAGCCAAAAGAGGAAACAAGGAGAAAAGAAAGGAGGTAAGTGCTAAAATTTAGCTACTTTCTCAAAGAGAAAGATTTTTGAGAGAATCTTTCCACAAAAAGAAAACTTGAGAAATTCTCTCCAAGTAAAGATATTTTTAGATATTCTCTACACAAAAGAGATATTTTTGGATATTCTTTACAAATATGACACCATTTGAGATCTAGGCCATCTCCAAAGCCTAAGGTCACATGGGTTAGCCCATATGAGCCAGGTTTAACCACCTAGGCACTAAAAGTGGCTTTTAGTCAAAATATTCCTCTTACCAAGAGCAAAAAAAGAAAAGAGCAAAAAAAGTCCCATGCCTCTTTTGAGTTAATGGGATCATTCAAAAAAAAAAAAGAAGAAAAAAAAAGAAAGTCTCATGAGTTTCCAAAGACCAAATCATCCAACCTCATGAACCAAATTGAGCCAAAATCTTGAAATTGACATTTCACAAAACCAAAATCAGGTCCCCTAGCTCGCCGCATACAGCTTGTTAGGTCACAAGACCAAAACCAAAATCAAAATCCAAAACCAACAAACCAAATCCGACCCCCCAACCAGCCACATACAGCTTGTTGGGTCACAAGGTCAAAATCAAAATCAAACCCCGACCCCCTAACCTGCCACATACAGCTTGTTAGGTCACAAGGTCAAAAACCAAAATCCAAAACCCAAAATCCAAATACCCCATGTCATTTTCAAAACTTCGCCTTGAGATGGTACGTGATCCCTCTCACTACCATAAAATTCCCCCGGAAACTCAGAAGGCTATTAAAAAAAAAATGCTCAAGACTCTTGGTCAAGTTGGAATCTTTCCTCCAAGTTTCTCTTCGAGGCACATCAACTCCAAAAAGCTACTCGTCGCTGTACCTCGAGGGGGCATTTGTTGACACCAAAAAAGTCAATATGTCTCCTCAACATCGAGAAGCCTCCTGAAGATGCATCCTGCTAAAAATAGGCAAGGCTACTTCAAGCATCAGATTTTGTCAGAATCAGACAGAAACTAAGAGATCCTTCAAGACAGCTAAAAGAGGGGTACACCTGAGGTTTCGGGTCATTCCGACATCGGTTGGCCCAACTTCACCGCTCCGACAGCTAAACAGGCGCTCCCGGCGGCAACATCATCAAAGACGTCAAAACTTCGATCAGGGCCTACGGATGACTCCAGCATGTCTCAAAAGGGCCCCATGCCAAATTTCAAGTCAAACCGACAACGTTTGACCCTCCATCAATGCTCGAGCAGTAAAATCAAGCCTCCCGGCGGCGGGAACCACCGAAGCCTTTGCTCATCAAACCAAGTGCATGAGTGGCTTCAACATGCTTCCAAAAGGCCGCACGTCGAATTTCAAGTCATTCCGACAACGTTTGACCAGGTTTCGACGCTCCGAAAGAAAATCAAGCCTACCGGTGGCGGAGCTCCCCGGGACTATAGTTTCCAAGACAGAGCCTGTGGATCATCTCAAAATGACTCCAATAGGTTCCCTGTCAAATTTCAGGTCAATCGGACATCGTTTGACCGCACATCAACGCGCGGCATCTCCCTCGCGGTAAAATCAAGTCTACTGGCGACGGGACCCCAAACGGCTTCAAAACTCAAACAAAAGCCTATGGTTGGTCTTATTTATTGCTCAGGAGGCTCCACCTCAAATTTCAGGTTATTCGGACATCGTTTGACCCATTTTCAGCTTCTGACGGAAAATCGGCAACCCTGCGCGACAAAGTCTTCGGCTTTCCTGGAAAATTGGAAACTTTGCAACCCAAATTGCAAGGATTCTCATCAATTTTTCTACAAGGGAATAAGGCCAACAAATGAGCAAAAATGTCAAAGAAAAATACAGAAGAAAAAACGAAGGAAAAAGACCTCAAAACGACAGTAAAACGGGCTCCGAAGGGGAAAATTCCCCCAGGGTCGCCGACCCCCGCGACCCTGGCCCAGGGTCGCCAGCCCTTGCGACCCTGACCCAGGGTCGCCCGCGACCCTGGAAGCCCGGAATCTCCGGTTTCGCCCCGGCAGCTTCGTTTTCCGTCGTTTTTTGCGATTCGAAGCTTCCAACCCCTGGTACTTTCCAAAATTCATACTTTTGAGGCGCCAAATCCTCCGACATCCGTCAAAATCACGGGTCAACCTCCAAAAGTATCAAAATCAACATTGATCGCCAACCGGTCGACCAAAAAAGTGTGCTTTCCGCCCGATCGATCGAAAAATCGACAGGACAGATGTCACCGGCCCGCTGCTAGCTATCAATGTCTGAAATTACACGGTCATCCGATGTCGATCAGCATGTAGATCCATCGGTGATCATGTCCAAAAGAATCCCAAAAGACGCGGCGCGGCCCGCGACTCTTCAACTGCTCGGCGACCATTTAATGCAGTTAATTGACTAGCTTTATTGCAGTCATTAATTCATTTCTTTGGACGGCCCAATCAGAAGCAAGCATCCAGGAGTTACAAATCAATTAAGTCATGGCATTCAAGCCATGAAACTCCACCCATTATGGTAATTAAGGTGATTAAAAGCCCTTAATCTCCATCGGCCAATCAGATTCAAGGAAAAAGGAGTTACAAAATCAAGAAATAAATCTTGTAACTCCTCCCATTAAAGCCATTAAAGCCCATAAACTCTCCTAATGGCTACCAAGAGCCTATAAATAAGAGAGCTTTCCAAGAAGAAAGGGATTGGAAAAGGACGAACGGAAAACCGAAGATCGAAAATCAAAAGGTCCTTGCCTTCTCCCGCTGCCTCCAATGGCTTAGACGTGGCTTTTCAGCCCGTCTACTTAGCTTTTTATTGGACATAGGACCTTCTCTTGGTCTTTGTCCTCTAAAAACCTGAGGTTATAGCCAAGCCAAGTGAATCAAGAGTATCCTCTGTTCTCATCTGCATGGATGATGGCGAAGCCCATACATGGCTTGCGACCGTCAATCTGAACGAGTCCCCCACAATCTCCTGAAAAGTTAGATCCTCATTTTCTTGCTATTCATTGTAGTTTGTATTTTTCTAAAAGAGACAAAAATCACAACTCTTGTCTTTCATTATTGATGAGAATTGTAAATCGGTTATAAACGCCAAAATCGGCTATAAATGCCAAACAAAATCGCCTTTCACGGCAAACCAAGAAAATGTCTCTTTTCTTAAATATTTGTGCAATGGAAAACTTGAAAGAAGTTGATTTCCTTTTTACTTGCGAAGGTTGATCTCCGGATTACCACTTGCAATTCCAAGTAAAATAGAAAATCTGGCACACCCACACAAAGAAATGTTGATGCACGCTTCAGCCCCCCTGGCGCGAAAGGGCCGGACCCGACGGACTCCCACCCCCGCCGACCCCGGTAGCACCCTCGGCAGGAGCGCGTTCCATCACCCTCCTTTATCTAATAAGAATGAGAGGACAGTACAAAAAACAAGAAAAATATGAAAATGAACATACCTGTTGTTGAAGATTAATTTCATAAACTAGTTTTAAGAAAGATCTATGAGAAATGATAGTAGTGAACCTATAAAATGGATGAATGGGAGAAAGAGAAAAGACTGTTTCACAAAAAAGAAGAAAAAAATTCGTGGATTCTTATACAGGAAGGTTATATTGCAAATAATTGATTTTATGAAAAATAATAACAAAATTACCATTTAGTTGTTCGTACATCTTTTTTTGACGAAATTACCATAGTTGACGATATCGCCAACTGAGTTGAAGATATCGCCAACTAAGTTTATGAAATTATTATATAAGAGCAAAGATCCTTCTCCGATCGCCGATTCCGATCGCCGATCCAAGATCCCTCTCCTTCGGCCATCACCACTACCGAATTGATCCCAACGCTCCCAACGTCCTAGCAACACCAATCAACCCACCCACTGCCCAGACAAAACCCTAATCCCCAATTTCGTGGCCCGCAACCTTGACGAAACCCTAATAGAACCCAAATCCCCAATTTCTTAGACCCCGACCATCCACATACCAGAGAAAACCCTAATCGCCTAATCGAACCACAAAGCCCCAAATCAGATCTCCCATCCCGCCCCACTAGCCTCCATAGGATCCCGGCCCTGCCACAGTAAATTCCAGCCTTAACCCAACCCTAGCCAATCGCCGATCCCAGCCCTAGCCCAACCCCAGCCACGGTAAACTTCCCGAAACCAGCCAACCCACCAACATTTGCCAAAACAGAACCCATCATCTCGATTAAACCCATATCAAAAAAGAAAAAAAAGAAAAGAAAAGAAAAAAAAAAGAGGAACAGAGGAAAGAAGAAGACTGCACAGCGAAAAAAAAGGTCCTACCTGTGCCAGTCGCCACCCGCCATCACCATTACCACTCGCCACTGTGTCGGGTTTCCATCTGCTACACTGCTCTAGCAAGGCAACCTCCATCTCGTTTGTGAAGTTGTCTCCAGCTCCAGCTCCAGCAAGTCGTATCCAGCACCAAGTCCTCAGCAAAAGATAGAAAAGGGTCTCCTATCCTTATCTCTCTTGTGGGCATGAACATGAGAAAGTAGGCCTCACGTGTCTGTGACAGAAACTGAGCCCATCTCTTGGGCTTGATTTCGGGTCGAGCCCGACCCTGTATCAAGTAGCTCTAAAAAACAAAAACAAAAAAAAATTCAACAGCAACAAGTCAGCATGTCTACCCTCAGTGGAGCCACATTCAGAGGTAAATTCACAGACTGCCAGCATGATAGATACATCATGGAATTAATGGACATAATGGACCGGGTTGAAAAACGTCTTCGGAACATGCCCCCTCCGGGCAACCGGAACAATGGTAACCTAGGACCTTCCACCAACAAAGATGGCAGTAAGGCACTAGGGGGAAGCAACCAACAAGCAGATGTAGAGATTTCTGTCAATAATAAACCATATGAAACTTGTCGGCAATTTATGGAGCGTATTATGCAGGAAACTGACTATGAAGACCGTCATGGCCGACGAGATGACATCACCAAGAAGGTATGTGTTGATGTTTCTGATTTTTTTGGACGCATGGATGTGAAAGTCTTCACCGATTGGATTACAACCCTTGAAAACTATTTTGAATGGTACAATATGGACGAAGACAAATGCGTCTCCTTTGTCACTATGAAGATGAAGGGTACAACACGTGTTTGGTGGCGGAGTATTGATGACAAGAATGCTAATTATGGGAGACGTCCTATCAGCACATGGGAGGAGATGAAATAGAAACTTGAGGATAAATATCTACTGGTTTATTATCTTGATTCCCCCTATGATCAACTTGTTGATTGTAGATAAGGGTCCTCCACCGTAGATGATTCACAGAAAGGTTTCATGACCTCGTGGTGCGATGCAAGGTGCCTGAAACTGATCGACAGGCTATTACCAGATACAAGAAAGGATTGCGCCAAGAGATCCAAAGGGAATTGACTGATCACACCTTTTACAGCATTGAAGAAGTTCATCGCTTGGCACTCCGCGTCGAAGAACAGTTGCGCTATCCATATTCAAGGAGTTTTGGTGAGCCTCTACAAAGGAGGACCTCCGATTCAACTTCTCAGCAGGTTGCTCTAGCTCAACACTCTACTCAACAACCTCCTACACAAAATTCTAACAGCGCAACACTCAAGGCCTGCAGGTTTTGCCAACAAAGGAAATAATGTTGTTAATTCTTCACGTTCAAAGAAGGACATCGATTGCTTTTGATGCAAAGGCAAAGGACACTATGCTTCTGTATGTCCGAGCTCAAAGAATCTTCACTATGCACATAATGAAAAGATGCCTATGATTCAGAGCCTGTTGATGAAGAAATAGAAACCGAATCACCATATGAAGAGAAGGAAGCTTCACCTGAATAAGAAGATCATTCCTTCTATCAAGCTGAAACTGAAGGAAGGGCATTGTTCATTCGTCGTCTTTTCATTACCACCGAGGAAGAAGCTGAAGATTAGAGGCAAACTACCATATTTCGCTCTATGGCAAAATGTTGTGACAGATTGTGCAATCTCGTCATAGATGGAGGAAGCGAGATGAATGTGATCTCCCAAGAAGTAATTGACAAGTTGAAGCTTCCAACAGAAAAACGCCCGAAGCCTTACAAAATCTCTTGGGTGAATGATTAAACCATTCCAATAACCAAGCGGTGTCAAGTAACATTCTGAATTGGTGGTTTTACAGATTCTATTTAGTGTGATATTATCCCCATGACTTTTACTCATATTCTATTGGGAAGACCTTCGCTTTTTTATAACAAAGTCCAAAGTGATGGAGAAAAGAACACCTATACTTTTAAGTATAAAGGTCGTAAGGTTACTCTCCTTCCACTTAAGCCTCCTACTGCCCCGGCAAAACAATCACCATCAGTTCCAATAAAACAAACTGCTTCACAGTCAAGTTCTCACATCCTTTCAATGCGGAAATTTGAAGAAGAAAGTAAAGAGCAAGGAGTTGTTTATGCACTTATCCCATAAGAATTTAAAAAGGCCGAAGATGAAAAGGCAGTGTCTACACCACCAGAAATCAAGTCATTGTTGCATGATTTTAAAGACTTGATTCCAGAAGAGCTACCGCCTATGAGAAACATCCAGCATGCAATTGATCCGGTCCCCGGGCCATCACTTCCAAATTTACCTGCTTTTCGCATGAGCCCTACAGAACACGCAGAATTGAAAAGACAAGTTGAAAAGCTACTCCACAAAGGCTACATTCGTGAAAGCATGAGTCCTTGTGCGGTATCAGCCCCCTTGACACCTAAGAAAGATGGTTCTTGGAGAATATGTGTCGACAACCGAGCAATCAACAAAATTACCATTAAGTATCGATTTCTGATACCATGGGTGGATGATATGCTTGATATGATGGCCGGATCTTCCATCTTCTCCAAAATTGATCTTAGAAGCGGATATCATCAAATCCGTGTTCGTGCAGGAGATGAATGGAATACATCTTTCAAAACTAAAGATGGATTATACGAATGGTTAGTCATGCTGTTTGGTTTATCTAATGCTCCCAGCAATTTCGTGAGAGTTATGACACAGCTTCTATGGGCCTTCCTCAATAAATTCGTCATTGTGTATTTCGACGACATCTTGATCTTCAGCAAGACCAAGGATGCACGGCTTGATCACCTCAGGTATGTGATGCATGCATTTTACAAAGATAAGTTTTACATTAATTTGAAAAAGTGCACATTCTTAAGTCCCAAAATTCTATTCTTAGGATTTGTTGTCTCGGCCCAAAGAGTAGAAGCTGATCCAGAGAAGATAAATGCAATCGTTGATTGGCCCCTCCCCAAAACTATCAATGAAGTACAGAGTTTTCATTGATTGGCCACTTTTTGTAGGAGATTCATTCGCAATTTCAGCACCATTATGACTCCTATAATTGATTGCATGAAGAAAGGTAACTTCACTTGGATTAAGGTAGCCACTCATGCTTTTGAACAAATCAAGTAGAAAATGACAGAGGCACTAGTTTTGAAACTTCCAGATTTTGACAAGGTCTTTGAAGTCAGTTATGATGCTTCATAAGTTAGTGTTGGCGGAGTCTTAAGTCAAGATGGTCACCAAGTTGCTTGTTTTAGCGAGAAATTGAATGACTCTCGCAAGAAGTATTCGCCATATGACTCGGATTATTATGTACCTGTCCAAACTCTTCGTCATTGGCTTCACTATTTGATCGAGAAAGAATTTGTGTTGTACTCTGATCATGAAGCATTACAGCATCTGAACTCACAAAAAAAGATGAGCCCCAATCGTGTCAAATGGAGCGCCTATCTGCAGGAATTCACATTTGTATTGCGGTATAAGTCAGGAGTGGAAAACAAGGTTGCAAATGCTTTAAGCCATCGTTCTCACCTGCTCACGACGATTTCTGTCACAATCTTAGGCTTCGAATAAATTCGCAGAGAATATCCTAATAATCATGACTTTGGCCGCATCTATAAAGATCTGTTTAATGGTGAAATCTCTAGCCATCCCAAGTTTTCTATCATTGATGGTTATTTGTTTCGTGGAAATCAATTATGTTTGCCAACTACTTCCATCTGGGAGTTTGTCCTCCGAGAGTTGCACGGAGGTGGATGTAATGGACATCTAGGGCGAGATAAGACTTTGGCACTTGTGGAAGACCGCTTCTTTTGGCCCCGCCTGAAAATAGGTGTTACCCAAATTTGTGCACTATGCAGAGTATGCCAGCTCACCAAGGGACAAAAGAAGAATACGAGATTACATCAACCCCTTCCTATTCCACATGAGCCATGGTAAGATCTGAGCATTGAGTTTATCTTGGGGTCACCAAAGACTGCAAGAATGGTAGATTCTATTTTGGTTGTGGTGGACAAGTTCTCCAAAATGGCACACTTTATTCCTTGTTCGACTGCAGCAGATGCAAGAAAAGTTCCCACACTTTTTTTCAAAAAGATTGTTCGTCTTCATGGCCTTCCAAAGACTATAGTGTCCGACAGAGATACTAAGTTCATGAGCTTTTTCTGGAAAACTTTATGGCATATGATGAAGACAAAGCTACAACACTCCAGTGCCTACCATCCTTAGACTGATGGCCAGGCCAAGGTCGTCAATCGCAGTTTGGGTAATCTTCTTCAATGTCTCGTCGGAGAACACATTGCCTCATGGGATCTAATTTTACCCATGGCGGAGTTTACCTATAATAACTCTGTAAACAAATCAACTGGAAGATCACCATTTGAGGTTGTCACCGGCATTCAGCCACGTCTTCCGATTGACCTAAGTCCTTTACCAGTTGAAGCCAGGCCTAGCCAAGAAGCTGAACAATTTGCCTAACACATGAAGCGCGTTCATGGTGAGGTCCGTCAGCAAATTGCCAAAAGCAATGACACTTACAAACAGCACACGAACACTCGCAGGCGCCATATTGAATTTAATGAAGGGGACATGGTCATGGTGCGAATCACACCAGAACGGTTTCCCACAGGCACTTACAAAAAGCTCTATCCTAGAAGTGCAGGTCCGTTCAAGATTTTGAAGAAAATCAGCTCCAATGCTTATGTACTCGATCTTCCACCGGAACATGAATATCAGTTCTACATTCAATGTCGAAAATCTTACAATTTATCATGGGCATTATCAAGAAAAATCATTTGAAGAGCAAGATATCCAGCTTCCCATAGTTTCAGTTCCCCGCGAAGAAATTGAAGATGTCTATAATAATCAGATAGTGTCTACAAAGACTGGCGGATATCACAAGTTTTTGGTCAAGTGAAAAGGAAAGCCATTTTCTGAAGCTACATGGATCACCGCCACAGATTTTCAACGTCTCAACCCAGATTTGTACGAAAGGTATCAAGCTGATAACTCGCCGTGAAAGTTCCGGGATCCTAACCCTAGAGTGGGGGTGAATAGGGTGAGCTACAAGTAATTGACTAATTATGCCAAATTTAAACTTCTTTAAAACAATTAACCACTTATGATGATTAACAAACTAAATGCGGAAGCTAAACAACAATCACCACAAGAAGTAATCACCACAACACAAGATTTATAGTGGTTCAGCGAACGTGCCTACCTCCACTACCGGCTTGTGAATCTACACCCCACCGGATTTTCACTATTTATGCTTTTTAATAGGCTAAGCAATAACCTTAAACACTATGCTTTTCTAGGCTAAGCAATAACCTTACAACGTGCTTTTATAGGCTAATCAATAACCTTTACACAATGCTTTTCTTAGGCTAAGCAATAACCTTTACAATAAAAGATTTTCTCTCAAGAAGGTGTCTTCACAAAACACTCTAAGAGATACAATTTAAGCTCAATATAATTGCCTCTAAATTAGGCAGATATGAAAGTGTAAATCAACTCACACAACACACTATAAAATGCAAAGATGAATGCTCATGATGTGTGTGTGTGAAAACTTCAACCAAGTTTAAAATGAAAGCTCAATCAATTTATGCTTGAAGCAATTAAAAGTTTAATACACATAAAAAGGTTTGATTGAAGTAATATGCAAATCACATGTACCAACTACAAACTTGTTGAAGATATGAAATCAAAAGCTTACAAGTTGTATGAAATTAATTATATCTAAACATGTGATGCATATTCAATGTTGTTTTAAAAAACAAACTAATTTAACTAAAGTTCAAATGAATGAAAACAACAAAGATGATTCAAACAAGTTAATGAAACATGTTTATAAAACAAATCAAAGGTTTTGACAAAACATGTTTTATAAAGTATTAAAACAAACTTGTTTAGAAATCAAGGTGAAGAATCCAATGACTTAAATCAAAGATTAAAGAAGTAGAGGATTCAACACAACATAGTTTATATGCTAGAAAATATTTACCAATAGTTTAGTCAAAGCATAAAACATATGTTTATAAAAAGGCAAAACTTACTTGGTGGTTTAACTTTATTAATCCAAACTTTAGCTTTCCTTAATGACCCTTAGCCTTCCTTAGCTTGATCCCCTTTCTTTTCCCTCAAAATACCTCAAGAAGGGATTCAAAGATCATCATCTGGGGCTAAGAAATGAGCTTCTTTTTATAGAAAAAGTTGCTCAACGGCTACCTGTCGGTTAGCCGACAACAAGGTGTCGGTTGACCGACGGCTCAACGGTCTAAAGGCAACGGTCATATTTTTGAAAATTTTCTGACCAAATACCCTCGTCGGTTGACCGCCATTATCGGTTGACCGCCAATGGACCGACAACTGAACCGACAGCACAAAGATGTACAAAATGATGTTGTCTGGAATTTGAACCGACAAGCTCTCGGTCTGGATTTTTATGTACTGTCGGTTGATTGACATGAACCGACGAGTGGACCGATAGAGAAGATCTGAAATTTGTAGCTCTCTGGAATTCGGACCGACAGATCCATCGGTTGACCTCGGCTCACTTGTCAGTTAGCCGATACTCAGCTTGTCGGTTGACCGACAGCCTAAGACAAAAATCCTAACTTTTGCATTTTTCAAAGTAAATTTCTTGTGGGATCTTTGGGTCATTAAACCAAGCATGGAAACATGATTGAAACCAATCCAAGTGCTTTAAAATCATGAAACATAAAAAGCCTAAATGGATTTGAAAGTCTAAAACAAATGGCTAGCTTGATTTATAAAATCCTTTTTAAAACTAAAAATGCATCCAATGTTTAAAACCAAAACATGCATAAATCATAAGGTGTACAAGATTTAAAACAATGCATGTATAAATCAAGATTTCAAGCTTTTCTAAAACAATGTATGTGTGTGAATTCAAATGATGAATAAAATGAATAGTGCATCCATCAAATTGCAATACACAAAATCTCTAACACGCCGAAGTCGAGTTTCTCCAAGCTGGGGAGAGCTGATGCAGGCCAGACCAATGAGCCTCATTTGAAAGTCTATTCCAGAAGGCCCAAAGTCCAAGCCATAAGTAAAGAATTGAATCAACATTTTCCTATTTTAGTAGAATTTTAAAATTAGTAGATTTCTTTAAATACTTTGATTAGGAAGTTTCTAATTTATTGGAATTAGAAGTTCTTAGTAGAGAATGATTACTAAAATTATGATTGACACTCTATTATATATAGGATGTAACCCTTTCTCTTGGGATATACAGAAATTAATTGATAATTGAGTTCTCTCTCCCAAACGTGTGTTTCTCTGTCTTTGGTGTGAGACCTAGACAACCTACTAGAAGCCTTCTGGCTTGGAGAATAGCCCGTTGGCTACCTCCTTCATTCCCTGCGCTGCTTCAGACTGGTACTCTGTCGCTGCTCGTGACAATTAAAAGTCACTAAATAGATACCAACCTATAACTCGGCCTGCTATAAGCATTGATATTGTTGCTCATAGTAATTAAAAGTCAATGAATAGATTTCATTCTGAGACTAATGGCCGATGTTGAGCAGAGATATTGCTGTTCATAAGAGAGTTTTAAAAACAAATCATTTGACATTCAAGGATCATCACTGAAGTTACATTCCTATAATGATCAATTGACCTTAATCTTTATGTCTAACCAAGCTAACAACCATTTCAATTTCACCTCTGCATTCATCTTCACATCCACGAACCTCTTCACATTCACAGACATCTTGACAGTCACCTCCACATTCGTAGACACCTTGGCCACTCACCTTCACATTTCTAACCATGGACACCCACACATTTGTTAGCGTGTCTCAGCCAACCTCACATGTGGCTCACCATTCTTATCTATGTTTGAATCATGAGAGATAAGGGTCCAATTCATCACAGGTCATCAAGCATATTCTCAAGTCTTTTGAAGATCTTTAGAGATTATCTTTGATGGTGTAATCTTATCAACACCTAATATGTAGGATCTCAATCTTGTACTATAAATACAAATGATGAAATACTACCGATTATGCATTCAATAAAAAAATTCACTGTATGGTATCAGAGCATCAACGATCGTTACTGTGTATTTTTTTTAATCCTAGTTTCTGTCTCCGTCTGTGTGAAACCATTGGCCTACTATACCCAAGTCCTCTTCATTCATACATTAGATAGTCTCAGAAATTTACTGCCCTCAGTCTTCACCATCTCCGTCTGAAGTACGCGGCACTCGGCAGCAACAATTTGCTTCTCTTTTTATAGCGTGTGGTGGATCCAAGTGTTCTGCTTTACAAGAACACTACTTCATTTGGTGCTCATTAGATCTACGTTTGTGCTGCACATACCTCATTTCATTCCTTGGTACTATGGCTACTTCAGGAACATCAGGTACCATTTCAATTTCAAACATCGCCAGTTTGATTTCGCTAAAACTCGATCAGGACAATTATTTGCTATGGAAGAGTCAATTTATTCCCATCCTCCGCACTAATAGGCTATTGAAGTATGTTGATGGCTCGGTTCCATGCCCTGACCAGTCTCTCTACGATAAGGATAATAAGCCAACTTTAACTATTAATCCAGTGTATGACCTTTGGATAGAGCAAGATGCCCTTATTCTTTTATGGATCAATGCCACCCTTACACCCCAAGTATTACAAAGGGTTGTGGGCCTTCAGTTTGCCTATGAAGTCTGGCAACGTCTTGAGAAGCTTCATTTGATCCAATCGAGGTCTCGAGTGTTGCAACTTAAGCAACAATTTCAGAACCTCAAGAAGAGAGGTTTGTCTATCACTGATTATCTTGATAAAATGAAAGGAATTGCTGATGCACTTAAGCTATCTCCAAACCTGTGTCTGAGTATGACTTGTGTAATCAGATCCATAAAGGATTAGGTCTTGAGTATGCCTCTGTTCATACTTCCATCGCAAATCGTGATTCGCCCATCTCCTTTGAAGAACTCTTTGGTCAATTATTGACCTTTGAGTTGCGCTTGGAATTGCATCACTCCTCCCCGGCCACAAAACTGCAACTTGCTACTGCCTTATACACTACAACTACCTCTCAAGGCAAATCTGGATCTTGATGGAAGTCCAATAATCGTGGCAGGGTCAAAGTAATCATGGGGGGTCTTCCTCTAACAGATCAAATAATTATCAGAACTCCAAGCCCAACTACCCACCTTGCCAGATTTGTAATCGTATGGGGCACTCAACCCTTGATTGCTTCAGTCTATTGGACATCACCTTCCAAGGATGACAACTACCGGAAAAACTTCAGGCTATGCTTGTTGCCAAGAATGAAGGTTCTACCTAGTACACTGACATGGGTGCTACGAATCACGTCGCACCAGATTTGAGTAATTTATCAATACATTCAGCATATGCAGGCCACTATAACCTTGTTGTTGGTAATGGTAAGGGACTTTCGATTTCTCATGTTGGTTCTTCCCCTCACATGGCACCACTGTTCACCTTCAAAATTCTCTTCATGTACCAAGCATGTCACATAATTTATTATCTGTGTCTCAGTTTACTAAAGATAATAATTGTCACTTTGTTTTCATTGCTTATGGTTTCTATGTGAAGGAAAATAAGTCGGGGAGGATCCTATTCCAAGGTCGGACCATTAATGGCCTCTACCTACTCCTAATAGACCATCTTTAAATCAGGCCCATGCCACAAATCAAGCTCACAAAGATTGCAAGATTGTTCAGGCCAACTCATACAAGATCATATCTGATCACATGTGATTCTCAAAGATGAGATCATATCACATATGATCCATATAAGACAAGAAATCAGATTCAATATTCTGTACACATGTAAATCTCTTGTATTATTCTCCACTCATTGTATACACAAAAGTGTATAAATATATAACTCAACATAGCTCATATCTCACGTTGAGATAGTAAAATCAAAACAACTCTATTTGTGTTTTATGGTATCAGAGCCGATCTCTAATGAGACTTTTTTGATCCAATGGATTATGTCTCTTCCACCTCTTCCAAAGTGCTTGCAAATGCAACATTCGTACTATCCAACATTTCCCATCTTGTTCCTATCAAGTTGGAACGTGGGAACTATCATGTTTGGCGTTCTTTTTTTTTGCCGATCCTACGAAGCCATAATCTACTCGGCTTTGTTGATGGCACCAAACCATGCCCTCAGAAATTTCTTCAAGATTCAACAGGGAAGTTGTCTACCTCCGTCAATCCCGCGTACACGGAGTGGATTACTTAAGACCAACATCTCTTCACTAGGATCAACTCCACCCTATCAGAAGGGGTGCTGCCCTATATAGTTGGGCTCCAATCCTCCAAAGCCATTTGGGATGATCTTGAGAAACGGTATGCGTCATTAACCCGTTCTCATATTATCCAGTTAAAGAAGCAGTTTCAAACTCTGAAGAAAGGGAATCTCTCCATGCAAGACTACTTGTAGCAAGTTAAAATACTTGCATACAAATTGGCTGCTTGTGGGGCGGCTGTGCATGAGTCTGATCTACTCATTCATACCCTTGAAGGCCTCCCTGCAGCCTATCGGCCATTCAAAACCGCCATTAACACCAGATCCATGTCTGATCCAGTGACTTTGGATGAGTTACACACCCTGCTTATTTGTGAAGAATTGACGTTGGAAGACACCCCTCCTGCGGCTTCTGAATCATCAACAGCATTCACTGCTTCGCGGAACCCCACCATTCGTGGAAATCAATACAGAGGATCTTTCAATAACAGAGGCCGTGGCAGAGGGCGCTCTAATTCTCGTGGTAGTCACAATAATTCCAACCAGCAAAATCAACAAACCAACTCTGGAAATCAGGCTTCAGGGTCTTCAA
The DNA here is from genome assembly GCA_028538565.1 of Umbellularia californica. NCBI lineage: Eukaryota > Viridiplantae > Streptophyta > Magnoliopsida > Laurales > Lauraceae > Umbellularia > Umbellularia californica. Next base: position 25,810,333 of record JAPQWN010000002.1, read on the forward strand.
CTAATCGGCCCACATGCCAGATTTGCAATCGAGTGGGCCATCTTGCCATGATTGTTATCATCGTATGGACTATGCATATTAAGGACATCATTCCACCGCAAAAGCTTATGGCTATGGTGGCAAATCAATTTCCAGTGACTGGTCAATCTTGGTACTCAAACACAGGTGCTTCTCATCATGTGACTCTTGATTTGGCAAATCTTTCAATTAATTCAGAATATCAAGAAGGTGACGAAGTTCAAGTGGGCAATGGTCAAGGTCTGTCTATCCTTCACACTGGCTCTTCTCATTTTCGTACTCCACATCATACTTTTCTTTTAAATAATATCTTACATTGTCCATCTGCTTCAACCAATCTTCTCTCCGTTCGACAATTTTCCAAGGTTAATAACTACTATTTTTGTTTTGATGCGAATGGATTTTTTGTGAAGGACAAATGCTCGGAGAATATCCTTTTCCGCGGACAGACTAAAAATGGACTTTATCCTTTTCATCTCTCCACAAATCATACCAATAAAGCTGGCCCAGTTGCATTCCTTGGTGAACGTGTCTCCTCCTCTACTTGGCATTCCCGTCTTGGTCATCCATCTGCCTCAACACTTCAATTTCTCCTCTCTAACTTTGGTCTTCCTCAAATTGGAGCGCATCCCGCTAGCATTTGTGGCTCCTATCAACTTGGCAAGATCAAGAAGCTTCCTTTTTCTGCCTCGACCTCCATCTCCACTAAACCATTGCAGTTGGTTCACACTGATGTGTGGGGTCCAGCACCCATTCAGTCAATAAGTGGTTTGAGATATTATTTTCTTCTTGTGGATGATTTTTCCAAATATTCTTGGATTTTTCCACTTTCCAATAAATCTGAAGTTTATGATGTGTTTGCTTCCTTTAAAACCAAGGTAGAAAATCTTCTTGATCACAAAATCAGAATCCTACGCTCAGATGGAGGGGGTGAATTTACCAGTTCTCATTTTAAGAAATATCTCTCCATATGTGGTATTACCCATCAAATTTCATGCCCTCATACACAGGAACAAAATGGTGTATCTAAGCGCAAACACAGGCATATTGTTGAAACCAGACTTACACTATTAGTGTTAGTGCCACATTCCAATGTGCACTGGTTTTTGTATTGTCAATTTCGTGTCAAAGAATCCAAGACATTGCCTCTCTAGTTTCACAAGGAAGATCAAGTTTGAATGCAGAAGATCAAGTCTTGGAAGACATGGATTCATCTAGGAAGAACTCCATGTGTGTGTTCACCATCCCCTTCAGGTAGTTCAATCCAGGACCAACTTATAGGACCCTTGGAAAATCCCTATCCTTCTTCAGCTACAACCTATCCTGGATTTCAAGGTTTCGGTGACCTCACGGTCACCTTGTGGTTAACCGTAAATCCCTTTGCGGCTAACGGCCAGGCAACCGTGAGTCCTACGGTCACCTTTCCAGAAAGCTGTTTCTCTTCGGTCAGCTCCGCGGTCACCTTGCGGTTAACCGCAGAGACCTCTTGCGGCTAACCTTCAGGCAACCGTAAGTCCTATGGTCACCTTTCCAGAAAGCAAACTTTTCTTTTGTCAGGACTTTCGGTTACCCTTACGGTTACCTTACGGCTAACCTCTTACAGTCTTACGGCTAACCGCAAGCAACCGTAGGTATTACGGTTTGCTTTCCAGAGAGCAACTTTTTGCAGATCTGCTTGCGGTTACCTTTACGGTTACCTCACGGCTAACCGCTAAGGACACTCGCGGCTAACCGTGGGCTGACCGCTTTAAAAAATATATCCGTTGCTTCAGTGCATTTCAAAAGGGGCTAGCCGCCAGTTTCAGAGGCTAACCGTAAAATGTATCCGTTGGGATTTTTCTATAAATCTGTAGCCTCGTTTTCTGTGCAGTTTAAGGACCTTAGGGTAAAGCCTTGCTTACTACCTTCTTCCCATCGATTGAAGGCTCCCAAATCCCTTCCAAAGCACTCATGTGATTGATTTAGGTAAACCTTAGAGCTCCATTAGCTCTTGGATGAGTGTCCTATTAGGGAGTCCATCCTCTAGGATAGTTTACACCATGAGAGACTAATTTGTGTAACCCTAGAATCCAAATCCTCTTAACCCTGGTTGCGCAACACATTGGAGGCTTTCTACTCAACACCAAGAGGTCAACAAGAGGTGCAAGCTTCGACTGCGGTCAGAGCTCCACAGAACACTTCAACCATCATCAAGGCAAGTGTTCACCCTTCTTCAAATTTCTATAATATGTGTATAATGTGGTAGGTGTGTAGATCTGTGTGATTAAACTCACCACTTTGATGTGAGGAGGAATAGATCTGTGTGATTGAACCTCTGTATCAAATCTGAGGTAGAATCAGAACTTGTGTAGTTTGATTCATGATAGTGGAACCAAGGGTGTGTGTGACCCTTGAGAGTGGATGTAGGTCTATGTGACTGAACCACTATAAATCTCTGTGTCCATATCTCTTCTGATTGTTCTACAGTTTCTGTTTCAGTTATACTCTTGCTATGCTTGTCTTGTTCTTTATTCTATTTTAATTAAAAACGGCAATTGTTTAGCCTCAGTCCTATTCACCCCCCCTCTAAGACTTAGTCATTGGCCCTAGACTGGTCTTTCAATTGGTATCAGAGAAAGGTTACTCCCATAAAGGCTTAACAACCTGGAGTAGATCGTTTTCTTAGTCTACTGCTGATGTCTAACCCAGAAGGTAGTGCAGTAAATAGACCTCCTTTGTTTGATGGTACAAACTATGCTTTTTGGAAAGCCCGGATGACCATCTTCATCAGATCCCTTGGTTCATCTGTTTGGGATGCTGTAGAGGATGGATGGTCTCATCCTACCACCACAGCTGAAGACGGCACTGTTCAGCCTCTTGCAAAGGCAAGATGGTCACCTGATCAAAAGGCTTTGAAAGATAGTGATGCGAAGGCATTAAATGCCATATCGTGTGCCATGACAGCTGAAGAATGCAAAAAGATTATGACATGTGTCACAGCTAAACAAGCTTGGGATCTTTTAGAAACAAACTATGAAGGAACAACTATTGTTAAAAGAGCCAAGCTTCAAATGTTGACTTCCCAATTTGAATCTTTAAGAATGAGGGAAGATGAAGTGTTCGATGAGTTTCGAACTAAGTTAATGGTCATTGTAAATGAAATGTGGTCTCTGGGTGAAAAAATTCCTGAAGGCAAAGTTTGTAGCAAAATCCTGAGGTCTCTACCCGAAAGATTTCACCCTAAAGTGACGTCTATAGAAGAATATAATGACCCTGAAAATATGAAAGTAGAGGAATTATTTGGCAATATTAGAACCTTTGAAATGAAATTGAATAACTCTTCTACTAAATCCAAAGGCAAGAAATCTATTGCATTAAAGACTTCTCAACCATCTCCTTCTAAAGAAGAATCTGATAATGAGAAAGAAAGTGATAATGAAGATGTTGCCTTACTTGCTAAGAGATTTCTGAAACAATTTAAGAAGAAGAATTCCAATTTCAAATCCTTTGGTAAAGGTAAAAACAAAATCAGCTCCTCCTCTAAGAATCAACATAGAAAGGTGAAATGTTATAACTGTCAAAAGTATGGTCATATCTCTTCTGAGTGTCAAATGGATAGAAAGAAAAAGACACTTGTGGCAACATGGGATGATGAATCATCTGAATCTGAATCAGAATCAGATGAATCTCTCCAAGATGAGACCGGAAACTATAATGTTTTGATGGCCAGAAGTGTTTGTGATCCGTCAGTTGAGATGAATGAAAACTCTGAAAGATCTGATATTGATAAATCTGAGGATGAAACTGAATTTGAAGAAGACAGCCCAGATAATGACATTGATGAGGAAGATCTTCAAGAAACTTATGATCAACTCTATGAGGAGAGCTGTAAACTAATTAGAACTATGAGCAAACAAGGAATTAAGATCAAAATGTTAAAAGCCAAAGTTGGAACGTTGAATAATGAAAATGCTATTCTGACCACATAAAATTGCTAGTGACTACATAAGAAAGCTTACAAGAGAGAAAGATGAGACTGAAAATCTAAAAGAATTGATTTCTCGTTTGAAGAATGAAGTCACCAACTTAAGTTGGTACAAAGAAAAGTATGAGTATTCTTTCACTCATGGAGAAGGAAAGTTCGAAAGATTATTTGGGATGGGCAAATATCAAAGAGACAAAACTGGGCTTGGATACAACAAAGAAGCCAAATGTAATCCTAATGTCTCTACTAAGTTTGTTAAAGGAGAAGCCTCCTCAAGTAATCTAAACATCTCCGAAGTCATATGTCATGCTTGTGGAAGAAAAGGACATGTCAAATATGAGTGTAAAATGAAACATGTCAAAAGACAGTCCTATAAGAATGAACTAAGGAAAACCCGGTATCATAAGAATTTCACTGTTCCACAGAAATTGAATGAACTTATGAAACAGATTGATCAACTTAGAACTCAATTCAATAATCATGCTAAAAGAAATTTTTCATAAACATAATTCAGAAAAATCTAAATCACAACAGTACAAGTGGGTTCCCAAAAGTCTACTTGTCTACACGGCCCTTAAAGCTGGAGAAAAATCTTTGTGGTACTTGGATAGTGGATGTTCTAGACACATGACTGGAGATAAAACACTCTTCTCTAAATTAAGTGACTATGATGGTGGAATTGTTACTTTTGGTGATGGCAATGTAGCTAAAGTGATTGAAAAAGGCACTTTAAATGTTCCTAACTTATCTCACTTAGAAGATGTTTTATGTGTTGATGACTTGAAGCATAACCTTCTTAGCATTTCTCAAATTTGTGATAAAAATCATGCTGTCATCTTTACTAGTCATGGTTGTGAGATTTCTAAAAATGGAAATGTCATTCTAAGAGGTTTTAGAAATCAAGAAAACTGCTATGTTGTTGGTGACCAAAAAGAATATTTCAGCTCATCTTGTTACATCGCTCATCTTGATGAAGCTCAACTGTGGCATCAAAGACTTGGACATGTAAACCATAGAGATTTGTCCAAGCTGAACAATTATGTAAAGGGTCTTCCAAAAATCAGCAGGAAGTCAAAAACCATTTGTGGAGAATGCCAAAAACGGAAGCAAATCAGAGCATCTCACAAAAAGACCAAGTCTCTAAAGACTTCTAGACCCTTAGAGCTTCTTCACATGGATCTAGTTGGTCCAACTAAGAAAGAGAGTAGGGGTGGCAGAAAATACTTTCTTGTTATTGTAGATGATTATTCTGGATTCACTTGGGTTGCCTTTTTGAGAGAAAAATCAGATGCAAATGCTGAATTCAAAAAGATTGTGAAAAGAACCCAAGTTGAAAAAGGAAGAGCTATTGCTAGAATAAGAAGTGATCATGGTGGAGAATTTGAAAACTCCAGATTTGAAAAATATTGCGATAAGTATGGAATTCACCATGAATTTTCTGCCCCTAAAACTCCTCAACAAAATGGAGTTGCTGAAAGAAAGAATAGAGTCTTACAAGAGATGGCCACAGTTATGCTTCATGGAAAGAATGTTCCTAGAAATCTATGGGCTGAAGCAGTAAATACAGCTTGTTACATCATTAACAGGGTTTACTTGAGAACTGGATTGGATAAAACTCCTTATGAACTATGGCATGAGAAGAAGCCTAACATTAGCTACTTTAAAATTTTTGGTAGCAAATGTTATATTCTCAAGGATAGAGATCACTTGAGCAAGTTTGACTCCAAAAGTGATGAAGGCATCTTTGTTGGCTATTCTCAAAACAGTCGTGCTTATTGAGTTTTAAACACCAACACTGGAACCATACAAGAATCTGTAAATGTTGTCATTGATGACAAACTAAAGGATTCTTGCAATCAAGAAGACCCTGATGATGATGAGATAAATGTTTCTACTGCAAACCTGGATAAGTCTCAAACCTCTAAGGATTTGGTTAATGTGAAGAATCATCCTATGAACCAAATTCTTGGAGATCCCTTGCTTGGTGTCAAGACTAGAAAACAACTTGAAAACATTGTTAGCTTTCTTTGCTTTACCTCTACCATTGAACCAAAATCTGTTGATGAAGCTTTCTCTGATGATTGTTGGATAAATGCTATGCAAGAAGAGCTAAATCAGTTTGTTAGGAATGAAGTTTGGGAACTAGTGCCTAGGCCTAATGACAAAAACATCATAGGTACCAAATGGATCTTCAAAAATAAACATGATGAAATTGGTACTATAGTTAGAAACAAGGCTAGGTTAGTTGCCCAAGGTTACTCTCAAATTGAAGGCATAGACTTTGAAGAAACATTTGTTCCTGTTGCTAGGCTTGAATCCATTAGAGTTTTGTTTGCCATTGCTTGTTCCCTGAAATTTAAATTATATCAAATGGATGTCAAAAGTGCCTTTTTGAATGGCGTTTTAGAAGAAGAAGTTTATGTTGAGCAACCTAAAGGTTTTGAAGACCCCAAACAGCCAAATCATGTGTACTATCTTAAAAAGGCTCTCTATGGTCTCAAACAAGCCCCTAGAGCTTGGTATGAAAGGCTCACTTAATTCCTAATTAATCATAATTTTGAAAGGGGTAGTGTTGACAAAACTCTGTTTATTCAAAGAACAAATAACACCATATTGATTGCTCAAATTTATGTTGATGATATTGTTTTTGGTTCTACTCATGATGTGTTAACCGAAAGGTTTGCTGATCTTATGAAATCTGAATTTGAAATGAGCATGGTTGGTGAACTTAACTTCTTTCTAGGATTACAAGTTAAACAAGTGTCTGATGGGATGTTTATATCCCAAGTATGCAAAAGAATTGGTCAAGAGGTTTGGTTTAGAGTCAGCCAAACACATGAATACTCCCATGAGTACAACACTCAAATTATCTAAAGAATCTAGTGGAAAGAGTATTGATCCGAGTTTGTATAGAAGCATGATAGGTAGCCTATTATATCTTACAGCTAGCAGACCGGATATTGCTTTTAGTGTAGGAGCTTGTGCTAGATATCAATCTGATCCCAAAGAAGCTCATTTGAAAGCTGTTAAGAGAATCATTAGGTATGTGTCAGGGACTTCAGGATATGGTCTATGGTATCCGTATGATTCTCCTTTTTGCATTGCTGGATACTCAGATGCCGATTGGGCTGGAAATGTGGATGATAGAAAATCAACTAGTGGAGGGTGTTTCTACCTAGGAAATTGTCTAGTTGCTTGGCACAGCAAAAAACAATCTTCTATTTCATTATCTACAGCTGAGGCAGAGTATATAGCAGCTGGCAGTGATTGTACTCAAATGCTTTGGATGAAACAAATGCTTAAAGACTATGGTATTGATCAAAGCAGCATGAATTTGTACTGTGATAATACTAGTGCTATCAATATCTCCAAAAATCCTGTTCAACACTCTAGAATTAAGCATATAGACATCAGACATCACTTCATTAGAGAATTAGTTGAAGAGGCAATCATAATTTTAGAGCATATCTCTACAGAAATCAACTTGCTGACATTTTGACAAAACCTTTGGATGTTTCTAAATTTGAGAATATGAGAAAATTTCTTGGTGTGTGCAACATTAGATAATCACTCCATCTTGTTATGTGTGATTTGGTTTTATTTAAAAAAAAAAAAGGGTAGCGGCTAGCCGTAAGTCCTCTTAGCGGCTAACCGGATTTCTCGGGCTGCAACTTATATTCTCGCAGCCCTTCGTTTTTTTTTCTTTTGTTCTGCATCTCTTCCCCCTGTCTTTTCCTCGTCTCCTCTCTGACTGGTCCCCCTCTCGTTTGCAAGGTAAACTCCATCCTTTTCTTTTTCATTTTCGTTAATGTTTTTTTTTTTTTTTTTTTTTGTGCTTTCTATTTGATGTTAACATTGTGGTTTTTCTTCTGTCATCGTCTGGTCTCTTTCGGTATGTTTCTTTTAGGGCTTTTTTTTTCTCTCTCTGTTACTCTTCTGTTCTCCATTCTCTCTTTTTCTGTTCTCCATTTAGCCGTAAGACTTCCTACCTCTCTTGTGTTCTTTTTTTTTTCCTTGTGCATTCTACCTATCTGTCAAAATGCCTCCTCGTATGAAGACTGCTGTGAATCGTCCTTCAAAACGGGGACGCTCAACCCCTGGCTCCTCCTCTTCGCGCCCTAGGTCTCCTTCACCTCCACCCTCACCCTCTCTATCCACCTCTCCCGACCTTTCTCGGTCCCCATCTCCATCTCTTTCTCCTCCTCCATAGCAGCCACCTGCCCAGTTAAAGCCAAATGCCAAACTGTTGGCGTCTCTAAAATCCAGATCCATCATGGTTGAACGGCGCACTCTGCGCAAGGTCGTTGCCCCTCATGAGACTGCTGCCATTCTTGCCCAAGTAGGATGGGAAAACCTATTAGATTGGGGCGATAAGGCCTATCCATCCCTAGTCTATGGGATGTTTGCTTCCATCACCTCAGCAGAGTCCTCTGTTGACTCTTGCAAATTCTCCATTGCTCTTAAGAACAGAGACTCAGTTACAATTGACCCTGCATATATTTCTTCAGTCATCAATATACCCTTGACTGTGAATGGTCTCACTTCTGTTGCTGATACTCTTACAGAAGCTGCGAAGGCCGATGCCACCACCATCCTTTGTGGCCATCCCGCGGTTTGGGATCGAAAAAATTTTCTTCCTTTGAACTCTTTGATTCCCAAATATCGGCTTTTACACCACCTTTTCACATTTAATGTCTACCCCCGCAAAGGCAATCGAACTGAGTTGACCACATTCATGGTAAATCTTTTGTCCAAAGTGGTCTCCGGTGAACGCATCTGTCTCCCCTCTCTCATCTGTCGAGCCATTGTCCGTTTTCACTCATCCGCTGCTTCAAAGACTGCTATCCCCTTTGGCTTTCTCATGTCTGAATTAGCTCGCTCTTTCGGTATCATTCGACCCTCTGAGACACCACTCTCCCATACCCCGTTTGGTCATGCCAATCTTATTCAGATGAACCTTTCTCCGAATGTAGAGGCCGGGCAAGCCCCACCTCCTGCCGAGGTCGACCCTTCTCAGCCGCCTAGTCCTACAGGTCATCAGCAGCTTGGTTCGGCGCCACCCTCTTCTTCTCAGCAGGTTCCTCCCTCTCCTGTTCCCCGGTCTATTGCTGAGCGGATGGATGCATTCGAGCGTAATCAGAATAAGATCGCGAAGCTTCTGAAGAAGACGCTCAAATATCTCAGTGGAATCTCTAAAGCCTGCCGCTCCAATGATATGGATGCCATGCCACCTTCTCCGTCGCCTCCTTCTGACTAGCTTCGTTGCACCTTCTTCTGGAGGCCACTTGTGTTTTTATTGGTTATTGTTATTTTTGGTGGTGTCTTTGTGGCTCTCTTCCCTTCTTATGGTTATTTTCATATACTTTTGGATGGCTACTAAATTTGACTGATTAGCTTAACTTTTTCATACTGATGATTACTATATGGATGGCTATTGCTTTTTACTGCATTTTCATATATTTCTACTTGCCATCTATCTTGCTATCTATTTCAATGGTGATCTGTGGTTCTTTCTCTTGTTGTATGCTCGGTGGTAATTTGTGTTAATTGATGCCTTTCTTGTCCTCATTGCTGCTTGCTCCCTTTGTCAATTCTTGACAAAAAGGGGGAGAATACATGGATTGAATCCTGTAAATTGGAATCCTGTAAATTGGAGAGGTTATCTTAAGGGGGAGAGTGTAGAGAACACTCTATCTATGATTTTTCTGCGACTAACAATTCTGGGGGAGTAGCAATCCCACCATAGAATGTATTTTTCAAATGATCTGTGCAGGTGCATCTTAAGGGAAGCTTCTACAGTCATGAGTCTTTGAGTTTTAATGGTTATATTCTGTGTTAAGATCATGTACTGTCTTTCTTACTTGTATTTGAGTCCAATTGTTGTAATTCCATCTAGAATAGGTGTTTTGCCCCGTAATTGACAAAGGGGGAGATTGTTAGTGCCACATTCCAATGTGCACTGGTTTTTGTATTGTCAATTTCGTGTCAAAGAATCCAAGACATTGCCTCTATAGTTTCACAAGGAAGATCAAGTTTGAATGCAGAAGATCAAGTCTTGGAAGACATGGATTCATCTAGGAAGAACTCCATGTGTGTGTTCACCATCCCCTTCAGGTAGTTCAATCCAGGACCAACTTATAGAACCCTTGGAAAATCCCTATCCTTCTTCAGCTACAACCTATCCTGGATTTCAAGGTTTCGGTGACCTTACGGTCACCTTGCGGTTAACCGTAAATCCCTTTGCGGCTAACCGCCAGGCAACCGTGAGTCCTATGGTCACCTTTCCAGAAAGCTGTTTCTCTTCGGTCAGCTCCGCGGTCACCTTGCGGTTAACCACAGAGACCTCTTGCGGCTAACCTTCAGGCAACCGTAAGTCCTACGGTCACCTTTCCAGAAAGCAAACTTTTCTTCTGTCAGGACTTTCGGTTACCCTTACGGTTACCTTACGGCTAACCTCTTACAGTCTTACGGCTAACCGCAAGCAATCGTGGGTATTACGGTTTGCTTTCCAGAGAGCAACTTTTTGCAGATCTGCTTGCGGTTACCTTTACGATTACCTCACGGCTAACCGCCAAGGACACTCGCGGCTAACCGTGGGCTGACCGCTTTAAAAAATATATCCGTTGCTTCAGTGCATTTCAAAAGGAGCTAGCCGCCAGTTTCAGAGGCTAACCGTAAAATGTATCCGTTGGGATTTTTCTATAAATCTGTAGCCTCGTTTTCTGTGCAGTTTAAGGACCTTAGGGTAAAGCCTTGCTTGCTACCTTCTTCCCATCGATTGAAGGCTCCCAAATCCCTTCCAAAGCACTCATGTGATTGATTTAGGTAAACCTTAGAGCTCCATTAGCTCTTGGATGAGTGTCCTATTAGGGAGTCCATCCTCTAGGATAGTTTACACCATGAGAGACTAATTTGTGTAACCTTAGAATTCAAATCCTCTTAACCCTGGTTGCGCAACACATTGGAGGCTTTCTACTCAACACCAAGAGGTCAACAAGAGGTGCAAGCTTCGACTGCGGTCAGAGCTCCACAGAACACTTCAACCATCATCAAGGTAAGTGTTCACCCTTCTTTAAATTTCTACAATATGTGTATAATGTGGTAGGTGTGTAGATCTGTGTGATTAAACTCACCACTTTGATGTGAGGAGGAATAGATCTGTGTGATTGAACCTCTATATCAAATATGAGGTAGAATCAGAACTTGTGTAGTTTGATTCATGATAGTGGAACCAAGGGTCTGTGTGACCCTTGAGAGTGGATGTAGGTCTATGTGACTGAACCACTATAAATCTCTGTGTCCATATCTCTTCTGATTGTTCTACAGTTTTTGTTTCAGTTATACTCTTGCTATGCTTGTCTTGTTCTTTATTCTATTTTAATTAAAAACGGCAATTGTTTAGCCTCAGTCCTATTCACCCCCCCTCTAGGACTTAGTCATTGGCCCTAGACTGGTCTTTCAATTAGCTCATGCTAAAATGCCACCCTCTTACTGGCTTGAGGCTTTCACTACAGCAGTTTTCCTTATTAATCACTTGCCCACCAAGACTCTTGGAAAATCTGCCCCATGGGAGGTTTTGTTTAAAAAAAACACCCAATTACATTTGTTTACGAGTTTTTGGATGCGTCTGCTACCCTTGGCTTCGTCCATACTCGGAATAAATTGGCATTTCGAACTATTGAATGTGTCTTCATTGGGTATAGCCTTAACCATAAAGGTATCAGTGCCTTGACCTCACTACTGGACGGGTCTACACATCTCGCCATGTGGTCTTTGATGAAAACATTTTTCCATTTCACAATATTTTACCTCAGTCCAGTTCCCTTAAAACTAAATCACATGATCCTCTACAAGGTTATGGGCCACTATCCCTTTGGCTTCCTTTTGCTACCACACTACAGACCCAAGTTTCTTCACAGATTCCACCTAATGCAGTCAATTCCACCTTTCCAGCTGATTTGGTCATACCATACAGTCAGGTTAGCACTACTAGTCCATCAAGTTTTTCTAATTCAGTCAATCCACTGCCGGCACCCATTGCCCCTGAACTTGTCCCCACCACTACAGCAATGACCATCCCAGAATCCACAATTCATAATTCATCCACTGAGCAAACAGAACTTACATCATCTAGACCTACACAACAATTGCCAAATCAGGCCTCTCACACTATGCATACAAGGTCTAAAAGTGGCATTTTCAAGATTAAGAAAAAGGCATCCCTTATTGCTTCAAAACATCAAATCCCATCGGTTTATCTTTCTGGCTTTAAGCAACAGGAACCTAACACTTATACTTAGGCAAATAAACTTGTTGAATGGAGGCAAGCAATGGATCATGAGTTCAATTCCCTTTAGAAGTGTGGGACCTGGTCACTAGTCCCGCACAAGCCAACTATGAATATTGTAGGCAATAAATGGGTCTACAAAATCAAGCGAGATGCTGCTGGTTCTATTAGTCGCTACAAAGCACGCCTTGTTGCGAAGGGGTTTCACCAACAACCAGGAATTGATTTTTTTGACACATTTAGCCCCGTGGTGAAACCCACCACAATTCGCTTGGTCCTTACCATAGCTTTGAATTATAATTGGGAAATTCGGCAATTAGATGTCGAAAGTACCTTCTTGCACGGTGATTTAGCTGAAGAAGTTTATATGGCCCAACCACAAGGATATGTGGATCCCGCCTTTCCCAACCATGTGTGCCGCATGCATAAATCAGTTTATGGGCTTAAGCAAGCATCAAGAGCATGGTATACTAAATTCAAGACCCATCTCCTTGAAATTGGTTTTGTCAATTCTCAAGCGAATACTTCTCTATTTATTTACCATGCAAATGGCCACATCACCTATTTGCTACTATATGTGGATGACATTATTCTTACCGAGAGCAGCAGCCCTCAACTACAAAAGTTTATCAAACAACTCGAGGTCCACTTTGCAATGAAGGACCTTGGTTTATTGCATTACTTTATGGGGGATTGAAACTGTACGCAACAAAGAAGGCATGTTTCTCACACAAACAAAGTACATTTTAGATCTTCTACAAAGGACTAATATGCTTGGGGCCAAACCTATTGGATCACCACTCTCCACTCATGCCACACTTTCATCATCAAAAGGAGACTTACTCCAAGACCCAACATATTATCGTAGCATTGTTGGTGCGCTACAATACTTGACCTTGACCCGACCTGATATCACATATGCGGTCAACCAAGTGTGTCAATTCATGCATGCACCAACGGAGTCTCATTTGATTGCTGTTAAAAGAATTCTGAGATTTCTAAAGGGTTCACTAGAACTTGGTCTTCATCTAAAGCCGGGCCCACTTTGACTTATTGCTTATAATGATGCTGACTGGGCTGGAAATCCCATTGACCGCCGATCAACTTCAGGCTTTTGTATCTACTTTGGCCATAGCCCAGTGTCATGGTGCTCCAAAAAGCAGCCCACTATTGCTCGCTCTTCTACTGAATATGAATATCGATGTCTAGCACAAACAGCAGCTGAACTCTCTTGGTTATGCATGCTACTTCGAGATCTATGCATCTATCAACCAGTTATGCTGTTGATTTGGTGTGATAATATTAGTGCTATTTCTCTCGCTTCCAACCCGGTATTTCATGCCCGGACGAAACATATTGAAATAGATTATCACTATGTCCGGGAGCAAGTTCTTCAAAAAGATCTTGATGTTCGATTTGTTTCTACCAACGATCAAGTGACAAATATTTTTACAAAGGCTCTCTCCAAGAATAAATTTCATGAGTTTCAAACCAAGCTTTCAGTTCGTGCCCGACCCAACAGCTTGAGGGGGTGTAATAGACCATTTGTAAATTAGGCCCATGCCACAAATCAAGCTCACAAAGATTGCAAGATTGTTCAGGCCAACTCATACAAGATCAGATCTGATCACACGTGATTCTCAAAGATAAGACCATATCACATATGACCATTTAAGACAAGAAATCAGATTCAATATTCCATACACTTATGTAAATCTCTTGTATTATTCTCCGCTCATTGTATACACAAAAGTGTATAAATATATAACTCAACATAGCTCATATCTCACGTTGAGATAGTAAAATCAAAACAACTCTATTTGTGTTTTAACTCCAACTCTCTTCATGCTTGCAGAATAAGTTGTCGTCTTCTCTCTTTGCTTTTAGTAGTATTCGGGTCTCTTGTTCTCTTTGGCATCACAGGCTCTGACATCCTTCAAATCAGACCTTTCAACGAATAGCAACTGCTCTTCCTTTCGCCGGGTCTGCAATGCTTCCATCCGTCTGCCCTGCTTGCCAACTAGGAAAAAGGTCAAAGTTCCCATTTCAGTCTTCTTTTTCAGTTTCCTCTTTCCCTTTGGAGAAAGTCCATACTGATGTCTGGGGATACTCTCCCGTTTCTTCACTTAGTGGGTCTCGTTTTTTCGTTGCTTTTATTAAAAATTTTCAAATATGACCTTAAGTTTTTGCCTTATTTCAAAAAAGGACACAATTTTTGAAACTTTTCAAATTAGTCCCTAAGCTTTCTAGTCAATTTTCAATTAAGGACATCCGGCCATTTAAAGGTATTTTCTGGTTACTTTTTCCCTCAATATTTTGAAAATACCCAAATTACCCTTCATTTAAAGCCATGGCATGGTTTCAGCAGCCATTACATGCAGCCAATCGATATAAGCATACTAGGTGTCCTTTATCACCATGAGGACAAAGGCGAGGGAAATGAGGAGAATGTAGAGGAAGTGAAAGAGAGTTTTATTACAATGAATTATGGTTATTTAAAAAAAAAAAGGAAAAAAATTACAGAAAAAAACTTTAAATAGATGGATGTCCTTAATTGAAAACTTCCTGAAAAACTTAGGGACTAATTTGAAAAGTTTTGAAGCTTGTGTCCTCTTTTGAAATAAGGCCGAAACTTAATGACTTTTTTGAAATTCTCCCTTCTTTTATTGATGACTACAGCCGTTATTGTTGGTTCTTTCCAATTGAATTTAAATCTCAAGTTTTTGATGTGTTCCTAAATTTTAAATTCTTAGTTGAAAACATGTTTGAAAGAAAAATCAAAACACTTCAATCTGATGGTGGTGGTGAATACACTAGTCATCGATTTAAAAATATGTTAATTCAAAATGGGATCTCCCATCACATTTCATGCCCACACACACTCAAGCAAAATGGCTTGGCTGAGCATAAATATTGTCATATTGTAGAAATGGGTTTAGCTCTCCTTGCAGAATCAGGGGTTCCTTTTTCATTTTGGGATGCGGCCTTTGATACGGCTGTCTTTTTTATTAATCGCATGCCCTCTCGAGTCCTTAATTATGTTTCTCCATATGCAACATTTTTCAAAAAAGATCAGGATTATACTATCTTGTGTTCATTTCGGTGTGCATGCTTTCCCTATCTTCGCCCCTATAACTCAAGTAAAATGTCTTTCCGCACAATACCATGTGTTTTTCTTGGGTATGGGCGTCATCATGAGGGATACAAGTGCTATGATGCGACCTCTAAAAGAATCTAGATGAGTCGTCATGTTGTTTTTTATGAGAATGTGTATCCCTTTATTTCTAGTGGTGTCAATACTACAACCGGTTCATCTTCTGATGACCGCGTCTCGTTAAGAACTAGTGAGAAAGGTTACCAAAAAAAAAAGGAAGTCCACTTACTGTCCCTATTATACCATTAGCAAGGTTACCATCTAGCATGCAAACTAGTGAGCAAAATGGCCCAGTGGTACCCCCGAGTTTGCAATCTGGTAACTCAACCACTGTCGCTACAGGTGGACGTGTTTTACCCATGCCTACAGGTACAACTCCATTGAACTCTGCCGCCTCAAAATTACATACATCAGAACCGAGATCATCAATGGCACCACTACAGCAGAGCCCACCTGTTGACACTGATTCAACTATCCATATGGAACCGGGCCCACCTGCTCCCTTAAAACATGTCAACCAGCCTTCACATGGTCCCCTGAAAGATGCACCACATGGATTGACCGACCAAGCTCAACAGATGCAACTAGGCTCTTATGATCAACATGGACCCCCGCAATCCTCGGATTTGTGCTTAGGTGATGATGGGTCTCCAGTTCCCACTACTGCTACAATTCCTAATCACAATTCTGGGAAGCATCCTGTATTAGGTACTATCCTTACTACTACACGTAAGGTGTCACATAAATCACCAAACTCGGAGCGCACTCGACCATTCTATGCAAACCAGGTCACTTGATGCTATTTACAAACCCAAATCATTAATGAGCACAAGGTATCCTTTACCTCAAGCATTACAAACTGTGTTGGCATCATATGAGCCGTCCTCTTTTTCTCAAGCAGTGAAATCATCTGATTGGCGGGCTGCGATGGCAGTTGAATTTGATGCTTTGCAACGTCAAGGCACGTGGACCTTAGTACCCATCAAACCTGGCTTAAATGTTATAGGCTGTAAATGGGTTTATAAGATAAAACAAAATTCAGATGGGTCAATTGAGCGATACAAGGCGCGCCTTGCAGCCAAAGGGTTTCATCAACAATCGGGACTTGACTATGGTGATACGTTTAGCTCAGTAGTGCAGCACGCAACTGTCCGCATGGTTCTTTCTATTGCTGTCCAGTTAGGTTGGCCTGTCAGACAACTTGATGTTCAGAATGCCTTTCTTCATAGAGTTCTCTCAGAAGATGTATGGCCCAACTTCAGGGGTTTGTTGACCTATCCCAACCTACAGATATTTGTCATCTTCATAAAGCCATCTATGGCCTTAAACAAGCTCCACATGCATGGTATCTCCATTTAACCAATTATCTACAAAGTCTAGGATTCCTAGGCTCACAAGCAGATATATCACTACTTGTCTGACATTTTGGTGGAGAATTTGTTATTTTGCTCATATATGTTGACGATATAGTCATTACCAGCAACAACAATGCTGCTTTGCCAAAGCTTTTGATGGATTTGGGCAGATTATTTGCCATAAAAGACTTGGGTCCTCTACATTATTTCCTTGGAATTGAGGCTCATCGTCCTTCCTCTGATCTTTATCCCACTTAAAAAAAAAATGTTTGAGATCTCTTACATTGGACAAACATGCAAGATGCAAAGCCCCATTAAGTCACCAGTGCATCCAAACTTTCAAAATTTGATGGCAAACCATTACCAAATCCACATGAATACCGTAGTGTAGTGGGTGCACTACAATATGTAACTTTGACCAGGCCTGATATTGCCTTTGCCGTAAATCAGGTCTGTCAATTTATGCATGAACCTTGGACCCTACATTGGATAGCATTCAAGAGGATTCTTCGATTTTTAAAAGGGTCACTCACACATGGGCTCCATTTTCGCAAAGACGCATTCAAACTTACTGCCTATTGTGATGTTGATTGGGCTGACAATCCAGATGATCGAAGATCTACAACTGGATATGCCATCTTTCATGGACCCAACTTAATCTCATGGAATGCTAAGAAACAACCAACTGTGTCTAAATCTAACACTAAATCTGAGTATCCGTCACTTGCCTTAACTGCTGCAGAACTTTATTAGGTTAGAATGGTGATCAAAGATCTTGGGATTTTCCTTAAAAATCCACCATTAATACATTGTGACAACATCAATGCAACTGCTTTGGCCTCTAATCCAGTATACCATGCTCGTACCAAACATGTGGAGGTTGATTACCATTTTATCAGAGAAAAGGTCATCTGTGGAGATATACAAGGGACGTTGGTGGGGACTATTGATCAGCTCGCTGACATTTTTACGAAAGGTCTCAGTACTCCACAATTTCAAAGTTTGAAGACAAACTACACGTCGAGACAAGGCTGTTGCGCTTGCACGTATACAAGGGACGTTGGTGGGGACTATTGATCAGCTCGCTGACGTTTTTACGAAAGGTCTCAGTACTCCACAATTTAAAAGTTTGAAGACAAGCTACACGTCGAGACAAGGCCGTTGCGCTTGCACGGGGATGTTAGCGTGTCCCGACCAACCTCACACGTGACTCACCATTCTTATCTTTGTTTGAATCATGAGAGATAAGGGTCCAATTCATCACAGGTCATCAAGCATATTCTCAAATCTTTTGAAGATCTTTAGAGATTATCTTTCACTGTGTATTCTTATCAACACCTAATATGTAGGATCTCAATCTTGTACTATAAATACAGATAATGAAATACTACCGAGTATGCATTCAATCAAATATTCTCTTCAACATTCACCTGCACATGACAATTCACATTCACACCTTTGCACATCCACCTATCTAGACATGCGCCAGCACATTTAGCATCACATTCCTATCCACATTGCAGACATTTTCATATTCACCTCCATCCAACAACTTCAACCTGCCCTAAAATCATAAAATCACAACTTCAACCATACAACGACAAACTCTTTCATATACATAACAGATATCGCAAAAACAATTCGTTCACTCAACCCTAATATCAAGCACTTTCAACAGAGGGGAAGTTCATATATACCCGAAATCAAATCAAGAGAGGGAGAATTAGTCATGCGTGGTTTTCCTCAATGTGAAGTTGTGATAGCTGTGGAGACTTGACGGATGAATAGTAAGAAGAATACCTCCCTGGTCGTCCACCTGTGGACCACAAAGAGGAAGAAGTAGACAACGAAGATGCCGACTCGTGTCTGGGAGGAATAAAAAGTTGGGAAAAAATGCAATAGATGGGTGACCTGGATGAGCTTGAGACCACAACAGGTTGGAGCGTTGCTATCGATGGAAAGGGGAAGGGAAGAGATGAGGAAGATGAAGAAAAATAAGAGGTCGGTGTGCGGGATGAGTTTTTATCCCACAATATCACTACTCATGGAAAAAAAAACCAAAATGGCCCCATGGGACTACTCCATGCCATAAATTTCTTAGGAATCCATTTTGGTCTACTAAGGGTCTAAAGGGATTTTCTAGGTAAAAATCATAAATATTCTTAATGTTATTTTTGCTTTTGTTTTTTTTATTTAGAATTTATCTACTTTTACGCCAACTTTTTCTTGATCAATCTTTTTTAAGAAATTTGGCTTTTTGACATTTATGTCAAGGAATACAAACCCTTTTGAATTACTTTTACGATGGAAAAGAATCAGAAAAAATCTCTTAAAAGATGCCAAGACTTCTTTTTTTTTTTTTTTTCAAATATACATTTTTATTTTTAAATATATAAAATTTAGCAATCTTCTATCAACATCTCTTCACACAAAGTTTTACTAAGAATGATATTTCTGAAATTGAACTCAAGGAAATTGAGATCCATTTGAAATATATTTACAATGGGAAAGAATCATTAAAGATCTCAGAAATATTTTCAAATTATTTTAGTACCGCTCACAGTGCAACCTAATGAACCAACGGTTGAGTTACGTTCGAGTTAGCGTAAGCCTTCACATAGAGTAAGAAAACAAGTCATTTTTGTCGTGTGGGAAAGACCAATGGACATGTATAATACCTTCACAAATGCAATGTTAATTAAGAAATCAACAAAGTCTTTAAGGTCAAAACTGTTACTGTCGAGTACAGTCAGTAATAGTTCAGTGTTTAGAAGACAGGTCTGAACACAGTGAATTTAACAACTAGTAAATACAATAAGAAGTCACTCACTGTTTGAAGACAGAAACAGGGTATTGTTGCAGAAGTCTTGAAGTCCAGTAAATCACAGAAGCTTGGTGATCAAGGCTAGTGCGCAGCACTATTTCCTTAAGACAAAAATCGCCCCCGCAATAGTGCTTACGAGCTCTATAGCGTCTGTCTCCCAGGATACAATGATCAATCCCACACAGTTGCAGCACTACAAACTGAGTGTCCAGCAAACCAAAGTTGCAGCAGCAGTGCTCTCTCTTCACAATGATGACTCGAATGCAATGCAACAGCAGTGAAAAATGGATGCCAAAAAGCATGTACGAGATGCACTTAA
Source organism: Umbellularia californica (assembly GCA_028538565.1). Classification (NCBI taxonomy): domain Eukaryota; kingdom Viridiplantae; phylum Streptophyta; class Magnoliopsida; order Laurales; family Lauraceae; genus Umbellularia; species Umbellularia californica. Next base: position 25,830,254 of record JAPQWN010000002.1, read on the forward strand.
ATAGCTTGAACAGGTCTCTTCAATGGGGGTTGCATCTGTTCAGAACAGTGACTATTCACTGAACAGATGCATCTTCCTTCTTTGGACACACCCTTTCAGATGTGAAAGGACACACATCACTTAGGGACACATCCCACACATCCCATTTGCAAAAAAGGAATTTTATTAACTAAAATTTCTCTAAAAAATTAAACGGGTAGTGAGCCGGGCCAAGGCCCAACTCGCGCGTGAAGCCCAAGCCCAAGCCCGGCCCGTGGCGACGCGCGCGTGGTGGTGACCCAACCTTGATCTAAGTCCTCCCTTCCCCACAAAAGTGGGGTGCCCCTTGGGGCTCATTTTATACTACCAAGGTAAGTATATTTATACCCAATGAATGTTTCGCTCTCAAGCAATGTGGGATGCAAGTTCACCACTTCCTTTGTTTCCATGTTTAACATGTTCAAGTAGTGGTGTTTAGGAGGCAATTTCTCATTCACTCCTTAATGGATTAGAGCAACCCAATACATGTAATTAATCTACTCTTGGAGTAGAATACATTCCCATGTATTCCCACCAAAAAGGATTAGTGGGTCCCACTTAGTTTTTGGCTCAAACTTTGACAAAAATAATGGTGCTCTAACCATTTTTCCAACAAAAACATGTCCTTTCTATTAAAAAACACAATTAATGAGAATTCACCCACATTTTCTATATCATATGTTTTTCTAAACTTTTATCCGTTTTTCTGATATTATTTCCCGTGTGAAACTTTATTGAGAATGAAGTTTATAACTTGACATCAAGGAAAATGAACTTCCTTTGAAATACCTTTGCAATGGAAAGAAGTAAAAACCTTGTACAATCAATTTTATCAATAAACTTATTTTGTGTTTTACTTGCTAGGTTGGCCCACTAGTCAACAGTGATATTATAAACCTAAAGATTAAGGCATAGAGGGCTTCGAACCCTTGGTAAACAAAAGTCTACATAGCAGTTCCAATGATATGCCTTGAACCACTCGGCCATCTCTCCTACATACTCTTATTATTATGCCCCAGAAACCGAGTAAATAGCGAGTCATTCATATTATTGCAATATAGGCACAACCAATCTATTAGAAATAGAAAACTTTTCGTTAAAGAATGATTTTCCTTTGAGGCTCAAGGGATTAAAAAAAAAACACTTTTTTCTTGTTAAAAACAAAAATGTCTTGTTTGTCAATACGACGATCCTATCTTATTCTAATATTTCAGATTAAGCCATTGAATTGGAACGAGTCAAGTGACCCTATTTTAGACTATGTTTATATTTAAAGATCCTGGGCATGTGTGTGATATCGAGGTGCCAACACCATTGAATCATGAGTGTGTTGGCAACTTATTTAGTGTTTTTTTTTTTAATTGTTTAGAGATGAAGGTTCAACTAAAATGAACAAATAGTTGAACTTGGTTTGAACAAAACTAAGCCTTCACTTAAATAACCAATCATTTGTATCGAAAGAACGAACAATAGAGACGACACCTTGACCAATGTAAGAAATCGCAAACTGCCCGTACAAACTTGTCACTTCTGTTGAGAAAAGTTATTAACTACTAAAAATACACTGACTTTTTTTTTTCTTTTTTTGTATTTTTTAAATGATATATAGGCCGTAAACCTAGAGGCTTATAACTACATTCATGCAATCGGAAGACTACATTGGTCCAATGCTTTTATGGAGGGTAGCCGGTACTACATGTTAACTCAAAACATTGCGAAATGCTTAAACAGTCTAATGAAGTACAATAGAGAGCTTCCGATATCAAAACAAGTCGATGGGATTCGTGGAAAGTTAATGGATTTTTTCTATATTTTGAGGACTACATCCATGCAGCTGAAGACACGCCTAACTCATTGGGAAGAAACCATTGTAGGCAAATCTACAGAAGGATCCCGACGTTTGAATTGTTGACAAGTAGTTCCCAATGAATTTCAGATGCAGTCTTGGGAGGTCACTGATGTTGTTCACCTAAATAGAAATAGTGTACATGCCACAGATACGACCGTGGCAATTGCCATGGCAAAGAATGGTGTAGTATTTCAAAAGCCACAGTTTGAACCTGTGAAAAATTTAAAAATTACCACAGCCATTTCATGTGGATAACAATAAAATAAAACCACACAAAACCATGGTCGTTTTGGCTTTAAAAAAAAATACTACCAATGGCCGAGGTTTTTTTATTTTTATTTATTTTTTAATATTTTAAAAATAAAAAATGAACCGGTTTTATTCCAATAACAATAAACTAAATGGTTCTTCCAAAACATCCAACCCAAACATGTATATAATAATAAAACATCCAACATTATTTCAAAACACCATATCGTAATCAACCATCTATCAACTAAAACATTAACATAATTAACAATGTAATTAACCATAACTAAATTTAATATTCAATTGAAAATGTTAAATGGATATGATCCTAAATTCAGGCCAATCTATGGCATCGCCTAGTGTGAGATCTTCCATCTTGCCTCGTCCGTTCATCAAGTCAACATTCCCATCAACGATCTCGTCTAAAATAATCCTTTTCCAACTTGATTCTTCAACAGACTCATTTGACTGTCTTCCATATGCAACACATGTATTTTTTGTCAAATGCAACAATTTCAACAAAGGTGAACTTGATTGATCAGTGGTTGCCTGGACGGATTGTGTCCTCTGACATGAGGAATCTTGCCTTACCTATATATATATATATATATATATATATATTATATATTAAGAAAAGTGAGTCATTCATCAATAGGAAATTTAATTATGTTAGGAAATATATTATTAATGTAAAATAAATAAAGTACCTAAGATGAACTCCCATGATTATCTCCACACACCACGACCCCCCCCCATGAAATGCAAGAATTTACTGCATTTCCCTCATCTGCCGATGAGATGCAAGAATTTACTGCATTTCCCTCATCTATCAGTTGTTCCACTTCTACATGAAAGGTGACATTCAACTTCTTCTCCTACTCTAATGCTCTTTTATAAGGAGCTGAATGAAAATGGCATACTTAGAAATTCTCAAACCCATGCCCTTCACACAAGTATCACAACCACATACCCGTGACAACAGGTCTTGGTCCAAATCGCATTGTGCAAAGGAAGATTCTCATTTATTATGTGAACTCTTTTCTGTAAAATGAAAAACATAATAAGGTTTAAACTCTGAACAATAATAAGGTTTTAAAACTATGAACAAGTCTGCTTTGTATGAAAATGATGCATGAACAAAAAAAAATGAAAAAGGAATTAAGATGAAAATTTTATGAATGCCTAAAGTTGCTTAATTGACTGATTTCTGTGTAGAATTTTTGCACAGATTGACTGAGTTGGCCTGTTTACGCCTTTGGAAAATCAACTTTTCGAAAACTTTTAGAACCAGAATTCTGGGATTTGACAGAACAACTATCAAGATTTAACATCTCTGAATTTTGAGTAAAAATAAGATGATTTGCCTTGGTTTTGAATCGCATACTTTTGGCTCAGTCATGCTAAATCCGCTGTCAATAGTGCAGATTTCTTAATTTTTAGAATTGTGACTTTATCCAATTCAAATCAGTTCTCAAACTTGATTCTCCCGCAACTTGAACATGGTTAAACAAAATCACAACACTAATGAATTCCATGACCAACTTTCCAACAATAAAACTCTTCATTAAATAAATTAGAAAAAATAGAATTTATAGCGTTAGAAAAATTTCGGACCCCGAAAAATATATCGGGTGCACAAATGTATTACCTGTTAATAAAACACTTCATATATAATATAACTCCAATGCCCCTCAAAACTGCAATATCAACAATCCATATCATCGCATCACATAGTACTTAAAACACTTCATTTATTTAACTCTAATGCCCCTCAAAGCTCCAATATCAACAATCCATATCATCACATCACATAGTACTTACATAATGAATTTAAGAAAGAGAATTCTTATATATCTTTAAAAAAATTAATTTGGTGACTTGTAAATGTGATAATCCCCTAACTAAATTAAGTGCTAGGGTTGTAAATGGGTTCCCGATTCTCCGATTACCCGAAGGTTCCGACCCGTTAGGCTCTAGGTCTAGGTCCTTCTTTTGGTCCCGATAAGCAAATGGTTTCGGTTCTGGATCTTTTTTTTGGAACCGATACCTAAACGATTCCAGTTTCAAATCCAAAGTGGCTCAGATCCGTGGACCCGGGACCCGACCCATTCTGTTTTCACATACTAAAGTTACCTTATGTTAGTGTTGCCTCCACTTCTGTCGACCTGAGTGGTGATTTAATTCACATAGTCATTGCTAGTCCCATACTGGTATTCAACCATAAAATTCATCCGGTCATCATCCACAATTAAATATTTAGGTCTGCCAATAACTTTTCATAAAAGAGAAATTCAAAACATAAGGCACTACTGAAGAATCAAATAAAAAATGCTAATACAAGTTGAACTGATACATAAATATGACACTGCTTTTCTCAAAAATACATCATTGTTGACTTAAAACACTTGATTGAATTATACATCTCTTTGCTTTACTAAAGCATAATTTTTTTAAAAAGAAAAACAAAGGTATTAGTCCAGACCCGGAACCATACCCAGAACCAGAACCAAACCCGCCTCACAAATGGTTCCGGTTCCGGTTCTAGTTCCCATTAATATTATCGGTTCCGGTTCCGAAACCAGTCTTTTAGTTCCGAATCGGTTCTGGTTCCCCTCTTAGAAAACGGTTCCGGTTCCGATTCCACCCTGGACCCGAACCGAAACCGACCCGTTTACAACCCTACTAAGTGCCAATGTAGTAAATTGGAATTAGGTTTTTCTTACTGTTTCTTCGCAGGAAGTAGAACCATCCTTCTTTGTATGAGATTCGAGCTAGACATCAGTAAGCGTGATCTCTTTGTCAGGATTTTTTTGCCGCTAAAAAATGTTAGAAGCCAACATCCCGATTACATAAAAAAAATTGTTGAAATATGGAAAAATAGGAAAATTGATAAATTGTGATTACCAGTTAATCGGCAACCCTCACTTGCCCCTTCCTACCGAAGGTGTGTGGGCACCTTATAACTTGCCTAGCGGCCTTCCCCAGCTTACTCTTTTCTTGTGCCGCACATGTCGCTTGCCTAACGGCTTCCCCAGCTTACTCTTTTCTTGTGCCCCACATGTCGAGCACATGTCGCTTGCCTAGCGGCCTTCCCCAGCTTACGCTCTTCTTGTGCCACACATGTCGAGCACATGTTGATAAAGCTCTCCAAATCCCCCTTGACAAATTTAGGTACATTACAAATTTAGGTACATTCTTTTTTTTATCCGCATCTGTGTGATATTTAGAATATATTTACCGCTTCAGTTTTGACTTCTGATTCCCCTAACACTCATTTACCTTCATAATACCCACTCTTTATTATCGATTGGGATTTCATATTTATTCTGCAAAGTAGATTATTTAGCAAGATAAATCAACCAAAAAATGTAAATAATATATGAAAATTGTTTGAACTAAACGCACAATTATTGACAGCTACTATGTCCCCTACTTGTCCTTCATTACATCGGGTTGTCTGACTATTTATCGAATGAGGGCGAAAATTATTCTTCATAGACCGCCCTATCATTGTGGACAAACACTACTAGAAAAAAGACTTTTAGCGGCCACCAAAAGCCGTCGCTAAAAGTGCACTGGCGGTCGCTAATAGCCTTTAGCGACGGCTCAGCAACCACCAAAACAGCGACGCAAAAAATTCGTGGCAAAAAATTCGTCGCAAAAAGTATTAGCGACCGCAACGTGGCAGTCGCTAATACTTTTTATGACAGCCTAGCTACCGTCATAAATATATATTTTTTTAATTTTTTAACGCTATTAGCCCTCGCTAATAGTTTTTTCATTTTTTATTTTTTTAAAATTTTCCATTAACGACCGCCAGTAGTCTTTTTGTTTAATTTTATTTTTTTTTATTTTTTTGCTAATTTTCCTGCTTTTTATACCTGTACCTAAATATATTATATCCAACTACTAGAATCAATTAAAAATATTAATACCAAAACAAAGTCTTATATTAATGATATTCAAAATATTACAAAGTTTCAACAAATTAAATTCATTACAAAAATAAACATATCGTCTGAGAAGGGTGCCGTGATCAATCCGATGCTCTCAAACCTGAAGAGAAAAAGGGAAATAAACATTAATAGTTAATTATAAAAATTGGCAATATATAGTAAATATAAACAAAATGAAAAATTAAAATTAAGATTTTGAAAGTTAAACCTACGTTTCAACTTTACGAGCAATCCGGGAGTCGAAATCCCGAGCCGTCAGTTTCGGCAGGTCAGGAATGACTATGGGCTAGTGCCCGTTCAGTTTCATGGGCACCGGAGCCCGTTTGCCCTGTTTGGGCGCTCGGAGGCCAATTTTCTAACTTTTAACATAACGTTTAAACTTAAAACTACGCTTCCACTCTATGGGCAATCAGGGAGTCGAAATCCTGAGCCGTCAGTTCCGGCAGATCAGAAATGACTATGGGCTCGTGCCCGTCCAGTTTCACGGGCACCGGAGCCCGTTTACCCTGTTTGGGCGCTCGGTGGCCAATTTTCAAACTTTTAACTTAACGTTTTAACTTAAACCTACGTTTCTACTCTACGGGCAATCCCGAAGTCGGAATCCCGAGCCGTCAGTTCCGGCAGGTCAGGAATGACAATGGGCCCGTGCTTGTTCAGTTTTATGCGCACCGGAGCCCATTTGCCCGGTTTGAGGGCTCGGAGGCCAATTTCCTAAGTTTTATAATAACGTTATAACTTAAACCTACGTTTCGACTCTACGAGCAATCCGGGAGTCGGAATCCCGAGATGTCAGTTCCAGCAGGTCATGAATGACTATGGACTCATGCCCGTCCAGTTTCACGGGCACCAGAGCCCATTTGCCCAGTTTGGGAGATCAGAGGCCAATTTACTAAGTTTTAACTTAACGTTTTAACTTAAACCTACATTTCGACACTACGGGCAATCCGAGAGTCGGAATCCCAAGCCGTCAGTTCCGGCAGGTCAGGAATGACTATGGGCTCGTGCCCGTCCAGTTTCACGGGCACCGGAGCCCATTTTTCCGGTTTGGGAGCTCGGAGGCCGATTTCCTAAATTTTAACTTAACATTTTAACTTAAACCTACGTTTCGACACTACGGGCAATCCGGGAGTCGGAATCCCGAGCTGTCAGTTCCAGCAGGTCATGAATGACTATATGCCCGTGCCCGTCCAGTTTCACAGGCACCGGAGCCCGTTTGCCCGATTTAGGTGCTCGGAGGCCAATTTATTAAGTTTCAAGTTAACGTTTTAATATAAACCTACGTGTCGACACTACGGGCAATCCGGGAGTCGGATTCTCGAGCCGTCAGTTTCGGCACGTCAGGAATGACTATGGGCCCGTGCCCGTCCAATTTCACGGGCACCAGAGTCCGTTTGCCCTGTTTGGGCGCTCGGAGGCCGATTTCCTAAGTTTTAACTTAAACCTACGTTTGGACACTATGGGCAATCCGGGAGTCGGAATCCCGAGCCATCAGTTCCAATAGGCCATGAATGACTATGGGCCTATGCCCATCCAGTCTCACGGGCACCGAATCCCGTTTGCTCGGTTTGGGCGCTCGGAGTCCAATTTACTAAGTTTTAACTTAAACCTACGTTTCCACTCTACGGGCAATCCGAGAGTCGGAATCCCGAGCTGTCAATTCCAGCAGGTCATGAATGACTATGGGCCCGTGTCCATCCAGTTTCACGGGCATCGGAGCCCGTTTACCCGGTTTGGGCGCTCAGAGGCCAATTTAATTTACTAAGTTTTAACTTAACGTTTTAACTTAAACCTACGTTTCGACACTACGGGCAATCCGGAAGTCGGAATCCCGAGCCATCAATTCCAGCAGGTCATGAATGACTATGGGCCCGTGCCCATCCAGTTTCACGGGCACCAGAGCCCGTTTGACCGATTTGGGCGCTCGGAGGCCAATTTACTAAGTTTTAACATAACGTTTTAACTTAAACCTACGTTTCGACTCTACGGGTAATCCTGGAGTCGGAGTCCCAAACTGTCAGTTCCATCAGGTCATGAATGACTGTGCCCATGCTCGTCCAGTTTCACGTGCACTAGAACCCGTTTGCCCAGTGTGGGCACTCGGAGGCCAATTTTCTAAGTTTTAAGTTAACGTTTTAAATTAAACTTACATTTCAACTCTACGGGCAATCCGGGAGTCGGAATCCCGAGCCGTCAGTTCCAACAGGTCATGAATGACTATGTGCCAGTGCCCGTCCAGTTTCATGGGCACCGGAGCCCGTTTGCCCGATTTGGGTGCTAGGAGGCCAATTTATTAAGTTTTAGGTTAACGTTTTAACATAAAAGTACGTTTCGACACTACAGGCAATCCAGGAGTCGGATTCTCAAGCCGTCAGTTTCGGCACGTCTGGAATGACTATGGGCTCGTGCCCGTCCAGTTTCACAGGCATCGGAGCCCATTTGACCTGTTTGGGCGATCGGAGGCCGATTTCCTAAGTTTTAACTTAACGTTTTAACTTAAATCTACGTTTCGACACTACAGGCAATCCGGGAGTCGGAATCCCGAGCCGTCAGTACCAGCAGGCCATGAATGACTATGGGCTTGTGCCCGTCCAGTTTCACGGGCACCGGAGCCCGTTTGCCTGGTTTGGGAGCTCGGAGGCCAATTTACTAAATTTTAACTTAAACCTACGTTTCCACTCTACGGGCAATCCGGGAGTCGGAATCCTGAACCGTCAGTTCCAGCAAGTCATGAATGACTATGAGCTCGTGCCTGTCCAGTTTCACGGGCATTGGAGCCCGTTTGCCCGGTTTGGGCTCTCGGAGGCCAATTTATTAAGTTTTAACTTAACGTTTTAACGTAAACCTACGTTTCGACACTACGGGCAATTCGGGAGTAGGAATCCAAAGCCGTCAGTTCCGGTAGGTCAGGAATGACTATGGGCCCGTACCCATCCAGTTTCACGGGCATCAGAGTCCGTTTGCCCGGTTTAGGCGCTCTAAGGCCAATTTTCTAAATTTTAAATTAATGTTTTAACTTAAACCTACGTTTCGACTCTACGGGCAATCCGGGAGTCGGAATCCTGAGCCGTCAGTTCCGGCAGGTCAGGAATGACTATGGGCCCGTGCCCGTCCAGTTTCACAGGCACCGGAGCCCGATTTGGGCTCTCAGAGGCCAATTTTATAAGTTTTAAATTAACGTTTTAAGTTAGACCTACGTTTCGACTCTACGGGCATTCTGAGAGTCGGAATCCCGAGCCGTCAGTTCCGGCAGGTCATGAATGACTATGTGCCCGTGCCCGTCCAATTTCACGGGCACCGGAGCCCGTTTGCCCAGTTTGGGCGATCGGAGGCCAATTTCTTAACTTTTATATTAACGTTTTAATTTAAACCTATATCTCGACTCTACGGGCAATCCGGGAGTCCGATTCTCAAGCCTTCAGTTCCGGGAGTACTTTCTAAGTTTCTACATATATAAGTTTCCAACTTTTTAAGTTTCAAAATATATTCGTTTCTAAGACAACTTAAAAAATTTCTATACATGTTGAAATCTGGAATTAAAAAAATAATTATACCTGGTCAGGATCAGTCGAGGATGCTGGATCATGACTGCCCTCTCCAACCGAGTCATGTCTTGCCCTGTGGCCGCTGCCAGCGTCAAGTGCCTGTAATTATTTATTATACAGTTAAAAACAATTAAAAAAATATATAAATATTGACACATCAATGACATAATTGACAATTTAAGTGTACAAAATTTTTTCTTACTAACTTGAGTAGTATGTGGCAGGTCTGATGTTAGCGGGCCGCGACTCTGTGATAGACGAGCCTCCAGCTCTTCCATCTCGGCTCTTAACTCGACCCTCATCTCTGCCCTGACCTCAGCCGTCACCTCCTCTTTGATCGCTGCCTTCATGGACTACAGCAACTGCTCGACCTCCTCATCTGTACGGAGGCGTAAGCCCTGGGAGGAGCGAGCACCGGATGACTCCGCTCGCACAACGCCCGTCCCATACGTGAGCCTGTATCCGTGCCCGTCCTGGCCAATGACGGAGTGGAATATCTCATCCCTCCGCGATGGCAAACTGCGCTCCTCCTCGGGCAAGTCCTCCAGGCGTGACTGAAACAGGGCCTGCGTAGTTGATTCATTTAATGTACTATCATGCATAAAAAGGCATAGTAATAGACAGATAATATAAGCGGTTCAATATAAAAACTTACGACGATAGCTGCAACCTCCGGGTGGCGAGGATCTTGATAACGCATCCAGATAGACATCCCGTCGACCGAACCGCCCTCGGTCCGCAACTATTTGGTGGCGAGTTATATTATTAGTATAATATCATGCAAAATGACAAAAATATAAATTACATGTACGATCTAACTTTTTACCTCATGGCGGACCTGGGTGATGTGTCGAGTCCCCAACCTGTGTGCGGGACCCTGCATTGCGTTGTTCCACGCATTTGTATCTGCCTCTCTATTTTTAATATTTATCAGTTAATTTTTATTAGTTACATTAGTCACTAGTAAATTGTTGAAATTAAAATAAAAAAAATTATAAGTTTCTCACCCGAGCCTCCTCACTCGTCCAGCACCGGACGAGTTGAGTCCACTGATCCGGGAGAACGCCCCTCGGAACTCGCATCAGTATGTTATGGGCATCCTGATGTGGCTTCCAGTGCTGCAACTTTATTTTATTTTTATGATCTTTCCACGACTTTCGGCACTTCGACATGCACACTGGCCGGAAGAGCTCAGGACATGCCCTCAAATTGTCCTTAAAAGGACAAATAATTTTTCATTAGATTATGGTTTAAATTGACACATCCTGTTAAGAAATGTTAAACTATTACCTTAACCTGCTGCCAGACACGGTCTAGTGTCTCCACCGGGAATGCCTCCCAATCGAGTGTAGTCAAAGGAAATGCATATGGATCCCGGACCATATGTCCCAATTGGCTGATGAGCTGCCGAGCATGCGGACCCACCGGATGCCACGTCTCATCAAACTCCATGTCAATGGAATTACCGAAATTCCACATCCGGATCCCTCTAGCAGGGACTCTCCCCCCGCTGGAAGATAGGCCTGTGCTCATAGAATCTATTCAAATTAGAGATAATCTAATTAAATTGAAATAAATTAATTTGATAGAATTAAAATGTCTAACTATATAAACGTGTACCAGTCTATGAAGCTGACGCAGTCGACGGACTCGAATGGGAGGTCGATGGCCTACTTAGTGGGGCCATCGAACTAGGCTAGGCGATACCCGGTGTAGAAGTAGGGTCCCCAGATGGCTCACTAGCCTGAGCCTAGCGCAGCAGCTCCTCGATCGTCCGCGGACGATCTCTCCTCTTTCGTCCTGACATATCTGTTCAAATGTTTGTAAGATAAATTAATTTAACGAGATAATTAAAATTAATATTTAAAAAAAATTACACTGAAATTTAATATTGGTGAATTAGTTCCCAACCGTTTACTGGTCGTGTAAGTCAACTATATCTCCTTCAATGGTTTCTCGAACCCAATTAACATCTTCCTCACGTTGAACAACTGCATTCTGATCAAGAACTTGTTAGGCGAATGCATCAATATCTCGTTCATCACATTCAATCTAATGCATCAATATTTTGCGTCGCTCGTTTCTCATCTACATCCTTGATGTGAAATCGAAAACCGTTGACATCACAAGTTGTGTAACGTCGGGCCGTTATGAAGGGACCATTCGCTAACTGGTTCATTTCATCGATCAAATTAGGATCGGTGGTTCTTCGTAAGTTACACATTTACGCAATGCATGTAATCACTGAATATCACTACATGAAAGTACTATGACAGGAACAAGTGAAATTAGTCCTAATGATTGAATACGTACGTGATTCTTGAACAATTCGTGAAATGACCAATAATGGGACTGATGAATTTCATGGGCTGTAGCACGAGGCATGTCCCGTTTGAGCTCATCGATATATGTCCTGCAATGCATAACACGTGTTAATGACAATTACGATAATTTAGGCAAGAAATTGGCAAGTTACATTTATGAATGAGTGATAACTTACTAAGTGAAAGCCACAACAGATGGGGTGTTGAATAACACCCACTGGTGAGCTTGAATCCACTCAATATTATTAAGATCAAATGGTGTACCTTCCCCAACTGGACCATCATTAGTCCGCGAGGGCCTAGTTAACTTTGTCTCAATATTATCATTGAGATATGTTGCCCAGAAATTGGTGCACTCATCCATCAAATATCCCTTAGCTATGGATGCCTCTGGACGGCTCTATTACGAACATACCTCTTTAATGTGTTCATGTACCTCTCAATCGGATACATCCATCTGAATTAGACGGGGCCACCAAGCGGGCTTCACTGGTTAAGTGTATGGTCAAGTGAACCATGACATCGAAAAATGCAGGTGGAAAGATTTTTTCTAGATGACACAATGTCACAGCAATCCTCTCTTGCAGACCATTCAACTCATCAATTCGGTGAACTCTAGAACACAGTTGTCTGAAGAAGTTACTAACTTCAATCAATGGCGTAACAACATTCTTAGGCAAATAGTTCCGTATGGAGATAGGTAGTAACTGTTGAATGAGAATATGATTGTCATGACTATTCAAACCCTGAAGTGTTCTTTCTTTCATGTTCACACGCTTAACGATATTCGAACAGTACCTGTCAGGAACCTTGACACCCTTCAGAACAGAGAGGAAGACATATTTCTCATCTTTACTCATCGTGTACTGCGCAAGAGGCATGTACGCCTTGTTGGACTCTCTCATCTGCAAGTGTAACGGTTTTCTCAAGCTCATTTCTTCCAAGTCACGGCGTGCATTGACACCATCCTTCGACTTCCCCTGAACACCAAGAATGATCCACAATATATTATCACAGACGTTCTTCTCGATGTGCATAACATCTAAGTTGTGCCTGAGTAAGTTATCTTTCCAGTATGGTAGATCGTAGAAAATACTTATTTTCTTCCAATTATGACTTTGCCTTCTATTTGTACCGGTAATAGGAGGAGGGGGGCAGTAAATCTTGAAAATCATACACGGTACGTACTTGCTCCTGCTTAAGCTGTGACACCAAATCAACTCCCGTCATTGTTCGAGGTGCTGGACCATATTCTCGAGTGCCGTCAAATGACACTTTCTCCCTCCTGAGCCTATGCAATGGAGGTAGAAAACGTCTATGACCCGTGTATACCCATTTTCTGTTATGCTTCAATTAAGTTGACTTCTTCTCCTGATTGCAGTAAAGACATGCAAACTCTCCCTTTGTGCTCCAACCTGACAAGTTAGCGTAAGCAGGGAAGTCGTTGATTGTCCACAATAATGCGGCGCGGAGTTTAAACATTTCATTGCCTTCGACATCAAATGTCATCAGACCATCAGCCCATAATTCCTTCAATTCATCAATCAAAGGTTGCATATATACATCAATCTTGTCCCCTAGTCCTCGTGGTCCATCTATAAGTGTGGATAGGATCAGAAATGTTGCTTCATACACATCCATAGCGGGAGATTATAAGGTACCAAAATAATTGGCCACGTACTGTGATTTGCCCGTCATGGATCAATATGGACTAAAACCATCTGCAGCCAAACCAAGCCGCACATTGCGAAAATCCAAGGCAAAGTCTGGGTTCCTCCGATCGAAGTCTTTCCGCGCTGGGGAATCTGCTAGATGGATTAACTTACTATCGTCCCTGCTATTCTCGGCATGCCATCTCATTAGTTTAGAAATATTTGATGACATAAAAAGCCGCTTCAGCCTGGGCTTAAGTGGGAAATATCTCACTTGCTTTGCTGCCACATGTTTGACACGATTGATAACACTTGCAGAACTATTCTAACGATTGTGACCAACCTTGTCCTCCTTCCATCTCGATGACTGACACATAATGCACGTATCAAGATGGGCATTCTCATTCCTAAACAACATACAAGACATGCATCAAAAGTCTCATACGTGAAGCTTAAATTTTCAGTTAACTTGCGAGCCTAATAGTAGGACTCAGCAAGTTTTGCACCGGATGGTAGCACTCGATGCAACAACTGGAGGAGCATATCAAAGGACGTGTCAGACCACTGCTTCAATGCCTTCAAATGCAACAACTCAACAATAAAGGACAATTTACTGAAGTCCTCGCATCCGGGATACAATTCTGTCTGTGCATCGCCTAAAATTTCAAAATATTTCATGGCTTCTTCATCGGCACCGGAGCGAGGACTACTCCCACCCACGCCGTCAGTCTCACAGCTTGTGTATTCGGGTGCCAACCCCCATGCGATATCATTTAGCATCGTGATTATCGGATCAGTCTCTGACATATCATCCACCTCAATTTCATCTCTAACCCGTTTGCGACAGGAAACATACTCTTCTCCATGTCTTATCCAATTCTTGTACTGCTTCAAGAATCTGTTCAGAATCAGATACTCTCGGACAAGCTCTCTTCTGTAATAATACCGATTCGCACATTTTCTACATGGACAACTGATGAACTCATTGTCAAACCCATTGGTAAATTCCATGAACTGGTTAATCTCCTCCATGTATTCCCTGGACATCCTATTCAGTAAATCAATCCAGCTCTTGTCCATCTCGGTAACTATTTCTGTGGAAATCTAAAATGAGGAAGTACAATTAGCCCGATGTACCGTGCATCATGCAAGTCACCTATCCATAAACTGCAAACTCCTTACTACAGGGTGGTTGGTCCTATCCCATTCGAGAATGCACGATCCAACTTGCACTCAACAACTCGAATGCTTCATCCCCTAGTCAGACAAAATTTCGGCAGCATATCCGCGTGGTTCTTCAAGTACACGACACAGATACAACATCAGTCGTACCTATGTATGTACCCAGAGAACAACGGGACATCAACCGAAACTCTATCTAACATCGGACTTGCATCGGCTATTGAGTATAAGATGGGTAATTGCATTCCCAAACTATCCAAACTGGACAATTCAAGAATCGCATACGACAAAGTTCGAATGTACATCACAAGAACGAATCTAGTCAAAGACCCAATCCGTCGCGTCAAGGATTACCGAACAGATGTACACAATTCTTGAACGGGTCTAAGTTTCACTAATGCATGCAAATAAATAAAAGTTCCAGTGGAAGGTTCACAACAAATCAAGTCTTCAAATATAAAACCATCTATAGCAGTTCTAAGTTTGTTTGTACCATTAATTAACCTAATATTTAACGAACTTAAATAATAACTATACGTTTCTAATTTTAGTCATTTCACTTTGTTTTCTAATTTGTTTCTAACTTTTATTGTTTGTTATTGGTTTACCTAGTATCTAAAGGATTTGAATTTGGATTTGGATTGGATTAGATTGGATTAGATTGGATTGACCCCAAGTAATAAAGATTTGATTGGATTCTAAGTACATTGGATTGGATTGAGTCCAAGTAATGGATATTAGATTAATGATTGAGCCCGAAAAATAATTATTCTTAATTGATATTTTTGAAGACTTTTATTAAAGTAATTTAATACTAATTTGTACTCATTTTCAATTTTCTGATCACTAACAAAGAATCAGAACCAAGAATCAGAACCCTAGCCACCAAATCTAAGAGGTATCCATCTTCCTTTTTACCATCTCAAAGTGTCTCCATTTCCACTAGACTACCCATACAGCCATACTTGATCAAGTGAGCCACATTTGAAATCTGAGTTTCTAATATCGGGAAACCTAAGTTTTCTAGTGATTTCTTGTCGTTTTATGTGAAGATTCATGGTTTGTTTGATAGTGTTCTCGTCTATTCTCATGGAAAACATCCTGAAGTTTCAATTATAAGACAGCTTCCAATCATGATTCTTAATTCTCTTCTCTGTTTCTCTGAACTGGATGAGGCCCCTACTGCCATCTTTTGTTTTCTATTCATATCTTAAGTTCAATTGAAAACCTTCAAGCATTATTCTGTCAGAAATGGATTTGGGTAATTTTTTATGTCCTACTCTTCCTTCATCAAAACCTACTATTTTCACCTGGTCTTGTTTATCTTATTTCCATCTTTGTAATATGCCTGATCCGCTAACGATCAAATTCTAAAGCTGTGGCAATTATAACTTACGTATACACAAAACATAAGTTAATAAGCAACTTCACTTTTTTACTATTACATCTCAATATTAAAGTAACCTATTTGAAATACTAATTTAAACATTATGTTACAGATGATAAAAATCAGTCACCAAATAGTTCTCTTAAGTCTTAAGCATTAGAGGAACCATGGAAAAAAAAAAGGGAGATTTGGTATAAATCTTTAGACAAATTATTTCTTCCATAGAAGATCGAAAAACCAAGTTCCATATTCAAATTTAGGCTATAAACTTCACAGGAATTAAGGACAAATTACATTCAAAAATAGAAAAAGAAAAAACTTATAATGCAGAAATACCTAGGAAGAAATTCTGTGACACACACAATCATTATTCATTAGAAAGATTATTTATAGGTGCATGATCAAAAAACATATATATTAACTGTCAAATAATATTGGTAATTCTAGTAGTGATTGTGAAGAATGAAAGCAACATTCTAGAAAGAAACAGGTCCCTTGCAAATAAGGATCCAAGTTTACAACTAACAAGAAGATGTGCCATTGGGAGCATAGAGTAAAAGTAGATAAGGGTGCAGGAAGATGAATAGGTAGAAAGCAATAGTTGGTTGTAGTCCTAGATAAAACACCAATACACCCAGTTGAGCTTTCTGATAGTATTCTATAACTTTGGAGGGTTCTTCTTTAAAGACTTAGCCTAGAAGTCTACTATCTTCAGTTCAAAGATTAAAGTAAGCCACATACATATATTTATAAATAATCAATCACCAAAACCTAGATATACTTGTTATCTTGTCTTGTAATAACCCAGTAAAGGACCATGTTTCGTGAAGCTCTCACATCTCCTGAAGACTGTGCAACATTGCTTTTGACTTTGGTCCCTCTTTGTTCTTCCTCCAGCTCTAACATTTTTTTTAATTGGAAAAATGGTCGGCCCCACATTCTTTTTTCTATCTATTGTTAATATTGAGGGGTGGCTCATGATATCTAACCCCGAGTAAAGAACTGTCATATATTGTAGTTTTTCATTTTTTTTCTTACCTGTAAACTATAGCCTATATTTTTCCACCTAGAAGCATATGAATCATCAATGATGGACGGGGTGAAAAGATTTATAATTGAATATGGGGTGATCCAAAAACAGCCCTATTGGTCATTATAGGGGGGTTCTGTTGGCACCACGAAAAGTGCTCTTCCCACCGCAGATATTATGCCAATTTTTTTAAAAAATAAAATCATTACATGAAATGACTAAAATAGACATCTAGAAAACCATGTTGAAAATCAAATATTTCTCTTCACACACATAACTCATCCCTCATCTCTCTCCTCTTCACACAAACGGATTACATCTAACTCATACCATTTTCACATTCTCATTCCCCCATTGCAGCCCACATTTTCCTTCTTCCTTCACTCTCATTATTTCTTCATTCACTCTCTTTACAGCACTGCACCACTCACCCACAGTTCACCTTCTTCCTTCTTCCTTTTACCCTTGCTCCCATCAAATTCCTTGGTTGTAGTTGAATCAAACCAAATATAGCAATGGACAAGGAAATGAAAAAGGAAATCGTGTCTTTCGATCCTAATAGCAGCGAAAAGGTTAGTGTGGTTCATTATTTCAGTGTTTTTGTCAATTTTTTCAAGTTCTGTATTGTAGTTGTTCGCGTTTAGTCCGGACTGGTCTGACAAAACATTTCTGGAATGTTCTGACAAACTATACCGAACATTCCTCATATGTTCTGAAATTAACTTCCGAACATACACCATATGTTCTGAAATTAATTTCAGAACATACAACATATGTTCGAAACTTAATTTCCGAACATATGAGGAATGTTCGGAATTTATATGTCGGACATATAGTATATGTTCTGATTTATTATTCCGAACAGTACTGATACCGCCTTCTGGTTAATGTGCAGCCATCCACAGAAGAAAGCCAAGTTCAGTCAGCTTATGTAATGGACTTTACAGATGTGTTTACTACCGAAGAAGTAAGACATCATATTTAAATTTCTTTAAACATATTGTGTATTACTAATGTCTGATTCAATGGTTATGTGTTTAGATATTTCACAGCCGATATGCATTAGTGAACTGGGCTCATGATGTGGGTAAAAGAAATGGTTTTGTCATTGTCATAAAGGTGTCAAATGCTGCAAGGCCTGGAATAAAAGCTAGGGTTGTCCTAGCATGTGAGAGAAGTGGCCAATTCAAGCATTGTAAGACAAAAGACGAGAGGCCTACTAAAAAGAAGATCAAGCAAACAGGATCGAAGAAATGTAGATGCCCTTTTACATTAAAGGGCAAGAAGCTTGACACTTTTGATGATTGGATGTTGGAAGTAGCATGCGATATACATAATCACTCTGCTGCAGAGTATCTAGAGGGTCATTCATTCGCAGGGAGACTAACAGAAGAGGAAACACAATTGATGGTTGATATGTCCAAGAGCATGGTACGACCAAAAGATATTCTGGTTACATTAAAACAAAGAAGTGCCTTAAATGTAACTACAATGAAGACCATTTACAATGCACGTCATAGGAACAGAGTTGTTGAGCGGGGTGGAGGACACAGATGCAACAACTGATGGGAAAGTTGACAGAGCATAAGTATATTGAATGTCACAGGAACAATCAGGACAGTGACGTTGTTACCGATTTGGTTTGGACGCATCCAACAAGCATACAGTTGTTGCGGTCATTTTCAAATGTCTTAATAATGGATTGCACTTACAAGACCAACCGATATCGCATGCCCTTACTGGAGATTGTCGGAGTGACTTCAACAGATATGACTTTCTCTGTATGTTTTGCTTACATGGAAGCCGAACGCGAAGTCAACTATACATGGGTACTGGGTGTTTTACGTTCTCTCATTGGTGAGGACGCTCTTCCTAATGTTATTGTCACAGACAGAGAATTGGCACTACTAAAAGCCATCAACAATGTATTCCCTAATGCAAGGCATCTATTATGCAAATGGCACATAAATAAGAATGTCCTACCAAAATGTAAGAAGTTGTTCGAGACCAAGGAGAAGTGGGATAGATTTATATTGCATTGGAATATGTTGGTTCATGCCTCCATAGAAGAAGAGTATATTGATCATCCGCGTAAGCTAAACCAAGAGTTCGCAACATATCCATCAACACTTCAGTACGTCAAGGAGAGTTGGTTAGATGCATACAAGAAGAGATTTGTATCCACGTGGGTTGATAAATGCATGCATTTTGGGAATACTACGTCAAACAGGTATGTCTTATAAATTAATTTTGAAAGGTTGATGCTTTATGCGTATTTATATATGATGCATCATTAATTATTATGTTGTTTATATAGGGCCGAGTCTTCACATTCACAGTTGAAGAGACAACTTGGATCATCTCAGGGTACTTTTGAGTCAAATTGGGCAAAAACACACAGCTTGCTTGAACTACAGCATACAAGTATTAAAGCTTCATTCGAGAAGAGCAAGACAATAGTGCAACACAGTTTCAAGGCCTCTGAATTTAAAGAGCTTCGTGGGAACATATCACGAAATGCCTTGGAAAAGATTTTGACAGAAACTAAGAGATCAAATCTGGTTGGAATTGATAAGATTGCAAGTGGATGTATTATCCGTTCCACACATGGGTTACCATGTGCGCAAGAGATTGCTACATATGTTTTAGAAGGACAGCCAATTCCCCTTCAGTGTATACATCCGCATTGGGTCAAGCTTGACATAAATCCGAGTACCATTTCGAGCTCTAATATGGAGTTGGACTATAAGACAGAGTTAGAGTTACTTGAAAAGCGGTTCAATGAATTTGATCAAACAAGAAAACTGTAACTCTTAAAGAAGATGAGGGAGCTATCAAAGCCTGACAATACGTTTTTGTTAGAACCAGAAGCAAAGTCCCGAACCCGTGGGCGACCACGCATTAGGATTGATACATCTACGAAAAGGGAACCAAGTGCTTTTGAGTTGGTACAATCTGCACAGGGCAGTCACTCACCTTCTCCCATCATGGTTAAGGCACCGTTGGGACAGAATAAAAGAAAGAAAGAAAAGCCTAGAGTCGTGAGAACAAGATCTAAAAATGCCAGTTCTTATAGTACACAGTTCTTAGAAGGATTAAGGCCTTTTATTCTAAATATCAAAGATTTTGCAGCCGATGGTAATTGTGGTTTTAGAGCGATTGCTACTTTGATTGGTCATACTGAAGATGGATGGAGACAGGTTAGGAGAGAACTATTGCATGAGTTGCTACACCATGTAGAACATTACAAGCAGTTATACGAAGTGGAAAACAGAGTTGAAGAACTCATTGAAACACTATCGTACTATGAGGATAATCCTTCGTACAAGCATTGGTTGACTATGCCTGACATGGGGCATCTTATCGCATCTCGGTACAACTTGGTCTTATTTCACTTCAGCATGGCACAATGTTTAACCTTTCTTCCTCTAAGGTCACCACCATTGCCTGTATCTACTCGATTGGAGATAGCGATAGGTTTTGTCAATTCTTGCCATTTCGTTCAGGTATTGAAAATGAAAATTGTCTTATAAAATTTTTTCAATTACAATATGTTGACGTATTAACAAGTTTATTTATTTATTTGTAGGTTTTCATGAAACCAAATCATCATGTACCACCCATTGCCAATAAATGGAAAGAATTCCATCATCCTTGCGCTAGCCAATGGGAATTAGCATACGAAGATCGAATCAGGCGTTTTAAAGAGACTATAAGTCCAGATGTAGCCACCTGTGAGACCGTCTCATTGGATTGAGAAGAATATTTTTTTTTTGTTTTTTTGCCATAGAAATTCACTTAGCCACATTGTTGGCAGAGTTCATGTATTCTCTAACAGAAGATCCCATGTATGGACAACATTTTTAATTTAGAAATGCAAGTTGAGTTCTTTTCCACTTTGTCTGTACAACCATGTTCATCAAGATTGTGATTACAACCACATTCCAAGTGTAAACAACCATATTCCAAAAACTGTGATTACAACAAAGAGTTCCAAATGTAAACAACCATATTCCAACACCTGTGATTACAACCATGTTCCAACCCATAAAAAAACGCACCATCAATGTAACCAAAATGAAAACAAAATAACTGGTAGTCTTAGGATTTGGTCATCTTCCAAAATGAAATCAGCTACTGTCCTTCATCAAGATTGTGATTACAACCACATTCCAAATGTAAACAACCACATTCCAAGTGTAAACAACCATATTCCAAAAACTGTGATTACAACAAAGAGGTCCAAATGTAAACAACCATATTCCAACACCTGTGATTACAACCATGTTCCAACCTATAAAAAAACGCACCATCAATGTAACCAAAATGAAAACAAAATAAATGGTAGTCTTAGGATTTGGTCATCTTCCAAAATGAAATCAACTACTGTCCCTACGGTGCCTGCGTGCATAAGTACGAGCAGTCATGCTGGGGTGTCGAACCGTGCGTTTCACCTCTTCAATGGTCATTCCACGCAACACATGTGCAGCCTGCTCTACGTGAGTGTAGATCCCATGTGGGTCATCAGTCCATCCATCTGGGCCCCTCTCCATGACTCTATCAAGGACCGCATTGCGCTGTAAGTAACATCCCATGTCATTAACTCACTGAAACATTTAATAAAAAAATGTGTAATATTGCTCAATTAATTATACCATCTCATAATCGATGTTTGCACTATGTTGTGCATCTCGAGGAGGGGGGCGAAAACTTGATTGGAAGTTAGGATTTTGAAGCAGCCTCCATGACACTCTTGCATACCAAGCCATGTACTGTGGTACGCAATCAGAAGGACGTCGAATTGCAACACTTCGGTTCAACCCAGACAGTAGGTGATCATTCCATCTTTCCCACACTTGATCATAATATTGATACGCAATATGGTATGCATTTGCGGTCGGACCTCGTGTAGCACGAATTGGGATTAATGGAGATGGAGGAATAGTCTGCACCCGACCAAACTGCCTCAAGATCCTATCTGGCTGATAGGGCTCAACAACGTCCATGGACTTAATGCACCCACAGTAGAAGGCGACCTGATTAAATGAATGATGCAGTCTAATATCGCGGTAGGGATCCCATGTGACCTGCATGACCAAAAAAATTATAGGAAATATCATACTATGGAAAAGTGGTTCTCATTTAGTCCAAGAACTAATGAAAAAGCAATTTTTAATACCTCCTCTGCACTCATATAATCAAGCCGCTCTCGCAGTGCCTGTAGGGGAGCAACAGTCTCCCTACGAATGAGCCAGCGATGCACTCGGGGTTGAGTGACTTCATATAAAATGTTAGACGTTGGAGCGAAACACTCGAAATGCTCATAAATTCACGCCTCTAGTAGCGTAAGATATCCAGCAATTTGTTTAACTTCCTTACGAGTAGCCAATCCCAGCTGTCGATACAAATAAGACAGAGCGGCGGCACCCCATGCATATGTACGGACACTCGACAAGTCTATCAATAACGTCAGATATATAATTGGCACACGTGTGCCACTCTTGTCCGCGAACAATGTACAACCTAATAAATAGAGAAGATATGCTCTCGCTGCACAATCAACCATGTCATCTCCATCCTCATCGGTTATGTTTGAGAACCTCCCTCTTAGCCACTCCAATCTAACAGATTGGCCCCGAACCTGTTGTAGCTCATCATTTGCCTCATTTGGATGAACTCCCAGAGCGTCAATAAGGAGCGAATGAGCATCTTGAAAGGTCATTCTACCATTATGCACAATAGAACGACCAGTTACCGGGATCCCAAGTATGGTGGCAACATCATCTAGACTTATTGACATCTCACCGAACGGCATGTGAAAAGTGTTGGTTTCAGGTTCCCACCTTTCCACAAAGCAAGAGACAAGAATCTTACTAACAGAGCGGTATGATGCTGTGATAAGTGGTCTCAAGTTAGATCTATCCACTAACTCTCTAAACCTGTCACTCTGATTCAATTGCCAGTGTGGTATTTTCTGTCCATGGCTAACACACCTCAGCGGGGCACGTTCCTGCATTCCGAAAATATTACATTATTGAATAATGTAACCAATACATTGAGCTTTATGTCAAATAAAGAGAAAAAACCTTATCAACAAAAAAACATACTTGTGAATGCCAAATGTATGCAGCTATGTGTGTGTGGAAACTGGGCAGCAAAGAACGATCTTCTAGCCCCGCAGTTATTTCTTGCTCAACATCAGCTTCTTCTTCTACTTGTTCATCACGAGTTCCTTCTTCTTCATTACCTTCTTCCAACTCATATTATGGTTCCCGTGCTTCCTCTACAACCTCCTCAGTTACTTGACGGCGCCGCCTATTGGAAGCTGTCGGTCTTACTCTAGAACTGCTTGGCCTATCCAGTTCTGAAATATTGGAAAACGAGTTATTAAAAAAAAAAGGAAAAAAATTACAAATTTCACCATGTATTGTTCGGTACTGTGTTTTAGAACATTCATCAAATGTTCCTCATATATTGTTAGAACATTGATCAAATGTTCGAACATATATTTCAGAACATTTTATGAATGTTCCGAATTATAAAATTCGAACATTTCCATAATGTTCGAATTATACATTCAGAACATTCATAAAATGTTCTGAGATATATGTTCGAACATTATTGGAATGTTCTAACCTTCAGGTTCGAACATATCGCGACAGTGAAGTAAAAAATTTTTTGAAAAAATGCAACCAGATTAAAAAAAAAAAACTTTTTTGGCGTCTCAGATTGGTATGTCCCTTTGAACATATTTTTATGCAAAATAGTTGCTGGAATGACCTATTTGAATAAATAGCACAATGAAAATGGTGAGGAAGAAAGGTAAGTTACCTGCCACTAAAAATGGAGGTTAATGGTAGAAGAGGTCTTCCTTCTTCCTTATCTGCTTCTGTACTTTTCACTTGGCTAATCATCCAGAAGAAATGTAGGTCGAAATGGGTACTCCAAGAACTTTCTCCGGTGACAGTTTGAATGGAGAAAGGAGAGAACGTTGAAGAAGATGTGTGGGAAGAGAGAAGAGAGAAGAGAGGAGTTGTAAATGACAGGGGCATTTTTGGTATATTGATGGGTGCAAAGAGAAATATCTGAAAATAATCCTATTTTATACATCGGTGTGGAGAGAAATTCGGTGGGAAGAGCACTTTTCATGGTGCCAACAGAACCCCCCGTCATTATATCGAGTAGATATTAATTGAGGATGAAGAATGTCTAAACCCTCAGATATTATCTTCCACCTGACTGCCATCATGCAATGGTGCCCATGATTTGAATGGTCTAGATATTCCTGATGTTAGATACTTGCATGGGGGGTCAGAGGCAAGCATTTCCCTTAAAAAATCATTTTAGGGCCTATTCAAGCCATCAATATTCTGAAGTAAAGACAAAGTAAAACCACGTACTTCTGTATTAAAAAAGAAAAAATCAACAAAAGAGGATCTGAAATGAAAATAGAGAGGGTCTAGTTAAGATTTCTACTTTCTATAGGAGTCGTGTCTAGACATTTATAACCACACATTATTTCCAATTCTTTAAAGATGATGATGAAAAGAAATTTCATTGCATATGTTCAAGGAGGATCATGTCCACTTTTGCTAATGTACTATTACTGCTGTATGATAAGAAGGAATGAACATGGATATATAACAAAGTGGCAATGCCAAGGAATGTTTGTTCAAAGTGGACCAGGCCACAGTAGCTTGCAAATCCACAAGTGATTATAAATTATGAATCTCAGTCAGTTTGTTTTCCAAAGGATTTATCAGTATTTTCTTCTTCTTCTTCTTCTTCTTCTTCACAATTGAGAATTTCTCATATTAATATTGTTTGACCAAAAGCCCCCTTTTACTATAGGAATTCAATAGGAAAGTTTTCCTGGAGTTTTCTCCCGGCCTGTTAAGAAATCAAGGCGTACAAGTCGGTCATTCTTTCACAGAAACTCAAATGTTTCTAATGAGGTTTTTAGGTACTGTAAGTAAATGAAGAATGAACTAGATTTCAGTTTGGAAATCATCATCATCATCCACAAAACCTTCCAAATTACAACTAAAACAAGCAGGCAATAATTCACAAAACCCAATTCAAAGCCCCAAAACAGAAGGCAAGATCTCACTTTAATAGGACATCGGTGTTGGAAGGGAACCACGTGCTCCGAAGCGCTGCACGCCGATCAGCAGACGTGAATCCGGTCTGGACTCCGACGAACTCAGGATCTTACGCCGTTCTCAGTGCAGAGTGAGAGGGCACAGTGGCGTGGGCGCAGTGCAAAGGGAGAGGGAGAGGGAGAGGGAGGGAGAGGGAGAAAGAGAAATAGAGAGAGAGGGAGAGGGAGAGGGAGTGGGTGGGTGGGAGGGAGGGAGGGAGGGAGAGAGAGAGAGAGGAACGGTGCAAAGCAGTGGGAGAGAGAACGGTGCAGAGCAAGAGGGAGAGGGAGGGAGAGAGAAATAGAGAGAGAAAGGGAAAGGGAGAGGGAGAGGGAGGGCTCCGACGGTGGCGTGGCCGGTGCGGCGGGAGGGCAGAGCATGGGAGAGGGAGGGAGAGAGAGAGAAAGAGAGAGAGAGAGAGAAATAGATAGAAAAGGAGAGGGAGGGCTCCAGCATAGACGGGCTCCGGCGGTGGCGTGGCTAGTGCGGCGGGAGAGCAGAGCGCGAGAGGGGAAAATAATTGGGAACGAAAGTGAAAAGGGAAGGAAAGTGAAAAGCGGAATTGGGAACTAAGTTTCGTGGGTATATAAGTGGGGATTTAGCGACCGCTGTTGCGGCCGCCATTGGCGGTTGCTAATGTTACTATTTGCAACCGCCAATGGCGGCCGCCCGCTTTTTGCAACGCGAAAAGCCTAAACTCTAGTAGTGAAACAAGCTGCATTGTCACCGATGGGTTGCCCATCAATGTTAAATGTCAGCGGGGAGACATGAACTATTACAAATGACATCAACTTATGAACATTAAAAAAGTTAATATCTCAAATTAACGTGAATTGGGATAGGCATTTTATACTCTCAAATTAACGTGAATTGGGATATGCATTTTATATAGAAGATATCAAATTTTTACATTTATGATTATGTTACATTTAAAAATAATATCAACATGCAAAATGACATAACAAATAAGATGCTTGGAGAACTAAATTTTCACCAGAAAAGAAAGATTAAAAATGCATGTAAAACAAAAATAAAAAGATAAACCTAGCTAACCTCTCGGTCTTCCTATTATCATAGGAAAATCAGAACAAACATCCATTAATACTTATAGTAAGGGATACTGATCATCATCATCATCTCTAAATCAACAACCCACAGACAAAAAATTTACTTATTTCCACCAAAGCACAAATTGACCCCAAGATTTTCTAGAATTAACCATCAATAGAAAAAATTACCCATCTCAAGAATGCAGCAAAGGATCCAACATAAAAAAGGAGACAACAGAGGCTAGAGAGCTGAGATGAGGAAACCAAAAAAAAAAAAAAAACACCAATTAAAGAAACCCTAAATCCACAAAATCACTAAATTAAAAATAAAAAATAATAAAATAAAAAAACCCTGAATCCCCCTTGATGCATATATGTTAGAACCCTAACACTCAACAACATGAAAATAAAGAAAAACAATAAAAAAACAGAATTTTACCTTGATTCAAAACACTAAAAAACAATCAATTGATTTAACACATCTTGGTTACAAACAAGTTTATTAAAATGATGGATAGAAATAAAATAAATGAAGAGTACTATTACCAAAAAAAAAAAAAAAAAACACTAAACTTGGTTCATACAGATTTCGGTTCCTTTCTCAAGCAGTTTAGTCTTCATATAGTAACATTTCAACTTATAGAAAAAGAAAATGTTGTCCTTCTTGGCATAGCAAACTCCCTATGAGGTGTTTCAACAAATAGATAGTAGTTTTCAAGGAATTTTTACTAACAGATAGTCTCTCAGGAATTTTTACAAACAGTTGAGTCTCTCAGGAATTTTTACAAACAGTTGTCAATTGCATTCAAAGTGAAAAGAAAATACCTTGAAAAAAGAAGATAATGGGTAGGCAATGACAGTTGGGTGAATCAGTGAGATGGGTTCAATAAGAGGGCCTGTGAGAATATGAGGGTAGTTGTTAGAGTCAAATTTAAGAGATAGCCAATCAAAAAATAAATCAAGTTTCTACCATGTAAAACAAACAAACAAACAAACTGAAGAAGAAAAACTCAAAGTTTTCTTAGAAAAAAATAGCGAAAAAGTTTACAACAAGCCCTAGTTCAAATAGATTGTTAAGAACTAAAGAAAAAAACAATATCAAGAGATCTAGCAATATGAAGAAATCAGTCCCAATAAACTAACGACACAAAGAAAAGTCTGTTTTTTATTGTGAAATGCAGAAAAATAAGAAAATCAAGCTCCCATCAAAATGTACAAATAAATCCTTATGTATCTGTAACCAAGCCAATCCCAAGCCATCCTTGTTTCCTCGGTCATTGAGAATATTTTTGTGTGGTTTAATATACCATTATTATCTGAAAAATATTCAAATCCACGACCTGTTATGATAGCATTGAACAATTTGAAACCATATGTATTCTTCAATCAACATTTTAACCATTTACTTACCAAACAAGTCGTGCAGTGTGAAGGGAGTACTACCAATCCTTCAATCAATGACATTCATATACCCTTCAGAAGTCTAAAGAGTATAATTCAAAACACAATTAACCAGACTGGGGTGATTTGGAAGAGGTGGTTGCCACCTACCCATCTACAAAACTACCCACAGTTGTAATTGGCCTGGATCTCATACAATTGTAAACATGCACTAAAATATCAGAGATAGAAAAGCGAGCAAAGCTAAATTATGTTAACTAAAATAAATTATAAAAGTGAAGAACTGAAGTTTTAAGAAAAGACAACATATATGAGCCCTAATTTTCCACAAAATCTAATTCCAAACCTACAATCAATTTCTGCAATATCACTAAACAAATCTACCCAATACTGCACATATATAAGTCCAACCCCAAAACAGCTAATTTCATGTATCATTCTGAGGTTTTGGCACATGGATAAATCTACACTACAGACGGGTTGGGGTGGGGGGGGGGGGGGGGGGGGGGGGGGGGTGGTGGGGTGTGGGTTTCTGAAGAGGGGATTATTCTTTCAGGTTCTAGTTTGGGTTATGCCCAAGCTAGAGAATGTCTACAACTACAAGACTATGCCAATTGGTTTCCAGATTTGGTTAGATTTCAATGAGATTAATCATATGTAAAGAGAATAAAAATAGATGGAGCACAGATTTAAAGGGCTTTCCCCATTTTAGGGTTCACAAATATGAGGAAATCATCAATGCAGAGTGGATCTGTGGAAGAAAAAAAGAAGAAAGACAATCAAAATGCACAGGTCTGTGCTTGAAGATGAAACCAAATTTGGAACTGCAAAGAATATGGTGAAGATGATGCAGAGGAGGGATGACAAGAATCTATCAAAAACGAGTAAAGATGAAAGATGTACCGACGCAGGCCGACCAATGGGCCCCGTTTGAAGGTTTATTCCAAAAGGACCAAAGTCCAAGACCATAAGTAAAGAAATTGAATTGGCGGTTTCCTAATTTAATAGAATTCTAGAATTAGTAGATTTCTTTAAATACTTTGATTAGGAAGTTTTTTAATTTCAAAGATTCTTAGAATTAGAAGTTCTTAGTAGAGATTGATTACTAAAATTATGATTGACACTCTATTATATATAGGATGTAATCCCTTCTCTTGGGATATACAGAAAATTAATGAAATATTGAGTTCTCTCAAACGTGTTTCTCTCTTCTCGTCTCTGGTGTGAGGCCAAGACTTCCTATCTAAGCCGTTTGGCTTGAGGAATAGCCCGTTGGCTACCCTCCTTTTCCTTGCGCTGCTCCAATTGGTATCAAAGAGGAAATCTGTTTCAGATCGCCGGTTCCAATCGCCGATTGAGGTAATATGATACTTTCTGTCATCCTCTTCATCACCGATACCCAACCCCAGCCAAAACCACCACCACCCAAATCCCTGCTCCCTGCCTGCGCCCAACTCAGCAGCACCCCAACACCCAACCCCAACCACCTTCCTTTCCAAAAACCCAAAAACCCCACATCATTCCCAAATATCCCTCATCGAAACCACAAATTCCCATCCCCAAATCAGAACCTCCGCTACCCAATCGAACCCAAATCTCATAGCCCCTATACCCTAGCACCCAATGTCCCCGTTCGAACCTAGACACCACACCCCCATTCGCCCAACCCAAAGGGAAAAATAAAAAAAAAAGAGAGTGACAGCGAAGAGAAGACTGCACAGCGAAAAAAAAAGTACATACCTATGCCATCACCTAAGTCGTCGTCCTCGTCGCTGGCCATGTGTGTCGCCACCCCCAACCCCGTTCCACCGAAGTCCCCTGCACCCATCATTCAACCCTTTCCTCTTCAAACAGTAATGAGGAAAGACATTTTCTCCTTCAGCCCCTTTTCTCCTTCTACGCGCCAGTCCCGAGGCACTACACACGTGGGCCTGCATCACAACAGGCCCTCTTCCACCTTTTAGGCCCTAGTTTATGTCGAGCCCGACCCAACAAGTAGCAAAATAAAAAATAAAAAAATTCAACAGCAACAAGTCAACATGTCTACCCGCACCGGAGCCACATTCAGAGGTAAATTCACAGACCGCCAACGTGATAGCTACATCATGGAATTAATGGACAGAATGGACAAAGTTGAAGAATGCCTTCAGAACACGCCCCCTCCGGGCAACTGAAATAATGGCAACTCAAGACCTTCCACCAACAAAGATGGCAGTAAAGCACCAGGGGGAAGCAACCAACATGCAAATGTAGAGATTTCTATCAATAATGAACCACAGGAAACTTGTCGGCAATTTATGGAGCGTATTATGGATGAAACTGATAATGAAGACTATCATGGCCAACGAGATGACATCACCAAGAAGGTACTTGTTGATGTTCCTGATTTCTTTAGACGCATGAATGTGAAAGTCTTCACCGACTGGATTACAGCCCTTGAAGATTATTTTGAATGGTACAATATGAACGAAAACAAACGCGTCTCCTTTGTCACGATGAAGATGAAGGGTGCAGCCCGTGTTTGGTGGCGGAGTATTGATGACAAGAATCCTAATTATGGGAGACGTCCTATCAGCACATGGGAGGAGATGAAATAGAAACTTGAGGATAAATATCTACCGGTTGATTATCTTGATTCCCTCTATGATCAACTTGTTGATTGCAGACAAGGGTCCTCCATCATAGATGATTTCATAGAAAAGTTTCATGACCTCATGGTGCGATGCAAGTTGCCTGAAACTAATCGACAGGCTATCACCAAATACAAGAAAGGATTGCGTCAAGAGATCCAAAGGGAATTGACTATTTACACCTTTTACCGTATTGAAGAAGTCCATCGCTTGGCAATCCGCGTCGAAGAACAGTTGCGCGATCCATATTCAAGGCGTTTAGGTGAGCCTCTATAAAGGAGGACTTCCGATACAACTTATCAGCAAGTTGTTCCAGCACAACACTCAACCCGACAACCTCCTATACTAAATTCTAATAGGCAAGCACCTCCTCCTCAGACTCAATCAAGACCTATAGATTTTGCCAACAAAGGGAAGAATGTTGTCAACTCTTCACGTTCAAAGAAGGACTTCGATTGCTTTTGATGCAAAGGCAAAGGACACTATGCTCCTGAATGTCCAAGGTCAAAGAATCTTCACTATGCACATAATGAAGAAGATGCCTATGATTCAGAGCCCGTTGATGAAAAAATAGAAGCTGAAACACCATATGAAAAGCATGAACCTCCGCCTGAACAAGAAGATCATTCCTTCTATCAAGCTGAAACCGAAGGATGGAGATTGTT
Source organism: Umbellularia californica (assembly GCA_028538565.1). Lineage (NCBI taxonomy): Eukaryota > Viridiplantae > Streptophyta > Magnoliopsida > Laurales > Lauraceae > Umbellularia > Umbellularia californica. Next base: position 25,861,329 of record JAPQWN010000002.1, read on the forward strand.
CATTCGTCGTCTCTTCATTACCACCGAAGAAGAAGCTAAAGATTGGAGGCGAACTACCATATTTCACTATATGGCAAAATGTCGTGACAGATTGTGCAATCTTGTCATAGATAGAGGCAACAAAATGAATGTGATCTCCCAAGAAGTAATTGACAAGTTAAAGCTTCTAACAGAAAAACACCCGAAGCCTTACAAGGTCTCTAGGGTGAATGATTCAGCCATTCCAGTAACCAAGCGGTGCCAGGTAACTTTTCAAATTGGTGGTTATGCAGATTCTATTTGGTGTGATATTATCCCTATGAATGTTACTTATATTCTATTGGGAAGGCCTTGGCTTTTTGATAACAAAGTCCAAAGTGATAGAGAAAAGAACACCCATACTTTTAAGTATAAAGGTCGCAAGGTTACTCTCCTTCCACTTAAGCCTCCTACTGCCCCAGCAAAGCAATCACCATCAGTTCCGGCAAAACAAACTGCTTCATAGCCAAGTTCTCGCATCCTTTCAATGCCGAAATTTGAAGAAGAAAGTAAAGAGCCAGAAGTTGTTTATGCCCTTATCCCACAAGAATTCAAAGAGGCCGAAGATAAAAAAGGCAGTTTCTACACCACCAGAAATCAAGTCATTGTTGCATGATTTTAAAGACTTGATTCCAGCAAATCTTCCAAAAGAGCTACGGCCTATGAGAAACATCCACCATGCAATTGATCTGGTTCCCGAGTCATCGCTTCCCAATTTACCTGCTTGGACCATAAGTAAAGAAATTGAATGACTCTCGCAAGAAATATTCGCCGTATGACTGGGAATATTATGCAGTTGTCCAAGCTCTTCGTCATTGGCATCATTATTTGATTGGGAAGAATTTGTGTTGTACTCCGATCATGAAGCATTACAGCATCTGAACTCACAGAAAAAGATGAGTGCTAATCGTGTCAAATTGAGTGCCTATCTACAGGAATTCACATTTGTATTGTGTCATAAGTCAGGAATGAAAAACTGGGTTGCAGATGCTTTAAGCCGTCGTTCTCACCTGCTCACGACGATTTCCATCATAGTCCTAGGCTTCGAAGATATTCGCAGAGAATATCCTGATGATCATGACTTTGGCCACATCTACAAAGATCTTCTCAATGGTGAGTTCTCTAACCATCCCACGTTTTCTATCATTGATGGTTATTTGTTTCGTGGAAATCAGTTGTGTTTGCCAACTACATCCATCTAGGAGTTTGTCCTCCAAGAGTTGCATGGAGGTGGATGTAGTGGACAGCTAGAGCGAGATAAGACTTTGGCACTTGTGGGAAACTGCTTCTTTTGGCCCCTCCTGAAGACAGATGTTGCCCGAATTTGTGAACTATGTAGGGTATGCCAACTCGCCAAGGGACAAAAGAAAAATACGGGATTATATCAGCCCCTACATATTCCACATGAGCCTTGGCAAGATCTGAGCATGGATTTTGTCTTGGGTTTACCAAAAACTACAAGAATGGTAAATTCTATTTTTGTTGTGGTGGACAAGTTCTCCAAAACTGGCCAGACTGAGGTCGTCAATCGCAGCTTGGGTAATCTTCTTCAATGTCTCGTCGGAGAATACATTGCCTCGTGGGATCTTATTTTACCCATGGCGAAGTTTGCCTGGAAGATCACCATTTGAAGTTGTCACCGGCATTCATCCATGTCTTCCGATTAACTTAAGTCCTTTACCAGCTGAAGCCAGGCCTAGCCAAGAAGCTGAATAATTTGCACATCACATGAAGCACATTCATGATGAGGTCTGTCAGCAAATTGCCAAAAGCAATGACACTTATAAACAGCATGCGGACACTCGCAGGCTCCATGTTGAGTTTAATGAAGGAGACATGCTCATGGTGCAAATCACACTCGAATGGTTTCCACAGGCACTTACAAAAAGCTCCATCCCAGAAGTGCAAGTCCGTTCAAGATTTTGAAGAAAATTAGCTCCAATGCCTATGTGCTCGATATTCTGTCAAACATGAATATCAGTTCTACATTCAATGTCGAAGATCTCACAATTTATCATAGGCATTATCAAGACGAATCGTTTGAAGAGCAAGATATCCAGCTTCCCATAGTTCCAGTTCCTCGAGAGGAAATTAAAAATGTCTATGATGACCAGCTAGTGTTAACAAAGACGGGCGGGTATCACAAGTGTTTTGTCAAGTGGAAAGGAAAACCATTTTCTGAAGCTACATGGATCACCGCCGCGGATTTTCAACGACTTAACCCGGATTTGTATGAGGTACCAAGTAGCTAACTCGCAGAAGTCGAGTTTCTCCAAGCCGGGGAGAGCTAATGCAGGCCAGACCAATAGGCCTCGTTTAAGGGTTTATTCCAAGAGGCCCTAAGTCCAAGACCATAAGTAAAGAAATTGAATCGGCAGTTTCATATTTTAATAGAATTCTAGAATTAGTAGATTTATTTAAATACTTTGATTAGGAAGTTCCTAATTTCAAAGATTCTTAGAATTAGAAGTTCTTAGTAAAGATTGATTACTAAAATTATGATTGACACTCTATTATATATAGGATGTAATCCCTTCTCTTGGGATATACAGAAAATTAATGAAATATTGAGTTCTCTCAAACTTGTTTCTCTCCTCTCGTCTGTGGTGTGAGGCCAAGACTTCCTATCTAAGCCATTTGGCTTGAGGAATAGCCCATTGGCTACCCTCCTTTTCCCTGCGCTGCTCCATGTACAAATAAATTCAGCACTTCCATGAGTTGACAAATCCAAATCTGTAACTATGAAAAGAAAAAAATTACTTCAAAAACTACACAATAAAAAACATCACCGAACGCATCACAACAGAATCCATGTCGGTTTGCAACCTAAAAACTAGCTAAACAATGCCTCGGAGCATGTATGTAAAACTTAACACAAAAGAAAAAAGAAAAGATCTTCAGCAGTTGGTAACTCGATCTATATTCTGATCTAACAGGGCAAAAAAAAAAAAAAAAAATCAATCAACCTTATCTTCATAAGCATGCCCAAATAAGTAAAAGAGAGAGAATAGTCGATTTAGGGCAAACCAAATAAGGGTATAAAGAAGAAAAAAAATGCAAACAATAATATACCAGTTGTGCCTAAATGAATGGCTGATGAGATTTGCGATGAGTTTCAGGAGCTTTTCCAATTTTTGAGGTCGATTGAAAGGAAGGAAGAGGTAGGGTTCGATGATGGAGAGATAGGTTTCAAGGATTTTTTTTTTTTTTTTAGAGATGGCTCGATTGAAAGAGAAAAAGGGCAGAGGGTGGGAGAGAAAGAGGGCAAGAGGGCAGGAAAGAGGGTGAAGGCGGGAGAGAGTAGAGGAAGTGTTTTTTTTTTTTTTTTTCTCTTTTTTAGATGGGATAAACGACATAGGTGGGCTGGGTTTGTGAAAAGTAATGTCGCTAAAAATGCGACAGCCATAGTTTCCAAAATCGGAATCGTATCACAAATTGTTCATACCCATAAATCGAATCGAATCGCAAATCGTGAATCGTAAGATATTTTATTTTTCTAATAAAAATGAAAAATAATTTTTTAAAAAAAAGTAACTATTTATAACCATCCATGTTCCCATTTATAGCAATATAAACAATATAACAAGTCTGTCATGCAATCATATCAAGAACATCATGACATATTATATATTTATATATATGTATGAAATAAATGATGTGTAAATAGTTAAATAAGTTTAAAGTATCAGTATATATTTTTTTATTATCTTTAAATCAAAAAATAAAAATAAAAATAAAATCCAAACCATCAATCTTACATAGCAGGAAATCTCTTGAATTTAAAAAAGTGTTAAAAGAAGCAAAATAGATTGAAAAAAGAAGATTTAGACAAGCACCATAGTACAATCGAATGCTTTAGTTAAATGTGTATTCTTTATTCAACTTTAAAACCTTATCAAATGTGCAAATAATTCTTGGAGGTTTCGTTAACTGCTACATAAGCTTTTAAAAATAAAAGCGCTAAAAGAAAAGAAAAAAACAAAGAAAGAAAAAGGGTAAAAGATTTTTATTAACTTATTTGTTGTAGCTATTCTCGCTTAGCCAAATCGCTTGAATCGTAAGATTAGATGAAACGGGTATCGAATCATAGGATTCACACCTGAATCCTAAGATTCATTTGTAAATGGGATTCATTGTATAGATACGAATCATTTTCCTTAAGATTCAGGACATAAATCGAAATTGGGGATACGAATTATAGGATTCTGATAACTATGGGCTAACAGCCATGGACGGAGGCATTTTGCACTTAAATAATGAGGTTTTATGCACGTTTTGACGTAGTGTATCAATAAAAACGCACTGATAGCACATATATAAGTTCATAAATATGTCACAATATTCATTTATGTCAACTGGTTATTTGTCGATATCAACAAATAAATATGTTGATACCAATGAAAGCGCACTGATAGCACATATATAAGTTCAAAAATGTCACAGTATACGTTGATGTCAACTAAAAGTATGTCAACATCAAGAAATAAATATGTTGATATCAATGAAAGCTCACTGATAGCACATATATAGGTTCAGAAATATGTCACAGTATTCGTTGAGGTCGACTGGTTATTTGTCGATATCAACAAACTGGATGAACTGCAATGAACTGGATGAACTGATAGTATGGACTGTAGTATACTTGATGGGAATGAAACTGGACATGGCCTAATTAACCTCATCAAAGGGTAACATACTAGGTTGAGGCCACATTTCAATACTTTCAACTCAATTCAGAAGCACTTGATTTAGGAAGACTTACATACAAGTAGTATATAGGTGTGCAGTTGGGCAAAAATTCACCACTTTGACAACAATATATGGCCATGTGACCTTCTAAAAAGATGGATACAATTGGTAGACTACAATCAACATCCACTCTAAATGGACAACCTGTACATCACTGAAATGAACATCTACATTCAGACAAATAACTGTACCACAACATTTCCAGCAGTCATCAAGTTTCAAGAAACTAACTGTACCACTACATTGTAACAAATAACTGTCACAATTCACACTAGATTAGAAGCCTTCCAACATACAAGACCAAAATGAAACCAACAACAGTGGCTTCCAGTTTTAACATGTCAGCCATCCAGAATACATAGGCTAATAGTTATAAAAAAAGGTTCACATTACAAAGAAGAGTTAAACACCCCAGCCAAAGAAGAGTTAAATGTCACAATACAAGTCTTTTGAGATTGGTCACATATTGAAGGTCCATCATCCCTTGTCATGTTGATTGTTAATGATGCAGGCCAAACCGATGGGCCCCGTTTGAAAGTTTATTCTAGAGGCTCAAAGCCCATAAGTAAAGAAATTTCCAAGATTTCTATTGGCAGTTTCCTATTTTAATAGATTTCTAGAATTAGTAGATTCCTTAGAGTTGAGTGACTATTGTAATTAGGCAGTTTCTCAGTTTTCTAGATTTATCAGAATTAGGGAGTTTCTAATTTTAATGGCTTAATTACTAAACTAGTGATTAGACTCTATTATATAAAGGGTGTAATCCCCTTTGGGGATAGACAGAAATTAATGAAATTTGAGTTGCTTATCGTGTGTGATGTTTTCGTTGTCTTTGGTACGAGACCTAGACATCCTACCATAAGCCGTTTCGCTTGAGGAATAGTCCATTGGCTATCCTCATTCTCCCTACGCTACTTCAATTAATTCCTTTTCTTGTACAGTTCTCCTTGTCTATTGTACTAGTTAATCACTAGTTTGCATTGGTAATACATCATGTCACGCCGAGTGAATTCGAACTTTAGAATGAGGACGACATGTTCTACGGATGCCATTACAAAAAATTCAGTCATGTGAATTCTCTTGTAAAAGGACGTTCTCAACATTTCACCTTCTCCATCCCATTGGATCTTCCTAATTGTAAGCAGCAAAAGATTCATTCAACCAATTAATCGGTAGAAACAATGTGTATAAAAACAATTAATATGTAGGAACAAGTAATCTGTACATATGATAGTACTCTTTAGTACTCTATACTCACAAATTCTACAGCCTTTTCCCAATGTCGCGAGTCTTGTGGCATATTATTGTAGTATTCCATCTTTTTGCATTTGGATATCCCACTATGACTATGAAGTGCTCCAAGTAACACATTGGAACAATGATAATCTCATGTTTCTACATTTCACCCAACCCCATCCATATTTACCAAAGATTTGTATATAATTGTGCTTGTCTTCTCTTAGCCATATATCCTTCAAAATGTACCATCAAAGTGTCAATATTTGTGTTGAGATTCATGCTGAGCATAAGTTGGACAATCGATTTTTTCCAAAGTATATGGAGTATATGTTGAAAGTCATACCAAAGCATTCGTGTCAATGAAGTATGCATGTGGTGCGTTGGGCTTCAAATAAATATCAAACAAATTCTACAATATACCCGTGTCTAGCCATTCTCTTGATAGGAGTCTCTTCAATCTTTCAGGATTAAGGCTAATGCAGACATTGGCAAGGTAATCAAACCCGAGGGAAGATATATCATATTGATATCTAAAAAATATCATATCAATATCTTAAAAAAGGAATTGCATACCTTTCGTAGTAGTCCTCACTCCTCCCAGAACTTGTCTAGCAGATCAATCTCCTCCGTCGTTAGTCTGTACGCAAAATTCTTAGGCCAATTTAGGGAGGTACTAAAACCCTCTTTTTTCGATGGCACTTTTTTAACCCAGGTTGCATTTTTTACACAAATAACCATTGAGGCGACCTTTTCACTGGGAGACTCCATGGGAATGGCTTCTTGTTGGATTTTTGGGGGAGGACTATCAACAACAATTGAATCTATGAGACCTTCGAGGAGAGGCCATGGGACTGAGACTTTTGATACATTTTTTTGGAGGACTCAGGTGGAGTATTTTCCTTTGAATTAGGTGATTTAGTGGCAAACTCTAGCTTCTTCTTCAATACTATCTTCTGTCTCACTCATTTTGCTATGATCAAGAGATTCACTTGAACTAACTTTGCAATACCCAAATTCCACAATCATTTTCAAAGGCTTCATTAAAGTGTTCCACCTTGGTATGCAGTACACCTAGCATATCCTCCAAATTCATTATCTTTGATATTCTTTTCTTGCCGGCCAAAGTAGAGATAAGGTCATCTAGGAAGAAACGAACCTGCACGAACAAATTCAAACGAGTCATAAATATTGAAAATGATGAAATAATTTGAATTTTACAGCTATGTTGCCATGCCACTTACCGGCCTTTTATGGATGAAGTCATCGTCTTTTTTGGAGGTGAGTTGTGTTGGAGGTATCATTTGGTCTTCATCACCTTCTTTCTTTGGAGGACTTGAGATTCACAATCTTGTCACCGCCAAATAACATTTCATATAAAAATCATTGTGAATAGGTGAATCATCAAGTTCTTCACTCACTAGTAATATCTTCTGCCTTGCGTCCCAAATGGCAATGAGTTCTTTCAACAATCTTCTGTAATCATAACTTGCTTTCCTCACTTTATCAGCTCTTTCAAATGGCATGCGGAGAATAACAAGAAGCAACTATCTCAAGCTGAATAGGTTCATCACCCGTTCGGAGTTGTGACGTTCAACGATCCAGTAGAAGATTAGAGTGGTATTAGATGTGACTAATTGTCTTTCTTTGGGAATACCTCAGCTAGTTTATCAATGACAACTTCATATTGCATCCAGATAAACTACACCATAGATAGTCATTTACATATCTATTGATAACAAATCAAATATCGACCATAAAGATTCGTATTAAAAAGAAATCAAATTACACTCACTTCTTCTATTTTCATATTATCAATTTGCTCCCGACGCTCCTTGGTGTTCATTGGAGGCCTATGTTGTTTTTATGCTTTTCTCCCACGGCTTATACAGCGGAAAATTGAAATCCAATAATACATCCATATAGGCATCGCTTGGACGCAAAAATTCCATTCTGGAATATGCCCAAATATGCCAGGGAAACAATATATGAATGTCAAGTCAATAGAAAAATGTCCATATTCAATGTAACCAAGTAAACAAATATGAGTGTTACCTGCAACAATTGTAGTGGGCCAGTCAACGTATCTGATGGATCCGTTGCTTTATGTTTTTTTTTTTTTTTTTTTTACTTTTTTCCTCTTCATCTTTCTTTTCTTCATCAAACTTCGAAAGCATTGTTGCCTTACATAGCATCCTATATAGGTTCACAGGCATGCAGGGCCCCATATATACCTCTTAAGTTCTCTAAATAAACAAAGCAACCAAGCTAGCGCGGAAGTACCGCATGAGTTGCCAACTATTTGACCACCCACCAGGCAAAATAAATAGGCTCGTGTTGCACTTCTCTTCAACTTCATTTTTTTTTTCTTCTTTTTATTTCCTTTGAAGTTCTCTTTCATCCAGGAAAAGTTTATCCGTGTGCCGATGCTATCTAGGTTTGGCACCGGCTCCATGCCCAGAAGATCCAGGCATATCTCCATTGTTTGATTGGTACTATGCAATGTTTTTCATGTCACTGCTGGTCCATCTATAGGGAGGCCGTATATGTATGCCACATCCTCTAAGGTCAGATGGCCTCCCCACACGGAAGATGGAAGTTATTCGTTTCCGGCCTCCCATCTTTCTACCAATGCTCTTATCAAAGCATGAATTGCCATTTGCTCAACGCCCGACAAGTGCTCCAAGCCACACGTGCGCTCATAGTTTTCTTGTCGGCATGTGAGATGCAAATTATTTGTCATTTGTGGTTCAAATTATTCTTAACTTTGGTGGTTCCTATAGATGTCAATTACAAAATAAATTTAGTATTAAAAACTCATGTACGTATGAAGTGTTTCAAGAGATAAAAATAAATATAACGTTATATGTAAATCTAAAAGTAAATGATTGGATGTACGTCTCCTCGCCAAATTGCTTTGAAAACATGAACGTGTTGATGGTATAATAAGTTCTCATCAGTAAAAAAGAGTATCACTGTCCATCTACTCATAATGATATAAAAAGCGACCATTGCTCTTGACTTCTTGTCGAGTTAATGAATGGTATTCTCTAACATTTTGTTTCATTTGGTAGATTTTACTGAGGTAAAAGAACAAAGGGAACTTTGGGAACTTTGGGCATTCGAGGTCTTAGTGGCTTCATCTATCCACAAGTTGTATAAGAATGTCGTAAAATCAGCCAAAGACAATGAAAGCGGGAGAACCCAATGGAATGCTAGAACACAATGAAACACGGCACTCGGACCAAAGACCATGAAATCAGCCAAAGAATATTTGTAAGCAATGGAAACCTTGGGCACTCAAGGTCTTAGAGGTTTCATCTATCCACTATTTGTATAAGAATGTTAAAAAATCAGCCAAAGTGTATGAAAGAGGGAAAACCCATAAGAACGCTAGACCACCACGAAACACCACACTTGGGCCCCACCAGGTACAACTATTGCATGCAACACATCTTGAAGAGCGCACCATGTCTTCTGATGTTGCCCAACAGCATTAGACAAATGGGAGAACTGTGGTCCTTCCATTTTGTAAGGCGCTGTCACGACCCGGGCCCGAGATCCGGTAACCCCGAGCCGTGAGGCCATACTTACTCCCGTAAATCCCGAATTAACCAAAGTCAAAACGGAATCCACGAGGGATAACATTCTAAATAAACCTGTCAAATACACTATCTGTGGAAACAATTATATTTGACAAGATCAACTTACGATTTACATGTATACAAAACAATATCCTTTATACATGTATCATTTGAACCATCTATCGGTCAATCAGTGCTTATCCAAAACATTATACAATGCCAATTAGTTATATACCAAAATGATTACACAAAAGAATAATCTCTCAAATGTTTCTCAAAATGTTCTCTCAAAATGTTCCGATCTCTGTTTCGCTCTTGGATACCCGTATCAAACGGTATCCCGACCATTCCATTCGTTTAGTCCTCCTGGAGGAGCCTGAGCGGTCTCCTTCGCTCCCGCTGGGGCGCTGCCGCACCGACAAGGGCAAACGGGCCTGTAATGCCATCAATAACACGAGTGAACACGACGGTTCAACAATGTATAAATAATTCTCACAATATCATGTTAGTCCATAAGTCAAACTTAATCAATCTATTAGTAACAGTTCCAATTCTAGATAAGTCTAGAAAGTTCCTACAATAACAATATACAACTAGAAAAGTCAATCTTGTGGACACGTTACGGGTGGTCACTACCATAGCATTCATCGTCATTTCATTCATTTCATTTACCATCTTCCCTCAAAGGAAGGATTTATCATTACCATCTTCCCTCAAAGGAAGGATTCATCTTCCAATTGGAGGGCATCGATCAATACCCATAGATACGATCGGAATTTAGTGGGACTTACTAGTGTCCGGGCCAGGGACAACTAGCATCACCACGGAGCTCCGGAACGCCCCCAAATCCATTTACTGCAGTAGGATTAGTCATTTCTTTCATTTATTAATTCATTGAACTCATTTAGAGTTCTAGTACAATTGCTAGGTAGTGCCAGACTTCAGGGTCAATGTTCTTCAATGAGCAATCCAATCCTGGATTTAATTCCATTCAACGATTCCCATCATGACGAGGGAAGGGAATAATAGTGATACCAATCTCACTAGATTGGGACACAAAGTTACAATGAGGGACTTACTAGTCAACCCTGTTTCTATTTAACTCTATCTCAAATCTAAACAACCAATACGGTATAACCATTGGTCACCGAATGCACGTGTTATTCTTGATGGACATCACATTTATAATATTAGTGTGTGCATTCAAGTCCCCATAATTATCACCCATGGAAGTTTAGTCCACAATAATTTATCTATGAGATCCCTTCTTTATTATTCATAATTCTTATCGGTCTCAATTTACCCCATGATTAGTCTTAAAACTAATATAGGGGGGTATCTATACTCATGAGGAGTGTTCCAAGTTCACGCAAAAATCCAAAATCCACTGGGTCCGATCGATTGGCCAAATTTTTTGCTTATAATTCGTGTTTGGCCAGTATCAGGTTCGCTCGAGCGGATCCAAGTTCGCTCGAGCGGACCCAAACAGAACCTTCATCGCACGAGCGCGCATAATGTTCGCTCGAGCGGACCCTTGTTGCATCAGACAGTAACTAGTTCGCTCGAGCAAACGGTCCAGAACTCCATTTCTGGAACTCCGAGCATTCACTCCTTCATTCATCCATCTCAACCACCATTTGCAAACACATTTAAGGATCTCCTATCCTCTCCTCATTCATCATTTAAAACACAAATCACACTTCTATTCCATCATTAATTAAAGCATCATAAATCCATAGAACTAAACCAAATCCCCAAAATCTCCATTTCTAACAACAGGGTTTGAGAACCCATCTTTATAACTCAAAGAAACTTATAGACTAGCATTTGAATCATAAATGAGCATTTATACTTGCCTCTTAAAGTTTATTAGCAAGAAATCCCTTGATAGCTTGACTTCGAGGTGAGAAATCCCCAAATGCAAACCCTATTTCCATAAAAACACAAGAAACACTATCCTATGAGCTAATTGGCTAGAAACCATATCTAATCACTCCTTATAACTTGGAAACTCACTAAAAATGATTATCTACTTACTTGTAGTTCTAAGGAAAGGAATCCTTGAGCTTTTCTTCAAGTTCCAAGTACTCCAATGGAGGAAGACAGTTGAGGAAGGAGATGAAGAAGAAGAACTCCTTCAAACTTGCTTGAAACACTCAATCTCTCACTCTCTCTTGATGAAGAAGGATGGAAGAAGAAATGGGGGTGCCTAGGGTTTTCTCTACAATGGGATGAAATAGAATGAACTCAAAAGAGCTCATCTCATCTCTTATAAGGCCTTTTTACAACTAAGCCCACTCTTTCTTTCTTATTTTTCAATTCAAATCAAATGGAGACTCACTTGAGTCAATACTCGTCGGATGACTTCGAGCCTATTATGAAAGTTAACGTACTCGTCGAGATACACTCGTTGGTATCAAAAGTTTCCGTATACGACAAAATACGTATAAATCCGTATTTACGAAAAAGGTCTTGTTTTCTTAGTTTGGACTCAAAACTCATTCAATTCACTTAATTTCCTTCATTATCATTTCATTAAGCTTAATTCAATCACTTGAGACTAATTTGTCTCTCTTTGGTCATCAACTTCATTAACCCAATTATCCGTGCTTAATTAGCATAAATCCTAATTAATTAGCATTAATTTCGATTAATTAGAGTTAATCTTGATTAACTCGGGGCAGGGTCTTACAGCTTCGTAGTTGGGAGGCTATCCTAAAGGGCTCTCGAACAACATAGTTATAATTTAGGACGAAGTGGGAGTTTCCAAACTTTTTTTTTTTTTTCCTGAGAAAGGTGGCTTTTCATTGCACAAAGAGAGGACTATACCGACCAAAAAAAACAAGCCCTATATGTCTAGGGAGCTTCCACACTTGTTTCCATGGATATGTTAGTCCTATGTGTCTAGGGATCAAGGATTTATATAAGACTTGAAACTAGACGGCCCGACAGACTCAGAGGGCCAACATCTATTATCTAGAAAACCCCCACGTGACTGAGAGTATTGTTCTGCACCATCCTCTCATCCGAGATAGACCTCAGCAAGCCACTGTTCCATATAAGTTGTGTTCGATCCTTTATGATTAGATCACAGACCTTGCTCATATTTCATACAAGCTTCTTGTTAGGATGTCAGCATGGGACTGAGCCAGTCCCTCGGCTTCCCAACTCCTAGGGCCCATTCATCTTCAAAGGCTTTTGCACTTGATGCCCTACTGCTATGACCCCTATTTTGTTCCCCCTTCCCAATGTCTTCAAATTGTCAACATATAAATTTCAAGCAATTTATATCAATTTCACTGAACTAAAAATAATTGTAATATGTACCCAAACCACTACAAAAATTATAATATTAGCCGCAAACGTTCATAAAATTAATAGCACTGACCGACTATAAATAAATAGATTACCTTCTTTCCTATACCACTAAGTCCTTAGGCATGCTGCAGGTCAATGTCAAAATGAAAATTTCTTGTTTTATAGCCTTCCATAGGCTTCCTATTTACACAAACAAGAAACAAAAATTAAATCATAGGATAATTAAGGAAAAATAAAAATGGAAAATAAAAAAATCAACAACTAAAATTGATAAAGATGAAATAGAGAGATAAATACGAAATACGCGTTCCAGATTCCTATTTACACCATCAAAAATCGTTTGATCTAATCTTTAAAGATCAGAAATAGTAAAAAAAAAAAAAAAAATTAGATTAGGTCAAAATGAAAATAAAGGAAAAAGAGAAGCATCAAAGAAGAAGATTAAAAAAAGGGTAAAGCGCCGAAAGGGAGGAAAGAAAATGCACCTAAGATTATTGACAACTCCGGAACTAGAAGAAGGCAAAGTCAAAAGGGATGAAAAAAGATGGCAGAGAAGGGGAGTTCATAACAAGGGTAAGAAGAGGAGGAGAAGGTATGAAACGAGACCGAGAAGCGTGGGCTCAACTGTTATTATATAAGGCCCCGTCTTAACTCGGGTCAGTGTGACCTAACGTCGGCTGACTGGGCATGTTTTGTGTAACAATTTTCCCCACGAGAGCCTGTTTAGATGAACGGTGAATTGAATTACTCTGAGGTAAAACATCAACTCAAGAAAGAATAAAATATAAATAAAAAAATAAAATATAAAGTGTTATATTGGTATTTTATTTTTAGTTGTTTGATATGGAATTTTTTTAACTTTTTATATAGAAAAGTGGAGCTTTTTTTTGTCTTTTGGTGGAGAAAAGAGGTTGCTTTTTTTACTTTTTTTTAAAAAAAGATAGAGGGAATTTTGAAATTTTGTACTTTTGATATGACCCATTGTCTTTTCTTGTCTGGATAATGGAGGCTTTACCTCACCTCACCTCATGTCACCACACATCCAAACACGCCGTAAAAGTTAGCCAATTTTCCATGGAAAATTTATTTTTTATGTGTTTGGTGCGGAACAATTTTATGGAAACGTTTTCCTGCGTGTTCGCATTTCCTTGCTGATGTTGGAAATGGGTTTCCTAGAGGGGTATGGGAGATGGATTTCCTCAAAACACTTCTCCCTCTTTTTCTCCCTCTTTTCCATTTCAAACCCTCTACTCTTTCATTTTTTTTTTCTTTAGATAAATTATTATCTGGTGTTGAATAAATAATATACATGATATGTTATTTTTCTTCAAAAAATTATTTCACCAAAAAGGAAATTCTGATTTTCTATAAGGAATCCACAGTCTAACCAAACAACATTAGAAACAATTCAGAAGGGAAAGGAAATTTGCACCAAACATGAATTTCTAAATTCTGCTAAAATCCTTTTCCGAGACTACTATTTTCTATGAAATTTGCTGACATGGCAATTTCCCCTTTCCGAGGGTTCGGGGAAAGGGTGTGTACACAAACATGCAGGGTTGTGAGGTCTTTGACTCTTTGGGACTTTGACCGAACAAGACTAATCCAACGGGGTCTGCTGCTGAATCTACACAAGCACACACCCCACAAATCTATACCAATTTGAAAAGAGCAAACTCATGCCTCATGCCACTCCACCAATACTCAAGTCAGTAGCTCTGACTAATAACTAACCCTCTGAAATTGGGATTTGGTCTATCATAGAGATGCAATCTTATGCATCCAACTCCATGGGGCCCACTTGAGTAACCTTTGAGGTATAGGTCCTTTTACACTTGCTTGCCCCCGTGATATGGCAATAAGTCTAATTTCTCTCCAATCAAACCTTTTATCCACCTTTTGATTAAATTTCAAAGAAATTTAGGGTTAAAAGCCACTAAACTTTTATGGCTATTATTTATTTATTTATTATTATTATTATTATTATTTTTTGTGCTAATGGAGGGTTCCCAACTATTTGGACTGGACTATCGGCTTTGAACCCAGAGAGAAGCCGGGTAAAACCTCTGTGGCCCTTAGGTGGTAGCACAAGTGTACTCAACTTTCAGTTTCTAAACAGGGGGGGAACCGGGGGTCAATACCAAGACTTCTAACTTCGAAAGAGAGAGGAACCATGGTCCTGAGCACTTGGCCAACCCCTTGGGGTTTAAACTTTATGACAATTAAGTAAAGAGTATAATGATATGAGCGGGTTGATTGTTTTGTTGACTCATATCCATAAGGTGACCTTTCGAGTACCCTAAGTAGGGGTAAATTGCTTATGAGAAGTATGCAATCCGCTTGTAATAGAACATCCCCCCTACTTATAATAGATTTATATTTGATAGACAAGTTTAACTAGTCAGACTCGTTTTTATTCATAAGATGACCTTTTCATGTACCCTACTCCACTAATAAGAAGGTGCAAATTGCATATGAGAAGTATGCAGTCTGCTGATAATAGAACATTCCCCCTACTTACAGATGACTTAATTTGATAAACAAGCTTAACTCGTCAGACTCATTTGTATATGAAACAATTCGTTTGACAGCCCTAATTAAAATAAGTTTAGCATAAATTGCGGCTATCCATACAAGGTAAGGGTATAAATAAGTCACGTCGGGTTAAAATGGGAGGCCTAACTATAGGTTGACATTCAACCCATATCGGAATTGATTTTAAAATGGGTCAAATAACCTCAACCCACATTCAATGCGAGTCAACCCAAACCAACCCAACAGACATAACCTACACTCATTGTTGGTCAACCTGTTTAACCTGACCCAACATGTAAAAGCTTGGCCCAAATCCAATACATTTCAAATATTAAGCGTACATTTAAGTTACGCTACATGTCAAAAAATGTCGAACACAAGCTCCAGTCATTCAATATTAAATGATTTTATTATGAGTGCCAAAATATTGAACCATTAAATTATTTAAATAGGTTTATGTATGTAGGTCAGCCCTAAAGAAGCCCATTCAAATGAGTTAGGTGGGTTAAGCGAATTGCACCTAATTCGGCCCATTTTTATTGCGGATTAGGTTTTTCTAACCTATAACCGACTCGTATATATTGCATGTCCGATTTTGCAAGTCAAATATGAGTTGGATAAGCTTGCCGGGTCATATTTTGCCACCCTTGGGAGGGGTCAGACCTTAGTGCCCGGAACCTTCTCTCAGTCCTCTCGATCCCGTTACGAAAACGTAGATCAGCGATCCGTCTTCAAAGTGCAGTTCGATCATTTTTGGAGCGCAGTTCGACCAGCCTCGGAACACGGTTTGATCGAATATGGAGCGAACCGTGCATAATTTTGATTTTTTATGCATTTTCTTTTTCTGTAAGCTATATATTTATCTTTTAAATGAAGAAAATTCTTTTCACTTATTAATTATTGTCTATTTTATGTGATCAAATTGCAAAGTTATTTTTTTTCTCTATTTTTGATACTTAATATATGATAAAATATATTTGTGCCTATTAGTTAATTGTTTATAAACCCACAAGCACTATATTGTATAAGCGCTTCGAAGGCACTCTAGATATATAATTATTTTAAAACTTAGCGTTTCGCCGCTCCCACTCCCATCCCCACTCCTGCTCCGCGCTCTGGGCACTTTAGGGTCAGAACCCTGAGTAATCTCCCTACCTATAGTAGATTTATTGTAGAAGACTTTACAGTAGAACAAGTAACCATAAAAGAAAATAAGAGTGTAACAACTCTTCAATTCTAATATTGTAAAATAAACACCGATAACTATAGACATGCAAATTCAACAAAAAAAAAAAAAAAAAAAAAAAAAAACGAAGCAAGAACAAGATTCTCCAAAAGATGCTCTAAAGCATGGAAAAGAGATTCCGCCAAAAACTAAAGATTCCATAAAAAATGAAGAATCGGAGAAATTGGCTTCTTTAGGTCAAGAGGTCACCAAAAGTAGTGTCATGTTCTTTCCGAATCTGATTGGGGCCAAACCGCATCCCTGGGATGCTTGGGCCAGTTTAAAATTTTTCCTCATACTTATAAAGATCCGTCCGTAATGTGGATCAAGGTCCGTAGCAAGATCAAGTACCATTTCTCATCATGTATTTATTTTAGGGAAATTCTATATGCACCCACCTATTTTGCCGAGCACACCCACATTCCTTCCTCACGTGTAATTTCTTTTTTAAAGGTGGGTTTGCTTAGGAAAATTAGGGGTGTATATAGAATCTCCCTATATTTTATGTGGAAGCTCCATCATCCAATAAGATAATAGATGGTCGTAGGTAGCATGAATAGTTAAGGAAAGATAGGGCATACGATAAGTTCTTAAAAATGTATTATTTTATGGTTATTTCTTACCATTTAAAGAACTTATTAATCCAAAGGAGAGTCATTTAGATAGAAATAATGATTTTATCCATTTTGGAATCATTGTAGTGCTTAATTTCCTGCATAATTTACTAAAAAATCACATTTTCTGCATAAAATCATGAAACCTACCATTTTTAAAACTTAATTCTTGGAAATTTTTGTGAAAATTACTTTTCTTATGAAATAAGTCAAATTCTCATTATTGTTAGTGCATTCATAAAAGATTGTGAAGAATGATGGGCATTTTCACTGTCATTTCATGATAGATGGCCCAGTATCATGCATTTCTAACCTTTTATCAGAATTATTATTTTACATCAAATGTTGCTTTTTCTTTGCAGATAATTGATGAAATGGGTCCCACAATTAAGGATTCAAGCAAAGGAATAATTTTCTGAAAAGGCAAGTTAAGGAAGAAAATCTCACGCACAAGTGGAATAATTGCAAAAATAGAAAGATTTGCATGTGTATGGGAAGTCCCATATCTTGGAATGCCTAGGTTGGATTCTCTCTTCAAAACTTGGAAATTTTATCTTTAAAAAAATCTCTCTCAAAATTTCAAGTCAGCAAGAGATATTTACAAGAATGGAAGGAGGCATTGCATGGAGGACAATTTGGCTAAAATCAAGCAATCAATCTACACACATATCGGACGTCCACCCTTGCTCATGCAAATGGGTTTCACGGCCATGATGAATTCTCATTAAAGGGGCCACCAACCTCTAGCAATTCTCATCAACTCTCCATCTCTCTTTTCTCCACATACTCTCTCTCTTCAAGAAGGCTCTCTCTCCAACTTGAAGCTTCAACTAGAAGGGTCCTTTCATCCTAGTATGTGATTGTTAATTATTTTTAATTCATTATTCTTTTATGTAAAAATATCATATATTAGTAAAAGTGTTTCTTACTCTTTTTCAATTTTTTTCTTGTCCTTGAGTAATTGGTGCTTGTTTTATGTTTCATTTCGTGTTGGTGTTTCGATTGACGACCCAAAGGTCCTAAGAGCATGATTCAAATTATGAACCCATATAGAAAATAATTTTGAAAGAGTAGAATACACTTCCACACCATTAAATTTATGTTCTTCCACACATTTAAATTTCTATTAAAACCACACATTTACTTTTCTTTGCGTTTACCACACATTTAAATTCCTGCAATTTTGTTTATTTATGTTCAATTCAATTTTATGTTTATTTTTGCATAGTTTATGCTTGGAACTAGTTAAATTGCTTGTATATTCATATTTGTAGAGTTTATATATGTTTAAGTTCCTGGTAATTTGAGTATTCAAAACAGAATTCAGAAGAAAAAAAAATCAGTTATGATGGTTATGTTTAGGACGACCATATGATACATGTATTGGAGGGAAGTTTGATTGAATGATTACTTGTAATTGATGATTTTGCTTGTGATTGACTTAAGTAAAATTTGAAATCAGAGTTACAACTTGAAAGGATAACAAAAATAAGTGATTTGCATGAAGGTTTTTTTTTCCAGACACTATGTTAAAATTCTGATCCCAACATAAAAGTGCACAATTTTGCACATTGTTGCAAAAATTTCAGGATAAATTCCGAGTGAAAATTTTGTGACTAGAAACTTGATCAAAACACGTTATTTTCGATGAAATTTGGGAAAATTAAAGTTCAATCAATGTACTTTCAAATCCCAAAATTTAAAGGAAAATTTTTTTTGGAAAAATGGTGAACCACTGGCTAAAACATGGCTGGTCAGACCCACCTATGTGCAGAATTTCTGCACAGTTTCTATTTTTATGTCACACTCATGTATTCATATCTCATTCATTGTGAATCGTTTTTCGCTTCTGTTTTTTTATTATTATTATGATTGTTCATACATCATTCTAGTTTTAATTCTAGCCATTAAACCTAATTTTAGGTTGCATTGGGATAGACGAATTCATGCATAAAAACAACCTTGCATACTAGTTTTCAAGACTTAGAATTTTATAGCATCTCATGGCATACATTGCATTACTAACTTTACTAACTTTAGGATTAGTTTCTTAATTTTTATTTTGATTAACCAAGATAATTTTCAAAAATAAAAAATCTTTCTAAATTTATTTTAATTGAAGATTTCGACTTGGAAGGTTTCTTAAGATTTGAAAATTCTAACATAGGGTAGTATTAACTTAATGCTTTCTAAATTTGTTACGATTTGAAAATTCTCTATTTATTTGAAAAGTTCTTAACTTTAGGAAGTTGTTTAACTTAATTCATTAATTTAGAAAAGTAATCTAACTTAGTTGTCTAACCTAGTTTCCAACTTTAACTTAGTATTCTAATTTAGGAAAGTTTATAACTTAGGTTTTTAATTTTAGAAATTGGTTTGGATTTGTGAGTTTTTTAGATTTTTTCTAACATTAGTTGATCGGTTGATCCTAACTTAGATTATCTATTGATTTGTTTTATTTTTAATCTTATTTAGTTTCTAACTTTAATTAGTTGTTTTATTTTTGGTAAGTTCTATTTATGGAATGTTCCTAATTTGATGCTCTAATTTGTGTGTTCTTTTGTAGCAACTTGAGAATCTTTTTAGAGTTATGTTTTGTTACACCTCAACCCGATTTAACTCTGATTAGTGCTAATTAAGTGTGTTTTAGCTAAATTGATTATGTTTAATTGCTAATTATAGTAATTAGTGTTTATTAGTCTTTATAGACTGAGTTAGTTGAGTTTTAAACCTTGGATAGGTGGGTTGGAATAGAATTTACTCGATTGAGTAGAGTCAAAGGCTTTTTTGTAAATATGGATTTTCACATTTTGCATAATTTGTACGTCATATTGGCGTCATCGCATGTATCTCGATGAGCGCGTCGATTTTCGTAATAAGCATTCCGTCATTTGAGATTAATTTATTAAGTGAGTAGGCCATCGTTTGACTCAAATTGGCAATATACACTTTTAGTGGACTTTCTTACAAAATGACACCCTTATCCCTTTAAAAGCAACTTCATCTCTTCCCTTTCATTCCTTTCATTTCCTGTTCTCTCTACTCTCTTTCTCCTCTACACTCTTTCTCTTCTCCCATTCCCCTTCAATCACTACTAGAGTGAGTGCATGTGCCTTGAAAGCTAGGAAGCCTTCATCATCATCATCACCTTCTATATCTTCTTCAACCTTTCCCCTCCTTGTGGACAAGAAAACCATCTCCATCATCTTCTACCCCTCTCAACTTCAAATCGTAGTAGAGGTAAGAGCCAAGACACCTTCTTTTGTGTTTATAGAAGTGCATTAGAGTCAAGGGACTCTTGTTCAATCATTCATGCATATTCATTCCATATTTCCTTGTGTATTTGACATTAGGGTTTGGACATTTGGGGTTTTTGGGTTTCCTTGAGCCAAGTTGTGAATAAAGTTTTTAGAAGCTCATTAAAGGCAAGTATAAGCATAAATTTGGATTTACATTTTATTTAATGCCATTTGATTCCTATGAAATCCTTTCCTTAATGATTCTAAGTTTTCTTAATGAATGAATGAGTTGTATGGTTTATGATTTTAGTTGAAGAAATGAATGGAAAGATTGTAATGTGTAATTGGGAGTAAGGAGGCTCCATTATGCAGGTGGTGTGATGGGAGAAGGGTGAGGAGAAATGGAAGAAAGAACCCATCAAAATTTCGAAGTTGGAATTCTGGAGTGGGCGCTCGAGCGTGCAGATGGCCGCTCGAGCGGACTCACTCACTGGAAATTCTAGAATGGAATTTTGTAATGGGCGCTTGAGCGCACCCGGGGCCACTCGAGTGCGTCACCCCTTTGGATACCTCCGCTCGAGCGGATATGGACCCGCTCGAGAGGACCTGAAGCCAAAATTTTGGGCATTTTGGGCCCAATTAAAGGTTGTATTTACGCTCCTAGCCTACATTAACCCTCCTTAATCATTCATTTAGTGAATTTTGGTGCTCACCCTTATTTCCATAGGAATTTAGGACTTTTGAGACCTTATGACCTTAAAATGGAGTCGTTAACCTTATTAATTGGTCTAATGGACATTTATTAGTTAACAGTACTATGCCATGAAGGTTAGTCTGGAAAGTCAATGTCTTTTTATACATATAGTGACACCTAAATAAGTAGTAGTGCGTTGATTTTTCAAACCTACCTTGTATTGGACGATGGAAGACTAAAAACAATAGTCTAGTGTTGGTTAGTAAAAATATCTTGATTCTCTTAAATTATTGCATTTCGTATTGGAATATAACTTCGTTATTGACATCAAATCCTGCTTAATAGATTAGTAGCATTGTTCGAAATTTATTGAGGTTCAATTGCTTATATTCAATTCGTAACTTCCTTATTGTATATCCGATTCGGCTTTTTATTGGAAATGAGAAGTAAGTAAGTATTTGAGTATATGTGATTATTATTCGATTTGATTATGAATAAGTGAATACAAACTTACTCAAATTCGATTATTTTTTTATTCGATCGAGTCAGTACTACTTAGCTTCGACCTTGTGATACCCGACGGGGTTGAACTTGGTTTAGTTATTCGAGACTACTGCAGTAAGTCATCTGGAGCACCAGAACTCCAAAACCGGGTAGCCAGCTAGCCTTTGGCCGGGCTATTGGTGACATCCCAACTAGATGCGCTCTCAATCAAGAGGATAAGCTCAACATAGTAGCCAATTAGTATGTTTTCATTATACTTGATTCACAAGCATATATTATTCAATTTCGCACAACTTGCCTAGTTGATACTTATCATTGGCATCAATTAATATATTTGTCTTAAATTCAATTTGAAACATTATGTACTTCTTTATTATTGCCTATACTTGCTTAATCGTCGTATTGATGATACTACTCTCGGTGTCATAGTCGTAGGTGCAGTTCATGGCCCTAAAGAGGCCAAGGAGGGAGAGAAGGCTACCCAAGAGGTACCTTCCGAATTAGAAGAGTGGCCTGAGTCCTAGGCTATCTAGTTCCCTTCCTCGGAGAGCAAGTAATATGTTTTGGAATTGTTATAGTTGTGTGGCTAGCCCCTTTTTGCGTGGGTCACACTTAGGTTTAGCTATTCTTTTGTTATATTTTTGGTAATATCTATTTAGGGTTCTTTTATACACCCTCTTTTGTAAAATAATATATATAATTGTATAATTCTTTTGTATTAAACTTGAAATGTTAATTGGACTGAATGGGAATTGATACCCTCATATATATGAATTACAGCTTTCGCTAAGATCAATGGTTAATGATAGGTTTCGTGAGCTTGACTCACGTGTGTGGAAAGTTGTTTTTCTCTCCTTCGTGTATTGTATTTGGCTTGAGACCGGTACCGCACACGAGAGTACGTGTGTCATACCTCGGAGATTACCCTAGGCAGGGTGATTCGGGACCGGGATGTGAAATGTTTCTAGTTTTAGAAATTTTTTGATTTTATTGAATTGTAATTAAATCTTCTAATTAAAGCAGGAATGACTGTAATTAGTTTTTAATTAGGCTAGCTTTAGACTTTATTTAGTGCAGGTAGAAGTTCGAAAGCCTTATCTCAATTGCTTCCTATGGATCGACCGGGTCTCACCAGTCTTATTATTGCAATCGAAGCTCTGCACATGGAGCTCATGGTCAGCATAATTTAGCTTTACTAAAGTTAGAGTCTAGTTAAAGCCTAAAATGTATTTTAAGTGCATAGTTTTCTAAAAATATTGTCCAATAAAATATAAACTAGAGGACTCTGTCTCAAGTGCTATCATAGGCTATCCTATTCATGACCCAATGACTTAAACAATGTCGTATGCACACCACTCTAGCTAATCTTCCGGGATTGCCTCCATCTCTGGCTCCAGGTAGGTGAGCTTGGTGCTTACACACCAAGTGTAGATCATCATATGACAATAGCTAGGAAGTAAGTAAATATAAATAATATAATATGTTGCATCATATATGAATGATCATAAAGAATAGTAAGAAACAATAAACTAGGCAGTACTGCATGAGTAGAGACAACTAACAAAATCAGATAAGGACAATAAGTTAAACATCAACATCCTATCAAATAGGTAAATTGCATTAGCTAGTTCGCCAAAGTATATTATGACTACCCTACCATACTCATACCAAGTTGTGATAGAGAAATTGCACACCATGATAGCCTGACCAAAAATATTGCATGCATATGCTCGACCAAAGGTGGTAATAATGGTAAACAAACATTAAAACCCTTCATGGTACCAAGTGGTATATATTCACTAACAAAGTCCAATCTGCAAATTGCAAAATAAAGATCCTTCCACAGAGGTGCCTAGGCCCTGTTGATTTGGCCCTCAGACAAGGGGGCCTGACCCTGCCCTAAAAAAACCCTTAAAACGAGGGCTTTTGTCTCTAAGGAAAAGCCCTAGGCCGGGATTGGACAAGTTTTTGCAAGCCCTAGAATTTGAGGGCCGAGCTAGTCATACTTTTTTTATTTTATATAATATATTTATATTTGTAAATATATACTAAAATGCCCTTATAACAGTCAGTTAGCAATAATAAAATGGGATAATGAAGGTAATTTCACAACCTCATACCCATTACAAAGTGCCCAAAAACCAATACACACACACTTGGTTTATTTATCCTAATGATTAAAATTATATATTATAATATAATGCATTAGCAATATGTGTTGCACGGTTGCTTTCTATTCATCTCTTCTAGTTTTATTGTTTCTTATTTCGATTCTTTTATATTGGCTTTGTATATTATTGCTAGTATAAATGAGGGTGTACTCATGTTAATTAGACAGAACTCTCGATTTTTTAAAGTTTAAAATAAAAATTATTCTTAAGTGCATTTATTTTTTGTGATTGAAGTCCAACAACACTTAATAGTCATTTTAGTGTTAAATTGAAAGTAATATCAATTCATAAAAACGGTAGGTGAATGTAAATGATTTAAATTTCTCAAAGATAAGACTCTTCTGGAATGATTTGGTACATGAAAATGTTTGTGAAAGGGGTGAGAAAGAGTAAACTTTTTAACCATTTTTCTTCTTTGACAAAAAAAAAAAAAAAACATCTAGAACCCAAGTGAAAAAACATGTATGATTGTGTCTGATAAGAGAAAGTTTTTTAAGACACCTTCTATTCTCCAAGCGTTTTCTTAGTGATCCCTTTGTAATAGAGTTTGTTCAATATATCGCTTTGCTGACACTCGATACTTGACAACAGTGTGATGAAAAATAATGGTTTTGTTTTGTTTTAAGACCCTAAAGCCTTGCCCTGGCCCGACCCTGGCCCTTGAGGGTAGGGTAAGGGCCTAAGTAGTGCAGGGCCTCAAGGGCTTTGGTACACCAGGGCCCGACCCTACATATGTTGAGGGCAAGGTAAGGACAACCCTAGGCTTGGCTCGACCCGGCCCTTTGACACAGGTGCCCCATATGTGCCAGACATTAACAGCTGAGTGGTGCTTGACTCAAAGATAACAAATAGACAAGGTGTCATTTTACTCTTGTGTAAACAATAATCATCAAATGAGGAACTAATCTAAAATCTACCAAAATCCATTGAATGCCATCATCAAAGTCAAAACCCTTGAGTAGTCCTCCCGAAGCTCTTATATTCAAAGTCACCTAGTATCAAACAATGCGAATAATCCAAACAAAAAGGCAAAATGAACTAAAGGAACTAAACTGACAAATGATACATATAGGGGGTTCTACGTCCAGTCTAAGTTCTCACTTGTGACTCATAATCAATATGAATACAAAATAATAATGGAACACACTCAAGGCATACAGATAGAGCAACATAGAAGCTATGACACCAATGTTCCGATTATTCCTACATCAGGGGATAAGTACAATCCAAACCTAGGTCCTTGATTGCCTTCTATGTACATACATGTTACCATTCAATCCTTTGAAACACTAGGGTAACTGATGTTCTGTCATAATACCTTGGTGTGTCAGATGGTGTATGATACCAATTCCCCTTGCATCATCGCACCTCCGACATGGTTTGTGCCTTAACACACTTTCCGAACAATCCATGAGGGAAAACCAACTCAAAAACCCATCATCACTGATCTCCTTATTAGTCCTCAGTAAACAAGGTTAAGAGTTCCAAACTAATTAAGTCCACAATTATAAGCCAGAGTTCCTTCTAAATAGGAACCACAAACCCTCTATTATTAGCCATGACCTGGGTGCGACTAGCCGTAAGGCAATAAACTTGTCGGACAAGTTTTAGATGCTATAATACCACTTTGCCGGGTTAACCATAGCATTACACTACGGCCAGCTACGGTTAGCCGTAGTACAATTGATTGAAAAGTTGATATTTGCCTTTATAACCGTAGAACACCTTATGATTAGCTTTCAATCTCCTGCTGCTAATCATGGGATCTCCTTAGTTAACCATAAAGTTCCAGTGACAACTCTACTAAACCGAATCCATAGATTCAAGGGGAAATCACCCCATTCAATTAAGGGTCCTCAAACACCATGCGAGTGGGGCATTTCTATTCCCAAAACACCCCATTTACACCCACATTAATGCCATTAAATGAAAACCCTATTTTAACCTTCCAAATTCCTTAAAACAATAAATAAGCTTGTTCCAATGGTAGCTAAGGTGAAATCAATGAAGAATCATTCAATTGAAGCATGCATAAGCTGAAAACAAAACCTATCTCAAACACCTCTCTAGAGATCCCAACTCTCGAAATCCACTTAAAAACCTAAACCCTACAACAAAACAAAGGAAAAGGAAGCTAGTGAGCTAGCAAGCAGCATCTATAACCCCTATGAGATGGAACAAGAAGGATTAAGGAAGGATTAGCACACCAAAGGTTGAGAAAATGGGCAAAGGACTTCGGAAAGATGATTACAAGCTATGAGAAGCTTAGAGAAGCTTGATAGTGGCTTGGAGATCTCTTGGTTGCTCAATGGAAGAAAGTAGAAGAGATAAATGCGAGGAAGAGAGAAAGGAAGCAAGAACAAAGTAAAAGAGAGAAAAAGGATAAAGATGGCTGCTCAGGGATTGATCCCTTTTTGTTGGTGGAAAAGCTTCCATGAATTACAAATAGGACCTTAGATCACTTAAGACTTGGGATGTGGGAAAATGAAGGCTTCGAAGCGTCCGATTAAGAAGGGGCCTTAATGAAAAATGTTAAAAGTGATGAAATCTATCCAATGCACCCAAAATCAATGAGATCCTGAAATTACGAAGAATCCATCACAATTTTCCAAAATTGCAAACTACCCCACTACAAGTACTAAACTTACTCCAAACACTGCCAAAACCTCAAAACCATTAATCCAACCTCTAAACTAACTCATGTAGTCATTAAACACACTTAATTAACCATAAATATAATTAATTAATAAAAACACACTTACTTAGGCTCTAGTCTGATTTTTACAATATGTTCAGGGTTTCGAGAGAAACAAAATGACTAAAATTTCATTGGATTAATTAGAAATCGGAAGACTAGGACAAGCAGAAAAATGCCGCAGTATGATGCAGGTAGGACACACGAGGTCAAGTTTTTTAAAATTCATAGAGATAGTAAAGAAAATGCCAAATTGGGCCCAAGTACGCACTTGCACGCCTCAAAAACCCAAAAAATTCACACTATGGAGGCTTTTCTTGGGGCACAGCAGAGTATACCCTCCCTACATTGCTGAATGGCCATCTTTTAAGGGTCATATCTTCCTCGATACAGATTTGATTGATTCAGATTTAGGATCTACAAACATCTACGCGACAAGAGCTTTCCATCGATATATTGAGAACAAAAATCTGACCTACGGCCAGATCCAAAATCATGATTGATCAAAGCCTTCACAAAATTATGGAAAGGAGGAAAATTGAGACTTAGGCGGGGGAGGTACCCCTGGTTTCCCAAAATAGTCACATAGGCGAAGGAAACTCACTCCATACCCAAGATTGACCAAGAATTGAACATGGGACCCCCTGTCAAACCTAAAAAGAGAAAAAAAAAAAAAAAATCCTAGGGCCACATCTCCGTTAATACAAATTGGATCAGGGTGATATTGGAGTCCAAGAATATGTACTCAAAGAGACTTTCCAATAGCGTATTATGGGTGAAACCCAATGAATGGATTGAAAGTTATCATTGTTCAAAGATTGCAAAGAAATTGAAGAAATGGAAAAAAGGCGTAGCTGTGGGAGAGTGCTTCCCCACACCTGGAAATTACACTAATGGCCTATTTCTCCTATTTCTGTTGTAGAATTTTCGACAAGAATTTGACATGTTGGGGGTTTTTTAGACATGATGTGATAGCTTATCCCATAGCATTTGAAACGCCATGTGTCTTTCACCAGATTTTCAAATCCCAACCACCTGAAAGGTCTTGAATGACCTTTTGGAATTCCTGGGATTCCACCTTAGGGGATAGCTTTTGGAGAATTTGAATTTCCCTAGACACGAGTTCCTAGGATTCTAATAAAGAAACTAGCCTTAGGAATGGTAGGTACCATTTCCACCCCGAACTTGGGCATGGAACCTCTTCTTTTCCCACGTAGAAAATTGGCAACAAAACTGAGAGCCCATATCTCCCTTGGATATAGCTCCGTGTGACAATCTTGGAGTCTACAAATATCTACTTGAAGAGATCTTTTCGGTGATATGTAGAACATCAAAATTTGATGAACGGTTCAAAACTTATAGCAATTCCAAATTTCAACTATGCAAGCAAAAGAAGGGAAGATAACCGGGCATGAGAATGCATTTCCCAGATGTGGAGGTACACTCTCCCACGCCCAATCTCTAGGTGTGGGAAGGCACTCCCCCACGCCTGGGACTAAGTTTAGGTGTTGAACACATCATTCTTCATCAGGAAATGCATCAGTCAACTTTTGAAGGCCATATATTCTGCGGGGAACACATCATTCGATCCTTTGATTTCCTGCTCTGACATCCTTGGTTTCCATGGTGATATAAAGTATAGATTTAATATAGCATGACTCGCATATACAACGATTTTCATTGTATCCCGCTTTGGAAGTTTCCTTTCTCTCTTGTATGCTTTGAGGTCTGTCCTTTGGCTTTCTACTATGAAATCCTTGGACTCCTTGGTGATATAGAGTGTAACATTTATCATAAGGCGCGGCTCGCATATATGCAGAGTTTCAGTGTATTGCCCTCCTCCATTAAGATCTCCTATAATAGTCTTGAGGGTCCTTTGGATAGGTTATTCTCATCCAATACGGTTCTTGCTTAGGTTGGGAGATCCTTGCCTTCAAGGATTACCCCATGCCTTTTGCTGTGATTTGAGCACTTAGTCTTCAATGTGTTTTGGGTGCGCATGTGCCACTTCCCCATTAGTGAATTCTCCTTGAAGGTTTAAAAACCCTAATATGGTTTTATGATCCCTGATCAAATCTATGATATGTAGTTCAAAAGACGCCAAATAAACCAACAAAAACAAAATACCCATGCACCACAAGAGACTAACGATATACGTGGAAATCCTGATCTCGGGTAAAAAACTAAGGATCTTGGAACCTTGTCCAGGACAAACCAAGCACTAATAATCTAAAGATTATAAAAGAACTTACAACCTTCCCCAGTTGAGCCTCAACCAAAACCACTCGCCATTCACCTTCAACCGCGCTTGAATCTCAGTCTGCAATCACGAATCCACTTCGAGACGCAACTGAGTAGAAGGAATAAAGAACTGATCTCTAGATAATGAATCTTCAGCACATCAAGGAATGAATGAATCTAGAGAAGAAGAGATTCTCCTACAGATCTGCAGTCGTCGTGTCTATCAGAGCGCCCAAAGAAACATTCCTTTGTCTGTTCGAACGTGACTTAATGTTCGTTCGAAAGTCCAAGCATTCTGAAGGAACAATACAAATAACTTCCGTTCGAGCGCCCATGACTTCCGTTTGAATGTAGCACCTCTTGGATTTTTGGGTTAGCAATATTGAACAACTCCGTTCGAACGAGGATGCTGTCCGTTCAAACTTAGGCCTCTCGGATATTTGGCTTGCAAGATTTGAAGAAATACATTCGAACACAGGAGACGTCTGTTTGGATGTGAGGCTTCTCGGGTTTTTTTACTGGAGCATGATCTTCAGATCCGTTCGAACGAGAATGAGCACTGTTCAAACACTGAGCCTCTTCGGATATCTGGCATACAACACTGCTTCAAATGCGTTCGAACATGCAATCATCTTGAATTTTCTTTGAAGATCTTGCATTCCATCCTATAAAATGAGAAAATACATCATGAATCCGAAGCCTTGTCCACTCCCATGAATATGCCAACACACTCGAAACCTTACTACGCGTAGAGCAACTCTTTTAGAGAGCTTCCTCTTAGCGTTCAAACTCTTAGCAACCATAGTTAAAGGTTATATTTATTTTATGATGACTTGCAATTGAAGACTTGAGATCCCAGAAACACCTAGATCTAGCGGGTTCGTATAACGGGCATCGACAATCCTCAGGCTGACCAAGAGCTTAATGTCGACCCAAATTCACAAGTTTTCACAAACTACGTACCTTGTGCTAAAATCAATATAGAAACTCAATCTTGCCGATTTCTATTGTGTTTTGAACTTTCTTTCCATCTCTCTCAAATTAAGTAGCCTCTATTCTGCAACTCCTTCAAATTCATCTTTCCCCTTTGTGCAATTTCCATGCTCACAAGAAGTGGCAACTTCGCTGGGAATAAAACTCAGAATCTTTGATTTTTCACAAACTGTGTACCTTGTCCTAAAAATCAAAAAAGAAATTCAACTTTGCTAATTTATGTTATGCTTTGAGCTTTCTCTCCATTTCTTTCTTAAATTGAGTACCCTGTACATCGGCAACTCCCTCGATTCATATTTTCCTCCTGTGCACATTTTACTATCATAATAACTAGCAAAATATGCTCATGCTAAGGCAATATAATCATAATGTTAAGATTTAAAAAAATAATGAAAATTTAATTATATTCAGTTTGATAAAAAAAAAAAATTGAAGTTACAGCTAATTCTTAGAAAAATAACCATATATATAATTAATTAATTTCAAAATGAGAGTGCTTCAATTTATCTAAAACCAAAATGCAAATTTCAATCTTCAGAGAGAGAGAGAGAGAGAGAGAGAGAGTAGTATAACTGGTCAAGTTACGATCTAAGAAAACAAATTAAAGAGAATTCAAAACCCAAAAACCACAAAGAAAAAGAATTTGTAACTGGTCCAGTTACAATCTGAGAATTTGTAAAGAAAAATAAGTTTGATAGTTATACACTAAGCAATTTTATCATGATTAATCCAATAATGAATGTTGGAAAAAGTGTAAATTCTGGGCTTGTGCTAATCCATTATCCATAGTATTATGAAAGGACTGGATTGGCTAAAGGTGGTCCCACGCACTTAGAAAAATGGGAGCAGAAATGGGGCATTTTTAGGAATTCCACGGAAAATTAGCCTTCTCTCTCTCTCTCTCTCTCTCTCTCTCTCTCTCAAGGGGTTCCAGGTCCCTAACCAGTTTTTTCCTTTTTTTACCCCAGCATAGGGGCTGGGACCCAAGGTAGCCCGCACATATGGGAAGGAAGCCCACAATGTGTGGGCCAGTCCCTAACCAGTTGAGCACCAACAGGGAGAAGGCATCTGTTTTTTTCACTAGGTAACTGACTGGAACACTCGCATTCCTACTCAAGACACCCATATCGCAACTACTTGCACTACAGCTTGGGACGGAAATGTACCTGCTTTATTACCATGAAAATGTGGTATATTTTTCGGCACAAGGTACAACATAAAAAAACAGTGCATTTCGCCTTATTAATCTAATCTCCTCTGGAGTAAACACAAAAATGTACAAGAGAAAATGGTATGTAGTATATATAAATACAAGCATCCAAACATTTTCTCTATTTTCTAAAATTGCAGCAGGTAGCCAAATCCAAACCATGTCTCAATGAATCAATAAATTATGCTGCAATCTCAGTCAATGCCAGAACCAAACCATGATACACACTGTGGGATCCAAAATGAAAGTAACCCGGTTTCAGCCCGTGGGTAGGATGGTTGACTAGGAAGATGCAGTGGCAATGGTGCATCAGTTTAAGAGAGCAAACGAGGTCCATTGTCAGCAGCAACTCGAGAATGGTCATGAACCTGTGGTCTAGTCATTTGCACGTCACGCACAAAATGAGTCCTTGCTTTCGCATATGGGGCTTCCCTTGCTGCAATTAAAAAAAGAAAAGGAGAAAATAGCGACATTATTTTTCGAGTTAAAGATCCTTGCATGGGCAAGCATCCAGATGCAATCACGATGTCTTACCAGCAAGCTTCTGAGCTCGAAGAATATTCTGCCGTCTTTTCCACCAGATTATCAAACAGCCAAGAATGAGCAAAAATGAAACAAAGACTCCTATTGCAATGCCAACCTTAGAACCAGTTGAGAGGTGGGGCCCACATGTTGGTAACCCTGGTATGCCACAAAGACCTGCATTGCCAGAGAAGCTGCACATTGCCAAAAATCGTAGTTTTCAATTTATACTGTCAAATATCATCCCTTTTAGAGTTATGACAAAGTTTTGAAGTTGACTCTATATTGTGAAGGGTATGAGCTAGTGATTCTGTAGAAAAGACAGCTTACTTGAAGCTAGCTCCATGGAGAGGTATTCCTCCAAGTTTTGCTGGGACTCTTCCAGATAGAAAGTTACCATTAAGATTCCTGCAACATGGACCAATTAGACCTGACGCCAACTACCTGACCTACCACTATTCCAAGAAAACATGCTCCTTACAGTCTCCGTAATAATGTCAACTGGCTGAGGCTTTCAGGAATTGAACCATTCAGGAGATTGTATGACAAGTCTCTGCAAAGCAAATTTTAATAGTAAATCACTTGGGTAACATGGGCTCAGTAACTTGAAATCATCATAATCAATCAATTTATAGAAGAGAACATAATTCAAAATTTTGATAAATCATATTAATCCATAGGAAACAACACCATTCTAGGCCTGAAATTTTGTTTATTTGTGTACATTGGCTTGACAAATGAAGTGAAATTAAGAAAAGAGTCTAATGAAAGCCGTTTTAACTCAATAGTCATTTCCAAGGCAGTTTAGCCTCAACTAAATGAGAAAAATGAGGATCTAAAATGGTTTTAACATAAAAACAGAAAAATTAAAGATGTTTGAACTAACAAGCCAATCCTCTAGTAACTCAGTGGTGAGACACCTTCCTCTCCACGAACAACCAGAAATAGATCCCTTGCAGTAGTGCAGATGGTTAAGGGACTTTGGCCAGGCGTGTATGTGGACTGTAAGTATTCACCAGAGACTTTTTTAATAAACAAAGGAAAAACGGACAATAATTAATTTGGATTAAATCTAGATGAGTGTCCCAATCATAAACTACTTTCTTGTATAAGCTTAAAAAGAATAATGTTCGCTCGCAATCTCAGGTGCAACAATTGTATATGATAATATTGTAGCAGTAATTAATCAAAGTTACAGAGTTGAAAGCTTCTTTGCAACTAATATTGAAGGGGCATCAATGTAGTTTCTCATTAGTAATCTAATAAAGGTAGCAGGGATTGTGTAAGCACAATGCACTATTTCTTCATTTTTTTCCCTTCCTCTTTCTTCTTCCTCAAAAACACTTACATTTGTAAAACCTACCTTACAACTTGGTATCAAAGCTAAGAACCACTGCTCTACATCTTCTACATCAGTGTGTTGAGGCTTTTGAGAATCTTCCTTCACTGCATCCTAGAGCCAAGCCCTTGTAATGTAAATCAGTTAGCTAGGTCCAAGTGAACTGGTCTCATGGACCGCCTGGACTGAATGAATCCTACATTAGAGGCACCACATTCTCTATTGGGTGTTGAGAAGCCTTCCATGAGTGTTGCCGGAACGAAGCAACTCTAGTTCATGGGTAACAAAACATTCTATTCAAAATTTTGTTCTGTATCACTCATTGTTACGAACTTATCGTGCATTAGTTTCTCATATATAATCTGAAATCATACCTGCGAGTGTTTATGATGCCTTGTCTCACCCATTGTGAAAATCAGCCATGTTAGAGAAAATGGAAGCATTAAAGAAAAATGGAATATGGGAATTGATTGACCATCCGCCTGCTAAAAAGGCACTCAAGTGTAAATGAGTGTACAGTGTACACCTTGGAATATAATCTTTTAAATTGATGAATCCAAATGATGTAAAGTGAGATTTGTATCAAATGGTTTCACAAAATGTTATGGTGATGATCCCCTTTGAGATCTTGCCCATGGATAAATTAAGCTCTATTAAGATTTTAATTTCAATAATAACAACTTTCTCTTGGTCAATAATAACAAATTTCTCTTGGCCACCACAACAGCTAGATGTAAGAATTCCTTCCAACATGGTAGTTTACAAGAAGTTTGTATTGCTCCTCCAGAGTTTGCACTATAGAAACAAGCAAAAAAGGTGTGCTAGTTAAAGAAGACCTTGTATTGGCTAAAGCAGTCACCATGAGAATGGTTTGAAAGATTCTGTCAGGTGATGTTGTGAGTTGGATATAGATGGTGTACAGCAGATCCAACAAATTTTTTTTTTTTAAAGGAAAACAAGGAAGGTAACCATACTAGTAGTGTATGGTGTATGTCAATGATATCGCTGTGACTGGCGATGATGGAAAGGAAATTAGCTATTTGAAGGAATAACTAGGAAAGGAGTACGTAGTAAAAGAACTGGGGACCCTTGGCTTTTTTTTTGGGAGTGCATCAAGCTAGCTAGATCAAAGAAGGGAATTACACAGTGGGAGTTTCCCTTAAATCTGTGGAAGGAGAATGGAAACCATAGTGAAAAACTAGCAGAGGCAGTTAGAGACAACTATAGAGCAGAATCATGGCCTTCACCATGATGGTGGTGATCGGTGGAATGATGGACAAATATCTCATATGCAGTTAGAATAGTGAGCCACACCAAGAACAGGTCACTGAAAATACTACATCGAATAATGAAACCGTTAAATGTTTTCCATGGGAAGGAATTCTCTATGCTTCTCATTGTCATCTAAATACAGAAGCGTACACTATTTTTGATTGGGCATATTCTAAATTAGACAAAAGATCAAAAAGGGTCATTGCTTTGGTGCAATGGTAAAAGTCTCAAGTGCCACATGTGTGATGCAGGCCCTAGGGTTAGGGCTTGCAAGAAAGTACCGAAGCACAATAGAGTGCTCAAGCACGTGCGTGCAAACACTTCAATACATCTCCTCAGACCATAAACGAGGACGCACCTCAATGGAAAAGCCCAATTCTATTAATCACTTCGAAATTTCATTCTCTACAATGCCATATTAACAAAAAGAGAAAACTTGGTGGTTAAGAAACCTAATAATCTAACTTATGAAATGAAACAAGAATCCTAATAAAATTGGAAGCCTAATCCTAATTACAATTCTTTAGACAAAATAAAAAACTAATACTTGATAATTAGCAAAATAAAACTCCTAAATTAACTTGGGCCATACACATGTGACCTGAGGTCTATCTACATCATTCTCCCCAGCTCGGAAAGAACTCGACGTTAAGTTTGGTAAATGTCCACCAGGATCGAAGATTAATCGGACAAACTTCCGATCTGTTGGTTGAACATTAGCTTCTGTGCACAGCTTCATGTATAAGTTCTTTCGATGGCTGAATTTTGTGTGGATGTGCGACCGCGCCATTGGATACTTCATATGTAAAATTTGCACCATCAAATCGCAATCTCCAAGTTTCCATCGTTGATCCCCAAGGACAAAATCAATGTGGGGACTTCAATAACTTGTTCATCTTTCCGTGTTGCCTGTTTATTTTGATCACTATTACTCAAAAGAGAAATTTTGGGGCCACATGTAGTCATGGAATCTTCTGTGTCTTGTTCTGGCTTCTTATTATGAATATCATTTGCCATGGGGTTCCACAATAAGGTCTGCTATTATTCGAGATGACTGTCCTTCTTGAGGCATAACTCTTCCTAGATGAGACCATTTAGGCATGTTCTTCACACGAATTGCTTCCAAATATGCCTCCCAATATGCCTCATAAATGGTCTTGCAGTGATTCATTCTTTCCACTATATCCGATCTTAAACATACGAGAAAACTAGTTAAATCATATTCCTCATCATCTTCTAACACACATTCATCTTGGAGCCTTAAAAATTGGTCAGGGTATTCAACAACGGACAACTCCTTGTTTCAAATCAAGAAATTGGCGAAAATAGTCTTTATTCTCATAATACCATTTGCCATATTTAAGTACATATTTGGCTCTTTGAAGTTCATTGTAGAATCTATCGATACGCCCAGATGTTTTTGTTAAAACTCGAAAAAGAACAAAGCTTCGTCTCTTCTCTGATACCAAACCGATGCAGGTCCTAGGGTTAGGGCTTTTGCAGAAAAGTGCCGAAGCACGTGTCTGCAGACACTTCAACACGTCTTCACAAAGACCATAAACAAGGACGCACCTCAATGGGAAAACCTAATTCTATCAATCAACTCTCTCTGAAATTTCCTTCTCTACAATGCCATATAAATAAAAAGAGAAAACTTGGGGACTAAGAAACCTAATAATCTAACTTAGGAAATAAAATAAGAATCCTAATGAAATTGGAAACCCAATCCTAATTACAACACTTTAGATAAAATTAAAAAAACTAAAACTAGATAATTAGTGAAATAAAACTCCTAAATTAACTTGGGCCATAAACACATGGCCTAAGGTCTATTTGCATCAGCATGATAAAGCAAGTTCGAGACCTAAGAGCAGCCACTTTGTGCAAAATAGCCAAATGTTAGGTTTGTCTCCAATCTAGACCCTCCCAGAACCTTGCTTGGGTGGGACCCGCACAGAGTAATGACCTTTTTTTAGACAAAAGATGTACAACTAGATATTATACTTAGGTAGGAGGCAATTCAGTATCATGGAGAAGTAAAAAAGAGCAAGTAGTTGCAAGTTAAGCTCTGCAGCAGAGTATCAAGCCAGGGTGCATGGTACTTTTGAGACGTTGCGGTTAGTTTTTATTTTTTATTTCTTTTTATGGTAATTAGATTCTTTAACAACAGTCTTATGTTCCTGCATTTTGACAAAATTGCAACTTTCATATTTCACCAAACCCAGTTTACTATGAGAGGACCAAATATGTTAAAGTTGACTGCCGCTTTTTATGTGACGGAGTGGTTTTTAAGGAAATACATCTTGACCATGCTCCTACTGAAGAACAATTTACATATTTTCATAGGAAGGCTGTCATAAAGAAAAAAGTATTATTTTATCATCCAAGGTAGGCATAGTCAAAATCTATGCCCTAACTTGAGGGGGACTTTTTGAAATCATTGAGAAAGTACTTTACATTTTATTTTGTCAACATAGAGACTGGTTTGTGCTTACATGGACTTCTGTAAATACTGCTAGTTACTGGGTGGGTACTTTGTAAACAATACTTTGTAAACAACAACAACAACAACAACAACAACAATAATAATAATGATAATAAAATAATAAAAAATAGATGCTTGCTCAACCCGAAGAGGGATGATCAACATTTTTTCCCCTTTATCTCTCATTCTTTCTCCTTTATTTCTCTTCATTCAATTCTTCATGTTTTCCACTCTTTTCTGTGTAAGAATTACATTCAAGATTATCTCGATTTTAAGAGTTTCAGGTGAATGCATATAGGCATAAATGACAACAATTTTTAACATTCCTGAAAACCAATAGAGCTCTGGAAAGTGGTGTCCTACTCATGATTTTGACCACT
This sequence comes from Umbellularia californica, assembly GCA_028538565.1. Classification (NCBI taxonomy): domain Eukaryota; kingdom Viridiplantae; phylum Streptophyta; class Magnoliopsida; order Laurales; family Lauraceae; genus Umbellularia; species Umbellularia californica. The sequence goes on from JAPQWN010000002.1 coordinate 25,898,353, forward strand.
GATTTTATGTGATCCATCCCTACTAGGGTTTGCACCATATTTGTTCAATTGATTATCTGACATTTATTGCATTGTTGTTGGATAGTGATGATCAGACATGTAGCTAATTGTTAAAAGTATTTTCCATTATTTCATAAAAAATAGAAGATCTCATACTGCAACATATCATTCTTTTGTGATTTGATTCAAACTTTTAGGGGTTTATCCTAAATGAACTGGAACTCTTCAAGAGATTCAAAGGACACATTCCTAACTAGTACATGGATAAACAATGATTCAATAATTTTCAACACCAGTTTAACGAGAAAAGAAAACAAAGGTACAAACCACACAAAGATGGGAATTAGTAAGGCAGAGAGTTGGTATTGCCATGTACATGTCATACTTACAAAGTTACTAGCCCAGTAATTGTCCCAATTGAAGATGGAATACCCCCTTTAATGCTGTTTACGCTCAAGTTTCTGTCACACAGAGAATGAGAAATTAAAATTGATTTAGGCAAGTAAAATGCTAGACGATATAATTCTATGGGCCTAAACACTAGGTATTCAATTATATTGATATGATCCAAGCATCAAGCACAGGCCAGGTGTCCAACACAAGCTGTGGGAACCACAGGTTCAGTTAAAGGGGACCACATGGCTCCATTAGATTGCTTTGAATAAAAAAGTAGCATTAGCTTGCAAACCTTTGATTATGCCAACCTCCCTGTCTCAAGTAGATAATAAGATTAGTGATTAAGTAACCTTGATTTAGGTAATTGATTAGTAACTGATATCCTTGACTTAGGTGATTGATTAGTGATTAATAGAATAGTTCCTAACTGAGGCAAGGAATGTTATAAATATCTTGTATTCCTCATTATGAAAATCAAAGAATTATTCCCTTTATAATTTTGGTTTGGAGGTCCGGCCCGTCCTCAAATTTGTGCCAGGTATTTTATTATTAAAAATCAGTCCATACAGTTTGGTATCAAAACCACGATCCTACAATCATGCTACCACTCAACAATAAACAATGGCTATCAAGGTAGACATTTGAGATTTTTTTTTTGAATGGTACACATTTGAGATTGATATGCAACACTGAATGGATGCCTTGAAAGAAATTAAGGAAACCCTTACCACAACGAATATAAAGCACGATCATGTAATCTTGACAGTCTCCAAAGAAGAAGGAACAAAGAGATCTAACAAAAGCGACAGTGAAAGAAGTGGGGCAAAACAACCTTGGTTTACTCGGTTGGACTTCCTGATATTTTCAGGCGATGATCCAACTAGTTGGGTCTATTGAGCTAATCAGATTTTCGGTTACCAAAACATGCCTGAAGATTTAAAAGCCCACCTTTAAGGAGATGCAATTCGGTGGTTCCAATGGTACAAAAGGACTAAACCTAATCTCACATGGGACTTGTTGAACAAAGATCTACATAAGATTCGGGCCACTAAATATGAAGACTTTGATGAGGCCCTCTCTTCTGTTCTTCAAAATGGATCTATGTGCAAGTATCAAACTGTACTTTAAAGGTTGGCTAATTGGGTCAATGGATGGAGCGAAAAAAGCATTGGTGATCTATTTTATTGGAGGATTAAGGAAGAAATAGCCATTGATGTAAACATGTTCCGACCCAAACAATGTGAGCGATGGTGGGACTCGCAACGATGCAAGAGGAAAAGGTGTCTTGATCATAGCAAATGCTGCGACCTTTTCTTTCTAGATCTCTACCCCATTCAAGGTGACTCCAACGGAACCAAGCGAGGTACTTCCTGTGAAATATCTCAATGCGGCTTAAATGCAAGCTAGGCGTGACTAGGGGCTATTCTATAATCGTGATGAGAGGTCTTTCTAGGCCATAAATGCAAAACCCAACAACTATACTCACTAGAAATGGAGCAAGTGAAGGAGGAGCCGATGGATAAAGGACACTGTCCAACGAGTCAGATTCATTGGAGATCTCATACATAAATTATCGAGCTTGACTTTCCCCTGAACCATGCATGTCTCAGGCTTGATGAAGCACCAAGAGTTATCAATGTTGATTGATAGCAGCAGCTCCCATAACTTCATAAATCACTGGCTAGTGATTCAAGTGGTGTCAGCCTGCAACACCTCAACATTTGATGTAATGGTGGCGGATGCATATCAATTGTCATGTGCTAGATGACGCAAGTATCAAGATGAGTATTCGAGGGTATCGATTTAAAATCAAACTTTTCCTTTCTCCCTTAAAAGGATTGGATGTGGTATTGGCATACAATGGCAGTGACAGTTGGGACCAGTTAAGTTGGATTTCAATAATCTCACTATGGACTTCAAATTAAATGGGAGGGATCACCATCTGGATGGTTAAAAGATACTCAATATTTTCTCAGAAACTCTCTAGTCAATCAAGTGGATAATATGCCATCAGCAACAAGGAACAATCATGCAAACCACGCCCTCACATGAAGGTAAAATTGATTACATTTCTGACGATTCAGTAACCTAGAAATCAACTTGTTCATGTATTTGAAAAATAAAAAAGGTTACTTCTACCACGGCCGCAAGATCACTATATTACACTCAAGCATTGATCCACGCAAACAACATGTGACCTTATTAATATCCCCATTTGCAGAAAGACGAGACTGAATGGATTGTGAAGGTGATGCTCACTCAGGCATTATTCATCCTAGCAGTAGTCCATTCTTGTCTCCAATGCTAATGGTTCGAAACAAGACGCTGCTTGGGAAGATCTGGTAGTGGTGCAAGAATGGTTTCCTCGCTTCAACTTTGAGGGGAAGATTGATCTTCAAGGGGGCAGGAATGATATGATTTAAGGGTCAAGTGCAGGCCGTGCGCTCAGAACAAGCCACCCACAGTATCAGTTTAGAGGTATCTAAGGGTCAAGCGCAAGCAGGGCCAGGATCTGTCTTACTCTACACTCACATATGCGGATCAGACCTAGGCCGGGCCAAAGCACTCAGCGGGCCTGCAGTAGCTTACACCTAAAGGCCAAGGTCAGGCCATGGCCAGCGCCGGAATAAAATAAAATTCTTTTTTCCCTTTTTATTTATGCAGTCAAACGGGCTATCAAATGAGCCTGTTGTTTTGTATGGAATTGGAACCTACATATCAAATGTGCCTGTTTGTTTGCATGGAATTGGATACATGAGAATCATTGTCAAATGTGTTTGTTTATTTGCACGTAACTGAAATTATTTGTTTGCATGGAATTATGGGCCCTTCTGTTCACATGGAATTGGAATACATAGATAATTGATTTAGATCAACTTGTTGCACATAGGAAATGAAATGAGGAAACCATTATTATACATAGGAAGTGGAATGAAGGAACCAAGTTAAATTAAGCTGAAACAAATGAGACGTGAAGCGGGGTGATCCTTTGTGCATCATAGAAACCAGATCTATATGATTTTCATAGTGTTGTTTAGGATTGTTCTATGCAACTTATGGTCTGGCTCTTAGCTAATGTATGCCCATGCCTTCAATAGCATAGCACAGATTCTTTTGGGTTCTAAATTAGTTCCCTATCTCAGTGCTTCTTTGGATAGAACTTATTGATGCGGAGATTGGTCCCTGTAGTAATGCATGCTTAATTCATGAAATGAATGAGAATAAATAGAATGAATGGGTTCATTGTTGGGTTTTGGTTGTTTCAAAAATTCAAAACCACTTTACTTGAAAAGAAGTTTTGTAATTCAAAATCATGTGGGTGGTGTAGGATATATGGAATACATGGGATCCCACATTGCTCAAGTCCAACTTTTTAGAGGGCTTTATAACTATTTTCATTCCTATACACTTTAAGTTGCTTTGGGCTCTTTTACCACAAGCCCTATGCGCGCGCACGAGTCGGGCTTGGCTCAAAGGGCTAGGGCTGGATCCGGAAACCGTTTAACCGCGCACGTGTCCGCGATGCGCATCCTACATGATTATCATGCCCAGGGGGGGTGCAAAACCAGCCCAACCTAGCCTGGAGGGACCCATATTCTAATATAGAAATGTCTGCAGAAATTTCAAATATCCTTTTTCTTCTAAAAAATGTTTTATTAATGGCTGCTTTATTAAAACAGTTTCAACGTTCAAAATTGAAATTCAAAACGCAGTTTTAATTGTTTTTAATGCTTCCTTAATGTTGTGATTAATCGCTGGTTTAAAGGCCCAACAACATTATTTTGTGATATAAAAATAGCTGGTCTAGGTTCAGAAACATATACAGAAAACTATTTTGTTCTCTTCCCTTTTTCCCTTTCTCATGAGCATTCTGTGGTTCATGGAGCTTGATCTAGATTTGGTGTGCGATTAAGCCTGATCACCTGTGAAGGCCGTTATATTCTCGGGGCAGTTCCTACAAAGATCCTTTTCGCATCTGGGTTTATCCAGGAGGGGCGAAACTCGTCTTAAAGAAAGCGTAGCCAGATGTGCCTCGGCCGTGAGTCGCTGTCGACAATCTCAGTCGATTTCCACCTATACAGCAATCTCCACAACTTGCAGATTGGTAACATTGTTTCAATTTCTATTTTTTACTTCAGTTCTGTAGCCTTGTTTACGGCAATTTTAGGATGATTCCTTCATGGCTACCTCTGCTATCAAGTTTATGCATCAGGACTTGGTTCGGTTGGATAGTTTTGACAGATCTAACTTCTGACGATAGCAACAAAAAGTCTTATTTCTCTTAACATCTCTGAAAGTAGCATATGTCTTTAACTGAACCATGTCCTGGTCGTGAAGAGAAACTAGGTGGCTCATATGCACGAAAAAAATGGAAAGAAAATGAATATTTGTGCAAAGGCCATATCCTAACCTTGGTTGCAGACAACATTTACAATCTTTACTCGGATGCACGAACTACTAGAGAGCTCTGGAAAGCTCTTGAAAATAAGTATAAGACAGACGAATCTGGGGCTAAAAAATATGCGGTGGGTCGGTACTTAAATTTCAAAATGATAGATGATAAACCCATTCTTCCTCAAGTACATGAGTTATAAGGCTTTGGTGAATGAAATTGTCAAAGAAGGGATCCAAGTTGATGAACAGTTTCAAGTAGCAACTATAATTGATACAAAAGACCTTGAGGCATAAATAGAGGGACTACTCACTAGAGTGCCTTTAGCACTACTTGAGGATTGAAGAAGAAGCCTGGATGAGTGATTAGACTAATCTACATGAAAACAGTGGAAAAATAAATGCTATTGAACCAAAAGGTGATGGTGAAAAGAAAGGCAAATTTGATCAACATCTAGGCAGGAACAAGAAAAGTAATCCTTCCTTCAAAAACAAGAAGCCTAACCAGAATCAGAAAAAAGGTTTAAACAAACATTAGAACGAAGGGTAAAATAAGCCACAGACAAAGGGTGGCTGTTTTGTTTGAGGGAATCCAGGTCACTTTGCAAGAGAATGTTGCCATCGGAAGAAGTTCCCACAATAGTCCCAATCCAATAAGCCTCAAGCTAATGTCACCGAAGAAGAACACTTCATGGATGCGATCTCTAAAGTAAATACACTCAGCACAGGAAAGAGCGAAGGATGGTGGATTGACACAGGAGCAACCACACATGTTACATTTGATAGAGGTTTGTTTAAGACCTATGAGGAGGTCAAACAAGACTGTAAACTCGCTCCGGGAACTACCGTTACTACACAAGTAATTGGTGAAGGGAAGGTTGAACTTCAGTTCACTTCTGAGAAAATTGTGACTCTGCTGAATGTACTTCATGCTCCAGAGATGAGAAAAAAAAATTCTAATTTCTGGTTTTCTTCTCAACAAGACAGGCTTCAAGCAGGTAATAGAGTCTGATCAGTTTGTAATTACAAAAAAAAAAAAAAAAAAGAGGTTATCTTTGTTGGTAAGGGTTATGCTTGTGATTGTATGTTTAAGTTGAATGTGATCAATAATAATGCCTCTTCTTCTGCTTATATAGTTGCTTCTGTTTATGACCGGCATAGAAGACTGGGTCATATTAATTTTAGAAAAATAAAAAATAAGAGTAATGATGGATTGATTGATAAATATAAAGACGACTATAAGAAATGTGAAATATGTTCTCAATCCAAAATTACTCAAAAGCCATTTCATCAAGTGGAAAGAAAAACTGAGTTACTTTAGTTAGTACATTCTGATATATGTGATTTAAGTAACACTATGACTAGAGGTGGAAAATATTACTTTATAACTTTCATTGATAATTGCTCTAGATATACCTATGTATATTTACTTAGAACTAAAGATGAAAACGGGGCCCTACATACACAAAGACAAATGTCACATCTATGGAGAAATGTAGACCGTAGATAGCTTAAATGCAATCCAACCCATGGGGCCCTCTTAGATGCAAGTCTATCAATGGGAGGAGGGCATATTGAAAGGTCACCTCATGGGCAAGGGTATCCAAAAAATCAGCCCCACCAGATTATCCTAGCCATTGATTTAAAGACTTAAAAGTTTAATGGCATCCTTTGAGTGAATGTTTAGTGAGTGTGAAATTGGGCCTGATGGGAAATCATGAGATGAAATGACTATCAAAGGAGCTGCACTGATGAAGGTGGGGCCAAGTGGGCCCCATAGTGCTGGAATGCAATTGCAGTTGCTTGTAGCAGAAAATTTTCCCATATCTATGATACAGGAATATACAATCAAGTGTGAGCATATAATGGGGCTCACATAATTTGATGAATACAATCAAGTTTCTGCATGTGTTTTAGTGGTGTTTACATCTCTTATGAACAATTTTTATCACTTCCATGAGCAAGAAATATTTTCAAATGCAGCAGCATGGTTGCGCCAAACACCAACACAAAGGAATCATCAAGGAATCTGTTGTTGCACCAAACAACAACTTGAGGAATTGAGGTCAATTTCCTTTGTTGCACAGAACATGGAAAAAATGCTGCCTTGGATTATATTTCCATGGCTTTCAAAAGCTAAGAAAAAAGGGGCTCAAGGGATTCCTCTCTCTGCACAAACGAGTCCTTCCCAGTACACATTGCTAATGTGAAAACCTTATTATCTCTAGCATTGTTCATGTCCCAGATTGATTCTCACTACACAACATTTTCCTTACATCTCGTCTCTCCACCAATCTACGTTCTGTTGGACAATTATTATTATTTAACTACACTCTCTCATTCTCTCATAATGGTTGTGTTATATAGTATCAGGAGATGGGAAAGGTAATCGGGACAAGGCCTAAAAGCGAAAGATTTTCCATTCACACCATAGATTCCTACCGCATTTGAACCCGAATTTTCTTTATTTTGTGATTCCTCCCCTATTCAATATTACAAATTATGACATAAATGTTTCAGTCATCCTCATAAGACCAAATTCCTTTCCCTATAAAAATTTGGTTAAATATTGAATAAAAGGGATTTATGCTTGAATAATGTGTCTTTTGATTAACACAGTTGTAAGAAGGGTAAAAGGTACATCCTTTTACCAATACTACGTTCATTTTCATTCAATTCACACTGGTAAATGGACTTCTCATACCACTTCTCACTGAAGCTATAATATTTCATGACATTTATTTATATTTATTGTTATCCTTTAGTAATGAAATATTCATGCTCTGTGTTTCTTTTTTTCAGAAACTAATTCATCATCTTATCCATTTCTTGTTATGGGGCTCCTAAATTGTTGCTGCTAACCAGCCCTCGGCTCATCTTCAAGCCATCCGGTTTACACTACTTGGCACTATTAAAATGTGGAAAATATGCAATAAGATGCATGTAATAACGATGCATGCCAATCAGAGGAACATTTTGAAGAAACATATTCATGTCTTCAAGCTGAACTAAAGGGAACATTTTGAAGAAACATACATGCTTTGCAGGTGTTGCAACCTGGATATGTCAGTTGGAAAGAAACCCTTGAGACCTTGGTTGTCAAGACCTCTGCACATTCAAAAGAAAAATCATTGTCAGCATGATATAACAAAATAAATAAATGTAAAGCAAATTGATATGGATCTACTATAAATTAAACATTTTCCTGGCACAAAAAAAAGTCATTAAAAAACCATTCCTTCTGAAACTTACTACAAAATCCTCAGAATCGAAATTAACTATAATTGTTAAAGGGAACAAACATAAGTAGAAGTTGCGAAGTATTTTGATCAGTATACAGCTAAAGTAGTTTTGTTAATGCAGCAGGCAAAGGTTATGTTAACTAAAACATCACGAGTATAGCATGTTTACTATTTTCCTTGAAAACTGCAACATTAACTTATATCAAATTGTCAATGTCACAAAACTATAGATATCATCAGTTTCTTGTTCAGTACTTCCTTTATGTGCAAAGAGGGGGAAAAAGAAAAGATAATAAAAGAGAGAAGAAGAGGAGAGTTATTTGAGAGAGTGGCCTGAAGGTTGACCATGATGAAAGACATCTTTTATATTGCTTAATTGTTCCTTCAATTAGGAGATACAATCTAGTCTAATCACATTACAGAAATAAAAATCATATGAATCACAACTAATAAGTACCCTTATGAGAGAACGAGAGAAATTTGGTGCTCCGTGTATCTAATAAATGTATCATCTTCTTCCATACTCCACATGACCACCATATCCACACCACTTCAGCTCTATGGTGCTCCTAGTGTGTATCAAATAAACAAATCCTCTTCTTAGTTTCATCCTCACATGACTGCCATGTCCACACCTCTACTTCTCCACACGCCCCCTTAAGTTGGGGCATAGATATCTAAATTCTACCTTGCTCGGTATACCAATTAAGTTAGCTCAATTGGTAGCCTTCATTAGACTCCAGTCACTGATTGATGTAAAATGTGGCATAGCAACGGTTTTTTACGCTGCATTTTCTTGCACAAAAGTGGCAATTAATTTTGATGTCTTTAATTCTCTCATGAAACACAGGATTATAAGCGACATATATGGCTGCCTGACTATCACAAAGGGGACTCATTGGATTAGAAATAATAAACCTCATTTCCTGAGGAAGAGATAGCAACAAAATCATCTCAATTGAAGCCAAATGCCATAGCCCGATATTCAGCTCCTAAACTGGAACAAGCAACAATTGCACCTTTCTTGCCTTTTCATCTTACCAGATTTCCTCCAACTATCATACAATAGCCAGTACTTGATATTTGATCCAGTCATGATCCTCTACCCTCAGGATAACAATATTATGTGTAACCAAGATTCCTTATTGTTTGTACAACTGTCCTTTCCTAGTGGCAATTTTAGGTATAACAATATCTGGGGAACCTCCGTATGATGTTCACAAGGATAGTGCATAAATTGACTGACAATACTGACAGTAAAGCTATGTTGAGTGTAGTAATAGTCAGATAAATCAACTTCCTGTTAAAGGGTCCGACTTTGTATCATAGGGTAGAAGATTAACCTCTATGGGTGTTTCTACAGGCTTGGATCATAGCATCCTTGTTTAGAGAAAATCAGTATAAAAAAATGCCAATCTTTGATTGTATCACTTCAATCCCCAAAAAATTATCATAGAAGGCCAAGATCCTTGATTTAAAAACACTTCTGAGGTAATGCTCAACCCTAATAATCTCTTGTACAATATCTCCAATGAGCAAGGTTTTAAAACTCAAAGTCAGGCAGCAACTTGGCCACCCTTGAGTCAAATCAAATTAGCTGAGAAGTATGAGACGCGACTGAGATCTAAAACCTGGATTTCTTAGAAGTTTGAGTTTCGAACTGCTAATGTAATTTCCACAACGCGAGAATAGGTCAAATCAATTTTCAGCGGGATTTTTTTTTACATTTTAAGTATCGCATGATAAACAGAGCACAAGGTACTAGTAAATTCTAATTTTTTAATTCAATCCAAATCGTTTAACAAATTCAACTAATCAAACCAAATAATAAACTTGACCGATTCAAGGGCCTTATTACAGTTTCCAAAAAAATTAAACTAAATCAAAATAAATGCTTTCAAGTGTCTCTTTTAGCTGCCTAGACAATGACGATACTCCACTCTTTTTCCCCTTGAGGCTCTTCCTCTTAATCTCTTATACATTATCATCTTGTTTTGGTCCTACCTCATTTTCTGAAAATTGTTCTATTTGTGAGGCCAAGTATTCATAATATCACATAGTGAGAAAACTTAGTGAGAAAAGGAATATTCATAATATCACATACAATCATGCAAGTGAGCGTAAGACGAGCAAAAGATTGAATGAGGTCAAGGTTAGGAGAGCAATGCAAAATTAGTGCAAGAGTTGAATACTTAAATTACAAAAGCACAAGAATCATATGATTAGATAGATCAAATACAATCTAATAATGCAAATTGGCAATCCAAATAAGCTAAGTTAGCATGTTCCGCCAAGCTAAAGGCATGCAAGGTTCTAAGATAATTATGGACCTCACCAGAAGGACATTTGGGTTGCCTAATGTCCCTCACAGGGAAATGGCCATAAAAATAGTATCAAGGCGGTATCATGTGATAGTGGTCACAGTACACAGCTAGTCTACAGCAGAAAATAATAATAATGCAAATAAAACTCTACACAGATGCACATCCCCTCTGTGCTAAGTTAAATAGAGCTTTGTGGTGCCAACTCATCAAGAGTCAAGGGTCTAGGTTAAGACATAGGCTATGTCAAAGTTCACTTATAAAAATAGGGAAATACTCCACATGACTTATTCAAAAAATAAATAAATAAATAAATAACATGTGCTTAACAAATTCTATCATCACGTAGAATAGTCCCACGAGGTTAACCATAAAACAAGTAATCCCACAAAGTTCCTCATCAAACTAGCTAGGAATCAGGTCCGGTCAGGGTGACTCTAGTTAGCATCGAAGACAATTAGAAATACTATATTTATAGTACCATTCCATAAATTAATCAAATCTTCTGTTTTGGTTCTTTTAAGCATACAAATAGGAGTACCAATAACTGAGTTTTACTACAGTAGGCAGATTTTGCTTGTAACATTGCACAAAGTAACTTCCTCGTCCAATATTAGAATTTAGTGATCTTTATGTCAATTTCATACTCTTTGATGAGAAAAAAACCAGCAAACTAAATATTACAGAATTTTGATATTGTTTGACCCTCGAGAAGTGGGGCTACACACTTGTTGCCTTGTGCAAGAAATTCTAGATTTGACCCATTAAAGAGCACCTAATATCCCAATTGTCCCCAAAACATACATGGAATCATATCCAATCATAAACCAGGGTTCTACTTTCTAGACAATTCTAGGGTTATTCAATACGAACAACACAAAGGATTACATCACATACAAGGATATTGAATTAGAAACTCAATTCTAATATCACAAAATAGGGATTTCTAACGAAATACACTAGGGCAGTAGGTAAAGATGTTAAAACATATTGAAACTGGTTGATTTAACCATGAATCGACAAAGAATAGTCAAGTACAAAAAAAATACACTAGGGCAGTAGGTAAAGATGCTTAAAACATATTGAAACTGGTAGATTTAACCATGAATCGACAAAGAATAGTCAAGTACAAAAAAGCCCTAAGTCGATGTATCAATTACATGTAGGGACTAGGGAAACCCTAAAACACAAACCCCAAAACCGTTAAACACAAACCCAACGGCGTCCAAAACCCAATTTGACCATGGATCCTTGTTTCCATGGTAGATGACCAACCTAGACCTCCCAATAGATCACGGCCAGCCTATAAACCCTTTTGGTAATCATATTTAGCAAAGTTAGGATGCATTGACACCCTTTGGTTCAATGATGTCCTACTCCTACACATGTAGATTGATGAAACTAGGATCAATTAAGCCCTAATTAATACCTATTGTTGTATTCTGATTCAAACACAATTTATAAGAGTCTCAATTCAATAAGCATGATTGAAATCATCGAAATCTGACAAACCCTAGAAAGATCACATCTGAAAAACCCCAAAACCGAATAATTATGATGGAGATGGCCTCAAACCACCTTAGGACCCCGTCCTATAGTGGTTGCCCAAAGGGGACAATCCAAGGGGACCCCATGGCCAAACCCTAGCTTGCTCAATTGTTCTCCCCTTCTTATTTGCCTTCCATCTCCATCAAATTCTAGGGTTTTAAGGTGATTCACATGTGGAAATTACAAAACCCAATTCAAAACCCTAATAGGACCAAACATCTAACCATGGGACTAAAATTCTACATAACTGTAAACATCATGGAAAAATTCTACATAATTGTTAACATCATTGAAAAATTCTACATAATTGTAAACATCATGGATCATCAAATTAAGCCAAAACATCAGACAAACACAAACCCTAGGGAGAACATTTGTCAAAACCCCAAAATCAAAATCTGTATGATGGAGAGGTATCAAAGGACCATGAACCAAGTCATATGGAATTTGACCAATGGGAAAAACCCCAAGGGAACCCCCCCGGCAGCTCCCATCCTTTCATGCATGGTCAATCTAGATTGTTTACTCAACTTTTATATGCCAGAATTTGTTTGTCTCCTTAACAAGTGTTATCCTGTTATCTCACATCGATTCTTTCCTTCTCTTCCTTCTAGCTCTTCTTCTAGTCGAGCGATTTGAGAGAGAGAGAGAGAGAGTTGGAGAGATGGGAAGATGCAAGAGAATCGACCTGCAACTCTATTTATGGGTTTGGGGAGTCTTGTTTAATTGCAACTAGGAGTCTTAATTCTATTGGAAGCCCTCTCCTGAATCATTTTTTTTATAATTGGAACTCCCATTGGCTATTGGTAACTTCAATTACACTCAAACACTACCCATACTGGGCAAGTGACCCTATCAATGATTGGGGCTCGGCTTCCTACCACAAAACTAAGAATCTTAACTCCTCTATATCTTTCCTAGCATGTTTTCCTGGTTCAGTGCCCTTTATGAACTGGGTTCAGATGGGCAAATTTATGTGCATTAGCTAAAAACTCAAGATAGCCACTAGCTTAATGCAACCACTCCCTTGTCCGTCCCCTACTAATAGGTCCCACATGGGCCCCACTTCATTAATTATAGTTTTTTAATTGATTCTATGCATCATTACCCCTATACCCTAACTAATTTAATTAATTACTTATTAATAATCATGATTAGACCCCCAATTGCATTGGCCAAATTTTCTATATTATGGTAGTTTCCATTTATTAATAAAGTATGCTTAAATAGGATTTTGATGGGTTGGGTCCATATAGCAGGTTACAACGGTTACTGAGTAGTGTTATAACAGCAAACCCAACCCCCACACCCCCTCCCCCCGGCACACACACCTCCTCTCTCCCCAAGAATAGTTATGTATTGAGATAGTCTTGCTAATTTTTTTTTCACTAAATTAGTTACAATTACAGCAAGATTCTGTCATCTCTTGAAAACCTCAGTAAAAATTTTTTATTTGTATACATTAAGTGTTCTTTAGAGATTAGATTCACCTACTCACTATACCTTCAGCTTACCTTGCTTCGCTTCTATATTCCTCTGCGCACTTAGCTATTTATGGAACCAAATATGATTTTTCTTTAAAAGGAAATATAGCAAATAGGATTCATGCTTCTTGAGATAAAAAAAAACTCAAGCATTTCTTGATATGGAATGAATTTCTCATTTCTTGTTTTTGCTGTTGGTAATTTTCCTTAGGATTAAACAGTCATTTTCCTTATTTGTGCTTTCCAGACACTGTACCATGATCATCTATAAAAGCATTTCATGGCTGGTCATAGTGACACAGACCATTTTCATTCAAAATATTTTTTACGATGATAAGTTTCAGTGGACACAATTGCTCACAAAGACCAATTGCAGGATCAGCTCTAATGATTGGCTTATCTAGAACAAACCCATATGCATTCCAAAAATGAATTCTGGCTCAAAGAGGAGTAATAGTGAATTTGAGGTTGTGGAACAAGGTCCTCATAAACAAGATACATTTTCAATAGGATTGAAGATAGTATGCATTATGCGAAGCTCTTCATTAATTTATCTATAGTTATAGGTTGGTGATTAACTATTAAGAATTAAAAGGATGGAAAATTAGTCTATGAAAATTATCTTAGAAAAGAGAGTAAGGTAAAAAAGCATTAGCAACAAAGGAAAGAAATCAAATAATGAAGGCAGTGAAATAGGTTCTTATGTTCATACCATATACAAAGCAACATGAAAAAAAATGATATTTTTTGCAATAGCAGTAATTCTATTGGGATAAGTATAATCTATCAATGAGACTTGTGCCATTATTTTTACCAAAGTAAACAAGGTAAGAACATAAGCAACACATGCAAGAGATCAATAATGAAGATGAAGATGAAATAGCTTCCAATGCTCCCACAATGTACAAAGCAGAATTAAAAAAAAATATATTGATATTTTTAGAAAACAGTAATTAGATAGAGCTAAGTACAATCCATCAATGACCCATTTGCCACTGCTCCTATCAAATTGGCAGTCCACTCCATTCCAAGGATGTTGTTGAGGAACACAAGGATCGCCATTCCACCCAAAACGAAGAGGAAGTCCCAAGGCATTCTTTAGAGATTGCAAAGCCCTAACTATAGAAAGATGAGAAACATAGATTAGAAACTACTCACTGATAATTAAAAATACATGGATCACGAACAGAGTTTGAAATATACTAAAGGAAAATTAAAAATAAAAAAAAAAGTGGAGAAAATTTTGGACTAGTTAAATGTGACATTTACACATATAACTATGTATGTCACTAGAATTTTGTGTCATTTTCTACACGTGGCAAACTAAATTTGCTAGGGCTAAAAGTTAGATCCCAAGATCTGTTGAAGATTCAAATGCTGACATTTCTATTGTATTAGAGAACAGAAGTCATGTGGAGCAACTTGTGTTGGATTTACCATCAGCACATGGTGTTTTCAATTGGAGTTGGAAATGCTTGAATATCATTAGAGAGAAAAATCTCCAAATTAGCTTCAGATTTATGAAAAATATTTTTTTTAATGGTATTTATGACAATATGACAGGAATATGGTTTGCTTATATATGCAAAGGAATGTTCTTCTGGTCTTCTTTCACAGATGAAAATAGCAATCATGTAAAATGTGATCATCATTTTCAAAGAAACCAGTGAATTAAGGAATTATCACGGTCTCTTTCTTTAGAAGTGACTACTTGAAGCTAATTTTTATTTACTATCTGAAGTTATTGTGCATGAGACAATTATCTTTTCATCAGCGAGTTGGGGCAACAGAGGAATGTATCCTCCCAAGACAATGAATACCAAAACATCAAAAAAGCAAGTATGACAAGCACTATTAGTCCTTGACGAACTGAAACTAAGTCAAAAGCAGGCGTATAGAATGTTGGTGCGGCCAGTGATATGTTGGAATGGGAAGGGGATGTTTTGTGGCTTAAGCATCTAGAAAAAATCATATTCAGCAGATGCTACAATCCGTCCAATTTAAAAAGATGATTGTTAGCTGTTGACTGGTTTTTTTATTGTATACTTCATTGACTTGGATCATGCTAACAGTAACAAAAAGAAAGAACAGACTTTGGTGCATGGCTAGTGTCGACTTTGGTGCATGGCTAGTGTCCGTTTTTAACTGTCCGCCTGTCACAAGTGCTAATCATCATGGCAGCAAGACTCTTAACATGTACAAATGCCTTGACACGGTGCCTTCCCTAATGTGAGACTTTCTAATGTTTTTTACATAATGTGCAGTAGGTAAGACTTCTTATCCTTGGAGATTGGAGGACTTGGTTGAGGAGGTGCAAGATATTTTGAGACAGCTTGGTGTAGTTTTTAATCATGTGCTGTGAGAGGAAAATGTTATGGCAGATGGTCTCGCAAAGGAAGGAGTCTTTCTTCAATTTCTTTTATGTATGGGTTCTTTTGGGTGTTTAGCCTTTCAAGGTATGGGGTTTTTTTTTTTTTTTTTACTAGGATGCTTTAAGGCTTGGCCCTCCTTTGGTGGCTTTTCTAGGAGTAATAAATTTTACAATTATCCAAAAAAAAAGAAAAAATCTCTCTTGTCTAACAAAAGTTTCAATTTAACCTATTGTATCCAACTTAAAGCTACACAACATTAGTTCAAAGATGGTTGCACCTCAACAGAACCGAGAAGCAAAATTCATGTAGCTAACCCCAACATAGTTGGGACAAGGCTTTGATGATGACGATGATATTGTTGCACCTCAATATGCAGGAACACTACATCTAGAACAATGTCTAAAGTAGGCAAACTTGGAGAAGAATGACCAACAAGATCAAAAGCATGGAGCAAACTTCATACAATCTCTATTTCCTCATGGGCATATGAGATACTTAAACCCCGGACACACATACATTAAAAAAAATTACATGCACATACCCATAAGTGATTTCTTTTTCTTTTCTTTTTGTTCTTTTTTAGTTTTTTGAGTAACGGTGATATATATTAATAAGGAGAGTTGGAATAGCAAAGCTTGCTTGTAGCCACTTCAATTGGGTGTTGGGTGCCTGTATAAGACATATATACCAAGCAACCCTTGACAAAGGCTACACTATATTAGCACTTAAATTACATAACCTATCCATGTTAAAAGCCATGTACCAACCCAAAAGCTTAAGCTGATAGATGGAAAGCCAAAACGGGTATATGAAGACTTGTCCAACTCAAGACTTTGGCAATGTGGGATGTAGGACTTCCCAATACTCCCCCTCACATGCAGGCCCAACAGATTTCATAAATGGGCCTGCCACGTGGGATATACAAGAACGACAGGAGCCACGTGGGCTACACAAGAATGACGAGATTGGAACCCGCTCTGATACCATGTTAGAAGCCATGTACCAACCCAAAAGCTTAAGTTGATAGATGGAAAGCCCAAACATGTATATGAAGACTTGTCCAACTCAGGACTTAGGCAATGTGGGATGTGGGGACTTCCCAACAATCCACCCCTATTTGGCTAGAGTGTCCGCCATCCCATTAGCACTCCTGCTAACATGTTGAAATGATATACAGAGTGATAATTTTAGCAATTTTAGTAACATTTTTTTTTTTTTTTTTTTTTGTGGCTACATAGGAGACTTGAAAACATGCACTCCCACTCAGCTGAGCTACAGCCTGGGACCAGTATCAGAGTTAGGTTCGAACATTGGTGTAGATTTGGATACTTTAATTTAAACATCATCACAGATTTCAGCACCCATAAAGTTACAAAAATCTAAACACCACAACATATATTAGAGCCCATTAAGGTATAAAAAAAAAGTAATAAATAAATCAAAGATCAAAACTCATTATGCATCTGCTGAGAAAAAATGAGCAGCAGTATTGCATCCTTTCTTTTGGTATTCTAGCCAAGGGGGCTAGGACCCAAGAGAGAGCCCGCATACACATGGGAAGGTAGCCTACTCAAGTGGAAAGGAGGTCCACACAAGCGGGAAGAGGTGACATACCCGGGGTTCGAGCCCCAGCAGCAAGGTAAGAACTGACACTCCTTACCACTCGGGTAAGGATTGCAATAGTCATTGTAGAAAAGAAGCTAAAATAAGGCCATCCAATACACACACACAACACACTTTGCTTGGTTACCTTCTTCTGCTGAAGTTTGGAACTCAGTGGCAATAACCTCAAAGACCTCAATGGCATTAATGATGGCATAGCCCCTAACAGAGCGGATGGTTATTGTCAAAGTCCTCCCATTCACAGCAACAGTCTTGTTCAACACAAGAGCTGCAAATTTCTCCCCTGTGATATTGATAATGTCAACATTTTTGAACTCTACATCACCATTTATCAGTATGTCAAACACCCTCTGCCCGTTACCATTAATGCTGGGATCGATCTCTGCAAAGTGCAACCAGATCGAGTAGTTTTTATTGGGATCCACCTCAATACTGTACGATAAATCCGGCAGGTCATCAGTGCCAACAATTGCTGATTGGTAAAGCTTAGTTGGGTAGAAATTTGGAGGAATTGAAGCTTGCTTGATGCTTGTTTCCACAGATCTAGGCTTATCAGAACTCTGGCCGAATGTTTTTACTCCAGTCCAGAATCTATCTCCACCCCAGTGACTGCCATTATAATCTTCATCAAATGCTACTTGCGCAGTACCACATGTAAGTCTTTTGGCTGTTCTTAGGATTGTTCCCTTACCCCACTGTGGGCCAAACTGGTATGCATTCTCGTCAACTTGAAGAATTTCAATGGAAAGGATGGAAGGGTCCCCGTGACCAGTGCTGTGGAAACAAACAGAGGCAGAATTATCTGTGACAAATAGCAAGGCTTCAGCAAAGGATTGCTCATTAATGGAGCTCCAGCCTGGTTTCAAAGAATGGAACTGTGTTCCTTCTATGGAAATATCAAATAGTGGCTCAAGATCAGGATCAACTAACGCAAAGAAGACCCTTACTGAATAGTGTCCATTGGGTATACGGTTGATGTTATAGCAATTCTCTGGACCAACAGAAAGAGGAAAGTAGCGAAGAGTTGGAAGTGGAGGGGCAATGTAGCTTGTTCTTTTTACTTTTCCGGGTATGCCTCCCGTATAGGCAAAATCTTTGAGCCACAGTGTATTCGTTGGGCGTGTACGATTGTTCTCACGAGCCCCACAGCTTATGCGAAGAGCAAATGGTTCTGTAGAAATGGCAACCCATCCATACTTGTCAAACCAAACTCAATTAACTTTAGCAAGGAAGCATTTATTGTTTTGTAATATAACAAGAACCCAAAAACACATTAATTTAACTGCAGAGCTGAATATTTAATAGTTCATGTTTCAAACACAAGGAGAAACGCACATGCCAAGCAGAAGAAAAAAAGAAAAGAAAAGAGAAAAAACAAACAAACAAAAGGAGCACCAATTCATAGGGCGTTTCTTTTTTTTTTTTCTTTTCTCCTTGTGGTGAAGCTAATCATAGGTTTTCTCTCACATACTCATTTTAATTCTATAGCGAAAAGTTCAAAACAGTCCCCAGGTTTTGGCCTAATATCAAAGAAGGGCTCAATGAATCAATATTATCAATAAGGTCCTTGAGTTTTTGAGAAGTCTTTCATACAAGTCTTTCAGTTAACTTTGACATTGTCATTAAACAATTAAACTCTCTTAATGCCCTCTTATCTTCCCCAACTCACACATTGTATACTTGGGCTTTCATCAACCTTAACACCTCCACTTCTCTACATCTTTCAACCTATATTCAAACTTCCCCTAGGGACAATGCCATCCAAGATGGGTTTCTCAGCCACTTATTATGTGTGTTTACAATTCCCTTTTTTCCCTATTTTAAATTTTTTTAAATCTTTCGAGTATGATGAGACGGTAGAATGTTGGTCATTTAAAGTGAGTTTATTTGTTTAATTTCTCACTTAGTCAGGGACTTCTGTAAACAAGTGACAGCAGGCCCTTTTCCTAAAATTATATAAAACAGTTGGGGGCATTTGTAGTTATTCATAATATAACAAAACATCTTGCCTGGGCACGCCCACTTGGGGCTTGCGCCTCGGTCGTTTAAAGTCAGTTCATTTTTCAGATAATGCTGTAAAAACATGTGGCAGCTAGCCCTATTCCTATAATTACATAAAAAGGTAGAGGGTATTTGTATGTAGCTATTCAAAATATAATAAAATATGGTCATAAAACACATTAAGCCGAACCCAGATTGATGGCATAAGGTTAGAACGATGACGATAATGATGATGATGATGTGATGACCATGACAAACAGCTTTAACCATCAAGACAAATGGACAACCCTTTAAAGAAAAGCATGGAGGTAACGGAAGATGATGATGATGATGTGATGACTGATGACCATGACAAACAGCTTCAACCATCAAGACAAATGGACAACCCTTTAAAGAAAGGCATGGAGGTAATGGAAGATTGTGGTACAAATCTAAGATTCCAAAAAAGATAGTTCAGCCATGGGTTATTGCAATGAGCCTTTTCAATCCTGCACAACCTATTTGGTGGAAAGCTAAAGAAATATCCTATGCTTGGATACCCATTGCTAGAACTCTTTGGACAGGTTCGTCGACGCTATAGACTTGCAATCAAGGTTTTAAAACTCAGACTAGGCCTGATATAGTCACTCTCAAGTCAAGTCAACTTGGCTAAGTCTCCCCTGATACTCTTTCATGCCAACTAATCTCATTCTCCACAATTACCCCCTTCTCCTCCCCATGTAGACCTCCTAGGATTTACCTTTATATTCTGAATCCACCACAGGATTGTCCAGGTAATAAAGGGAATAATCTTCCTAATCCTAACATAATTAGGATCAGCCTCCCCCTCACACAAGTCTAAAACCCAATTCAGATATACTACAGTCTACATCAACAAGACCTACTCAGAAGGGGGTCACTAGGTGCTTCATAGGTTGCAAGTGAAAGTACAAATTCTCACTATCAATAAGTAACCCTGGCACATTCAAGAAGCACTCAACAGAGGAGAAATGGACAAAGTGAAATCTTTTAATATGCCTCAAGCCATCATTTTCACCTGTCACCAACTATTCTCACTTTTACATATCAGTGTATACTATTTCAAACACTCTTACCAATACACTAAGCACCCCTTAATTCCTTGGAATTCATAGTAAATGTCCTTTCTATAGAAGCAATATCAAACAACCAAGGAGTAAAGAGTCAAAGGTAGAGAGACCTTGTGGGATCTTACACCCCATTAAGCAAACACTGATCCCAAAACCAATTGGTAAAAAACCAACTGGTGATGGGAAACGGCACAACAATGGTTTTATGGTTAGGGCGAGGGCTCGACCACAACTATGACCACTCATGAGAGAGGGTGGACGTTGACCTCAGCAGACCTAGACAAGACCATCAAACTCCTAGAATTTAATTTCCTAGTGCAAAGGATTGGTAATCATTTCTTATCAAATGGGAATTATTTGACGATCCCTTGTATGTAGTCTTAGGACCTTCACCTTACCCCCTTTCACACCAAAAATAATTGCTTAGGGTATTCAATGAATTCATCACTAAATAAACAAACAGGCCCTTAGATTTATCGCTAGCTTAGATTTATCGCTAGCTCCTCTAATTGCCCGGCCAAAGCTTAATTTTTTTATCTAACCAACAGTATTAATTAGCCTAAAGACAGAGGCTTTAAAGGAGTCTTCACAGTTCACAGGCAGATCCATCATATTTTCCCGGACAGAGATGCTGGGGAACTTATAAAGAACCATAAAGCTTCTTGAGAACAGGCATCAAAATCAAGATATGAACAGATGCATCCTCATAAACACAATGTCCAAAGACGACCTCGCTTAAACCACTAATGTGCCTGCAGCACTCCAAAACACTTCCAAAATTTCTACAGTCTACACATACTCATCAAACACAACTACACTCTTCATCAGCCAAAAACAAAAGAAAGAAAGAAAGATTGCCCTCTGGATTCTTAATATTTCCATGGAATTCTAGAGAACAACGGCTTTCAATGTATTACAGTTTCATTGAATGTGGACTAGAGGGCTCACCACTTTCATTGAATCGAAGGAAAAATCCCATATATCCAAACGGGACTTTAGTGCAATATTACAAATTCCCCCCTCTCAAACAGCACAGCAAAAAAAAAAGGAACAAGACCAAGAACAAAAAGTACAGCATTCCTAATCTTCTCAATCTCAATGCATCGGATATTGCTTACCCTTCCTTCGAGATGCAGAAGGAGATGAAGCTCGGCAGGTTGCAAGGAGCAAGAGCAGTACTAGTACGCATTTCTCCATCATTTTCTACCTTCTGCTGCTTTCTCCTCTGCTTTTTCTCTTTGTTTCTGTCTCTCTCTGTGCAGTCAGAGAAGTAGATGGAGATAGGGGTAGATTTGTATTTAATGTTATAGTTTAATTAACGTGGGTGCAGGTTTTAAGAAGACCATTTAATTAGTGCAGATGAGAAAAGCCACTGCTTCCTTTTCATTGAATGAGGGAGGACGGTAGACATTTGTGGGGCCTACAAGGTTGACCCACCACCTAATCATCATATGTTTCTGACCGTTGATTTAAGAACATGAAACAACGGACGGTAGTCAAGGGTCCCTTGGGTGACCTGCATCAGATGGTTTCAACCTTCTCATTGGTCCAATTTTTAAGGGCAAGAGCATTTTTATAGGGTATGAGGCCCCGCAAAATATAAAGGTGATTCATGAAAAGGCATCTTTATGTTAATAGGCCACGTGGCAGAGGGTCTGTCCATAAATAAGCATTCAGTAAATATTACTATCCGCTGATGTAGGGAATTGAGAAAAACATGTAATTGTTAGTTGTAACAGCAGTGAAGACATCATTGTCCTTAATTGAATTGAATAGAAAAGAAGTGGGTAAGCACGTCTTTTCTACTGTGTATATACTGTACGTCGGTAAGCGGGCCCACTTTCTCGGGACATTTGTCTTGCGTCGTTGTTTAGTAGAACTGACAGCACAGCATGGCTCGGGGGTGGCCAAGTCCTCTTAAGTTGTTTCCTCACTGGTTTTTCCGGATTTTTGGAATGCCTGTATTTGTTGATAGCAACGCGAGCAGCTGTGGTTCGGACCATTCGGCTACCTTTGAGGTTCTAATTTTGCTAAATGAAATCCTCATTTATATGGTTTTCAAGTTCAACCCTCCCCTTAGTCCCCTGTTATATTTGAAAACCTCATTTTTGTGAATTTATGCGCCAATATTAACTTTTCTCAATTATATATATATATGGAAGTGCTCCTATAAAAGATACTTTCACCAATTTGGTGAGAGATGGGTGGGGGCCCTTGCATTTAAATTGGTGAGAGTGGATATGAAAGTGAGGGCCCCCACCCATCTCTCACCAAGTTGGTGAGAGTGTCTCTCATAGGAGCACCACCCTATATATATGCATTGATGACTTAGGGGTGTAACAGTTTGGTTAACCGATTAATTTGGGAATACCGTTAATCGAACTGTAACTGTGGTTTTCTGTCTTTTAAAATTGTAACCGTAATCGTATCTACAAAAACCGTGGAAAACCGTATTAAACGGTTCGGTTACGGTTAATAACCGTAGAATGCTTTCCTCACAGAAGGGGATAAATGTGAATGATTGAAGGTAAAATGACACATAAGGAGCAATTGAATAAGCTAAGAAATATTTGATTCGGCCTCTTATTTTTTTCTTTTATTTGACCGAACCGTATTATATGGTTCAGTTTGGTTAATAACTGTGAATTATTAAGGAAAACCATAACCGAACAGAACCGTATAATTTTTGGATTTCATTAACCGTAACCAAACCGTGAAATACGGTAATTAACCACAGTTCAGTTCGGTTCGGCTCGATTATACGGTTTTCCCTTTTTTTTTTACACCCCTGATTGATGTGATATAGATGTAAAATTCCTAGGTATAGGAACTGTGCTACCCATGATTTTGGATACGGGGAGTTCTCTGTGAATGCCGGTGCCAAACATGGGTTTTCCACGGTATCAAAGAAAATCGGAAAGGATTCCATCGAGATGATTTTTGCAAACGTGACCTTAGTGAGGAATTCTCAAACTGGAGTAATGAGGAATTCCTGAATATGTGAATTCGTCATAGATTCCCTCACATATTATCAAATGTACCTGAAAAACTTTCTCACCAACGCAAATATTAGTAGATTTTAAAAAAGAAAATTGCAACAATATTGTGAGGCATACCACATGCCCTTAAAAAAAAGTTTTTTTTTATAATCATGATATTTTCACAGTTATTACTGAAAAATGGATTTTGTGGGACATTAAGAGAAAGTTAGAATAAAATATGAACGTTGAAGAAATATACAAAATTAAAGTATTTTATATTTATCTTCCATTTATGTAATTACTTAAAATTAATATATGTTCTGTGTCAGTGTCTCAATAATGTCCGGGGAAAACATAAATTTGAAAGCATCCCCACATTTTCTGGACATGATAATTCCTCATATTTGTGACAATGATTTTTCAAACATTTATATGTATAAGCATCACCATTTGGGATGAAATGTCCACATGATAATTTTCTACTAACTGTCGTGTTTGGATGAGTGGTGAATTGAATTGGGGTGGGCTGAAGCATCAGATCAAGGGAGAAAAAATAAAAGAGAGCTATGATGATCTATTACTTTTAGTATCTTAATAAAGAATCTTTTTTACTTTTTGTATAAAAAGAGGATGTTTATTTGTCATTTAAAAAAGGATGTTGCTTTTTTACCTTTTTTTTAAGAAAAAGAATGAGAAAAATTTTAATTTGTGTACTTTTAATATGACCCATGTCTTTTTTTTTTTTGGGATAAGGGAGGCTTTACCTCACCTCAATTCAATTCACCACTCATTCAAACATACCCGAGTGTATCACTTTTCAGTGAGGGAAAAGAGTGGAACTCCACAGTGAACTACTATAAAAAAATTTAGGGCCCTCAAGATGAACAGCTTATGTTACATGAGATGTTCTAAAATCTTACTCCAGTAAATATTGGTCCCACTATAAAATTAATTATATGATTAATTACACCAAATGCAAATCAGTGCTGTTCTTTCCTACACTTGTTATTGACTGAAAGGGGACAAAATATGTCCGCGGGGCCTACAAGGTTAATAGCCACCTACTCAATATTAGGTCCATCACATGAGGCCATTGAAACAGTGAACAGTAATTAAAAAGAATATGAGAAAAAACGAGAATATGGGTAATTAAATTGAAAAAAGAAAAATTATTTGTCAGACTGGCCACTTATATATTAATATTACTCAACAATTACTAAGTGGCCCATAAATTTGAAGGCAACACTTCCATGTGACGGGCCGGGCCTTTTATCAACTCATGGCTTATTCAAATTGGATGTAGGTAAATCCCAAACACAAAGTTGACCTAAACCCGAATTGAATGATAAATTCCCCTATCTGGTGGGCACCTAAAATTTAAAACCTCAGGGGTTTACGTAGAAATCTTAGAAACTTCAGAGAGGTATATACAAAAATCCTTTTGTAGATAATAACTAGTGCTTAATAGATGTGAGGTCAAACTTGTCATTTTCATTAAAAAACATCATTCAACTCGTAATAATTGCTCATTACTGGTAACTTCCATATATTTTGGAACAAAAAAGGTATCTAAATACCAAAGCAGAGGCCTATTTATAAATATTGAAACCACGTGGGAGTATTTACAAATATTAGAAACCCGAGGGGTGTATAAGGTGTATAAAAAAAAAAAAAAAAAAAAAAACTCAAAAGATCTTTGGAGCGTTTGGCGGTAGGTCCCTCATCATTGCGTTTTATAGCTTAGGGTCCAAGATAGTTTCTCATAGAGGCGGTAGTCCTCTTTTAAAACTGATTTAATAAGAAAGACAAAAATACCCTCTTTATATGTCAACAGACACGCTCTGCTTAAAAACATTTCAGACCGTCATACGCTCCGCAACCTAAACAAAAACCCAAATTATTTGAAAGCGAAGACGAAGGAAAATGGCTAGAACAAAGTCTGCGATTTCATCAAAACAAGGAAAAATGCAAGAAAGCAAGAGAAAGGTAAAAAAAAAAAGAAAAAAGAAAAGAAAAGAAAAGAAAAACAGAAAGGGTTTTATGAGTTTTAAAATCAATTTATCTGACTTTAAAATGTATTTATCTGAGTTTGCTGTGAATTTATATAAGCTTGTTCTCAAATTGTCTTAGTCTGATATCAATTAAAAAGGACTTTAAACAAGTTTATCGATATATTACATGATTTTATTGAGTTTGATTTATAATTAACTGTGTTTATTATCAATTAAACAGGGTTCTAAATAAAATTATCTGACTGTGACACGATTTTATCTGATTTTCTTCTGAATGCATCTGAGATTCTTATAAAATAATATGAGTTTGGTATGAAATTAAATGGCTTTCGTATGATTTTATTTGACTTTGAAATGTATTCAACTTTGTTTTAAATGAGTTTTTCTGAGTTTGCTGTGAATTTATCTGAGTTTTTTTTATAAGTTATTAGACTTTGGCATGAAGTTATATAACTTTAAATTAAAACTATCTCTATTTTGTATGAATTTATATAATTTTGATATGAATTTATCTGTGTTTGCTGTGAATTAATCTGAGTGTGATATGATTTAAACTGGATTGAGGTGAATTTATCTGAATTTGAAATTAATTTATCAAAATTTGCTGTGTATTTATATTAATTTGATGTGAACTTTTTTAACTTTGATGTGAGTTTATATGAATTTATCTGTGTTCGAAATTATAACCCGTTCACAAAAAAGTTATGTCTCATCAATATGAATTTATCTGTATTTGATATAAAATTATTTGACTGGATTAAGATTAAGTTTGGTTTGACTAGATTTAGTATGAATTTATCTGAATCTAATATAAAATTATCTGTGTCTAAAGTGAATTTAAATGAATTTGTTTATAATTTTATATGATTTTATTATGATTTTGGACTGGGATGAGTTTGATATCATTTTAACTGAATTGCATATGGTTATGTAAAAAACTCATCTTACCATATTTAAATTAGATAATATCAAGAGCTAAAAATCAGGATTAGATTGTATCACATCTATTCAAATGATTAGAAGGGCAAATCTGTTATTAAAAAAATCTGACATGTCATGCTAACGGACCACCGTCCGAATTAATCCGATGCGCAAGGAACTTTAGATTTTAAATAATAATGCTGAATGCTACAAACTTTATAAAGCAATAATAAGGATCTAAAGATGTTTTATATATCATATTTATGAACGTGACACGCGGCGTTAATCTCGGAGAAATGTACGGTAGAGCCATTATCTTTGAGAATATGACCGTTTTGACCTTACGTTTCCCATTGATGGGGATGCTCATGCTAGTGCGGTGAAACTGGCAGAAATTAGTGCTGTGGCGGGAACGATGCCAGGTCATACTACATAACACGTGTATCGGTGTATGGGCCAGCTTCTTGTTAGTGGTAATGAATGGATGGGATCTTTCTGATCCAATTCCAGAATGTAATAAAATAACATAAAACCTGCCGTCAGTCCCCATACGCGCAACGACTTTGGCATTACAAGGTTTTCGTCCACTCCACTACGCTCTAGACTGCCAAACTCGGGGGTGGACTTGGAAAGTTGTCTTAGGACCGCAATCATCGGGAAGTGGAAGGGATTCATAATAGACAGCAAATTGAGAACTTTTAAGTGGGAACTTGGAAGTTCGTTTTAAGAAAGAAATAGGCATCTGTTGAAATATATGGATTTTAATCGAGCAGGTGTGGTGGGAACTCACTTTTGCCTCAAAATGGATGAACTTGGGGATTGGGGATCCTGTTTTGTTTGTATGAGGGTTGAAATAAAGTAAAATTGAGTGGTCAATCACGAGTAGTGGTGGATCCAGAATTTAAATTCACTAGGGGCACGATTAAGTAGTAGTGGTCCGGGGGCAACGCCCCGGAAATTTTTTTTTTTTTTTTTTGGTTATTTATATGGGACGAATATAATGTAATAGTTTCAAGCAATAAAACAAAGAATGAGCCTAATATTTTTTACTGGGGGCCTGATTACATATCATTGGGGGCCTACTATTTCTTTGGGTGAATCGCACGATGCTGATTGGTGAGGAGTTTATGTTCTGAGTCGGCGAGTCGGTGAAGGTGAAGGAGAGCTGGAGAGGGCGGTATATTCTGCAATCTTTACCTCTGATGCTCTAATAGTTGAAGAATGAGCCTAATAATATGTATAAAGAATGAGACTAATATTTTTTACTGGGAGCCTAGTTACATTGGGTCTAACTTAGTGTGTGTGTGTGTGTGTATATATATATATATATTTTTTTTTTTTCCAAAAATTCACTGGGGGCCCAGCCCCCCAGTAATTGGTCACCGGATCCGCCTATGATCACGAGAGGAAAAAAAAAGAGAAGGAATTCAAAGTAAAGACGCAAAAAAATAAAAATAAATCATTTTAAACGTACACTAAATAACAAAAAATACTCTTAAAAAGGACTAAAAGACAAAAATTGCTTCTCGCCTTTTGTCTTTTAGTGCTATTATTCTCAACTCCCTTTTTTTTTCTTTTTTTTTTTAGATTTGATAATTAATTTGATTTCATTTCACTCCTCGTGCAGACTGTTATTTGTTTGCAGTAGAATATATAAGAATTGAATTTCTAGCTCATTCTATACATAAGAATTGAATTTTTAGCTCATTTCACAAATGGTTAAAAGTGAAGATCAAAGGTGAATTTATTAGAATGAGCATCAAATAAAATTTTCTTTTCAAAAATAGAATGAAATCAACTTTATTTTTAGAAAATAGAATAAAAAATATGAAAAATGAATACCCAACCATCTCCCAGGAATTCACTTCCTATGTATTTTTATGCAGACAAATATGCTCTTAAAATATCCCTCCAAGATAGAGGGGAAGGATGGGGTGTGATGCGATGTTAGAAGAAAGATAGTGCGGTACTTAAATGGAAGGAAAAGCAAAAATGAGAAGAGAAAAAGATGAATCTCAATAAAACTCACTTTTCATCAAGGAGAGGTTAAAGAAATGGTAGAAAAAGCAAGATTATACGCGATACCCTCCCAGTATAGTGTGACTCTATGAAAATCATTTTTTGCAGCCCACTCTCTGGCATAGTTTCCTTGTTCATTAATTAAGCCTTCAAATTGCAATAATTTGCAATTTCAATTTGATTCGAAAACTTTTTCAACACAATTCTCTAGGCTAATTAAGTCTTATAAGTTCATTGGCGAGGTCCACCAAAGAAATTTAAGCCGCTCAAAAACAGTATACCCATGTGCATTAATATTAGTCCATATCTAACGTCAATTGAAGTTCACCCCACCTTTAAAACTTATAGACGTAAATGTAGCTTTTGTTTTAATCATATGTTTTACATGTAATCAATGTAACAGTGGACTCAACTTTGATTGAATTAGGACTTGAATTAATATGAGGCAGGCAGTCATTTTCAGTGTTTGAATGTTATATGTGGGCCCTGTTGATGGATTTGTAGCCAGGAATTGGTTCATCAAACTTGTCAAACTTAAACTATGAATTACACGAATTGAATTGCAATAAGTTGCAATCTGATTCAAAAACTTTTTCTACACAATTCTTACTAGGAGTTTGGATAAGGTCCAGCTGGACTTGGAGGAGGAGAATCTCTGGTGTGATTAGATTATAAAAGATAACTCTTTGAATTTCAATAACAGGAAGTTTTTGTTGTAGAGATTACCTCAATTACAGCAGCTGTAATCGAACATTGTCATTGGTTTTTAGCTTAAACTCATCCCGACTAGCATGAATTATTAGTCCAAATTCACAGGGTATTGAATGAGCATTAGTTCATAGGAAAGTAGTCAGTTAAAACTCATCCTTTATAGAGTTCAAAAATATTCCTCCTTTATTGCTCCGAGTTTGGATAAGATCTGGAGTTGGATGAGGAGAATCTATGGTGTGATTAGATTACAAAATATGACTCTTTGAATTAAAAAAAAAAAAAAAAAAAAAAAAAAAAGAGAAGAAGAAGAAATTATTGTTGTAGAGCTTACCTTGATTACGGCTGTCGTAATTACATACTGTCATTGGTTTTTACCTCAAACTCATCTAGACTATCATGAATTATGAGTCCAAATTTACGGGGTATTGAATGAGGGAAATTCTATATGCACCTCTATTTTTGCTGAGCACACCCACCTTACAAAAAAATTACACATGAGGAAGGAATGTGGGTATGTTCAGCAAAATAGGTGGGTGCATATAGAATTTCCGATTGAATGAACGCATTTATAGAAAACTAGTCGGTTAAAACTCGTAGTCTTTAAAAAGTCCTCCTTTATTGCTTGTAGTTTGGATAAGAACAAGCTAAAGTTGGGTGAGGAGAATATGTGGTGTGATTGGATTATCGAAGATAACTCTTTGAATTTCGATAATAAGAAGTTATTGTTGTAGAGATTACCTCATAACAATCCAGGTTTACTGTCCATATGATATTGTCTGCTTTATCTAATGGATTTCAATCTAATATTGTCGTGTGACCCAACGCCCTTCTATAGGGTGGTCACAGGCATGACATACTCCCTCACCAAAAAATAGAAGCCGTCCTCGCCTCTAATACCATATGTAACGACCCAAGCCCACTATTCACGTGATATTGTTGGCTTTGATTCATGGGATATCAACCCAATCTCGTCTCATGATTTAAAAAGCCTCATGTGGGGTTAAGGCCAGGCTGCACTTATATACCCAAGATCAAGACTTAAATCTTTCTTATGTGAAACTTATGCACCATTGCATAGCCAGTCCTTTAAAGTTTACCCTACCCCCTCTATGAGGCGAATGCTTGGCGGACCCAACACCCTACTACAGGGGACCTTGCTTTCCAATATCTTTGAGTTTCATTTTGTACAAGCATCTATACTGGGTTCGGGGATATATTCAAGCATTTATATGGGGGTTTCACTTTTTTCAGTCTTATAACTATTCGATCCACACAGGTAGTATGTGGAGGCATAATTAAAAATCCCCCAAATTCTAAACCCTAAAATCTATTTAGTCCCTTAGGAAAACTAAAGTGAATTTATAGCCGAAAAATAGAATTAAAAAAATGGAACAAGCAAAAATGAAAAACCACTTACTACTCATACGATAAACCAAAGACTTGCGAGTAGGTATTTATTTCTAAAACCTTAAGCCACCTAAGATCACTAGCTTCTCTGTCAGAGAATGGAAGAGGGAGAATGGAGTGGAAGGATGGTTTTGTGCAAGGGTGGAACTAGGGGAGTCAGGGGGTGACCATGGCCTCCCTTGGAATTTTAGAAAAACCCCTATTGACAATGGAAATCTCAGAAGTTTTCTACATTGTCCCCTCCCCACAAGTGATCAAATAAAATCATAAAGCTAATTTACTCCATACTAAGAACTCGGTTGTTGACATGTTGTAGCAACATCATTACTTCCATGGATATACAAAATATAGGTTTAGTTCCCTGTCAAAATAATTTGAGTATTCTACTAAGATCATCATCGCTGTTAGGCTTGCTTACTAACATTACTAACATAAAGGTTTGACCGACATTGCATGTAAGTTATGCATCTACTTTCCCAATTGATTTTTTCGAATATTTTCTCAATTAATGAATTGTAAATTATGTTATTATTGACAAAGATAGGTGTCTGTTCACCACCATTGCACAATAGCTCTTCATCAAAGTGTAGTACTAAACATAAATAGATATTTGACACCCCAAAAAGATCAATAAAAATAAAATATATTTTATCAAGACCTTTTGTCCTGCATGCAAGCGGATAGCACCTTCCGTCTTTTAAATTATATGTCCTCAATCGAGTGGACGATGTGTAGAATTGCATTTATTATCTTAATTGATATATAATTTCATGCTTTTATTCAAGAAATGAATTAGAGTTTATTATTGGTTGCACATAATTGATACAAAATGACATGATTGTTCATGAAATTAACAGGAGCTCTTAAGTATATTAAATGTGAACCATGTGTGTGGATGAGATTCACATGCATGCGGGAGACATAGGTCACAATTTTTATATGTTAAAGGTTTCACAATCAGCAATGAGACTGTACATCTCATCTGAAAGATTGTAGCACTGCAATTACTATAAGATAGTGTGGTATGTCTCGGCCGTCAGAGTGGAACACTTTGGGTTAGTGTGCTAGTGCATTGGATGTATTGAAGGACCATGAGTAGCACCTTATATAAAATTCTGTTTTTAATTAAGGAACGATATCATAATTTCCAATCAACAAGCTATCAATCTTGGGAGAGTAAAGGATTCAAGTTTCTGCTATATATTTAATTTAATTTACCAATGAGTGAGGTTACCCATAGGTCAACCCCTCGGTATTTTAGGTAGATGGTGGTGGGACTGTGGGAACATATATTCTCAAGATGAAATCTATTCTCATTAAGAGAAATATCCCCTTGTGTTGATTAATGGATTTAATCGTCGGTAAGTGCAAACCAGTCCTTCTTAAAAGTTAATCAGATGGTATTGATGATTGATGTGATTAATTGGGTCACATAATAATAAGAGGCGGATCCACATTGGTTAGACAGTTTATTTCCAATGGATTCATGTATATAATTGTTGGAGGGGCCTACTTGCATTAACTAGAAAGTTTAGGATCTCCTTGTAAAATTCCTAGGGATAGAGTGCAATTACATTTATATAGTAGAATTATCTGCAATTAAATGTTGGTCAAGAACTTGCATGAGAAGGGGTCCAGATGCTTCAGTTAGAGCTAGATCCAAGGAATCTCTAGTGGTCTCCATGCTAGCCCTAAGTGAGAGTTATAGTAAAATAGAACTCATAAGGTAGCGTTTGGTTCGCGTGAATGGAGGTCGGAATGTAATGGTCATTCTAACGGAATGACCATTCCAGCGTTTGGTTCGCCAAAAAGGGGCAGAATGGCCATTACCTCCGGAATCCCATTCTTTTATGTGAGGGAATCACCATTCCATCCAAGAACGGAAGAAATCACCATTCCATTCCTTTCTAACTTTTTGTTGAGACCAAAATACCCTCGCTTGTAATATTATTATTATTATATAATAATAATATAATATCTTTTTCACCCAACCATTGTGGGGCCCACCCAAAATATTATAATAAAATATAATAATATATTATTATATAATAATAATAATAATATAATATCTTTTTCACCCAACCATTGTGGGGCCCACCCAAAATATTATATCTATCTATCTATCTATCTACTAGTATAAAAGAGGCTATGTTGCATGGTTTTTTCAACCAACCATTGTGGGGCCCACCCCCAAATATTATAATATAATATAAGAATATATTATTTTGAGAAATTGCAAAATTTTTCACTACACCTTTGTGGGGCCCACCCCAAAATATTATAATGCAAACTATTTCACTACACATTGTGGGGCCCACCCCTAAATAGTATAATATAATATAATAATATATTATTATGAGAAATTACAAACTTTTTCACTACACCTTTATGGGGCCCACCCCCAAATCACCCACTATAACCAATGCAAATGTGACAGTAAAAATCTAACAAGGGTATTTTGGTCAATCTTATGTAAATTTGATTCCATTCCAGGCAGCATTCCAGTGTACCAAACGCAGGAATAGGAATCAGAATTCCATTATTGGGTTGATTCCTCAGCGTACGAAACGCTGGAATGGAATTGACTATTCATGCCTCATTCCATTCCATTGTCATTCCGGTCTCCATTCCATTCCTGCCTACAACCATTCCAGCGAACCAAACGCTACCTAAGAGAGAAAGAGGAGTAGAACATATAAGCGAAAGAAGAGTAAAACTAGGACTCGTAAGAGAACTAGAGCTAGACGTCCAGCACTACTGGTGGACGTCCAAGGTGATCTCTCTCCCCTCCCCCCTTTTTTCTCCTCTGGTTCCTCTAGTTAAGTGTCTTAGGTTTTCTTCTCAATCGAAATCCCACCATTCTCTTTGAAAAGGTCTCTTATATTGGGTCATAGCATGGAAGACTGCGAAGTCTAGGAGATCACGTATGCGAAAGGGTTTTACAGAATCAAAGATCTAGTTTCGATTTGAAAACAACAGAGCTCCTCAGGTTTTCATCTGCACCAAGTTATTTTTGTAGATCTAGATGATGCTTATTCAGATCTGTTTTCCTTTAGATAGATCTGGGATCTTAATATACTAAGAATAGAGCCGGGCCTTCTTTTCAAACTATTATGGATATAAAAAGAATGAAAAATTTGGATTCAATTGTCAATTGCTTCCATCAGAAATACGTAAGGGGACAATATATGAGGCATCGATGTAGATGCAACCCACTTTCCTATTATTTGAATTACTAGGGTGGTAGTTGGTATTCATTTCCCACTTCCTCTTCATTCATTTTTCATTAAAAGAGAAATAATTTGATTTTTATTTTTTAAACAAACTAGCCTAATAGAAATAACTAGGGATTAATCTCTCTCTGTTGGCTGATGAGGGACTTGGGAAGGGAGGAGGGAGGGGGTGTGAAGTAGTGTAAGGATCTCAATCTTGTTATGTGATTTTACATTTTCCATCTATGGACAAAATAATACCGCTTGTGATGAGTGAGATGGATGAAATGGAGAAAAGAAAATATCATTCTAAGAGTTTCAGATTAGGGTTTTCACAGCAAGGGAAACTGAAGTAGAGAAAAGGAAGTTTACGGATTTGGGGGGAAAGGTGAATGTGTGCGAGATCCTTAGAGATGTATGATATCGCACGGCAGAAAGGCAAAATTGTCTTGTTTTCACGTCTTTATGTCAGAAACGTTTTGCATGGCTATTTGAAAGTCAGCTGTTCTGAGCTAAATGATAGGCCTTAGGGCGCTAGTATGCTCGAAATCCCCAAAAACTGCATTATCAAATCAAACTTAACCTGAAGACTCAATGACCCACACTACCGAACAAATGACTTGAACACAAACCGGCAAAAAAAAAAAAAATACATGCATGTGCCACTATCTTTGCCCCTGCTTTCCAATATCTTTGAGTTTCATTCGTACAAGCATCTGTACTGGGGTTTGGGGACATATTCAAACATTTATATGGGGGT
This sequence comes from Umbellularia californica, assembly GCA_028538565.1. Taxonomy (NCBI): domain Eukaryota; kingdom Viridiplantae; phylum Streptophyta; class Magnoliopsida; order Laurales; family Lauraceae; genus Umbellularia; species Umbellularia californica. The sequence goes on from JAPQWN010000002.1 coordinate 25,932,843, forward strand.
TTCACCTTTTTCACTTTTATAACCATCCGAACCCCACAGGTAGCATATGGAGGCATATTTAAAAAACCCCAAAATCTCAACCCTAAAATCTATTAAGTCCCTTAGGGAAACTAAAGTGAGTTTATAGCTGAAAAATAGGGGAAAAAAAGAAAAAATGGACCGAGCAAAAATGAAAAACCACTTGCTACCCTTACCATAGACCGTAGACTACTGAGTTGATGTTTATCCTCCCTAAGCTACCAAAGATCAATAGCATTTCTGTCAACAAACCTTCAGAGAATGGAAGAGGCAGACTGGAATGGACGGATGGTTTAGTGCAAGGGTGGAACTAGGGGAGGCAAGAGGTGGCCCTGGCCTCCCCTAAAATTTTAGAAAGACCCCTAATAACAACAGATCAAAAATGTCATTTTTGTATCATCTTTTATTATACAAACCATTCTACTGGGATATTTTAGAGATTGACCGTTCCAAGGCAAAAGTCGAGTCTTAGGGCACTTGTATGAAAATCCTTGATAAATATTTGTATTATAGCCAAATAATATAATTAGCCTACTTTTTTTTAAACAGTAAATTAGCCTAAAATGATATGGCCATGGCCAGAACTAGGGAGAGGGGAGGGGTTGGCAGTAAACCCAAGAATTGTACCACACAGCTTAAGAAGCAATCCATCTTTCTAAACTTCTCTCGACTTCCAAACGCAAAAATAGCCTTGAATGGCGCCCACATAGAGATATACCATCCCTTCGTTTTTTCAAAAGATAAAATATATTAAGCTTAGAGCTTAGAGATACACTGCTCTTTCTCCAAACAAATACCAACTATGGGTCACTGACCAATAATACAAGTATATTTCATTAACCCAAAAGATTAAGAATCACAAAGACCAGTAGAGCCTGTAAAAACTAATGGCAACTTCAAAATTTGTTGATCAGGCCATATATTATATATGCTCGTAAGTTGACCTGGATTGTGGGCCTACGTTTCTGCTTCTGCTGCCCTAGCATAAGGGCTTTTAGCTTCTAGCCTCCCTTCTTGTCTTTTGCATGCTGCAGGTCCCCATATGAGTACCATAGCTCCTACACAACTATAGAGAGTTGTACAGTGAGTTTCCACTGTCACTCTATACATACACCTTTTGTTTTGGTAAAAATTAATATACATACACGTAACTTCAAAAAAAAAAAAAAAGGCCATATGCAACATGGCAGGATGGAATGAGTCAGTCATAAAAAAGAGGAGTTAAACTCCCACTGGTTTGGGTTGACATTTGTAACGTATGAAAAGGGGAATTCTCCAACATGGCATTTCACAAAGTAATCGAATCTTGTGCAAAGCTAACATCTTGATGCTTTTCTCTGATCCATGAATAAAACAGAAGCTAATGATTTAGTGTAAATAAGCTCTTAAAGAAATAATGAAGTGTGCTTAGACAGCAGTGAGCAGAATCAATCTTTCAGGGTAAAATTTCAAGGGATTGACTCTTGTGCCAAACACAAATATTATAACTTCTGTACCTGTGACTGGAATTTTGTACACTTCGTAGGCATTAATGGTATAAGATATGAGAAGACCACCTAGAAGATCCTAGCTTGAAAATTACAGTTCTAGGGATTGACCATTGTGCCAAACACAAATATTATAATTTCTGTATCTGTGACTGAATTTTTGTACACTTCGTAGGCATGTATCTAAACCACGCTGTATGGAAGACTTCAAGACTGAAGTATAAGTGATACCAATACAGAAAGTCAACCAAAAAGTTGGCCTTCTATTTGTCAAAAAATTCCTAAAGGGTAAGGACTAAAATAGGCTTAGTTTTGGACCTATATCCATTCATTAGTATGCCCCATATGATAGGAACTCTGCTATCATCAGTAAAAAGTGTATTTTTTTTTTATCTTAACAAGTTTTTTCTTCCTCAGTATTCAAAAGCATTTCAGATCAAACACATCATATAAGACAAATAATGAGGGTCATGGAAGATGGAAGTGGAGCTAAGCCAAAGGTTGAGTTTAACCTAGGATTCATCACAAGGTTAAGTGCACACAAATACACACATTCACAACAGAATTTTTGAATATTATTAATGGCATAAGAAGAAAGAAACATAGCATCTATGCTATTGGAGAGTGTAGTTGACCAACCCTAATATGTAACTCTCACACTGGACTCAACTTTTCTAGTTGTAGCTCGATTACAACTCATCCTCAAAATAAAGCATCAAATTTATCTTAAATTAAGAATCTTAACTCAGCTTCCTAGGAGATCCACTATTTCAACACTTGTAACCATGTGGGCCCAACATTACTTTCTTGAGGTGTTGAGTCATTTCACCAAAACAATGGACCGACCAGGGTATGATGGAAATGCCCCTTGGGCCTTCACTAGTAAAAGCGAGGCCAAAATGGGCCACAGGCATGATGGATCCAAGTCCTATGAGCCATGGGCCCATCTAGGCGATCTATGGGCTGGGCAATGGGCTGGACTATATTAGCTATCCCTGGCTTGACAAGACTTGCCCCTGGCAAGTTGAAGTCTTGGCAATGGTCATAGAGTCCAGATTAAGTAACTAATAATTTCATTAAAACCATGTCTTATTAGACGTGGTAAATAATTCCATTAAAAGCATGAACCCCACAACATGTCCACACTAGGGGTTCTAGGACCTGCCTCCCTTAGGAATTATCTTATAAATGTAGACATTGATGGGTCATGGGATGGGCTGAGGCCCAATGGGCCATGGACCCTAGCCAACATTAGACGAACAGAGGAGGGTTGCAAAAAATTGGAGTCAGCTATGAAAAACATGCCACACTTCAACATAAGTTTTACTTTAAGCATCAATGCTAATGTTGGAGTGTTCTCCAAAGAAGATACCTAGAATCAAAACTTGATTGTAGGTTAACGAGCAAGGTTGACTAGCGGTTCCATAGAAATGACGAGCAACAAAGTCACCCATTCATAAATAAGCAAGGTTTTTACAATATTAAGGACAAGTATGGATAAAGAAGTTAAACCAAAATATATGATTTGGCTAATGTAATGAGAGTACCTTAACAAGGAATGGCACAAATAAACCTGCTTACAAAAGGCCTGAGTGGAGGGAGAAAATACCAGTGAACCTTAGGAAAGGGTTCTAAAAGAGATTGCATCAAATCGGCAGTCAGCTAGAAGAAACTTGGACGCACTTAAATATGAAGTATTTAACAGAACGCATCATGGGTAAATGAGCAAAGGTTGCCATGACAAGCAACAAAGTTAATTGTCTGTTGTTGTAAATGGGAAAGGTTCCCAGGCCTTCACCAGCAGATGTATGATGCAGCCCAATTCCACAGAATAAGCTTTCAGATCATGGGTCAAATATATGCCAGGCCCCATTGGGCCAAACCTATGGGCCTACTGAAGGCCCAATTGGCCGGCCTGTTGGGAGGACAAATTAATAAGGACTTACCTTGTCTTATCCTATGGCTGAAACTAAACCACCATTCCAATTAAGCTCAATCTCAAGGTCCAGCCATTACTTTGCTCACCTACCATATAATATACTACAGTAGGGTAGCTATGCTAACTCAGCAGTTTACTTATACTAATGTAAGGGGCTTTTGCCGCCTTTTCCTTTCAGAATAACCCATTCTCATTATCTTTCATGTGTCATGGTAAATCAACAATAAATTGGTAAATATGTACTTTCTTTTAGAGTTGTTCATATCTTAAATTCTTATCATGATCATTTATTCAAAAAACTCCAATCTTAAGTTAGAAAGAAACAAATCAAAAGGATTTGTGCAACCCCTGTAACTAAATCTAGAAACAAGATAAATCAACCAAGTGAAGTACTCTTATGTCTTTCATTATAAAAAGGAAGTACTCTCTTTTTTTCTAGGGCACTGAATGAAATGCAATTGTTCTCTCTCTATTTTGGTGTTGAGTCTTGTCTGTTGGAGTAAGACCAGATGTGCTTAACTTGGAGACTAATTACTGGTTACTCTTCCCCTCCCTTCCTCTTCTTTTTTTGCTACATAGGTACTCACACATGCACACGTGCCAACCCACGCACCCATGTCCCGACCAACTGATCTCCACAGCTTGGGAGTCCCTTTCTACATAATAGGTGTGTAAATAAAACATAGAAAGCAGTCCATGTGCATGATGTACTGAAGGTGACACGTTTAAGGAATTGCAAATTAATAAAGCACATGGTGTTTCATGAAGTTGACAAGAAACGTAGAACTTATACAGACAAAATCAAATGAATAAAATATGGTGTCAATGATGATGATGTTTATAGAAGAAGAATAAAAATGGAATCATGTTAGATCTGATTATGATCCAAACAAACATATTAAAGAAATTAGTATACCCATTCCATAACAGAATTCCTACCCTGCCTTGAAAAGATTTAATGGTTGCTATCAACAGCTTGCCTCCTGCTATTTGTCCCAATCACTGAATGATATTTGTTCTAACTGTTAGAATCTCCTCCTGATTTCCCAAGATCACGTGAGAAAGCGCCAGGTGTCGTAACCCATTTTCATCCACAACTGAGGACATTGCACTGGATAAATATGCAGTGATTCTAAATAAGGAAAATTTTATAATGATTAGTTGAAGATGGCAAGAAAAATCTGAAACAAAAAAGCCAATGACTATACAGTATAGATGGAAATCTATAAGCTGTCAAAAACTAACACACTATAATCTCAGGCTCTCAGCATACCTTTCAATTGAAGAACCTACAAGCTGCAACCATACAGCCCACAGGGTTTTCACATTGACAAAACCCATTCCGTAAAATTCCACAAATTCCAACCTTGGAACTAGCATACCAGCCATATTTCATATTGACATCAACTCCATATTTTTTTCACCATAGTATCTATATAAATCTGGAAAGCTTGCACCCGAGCCTTTCCCAATAAACTGGAATGTGAATTTCCATATCTGGCTTCAACAGTTGTACAATCCCGAAGATCTCCCATTCCAGTAAGAAAAACTTGTTTGACTAGCATATGATTTCTATCAACCTCTTCTAGTCCAATTAATTCATCCTTTAAAAGACCAAATTTCCTTGGAAAGAGACTAGTGTTGCCACTTTCAGAATCAGAAACGACATGTCCTGCTCATAGTCATTGGTAATAGCATTTGATAATGGATTTTCAGAGGCATGATCACATTCCTCATCCATCCAACACAGAAGAGGAACCCATATTGTCAATTCATATGCATCAGCTTCTATACCCCCGCTTACTACCAAAGAGGATAGTCCTACACTCATCATACATGCTCCTAACCACAAATGAAAAAGAGGAAGAAGATTGGACAAAATACGATATTTTGGACATGAGTAAGGTGCAAGGGAAAGTTATGTAATCTGATTATTAATGGTGATAGTGCGATGAATATCATTGCGCAAGAAGTTCTTGACAAGCTTCAATTGTCATTATGAATGAGATTATGACTTGCTGATGTTTGGTATCTTAGATTAACATTTATGAGGATGATATTTTGTGTGATGTGATCCCTATGAATGTCACTCATATTCTTCTTGGACGACCATGGCTTTTCGATCAACAGGCGCACACCGCCGACAAGAAGAACACACATTCTTTTCTATGGAAGGACAATGGTTCAATCTTCTTCCATTGCAACCGACAACACCTTCTCCATCTGCATCATCACCTTCAACCAAAGAGCAAGCAAAAGGAAGATTTTATGACAACATCAGGTGAAACAACCTATAGAACTTCTAAGACGGATCACAATTCAAAATAACTAGATGACATGGGAACTAATTTCTTTTTATGGACAGTGTTGATCAAAGGACACAGGAGGCAAAGGAAGAAGAAGGAAACTAGACATTGAAAATGTGGATCTGATGAGCAAAACGCCTACTCATCCAGTGGCTCTCACAATGATTCCAAAAGAGCCATGTGGATCACCGGAGGACAACAACATTTTAGGGTGGTTTCAAAAGAAGGATTAATCATTAAAGTCCCCCACATTGACTTTATCTTTGCGGGATCAACGATGGGTATTCAAAGATTGTGATATGTTGATACAATGTCAACAATTGAAGCATCTAACGGTCAACTCGCACACCCAATCTAAATTCAAACATCAGAAAAGGCAACACCTCCAATCTACTTCTAGGTGGAGGAAAAGATCAACTGAAGTTTCCAAGCAATGTAAAGGAACGAAGATCAACTGACAAATCGGAAATCTTTGGCCCAAGACATCTATTGAACTCAGGGGCGAGTTCTCTCTAAATCGGGGAGAATTGATGCAAGCCAGACCCATCACCCATGAGTCGACAAGCCCCATTGGGCCTATAGCCCACAGGCCCAACAAGACCAGCCACTTAATTAGGAGTTTAAATATAATTATGAGTCTTATTATTTGAATTTAGTTTGAGTATTTCCAACAAATTTCTAGAGGATTTAGTTTCCTTTTTTTATTAAAGAAGATTAAGGGCATTAGAAATTAGAATCTAAATAGGAATGGGACATCTCATCCAATCTTGTATATATTTGTAATCCCTATGGGATTATCACCTTTCATTACTTAAATAAAGAATGATGGTTTCTCGGGGCGCTACTCTTTGGTTGAGAAAGTTTGGGTGTGTGTGTGGAAGCCCTTGGGGATTCGACCAACCCCATTATGGACTTGGTTTATTGCTTAGAATCCCTCGAGGATTCAGCTAATCCCCATCATGGGATTGGTCCACTTCGTTTGTGGATCCGAGGTTGTTCTAGGATTAGTGATTTTTTCATTTTGATTTTCATGCGCGCGCGCACAGAGAGATAGAGAGAGTACTTTTTAGCATGCAGTTTTCAGTTGAATTTTGTTTTCTCAACTTTGGTGGGCCTTTTTCTATTTCATCAGTTCTTGCTTATCTAGAATCCATTTTTCTATTGATGGGATATGGTATTGGTGATGATGATGATTGTTTGCTCTGAGCTCACCGCACAGTTCCATGATGATGATGTGAAGATGTAACTATTAGACTCCAAAAACAAATAAATAAATAAATAAAAAGATAAAAACAAACCATTTCATACAAGATTACTACATCTTGCAACTTATAGTATTTTAGAATCCTCTTAGGTTGATAACTACAACAAGCAAAATATGATTCAAAATGACATGGCTATAAAATTACAGCTCTCTACCTGTCAAACCATGTTTAAATCAATTCTGCATGTGGATGCATGGAGTCCTACTTCAAAACTCATGATAGTAAGGATTCAAAGGATATTCTTACATTTGTTATGCCTTGGAATTCTAAAATGGATTCCATGGATTTTTCATGTCCACAATTTTTAAGGATCCGCCCATCTACAAACAACAGAGGACCCTTTCATCAAATTTCTAAGGAAACAAATGCAAGAGCCAATGTTTTTCAGCCAAGGCTAATATCAAAGGGCAAGGCTTAGGTTGATTTTCGGGTTAGTGCTGGCATCAGAAGGCAAGGCCTAGATCTTTGGCCAGTCTTTGGTTATTTAATGACATTTATTACTCCCATTATTTTTATAGAGCCTCATTGTAATTTAATTTCTCTGCATTTATGCAGCTTGTTTTAATACAGTTTTGTCATGTTCATTAACAAAAATTCATATCCCAGGTGACTTGTACATTGCAATAGTTTGATACACAATGAAATGGTTGTGCACATAACTAAACAATAAATGATCTCACTTTTAGCTTGGAAGGTATTGCTATTCAACCATACAATGTGTGAAAACGAAGCAATTGAACATCAAAAAATAATAAGAAGAAATAAATAAATACACCATTTTCATTCAGGGTTTCTACATCCTGCAAATTATTGCGGTAAACAGTTACCCTAAGAGACAAGAAAGGATAAGTTCCAATAAAGTTCACAAACCCCAAACAGATGTGTGAAATTTTACCTAGAATCAATGAAATCCTACATTGAATTTCAAGGTATTCTCAACTTTGGTTGAATGATAGAATTCTAAATGGATTCTATGGAAACCTCATGTCCATATTTTTTGAGCAATCCTTTAATAAAAATTTAGGATCTTCACCACCTTTGTTTCTTCAATTTCAACCACTTCTAGAAAGTTTCTTAGAATTCCTAGAAATTTAATTCCATTCAAACAAATGTGTGCTAAAAATCTATAGACACAAAGGTATTAAGGTACAGGTATAATAAGCCTTTCATTCTTCCAAGCATATGCATCTATAATCACAACTGATCCTGCTTCAATACCCCAACCAAACGTTGGAGTACCTCATAAATCTTTTCAGCTTTAGGGTGACTCTCATCAGCAGAATGGAATTGGTGAACTTCATTATCTATCTCAATCCAACTGCACCCTGGTGTCTTCTGCACTCCCTTTTCTTTCAATATCTTCCTCACCTTGCTCACATCCTCCCATCTTCCACACTCGCTGTAGATATTTGCCAACATAACACCATAACCTGCATTATTTGGGTGTATCTCCAGCAGTTTCCGGACTGAGAACTCTGCCAACTCCATTTTCCCATGGACCCTACTCCCATTAAGCAAAGAACCCCAAACAACTTCATCAGGTTCAATTCTCATCCCCTTGATAACCTCCATGGCTTCTTCGAAACGTCCAACCCGACCAAGTAGATCTATCACACAACCATAATGCTCGATTCGAGGCTCAATATGGTAATCTTGATTCATTGACTTGAAATAATAACAACCTTCATCAACCAATCCTCCATGGGTACAAGCATTCAGCAATCCTACAAAGGAAACCTCATCTGGTGCAACACCTGCAATCTCCATCTCTTTAAACAAAGCGATTGCGCTCTCACTTTGCCCATGCAGTGCAAGACAATTGATCATGGAATTCCACGAAGTTAAACTTCTTTTTGAAATTAAATTGAACAATCTCCATGCCTCATTCAAGCTCCCGCACTTCCCATACATGTCAAGGAGAGCATTTCCAATGAATGAACTGGGGCCAATGTTGTTCTTTCGGATATACCCATGAATCCATTTCCCCAAGTGGAGCATCCCAAGGTGTGCACAAGCAGAAAGGGCACACACTACAGTTCTCTCATTGGGCCTTTGATCCGTGAAAAGCATTCTTCGGAACAGTGAGATGGCCTCCGAGAAAAGCCCATTTTGGGTGCATCCAGCAATCATGGCATTCCAAGACGGAGCGTCTCTCTCTGGCATTTCCTCGAAAAGCAATATGGCTTCCCCCATCAACCCAAGCTTTGCATACCCAGAAATCATGGCCGTCCATGACACCACATTTCTCTCAGTCATTTCATCAAACAAGAAGCGAGCAGTTTCAATATCCGAACACTTGGAATAAGTATCGACGAGCGCAGTCTGCACGACAGAGTACCCATCAAAGCCTGATTTCAAGACGTGGTTGTGGATGGTTTTGATCGATCCAATGGCAGAGACGTCAGAAAAAGATTTCAGGACGTGGGGGAAGATGAAGTGGTTGGGACGGGGACGGCCACGGCGGAGCATTCTATTGAACAGGAGAAGTGCAGATTTGGAGTCGGACGTGGAGGCATAGGCAGTTATCATTGCGGTGTAGAGATAGATGTTGGGAGAGTTGAGATGATCGAAGATGAGGCGAGCGTAGTGGAGGAGATCGGGGACTGAGAGGGTGCAAAAGCGGACCAGCTTGAATGCGAAGAACTGGGTCTGGCCATGGCCGAGGGTGTGGAGGAAGGCCTGCACCTGTTTCAGATGGTTGAGGTGCTTGCATTGATCAAGTAGAGACAGTATGTACTGGTTTAGGTTAGGTTTTGTTGCAAGACTGTTCAAGTTCAACGACATGGCAGTTAGGAACGGCCTTCCATTTCCCGGCCGATGTTTGAATGCGGAGGACGGTACCAAAAAAATGAAGAAATGGCCGTTGACAAATTTGAAGGGTGAATATATATAAAACATAGAGTAATTCTATTGGCACACATAAAATAACTCTTTCCGCACACTCATTTTTGTTAAAAAAAAATAAGAGAAGTTTTCAAAAAAATACACAAGTTTCAAAACTTTTCGAATTAGTCCCTAAGTTTTTCAATAAAACTTCAATTAAGGCCATCTGGTCATTTAAAGGCATTTTTTATGGCATTTTCTCTCAATTTTTTAAAAATATCCAGAGTACCTTCATTTAAAGCCATGACATAGTTCTGGAAGCCACTACATTTAGCCGATCTATGTGGAAATGCAAGTTTTTCTCGATCACTATAAGGCTGCCAGTGAAAAAAAGGAAGAAAATGTAGAGGAAGTAAAAAGAGGTTTTATTTGATTGAAAGATAATTTGGGTATTTTAAAAAATTTGATGAAAAAAGTTACCGAAAAATAGCTTTAAATGGATAAATGTCCTTAATTGAGAACTTCATGAAAAACTTAGGGACTAATTTGAAATTTTTTTAAACTTGTGTCCTTTTTGAAGTAAGGTAAAAACTTAAGGACTTACTTGAAGTTTTCCCAAAAAATAAAAAAAAATCCTATGAAATTACCTTTTTGCCCACCTTCCTCCTTTCTCTCCCCCACCTCGCCCTTCACCTCCGACCTCGGCCTAGACGGCAACGGCCGACCCTTTCTCTCCTACCCTCTCTTCCTCCCTCTCCCTCTCCCTCCCCACTGTTTCCTTTCTCTTCATCCCTTTCCCTCCCTAGTGTTTTTTGTCTCCTCCCTTTCTCTCCCCACCTACCCCTTCATCGGAACCTCCGACTCCGGCTTGGACGGTGGCGGACCACCCCTCTCCCCCTTCTCTCTCTCCCTCTCTTCCTCCCTCTCCCTCCCCATTGTTTCCTCTCCCTTCCTCCCTCTTCCTACCTTTCCCTCCCCACCGTTTTTTCTCTCTCCTCCTTTCTTGCTCTCCCCTCACTTCCCCTTCACTTCCAGCCTAGCCTCCAGATCGAGCTAGTGGAGCTGGAGATGCACGGCCTCATGGCGAGAAAGGAATTTGAGATATGGCAAAAAGGTAATCTCATGGGTTTTTTCTTTTTTTCAAATATTGGCTGTGTGGGAAAAGAAAAACTTTGTGTGCCAATAGAATGACCCTAAACCATATCCTTAGTAAAAATTTGGTTACGTGGGTTGATGAGCAACCAAGGAAAAGTGTCAGGCCAAGAAAGTAATAATAGATTCGAAGAAGTATAACTTATCTTAAAATTTTGGCTTAGGATAGATCGAAATGGAGAACCACAATTTATGTAGTCAACCCATATAAAATTCGGACAAGGCTTTGACCACGAAAGGTGCATAGAAGGGGAAAAGGGTAATTTTGATTGTGAGAGAAAATTGTTTATTGTATTCTAAGAAATCCTAGTTTATTTCATTTTAAGGAATTTTATCCTTGCACTTATATTAAAGAAATTGTATTATGCTAAATTCTATGTACTAAACACTGATTATAAATATATTTCATTTTGAAAACCTTTTAAGAGAGAGCCAGAGAGAAAAGATAGAGGGACATGTCACAAACATGGACTTGGACCCCACTATTGAGCCAAAACGTGCTACACCTTAAGCCCAAGGCCCAAGGTCTGAAGAAATGTCTGCAAAAAACCAGAGCCTTATGGATACCTCCATCAAACCAAGGTCAAACCGACCGAGTCAATGCCTATTAGAGGTGTATGCAGGACACTGCGTGAGTTCCAATCCTTTTTTCACTCGGTCCAACTTCCAGTTGTGGCACTTTCACTACAATTTGTAGCGACATGAACGAGTCACAGGATGGCAACAAATGGCACCACACATTGTTGCAATCCGCTATACACTCCATATCCCAATCGCCTATCGGTTCATGCAAAATTGGCAGAAAAGGGCCCAAGTCGCAAATTAATTTTTAGAAAAATCTGCCAAAACAACGAAGAAATTAATATATCAAAAAAGGCTAGAGCTCAAATCCTTAAATAGCTGCTACCTAACCCCAATAGGTAGCTCAGTTGGCCTAGAACTACGGTTTGTACCCGAAAGTTGTAGGTTCGAAATTGTAGTACGACACTAAGACTACAGGGGAGTTTATCCGGCTTCCCTCTAGGCCTGAAGGTATTAGTCCAATCAAAAGAGTTGGGAACCCTTCTAAAGAAAAAAAAAAATACTTGCTACCTAAATAGCTCAAAGTGTTTGGTATGGCACTACCCTAATAGTTGCATTATAATTGTTTTCGTTATTGACTATAGACAGAAATGATAAGGGCTGTCAAAAGGGTCGAGCATGTTGGTAAAAAAATATACAGTATCTACCTAATGTAGGCCCACCATCACCTAAACACTAGGAGCAAGTGGTTTTTCTGCCCACAATTCAACATTTAAGGCCCAATGAATCTCTCTGTTTTATCATCAATGAAGTCTACTGACCCAGATATTTGGCCCATTGGTGACTTGACAGCTTCTCGGAAACTTATTTTCATGTATGTCAAATGTCAACAGAGTCCAAAAATTATAGGTTTGAATTTACTTGGGAAAACTATAGGAAAAATCCTCATAGCACGCCATAAGTAAGGAGAGGACCCAGGAGGAGTTTAGAGACCGGAGGGGTCCTCTGGGTGGATTTTTTTTTGTCAAGCAATATTGTTGATATCGACCATATTATTGTTGATATTGACCATTATGCTTAAACCCTTTATTCATTGCCCCGAGTCTGCATATCTTCGTCTGACCTTTTTTATCGACTGCAACATGTACTCTAGCGATTTTTCTTCTCATAAAATACCTCAAAAATTAATCGAAGTGGTGGTTGGATTCCATTAAGGTCGATACACACAATAAACACCTTCCTATATTGCATTATCTATCCTAAAATGTAATCAGCTTGATTCCTTTTCAGTATTGACTTGTTAGAAGCCCTAGAACCGTGGTCTGAACTCTAAAAATGCCATTTGAAACTGTACCAGTTATCAAAAATAAATGCATATCTGTATGTAGCTTTGTGTAAAGACTACCTTTTGGTGTAGTAAATATCATTTTCGTTTTGGGCTTCATTAATATCATTTTCGTTTTTGGTTTTAGGGTTTTAAAAGGGGTTTCCTTTTTTGTAGGCACTGTATGCTTAGGGTGGTTGGTGACGTAAACGGGTGCTATGTATGTTTGATCAGTGCAGTCATTTGTTGGGGCAGTTGGTGAAGCAAATGGGCTCCATGTAGGCTTAAACAGTGCGGTATTTTCTTGGGGATGCTCATGATGTAAATGGGCTCCTTGTAAGCTTGAAAAGTGCAGTTACTTTTCAGGGTGGTTGGTAATGTAAATGGGCGCCATGTATGCTTGAACAGTATAATCATTTTTTGGGATGGTTGGTGATGTAAATGGGCTCTATGTAGGCTTGAACAGTGCAGTATATTTTTGGGTGTTTTGCTACTTTTGTAAGTATTGGACAACTGTAATGAATTTTGGAATGTGAATGATGATATAAATGTGTTTTATGTAAATTTAAATCTTGTTGTATTCAGTTGCTCAAAGGTCCTTGCTCTGGTAGTTCATTTCAATGTCAGAAGAGCCCACAAATGCACAACTTTATATTTCCTCCCATCATTAAAAGCAGTCGACCATTTTAATGTATCTACCTTACAACTTTTAATTCAATCCACTGACGAGAGTTGTCGATGCTGACAAATAAAAACAGTCGATATCGATATTTTTTTTTCTATATCAGTAGCTACTGCCTTACAACTTTAAATTCACTCCACTGATGAAAGTTGTCGATACTGACAAATAAAAATAGTTGATATCGACCATTATGTCAGTCAGATTTTCTTCAACATGTAACTGTCTTATTTATTGAACACGGCAAAATAGTCAATATCGACCATATTAAGAAAAAAGAAGAAGAAGAAGAAGACATTAACGTTGAATCTGCAGGTTCACCTAAGGGTCATCTGCCCTTGCCTCCTCTCACTCCCCTTGGATTTGCAGGTCCCTGGCCTTCATCCCTTCCCTCCCCCACCACCTCTAGGCCCGAGCCCTCTTCCTCTTCTCCTCCTACAACTTCGGTTCCGTCTCCCCTCCCCTCTTCTCCCTCCTTTTCCTCCCTGCCTCCATTGTCATCCTCCCTCCTCCGATGAAGATGACCCCATGCTTGCCGCCCTCCATTCCTTTGTATCATCCCTCTTCCTGCCTTCCCTAGCCACATCCACCACTTTAAAGCAGCACCGGCAACAAACAGAGAAAACCCCACTATTTATTTGAGTTTAGCAAATCAAGAACAACCTGCACAGAATGGTCGATATCGACCATTGCGCTAAATGACAAAAAAAAAAAAGGAGACTAAAACATACCCAAAGGACCCCTCTCGTCTCTAAACTCCTAGTGGGTCGTCATCCTACCAATGACATACTAAGGGGACTTTTCAGGTAGTTTTCCCAAATTACTTTGACATGAAAACTATTAGGGGAGTTCTGTTGGCACCACATTTTTTTCTATTCCCACCGTAGATATTATGTAATTTTTTTACAATAAGATCATTATGTGAAATTACTGAAATGGATATCTCATTATCCAAAATAAAAAATAAACTTTCTCTTCACACACATAACTAATCTCTCCCTTCCTTCTTCCCACACTCACTCATCTCTCCTTCCTTCTTCACTGGTCTTCCCATACTCACTCATCTCCCTTTCCTTCGTCCTCCACTGCACTTCACACATTTCCTTCTTCCTTCACTCTCTTTACAGTATTGTACCACTATCCCACACTTCACCTTCTTCCCAGTTAAATCTTCCTACTCCCATCAAATCCAAACTCTATTTTTTGTAGTTCAATCGAACCAAACACCGCAATGGAGAAGGAAGTTAAAAAGGTAATCACGTCTTTCATTTCTAATAGCCGCGAAAAGGAAGTCTGGTTGATTATTTGAGTTTTTTGGCCACTTTTTTCAAGTTTTACGTAGCAGTTGCTCGCGTTCTATTCGGTCTGATACGACTGAACATAGGTGGAATGTTCGGACCTAATATATCGAAATATTCACATATGTTCGGAAATTAATTTCCGAATATCAATAGTATGTTGGCAAGTTATAACCGAACATTCAATATGTGTTCGGTTATAATACTTCAAACATATTTATGATGTGCGGTTGTATATGTCTGAACGGTCCTCAGAAATTCACATTTTCTTTTTCCTTATTGCAGATATCCATAGATGAAAGCGAAGTTCAGTCAGCTTATGTGGTAGACTTTACAGATATGTTTACCACCGAAGAAGTAAGACATATTAAATTATAATTTGAATAAATATTATGTGTTGCTAAACACATACTAATGGTTATGTGTTTAGATATTTCACAGCTGAGATGCATTAGTGAACTGGGCTCATAATGTGGGTAAAACAAACGGTTTCGTCATTGTCATAAAGGTATCAAATGCTGCAAGGCCTAGAATAAAAGCTAGAATTATCCTAGCATGTGAGAAAAGCGGCCATTTCAAGCATAGTAAGACCAATGATGAGGGACCTTCTAAGAAGAAGATCAAGCAAACATAGTCGAAGAAATGTGGATGCCCTTTTACATTAAAGGGCAAAAAGTTGGACACTTTTGATGATTGGATGTTGGAAGTTGCATGTAGTGTACATAATCACCCTACTGCAGAGTATTTAGAGGGTCATTTATTCACAAGGAGATTAACAGAGGAGGAAACAAGATTGATGGTTGATATGTCTATGAGCATGGTGTGACCAAAAGACATTCTGGTTATATTAAAACAAAGAAGTGAATTAAATGTAACAACAATTAAAACCATTTACAATGCTCATCATAGGCATAGAGTTGTTGAGCAAAGTGGGAGGATACAGATGCAATAACTCATGGGAAAGTTGACAGAGCATAAGAACTGTAAGGACAGTGACACTATCATTGATTTGGTTTGGACACATCCAAAGAGCATATAGTTATTGTTGTCATTTCCTCATGTCTTAATAATGGATTGCACTTACAAGACCAACTGGTATCGCATGCCCTTATTAGAGATTGTTGGAGTGACTTCAACAGATATAACTTTCTTTGTGTGCTTCGTTTACATTGAAGCTGAACGCGAAGGCAACTATGCATGGGCTTTAGGTGTATTACGTTCTATCGTTGGTGAGGATGCTCTTCCTGATGTTATTATGACAGACAGAGAATTATTACTCATGAAAGCCATCAAGGATGTATTCCCTATTGCAAGGCATTATTATGCAAATGGCATATAAACAAGAATGTCCTAGCGAAATATAAGAAGTTGTTTGAAACAAATGAGAAGTGGGATAGATTCACATTTATGGGAATATGTTGGTTCATTTCTCCATAGACAAAGAGTATATTGATAATCTGCGTAAGCTAAATCAAGAGTTCACGACATATCCTTCGGCACTGCAGTACATGAAGGATAGTTGGTTAGATGAATACAAAGAGAGATTTGTCTTAGTATGGGTAAATAAATGCATGCATTTTGGAAATACTACGTCAAACATGTATGCCTTGTACTTTCATTATCCCATAATTGATACTTTATACGTATTTTTATACATCCGCATGCAATCATATTAATTTTTATATTATTACTATAGGGCCGAGTCTTCACATTCACAGTTGAAGAGGCAGCTTAGATCATCTCAGGTTACTTTCGAGTCAAATTGGGCAAAAATGCACAGCTTGCTTGAATTACAACATATAAGTATTAAAGCTTCATTCGAGAAGAGCAAGACAATCGTAAAATACAGTTTTAAGCCCTCTGAATTTAAGGAGCTTCGTGAGAACATCTCACGAAATGCATTAGAAAAAATATTGGTAGAAACTAAGAGATTAAGTATAATTAGAATTGATAGGATTGCATGTGGATGTATTATTCGTGCCACACGGGTTCCCATGTGCACATGAGATCACTACATATGTTTCAGAAGGATGGCCAATTCCACTTCAATGTATTCACCCGCATTGGGCCAAGCTTGACATGCATCCTCGTACCATTTCCAAGCGCTCAACTCTGGAGTTGGACTGCAAGGCGGAGTTAGGGTTACTTGAACAACAGTTCAATGAATACGATCAAATAAGAAAACTTCAACTCTTAAAGAAGATGAGGGAGCTGTCAAAACCAGACAATACCTTTTTGTTAGAACCCGAAGTTAAGACCCAAACCCGTGGGCGACCACGTAGTAGGATTGATACATCCACCATAAGAAAACCAAGTGCTTTTGAGATGGTACCATCTGCACAAGATAGTCACTCACCTGCTCCCATTAGCATTAAGGCAGCATTGGAACACAAACCAAAAATACAAGAAAAACCTAGAATCGTGAGAAAAAGATCAAGAAATGCCAGTCTATATAGTGTACAATTCTTAGAAGGATTAAGGCCTTATATACGCCTCATCAAAGATGTTGCAGCCGATGGTAATTGTGGTTTTAGAGTAATTGCCGCTTTGATTGGTCATACTGAAGATGGATGGAAACAGGTTAGGAGAGAACTCTTGCAGGAGCTACTGGCACATGTGGAAAGTTATAAAACATTATATGAAGTGGAAAACAGAGTGAAAGAACTAATTGAGACACTATTATATTATGAGGATCATCCTTCATATAACCATTGGTTGACTATGCCTGACATGGGGCATCTTATTGCATCTCGTTACAACTTGGTTTTATTTCACATTAGCATGGTACAGTGTTGAACCTTTCTTCCTCTCAAGTCACCATCGTTGCCTGCAGCTACTCGATTGGAGATAGCGAAAGGTTTTGTTAATGAAAATCACTTCGTTTAGGTATTGAATTTAAAATTAGATTACTTGTCTACAATATATATGTTAACGTAAATGACATGTTTATTACTTTTTTTTTTTTTTTTAAGATATTCATGATCCCAGATCATCCTATTCCAACTATTGCCAATAAATGGTAAGAATTCTATCTTCCTTGCGCGAATGGTTGGGAATTAGCATACGAAGATCGATCAGGCGTTTTAAAGAGATTATAAGTCCAAATGTAGCCACATGTGAGACCGTCTCATTGGATTGAGGAGATTTTTTTTTTCGAACGATCATTTAGCCACTTGGTTGGCAGAGTTCATGTATTATCCTGATGTATGATCCCATAAATTTACAACAATTTGAATTAGAAATGCAATTGAGTTCTTTTCAAAATTTGTATTACAACCACCATCCTTCAAAATTTGCTGGCAATGCCAACCCATACAACCCATAAAATCCATGTAACAAAAATGTATGACAATGTCAACCAACACAACCCATAAAATATATTACATTGTTATAAAGTCATGAAACATAATCATGAAATCAACTATTGTTCCTGCGGGGCCTACATGTGTAAGAAAGAGCAGTCATGCTAAGGTGTCGACTGTGCGCGCTGCCTCTTCGATAGACATTCCACGTAAAATATGTGTTGCCTGCTCGACGTGAGTGTATATACCATAAGGGTCTTCAATCCAACCATCCGGACCCCGAGCGACGACTCTATCAAGGATGCTTAGGGCACCCGCATTGCACTGCAAGTAGGCCATAAATTCATGAGTTCACTAAAACATTTAAAAAAAAGGCTCAACATTAATATATTAACCATACCATCTTATAATCAATGTTTGAACTAGGTTGCGCATCTGGAGGACATGGGCGAAAACTTGATTGGAGGTTAGGATTCTGAAGCAGCCTCCATGATACTCGGGCATACCAATCCATGTAATTTGGTATGCAATCTCAAGGACGTCGAAACAGTGTGCTTCGATTCAGCCCAGACAATAGGTGATCATTCCATCTTTCCCATACTTGATCAAAATATTGATATGCAATGTGGTATGCATTTGCGGTCGGGCCTCATGCAGCATGAATCGGAATTAATGGAGGTGGATGAATAGTCTGCACCCTACCAAACTATCTAAGGATCCTATCTGGATGATACGGCTCAATAACGTCTATGGACTTAATGCATCCACAGTAGAAGGCGACCTCATTAAATGGATGGTGCCGCCTAATATCGCGATAAGGATCCCATGTGACCTACAATGACCCAAAAAAATTATTAGAAATTTTATGTCATTCAATCCAATAACTCATGAATAAGAAATTTTAAGTACCTGTTCTGCACCCATAAAATCTAGCTGCTCTCGTAGTGCTTGTAAAGGAGCAGCAGTCTCCCTACGAGGGAGCCAGTAATGCACTCGGGGCTGCCTAACTCTATAGTGAATGTTGGGAGTTGGAGCCAAACACTCAAAATATTCATAAATCCACGCCTCTAGCAGCGTAAGATATCCAGCAATTTGTTTAACTTCATAATGGGTAGCCAATCCCAACTGTTGATACAAATAAGCCAAAGCAGTGGCACCCTATGCATATGTACGGACACACTCTAAGTCTGTCAACAGAGTAAGATATATAATTGGCACACGAGTGCCACTCTTGTCCGTGAACAATATGCAGCCTAATAAATACAGAAGATAAGCTCTCACTGCACAATCGATCATGTCATCTCCATCTTCATCAGATTGGCCCCGAACCTGCTGCAGCTCATCATTTGCTTCATTTGGGTCAACTCCCAAAGCATCAACAAGGAGTGAATGAGCATCTTGAAATGACATTCTACCACTATACGCAACAGAACGGCCAGTCATGGAGATCTCAAGTATGGTGGCAACATCATCTAGACTTATGGACATCTCGCCGAACTGCATGTGAAAAGTGTTTGTTTCAGGTTGCCACTTTTCCACAAAACAAGAGACAAGGATCTTACTAGCAGAGCGGTATGATGCTGTGATAAGTGGACTCAAATTAGATCTATCCACTAACTCTCTAAACCTACCGCTTTCATTCAATTGCCAGTGTGGTATTTTCTGTCCATGGCTTAAACACTTAAGTGCAACATGTTCCTGTATTCCAAAAATGGTACATTATTGAAGAATGTAACCAATACATTGATCTTGATGTAAAATAAAATAAAAAATAAAAAAAATACGTACATGTGAATGCCAAATTTATGCAGCTATGTATGTGTTGAAACTGAGCAACAAAGAACAATCTTCTGGCCCTGCAGTTATTTCTTATTCAACCACAAGTTCTTCTTCATCAAATTGTTCAACAGGGGCTCATTCTCATCAAATTGTTCAACAGGGGCTCATTCTCCATTGCCTTGTTCCAAATCATAACCCGATTCCTATACTTCTTCTACAACCTCTTCAATTCGTTGGCGACGCCTCCTGTTGGAAGCTGTCGGTCTTAATTTGGAACTACTTGGCCTATCCATTTCTGAAATATTGGAAGAAGAGTGTTAGCAAAAATTAAAAATTAAGTGTATCAGTTACTATTTGGTATTGTGTATTGAACTTATCTGGACTGTACGGATTTTAATCCTTGACATCTTCTAGTATTGTTCGAAATTTAATATCTGAACATCAGACATATCATTGAACATTAGGTTCCGAACATCATGTGCCCTTTCGAACATTAGTTTCCGAGCATTAATAAAAAGTCCAAACATATGATTCGAAACATAATGATTGTGTCGAATTATCAGTACCGAACAGATCGCGGAGCATGAAAATTTTTTTTGAAAAATTCACATCAGTTCAACTACAGAACAAATAGATTATGTGATAGCTATCAAAGCATTGGAATCCCTTGAACATATTTTTATGCAAAATAGTTGGTACATTGACCCATTTGTAAAAAAAAGCACAATGAGAATGGTGAAGAAGGAAGGTGACTTACCCTTATTTTAAAAATGGAGGTTTCAGTGACAAAAGAAGTCAGTTGATTCCCTATGTGGTCCGTTCCCTTCACTTAGCTTCACTTGGTTTCATCAAAGATGAATGCACGCCGTTTCCGGTGACTAGACAGGAGTCGTGTGGAGAGGAGATGAACGTGTGTGGGTAGAGAGGGATAGTTTGGGTGTATTAATGGGTGTAGAAAGTAAAATCTATAAAAATTCAAGTTTTATACATCGGTGTGTAGAGAAATTCAGTGGGAATAGCAAGAAATGTGGTGCCAACAGAACTCCCCAAAATATTATGCTTATTGGAGGTTGCTCTTCCGATTTCAATGTCTTTCTAGCATACTTTGAGCCCAACCATTGAAAAGGCTAAAAAAAGATGATGTCAGCTATTAGGGCTCAAAATCCTTCCCAAATTACCAAATATATCATCACAACCCTATTAGTATTCTATCAATTTTGGGCCAATCTAATATATTAAGTTAGGAGGCTTTGGCTTCAATTTTGACTATCGGTTATAATTTTTACCGACGGTTATGTAACTACTCATGCAAATACCCACTCAGTTTTCCATCAAACTACTCATGTTTCAATTATTCCTATGTATCTATATCTTTTTGCTCCAATTTCTTTTTTTTTTATTTTATCCAACCTGTCCTATGGAAAGAGGTAAATTTTTTTTTAATATATGATTATTTATTTTGCATGCAGGTAGAAACCGTGCTCACGGGTTATTGGGCTAGTATAATTTATTAAACTAGAAGGTTTTGGCTATAATTTTGACCAATAGTTATAATTTTGACTGACAGTTAATCCTAGAATGTTTTTCATTCTCTTCGTATATCTACTCACTCATATCCTTATCTCATCAAACCACCCACTACTCACTTCTTCTACCCCATCTCTTCTACTTCAATTATGTCTAATTTTTTATTTTCATTTATGCAACTTAATTGATGAAAAGAGGTTCTCCATACAACCTTTTAAATATAAGAATTTATAATTTATAATACAACCGTGCACGGGATATTATTTCAAGGCCCTTAAGGCCCTTGATCTACGAGAACAACTATTTACCCTAGTCATAAAGAGTGGCAGTTCACACCTCCTTTTTCGTATGTGCGGGCTTTCTCCTGGGACTCAGACCCCTTGGGTGGGGTGCCCAAAAATTTTTTAAAAATTAAAAAAAAAAAGCCCCTTTATACCCAAAGTTGCAGAAATTAATGTTGGCTATTTGAGGCCCAAATCCTTCATATGTGGCCCATTTTTCCCAATAATGCCCAAATCAGACCTTGGAGAAGGCTCACCTGAGATTTTTTATTCGGATGCCATTTAGGGCATTTTTGGGAGGGATATGTGTCAGGCGAAAACCCAAGAGTTGTGGTGTACTAGGCCCGCATCATCTTCATCATGACCAAATGGATCCTCCCTTTAAATTTGGGACCATTCTAAGGTCATTTGACCGTGCTTTTGACCTTTCAAAGCTCCAGGGTCATGGATTGAGTGCTCTAGGGTTTCAGAATTTTACATCAGCAATTCAAGGCCCAAATCGTTTGGGAATGGTCCATGACGATTAGGGTCATCCTAATTTGACCTATGAAAAGCTTCTTCAACTTATTTCGATTCCATTTAGGGTACTCGGGCTTTACCACGCTTAGAAATACATGTCTTAGAATTCCTATTTATTAAAATTCCTGAAACAAACAGGCCCTGAAAAAGACTCTGGTAGATGAACTTGGTAAGATCCAGGATGATCAAAATAAGCAGATGAGCACAAGGAGATACACCGGAATCCAGTCCATTGAACATCACCAAACAAAAAAAAAAAGAGCCCATAGCAAACATGTCTTTATTACCTTGGGACACCAACCAGGTCTTCAGCCACATCTATAAGCGGGTGAAGAAGAGGAGCCTAATCCCAAAGGGTTGGCCGAGTGGTCAGGACCATGGTTCCTCCCTCTTCCGGAGCTAGAGGTCTTGGTATCGTCCCCCAGTTCCCCATTCTTTAGGAATCGAAGGTTGAATCCACTACTGCTACCACCTTGGGGCCACATGGGTGTTTACTCGGCTTCCCTTTGGTCCCGGAGGAATTCGTCTAGCCCAAAGGACGGGGAACCCTCCGATGGTAAATAAAAATAAAAATGAAAAAAGAGGAAAGGAGCCATGTAAGCGCATCGACAATGTAACAAGGATAGACAATGTTCCCATGCTAAAGAAATCAATGAGTGACAGCCAACAACTAGCAACGAAGCATCAAGTAAAAGTGAGGCAACCTCTTAAAAGATGTTTGCAACGCTTCTTGGAGTGTTAGTTTTGTGTCTCTCTACTATTTGAAGCATGTAAAAGTGAAGGAAGCACTTAAAATGATAGGATGACTCCATGTTGTTGCTGTTACTGATGATGATGATGGAGATGTTCGTAAAAAGTGGTAAACAATTAGCTCTACAGCATAATCCAACCCAGGTCCTAGTTTCGAATATCCAGAAAATCAAGCTTACTTCAGTGTATAGGTGAAAGCTTGTACTGATGGCTTGTGGAGGTTTTTGCAGCACTAAATAACGTGTACAACGTGAAAGTTTGGTACGTCAGTGTCATTGCAAAAATTATGTGCATGTCCTGATTTCCATAAGAATTAGTTATGTACTATATTAAATGGATGTGAATTTCCTTCATAGTCAGCTGCAACCTTCCATGAATCAACCTGACACTGAGTGTGTTAAAATTGACCAAACAAGGCCTACAAATTACAAGAAACTCTTCACGGTTTGAAGCAAACATCTTGTGACTTGTATAGAAGGATGATGATTTTCTAGTTCTGAGTGAATGAATATTCAGTTACACATGGAAATTCGAACTTTTTCATGAACACAACAAATAGAATATCCAGTTTGTTATATTCATGTCCAAATGCATGTGATCATACTACTAAAATAATACTGTTAATCTAGAGGATCCTAACACTAAAAAAACACTAATATATCCAATGGCCATAAGATGCTAACTATCTGACCATACGAACACATCATGAAAAGCACTCAGTGAAAACAACATTTGTGCTCAGAAAGATGAGGATAATTTAGATGTTTTACTTTCCAGTTATGCACCATATCTGCAAAGAGCAAGGCCTAAAGGTCTGAAGGCGCATCAGGGCTCAAGGAATAAAAAAGGAAAAGACATGACAGCACTAAAACACAACCAATCATGAGATGCATCAAACTTCCACTGTAACATCTACACAGTTACTGGCAATTAAATATATTACACTACCACCCACTCCCAGAAGTACTGCTGCCTATAAATGATAACCCCATCATCTAACTGAATAAAATTGCAATGCAGACTCATCACCTTGTTAAATTTGGTCGTCCCCTCCAGTTTTTCTTTACTATTTTTCTTTTTTCTTTTTTTTTTTCAATTTACAAGTTTTGGAAATATCCCTACAAATTGCATGTTATTTTTTTGTGGTTTTTCATTTTGAAAATCAAGCTAGAAACCATAGAAGAATCTGAAGAAACAAAAGCTGTCAAACACCAGTTGTCATTTGTATTGCAGCAATATAATGACTGCAGGTAGGTATTATGCGCCTGGATTTATATATTTGTTTTTTGAATACTTTTCTTTCGCAGTCACATATTGCATGGTTGAAAAAAGTCTATCATAAAATCGTAAGTATCATTCAATTTCTGTAACTTCACAGATGTGGTTCGTATAATAAGTTATCCAGCATTGATTAAAGTGCAGAGTGGGGAGGAAAAAAAAAAAAACATGGACCAGACAGTAGGGATGGTCTATATGCCAAATTCATTATATATTTTATGCACAATATCTATTTTAAGAACAAATAATTCCTAGATGATCAGTGAAAGAATGACTGGACAAAAAATAGATGGGAACAGAAAATTGCAATTTAGGTAATGGTTAGATATGTGTTAATAAATTTGCAAGCTCATCATCATAAGTTTGAGCTGTTCTAGTTTGAAGATTAACAGAGTGAAAAGCACATAAATCACATCATCTATGCAAAATAACCCAGTGTATAATACTACTCGTCATCTTTGTATGGGTATTCTTCCGGAACTTGCTTCAGAAGTTTCACTCGCAGTTCATATGTGTCATCACCACGCAGCATATCACGAACCCATGTGACTTCAGTTTTCATTGATACCTGAATTGACATGCACATCTCTTAAAAAACTGATACCATGCTATGACCTATGAGGTGCAATGTATAACTTCCACTTAGAGATAAATCCCATAAAAACACAGAAAGAACAGACTTCAGCAGGTAAATGATTATTCAACACCTCTTAGATCATATGACATTCATCAAGTCACTTGAACTACCACATCATGACCTATGATACCCAGATACTTCAACATAGGAAATGTATCGTGTTGTATCACATCTGATACTTCACACTTTTAATGTGTAAAATCCATGTCCTTGCCATACCCTTGGTGTCCTGCTGTATCCATGCCATATCTGTGCATCATACATAAATAATAACAGAGCTCCGCTTTTTCCTTTATCTCGATAATGATGATCAGCGAACATTATTGAATTAGGCCATAAAAGAAAACAACAACAAATACTTGAAGCCAGTATCTCTTTTGCTCCTGTTATTTCATATCAGAAACAAACTTTCAACAAAGGTGCTGATTGGTGAATTTTGCAAATTCAAGGGCCCCATGTATTTGAAACATAGCAACCTAGTACCTTCAGAATTGCTATCTATTATCAGTGATCCACATAGATGATTTAAATGACCCCCCATTGTAAAATATGCTAATTCGTGAATTATGCAAATTCAAGGGCCCCATGTATTTGAAACATAGAAACCTAATACCTTCAGAATTGCTATCTATTATCAGTGATCCACATAGATGATTTAAATGTCCCCCACTGTAAAAGTTCTTGCTTGGACTTCATCCTTCAAGTACTTCATGCCCATTTGGATAGATCACAATAGGGCCCTTTGCCAATATACCTACATGCAAATGCAGAATATGCAGTACTGGTATTGATGTCCAATTACGTAGTTTGGTTAGCCAATTCACAGATGCGATTCATGCCAATCATTCCAATTGGAGTTTGGCCATAATAAACTTTGCCATGCCTTAATACAAGTTCTAGTGTAAGAATTAATCCAAATGCTAGGACGATTAAGGGTGGAAGATGGGTTGGATTGGGTATTAAAGGGGTGTTCAAATAGAGGGTCTGTCGGTTGAGACCCACACCCCAGATCCACCTCATTTATTAAACAAGTCAAACCTAATCCTTCCAATGGAAGATCATTTGATGACTCATGGATCTCCACCTTTCATCCTTCACTTTTAGCCCCTTCATTAAGGGATGACAACAGGTTGGGTTTTGTAGTGATTGAAAATACCCAAACCCATCCCAACCCACCACTGCCCAACCGCATACACAACCTGACTGACAAGTTTATGATATGGGTTACCAAACTCATCCTGTGATAAATATGGGTTGGGCCAGGTTTGATACCAACCATGAAAGCACCAAGGACCCGAACTTGCAACGTCACCACTTCTTTAAAAGTGTAAATATCAACTGGGATGAGAAGGTTTTTTTTCTGTATCATATTCTATTGAAAAATACATAAACTGCTCATAGAAGGGAAGGGCAGAGCATGTGAGGGCAGCCAAAAGCTGAACCCAACCCAAATATGACTCCAGTCAAAATACGTAAACCGATACATGTCCCAAATCCAACAAAACCACCACCAAACCCTCAGGTGGATCATCCATTTAATCCTACCAGTAGCCATCGGCCCATCGCTACCTGAAGGGCATTGTTTAGAAATTGTAAGAATTCAATGATTCTTAAGAAGGGCCTTTTAAAAGAAAAAAGCAGAAGTTGCGGCCACAATGGCTGTTGCCACTGATAATGTTGGTTGAAGCAGCTATCATGGCTGATATTAGGGACACAGGCCAATACTGAGTCAACCCAAAAGATCATAGCAGTCAAGGTTGATATACAGCATGTATCAGTCAATATGTCACGTATCGACTAATATTTTCAACCACGAACCAAATTGAATAAGAGCGAGTCTGAATTTCTAAACCTGCATTTGACCCATTTAAGCTGTAGGTCAGATGTGGGTTGGTTACACAGGTTGCGTACGTGGATCAAGGTACAGTAGCAGAGCCACATAGTGTTGAGGAGGGGCAAAAATTTTTCAGTTTCCTTTAATGTGGGAGAAAAATATTTTACATATCTCATGCGTATTGCAATCTTATCCTCTTTGTCCCTACTCAACTTTGTTCTTTTTTTCTTATTTGCCCCGCAACAAAATAAATTTCCCCCCTTAGTAAAGAACAGAACTTCCAAACACATAAGGGCAATTTCGTCATTTACTCTTATCCAAAAGACAAGTCATCAAAGCTATACAAGAGAGCTGCTAAGGCCACAACCCAAGCTTCTCTTTCCACATCCCTTTTTATATGACCAATATATCCCCTAAGTAAAATTGCCTAAAAGTAAATCTATCAAAAGTCTCTCCTTTCCCAACTTCTTTCTACATTCACCCACCCTAGCCACCACCGTCCCCTTCAGCGGTGCTGCTAGAGTGCGAGAGGTATAGGGTGAGGAAGAGAGGGCGGCAGGCAAGATGAGAGAGGGAGAAAGAGGGAGGGAGGGAGACAGAGAAGGAAAGGGAGAGATAGGGAGAGGGGGCGAGGGCAACGGCAGGGAGAGGGAGAGGGAGGGGGAGAGATGGAGGGAGAGGGAGAAGGAGAGAAAGAGGGCGGAGGGTGGCAGCAGGGAGAGGGAGAAGAAAGAGAGAGGGGGGGGGGGGGGTAGAGAGAGAGGGGAAGGGGAGTCAACTGAGAAAATGAAGGTGAAATGGTTTGGGTATTTTGGGAACAATGGGGTGTGTAAAGGGAAATTTTGAGAATTTTTTAACTAAAGTTGGGTGTGTAGAGAGAAGGGATGTAGAGAGAGAAGCTTGGGTTGTGGCATTAGCAGCTCTCCTATCCAATTGGCAATTACCATTTTCATTTGAATTATATGGTTTTAATTGTTTCTCTTTCTCCTTTCTCCACCTTTTACTTCTCACAACTCGCAAGAGCCTAGATGCAATAAGTGAATTACCACTCCTTCACGTAAGTGCAAGGAGTGGAACCCATTATTGGGCCCACATAATGAAAATCTGATCCGCCCAAAATGGAATTCCCGCTTTATCAATGGGATTTCCTCAAATTTTAATTGGCACAACCTTCTGCATTATAAAATCTAGATTGACAATATTAATGCCACTTGGATATGCATTTACATAAAATTGATAATTAAGTAAATTACATCTAAATTATGTGATTATCGAACCCATATTATGACATTTAAGAAAATTATTTAATTTGTTTTTTTTTTTTGTATATATAATAATGTGTTCACAAGTAAATTTGTTAAAATCTTGCAATTTGCAATTCTTCTTTAGTCTATTGAGCCCATTATTAAATGTTGTTGGATGTGGCGAGAAATATAAGTTCATTATTTTTATCATATGGGGATAATTAATAACTAGTTTCTGAGTTAAATTGGATAGAAGACATGATTTTAAATTTTTGATATTATGTTAACTAATTAATTTATGTTAAATTTTTTCTATAATTTTTTGTTACAAAAATAATAAAAAAAATTATTTCTCAAATTCCTCGCTAAGAGAAATTCTTTTCACCCCACCACCACCAAAAGAGAAAATCTTGGCTTTCCCATTGGTAAGGTATGCCCATGGATTGAAGTCGTAGACAACGTCCCGATCGCAATCATCATCACGGTTGAGTTGAAAAACGATATGATGCGTCACTGCGTATAGATTCACACCTATCATGGTCCGTCACAGTGTAAATTCTTTTCAACCCAAAAGATTTTGAAAAAATATCCAAAAAATCTAGAATATTGAAAAAATGCTATAAAATAATACTTTTTCATTAGTATACATATAAACCAAAATATCAATGTCCCTAGGACCCTAAGTCATAACATCCTATATTGCTCCCTAGTCAGAAATTGTTCAAACTTTGTCCAAATTTAATGATGGATTTACATGTATACGTTAAAATTAGTAAAAATACCATAAATTAGTAATATTAAACTTAAAAAAATAAGCAGTTAAGTACTCAAGTATAAAGTAAGTTATAACTTACAAACATGTAACAACTTACAAGTTACAACAATGAACTTCACAAAAAACTAAATAACATTAAGCATCAGCCCTAACACAAAGAAAGGGCAACACAGTGGTACAAAAGATTTATACCAAGAGAACTAGAAGTTATAGTGTAAGCAACCAAATTAGAAAATAGATCTAAGAGAAACTAAGATTTAGGCTCAAATTCATTGGACCTAAAAAAGCTCCAAAATTTCTAGAACTGGGCTCAAAATCACTAGATCTAAGACGCAACGAAATCTAGCCCAAAACCACTAGATAGTATTTCTTTTAACTTTTTTTAATAAAAAAATGGGTAAAATTATGAAATCTTATAATAAAAAAGTGCTAGAAATTTGAAGATTTGCTCCAAAATTCTAGATCCAACTTCATTTCTAAGCCTTTTTGAGAAAGAAACTTAGGAAAAAATACGAAAAATAGACTCATGCTTACCTAAAGTCACTTGGTTGAGTTCTTCCATGTTGTCAAGATGAAATCCACACAAATCCAAGTCCTCAGGTTGGAACCCATATGGATCCAGGCCCAAACCTAATTTCATATCAGATCCAAAATTAGATTTTGGATCATGATCTTTAGGAATTGACTTTCAAACCCGATTTTTTTGGGGTCAGAGAAGCCGGAGAATCAGAGACCCTTTTGCAACCCTAGACATCTACCCCCATTTGATATGCATATGGAGGCAGATATGGAGCATGAGGTAGTAATAGTGGCCCTGGAGGAGAGTAACATTTTAGGGGCAGTACTGGACTACAGATATAGTGAGACTTTCGTGTCCATAGGTGGATGCATGGAAAATATCAAGTTCCAAGTGACCAAAGTTTGTATGAAGATCCCACCTCTATATCCCATTTTCCAATCACTAGAGCCACAACTGCTGAGCTCTTATGATGGTAATGAGCCTCGGTCATTGGGACAATAGTTATTTGCTACCACCCATTTAAAATTTTTAGCCAATGACTGAAATTGAATAGCTCACACTTTCTGACTTCTGAGGACATCCAATTTCCTTAACATTTCCTTAACGACTCCTCACACCAAATAGCAATTAGACCTTCTGAAGCTCTATCAGACGGAACCCACTCCCAACCACATCTTCTAGAACCCCAAAATGCTATAAATAACTCCTTCGATATTAGAGTGAACTTTTGTTTTCTACTTTATCAGACTACACCAACCTTCTGACAGCTGCTTTCATTGTCGGCCTCCCCAAGCCCCTGACGTTCCAACTGATGATAATCACGAGAAAACAAAATGAAGATCCCCAAAAAACAACTAGCTCAAACCCCTGGCCCGGCTCTTTCCTGCCAGTCTACATCCCCCTTACCATTAAAATTGTCACTCCGGACTGCATCCCTGAGTTCCATATCCGCTATGTGATGTAGAAAATCTGAATCGTGGGAATTGAAGAAGAGCCCACACAGTTGGCCTACCCTTACCACCTGCTTCCAATGAAACCAGAAACATCAGCTCTGCCCATACAAGAATCCCCTATTCACCTGTTCCTCAAAATGAGGCTCCACAAACTTAGCAAAATCCCCTTCCCTGTTGACTGGCTTTGCTGTTCTTGGCTCTACAGACGATGACAAATCAGGCCCATGAACAAACCAACTCCCTTGATGTCCATTGGAATAGACATCAGAACTTCCTGCATAAACTGCCACTATTTTCCTCCTAAAGGGAGCATTGCCCTGAGTACTACACAAGACTGTCTTAAGATGCCTCATCTTGGCTGCAATTAGGGGGAACGATGATAATTTCTTGGATGGAGATCCTCTTTATTTCCAATTAGAAAACCGACAACCGGAGCCCTGCAAGACCCCAATAGGCTGGAAATCTGCCTCTGCCCTCTTAACCAAAGAAGACTCTGAATTCATGCCCCTGAGATTCTTCCCAGAGAACTCCCCACTATCAGACCCACCTACGAACGAAAGCTGAAAGGAAGACTTCTTGACCCATCTGATAAGAAACTTGGCTCAGCTAAGGATCCAGAGCTGTCCCAACCAGTACGTAAGGCCTCCGAATCCAAGAGTTGGCCCACTAAGAATTTCTTGGAAAGAGCCAAAGCACAACGGACCACTTGCTTTGCAATATCTTCTGGTCAGCATCAACCCCATTTCCATTGGCTACTGCCTCGAGATCCACACCAACCTTATCCATGCTACCAACTTTTTTGCCCTAGAAAAGAGGGAAAGCTATACAATCCGCAGGAGATCCATGATCCCGGTGCAAAGAGCCTTCTAGAGTCACCTCCCTTCCACAAAGAACCACAGCACTCCCCACCACAAGTGTCTGAATATAGGCCCACCTGCCATCCCCATCTAATCCCGTCATAACTCCTCTCTACCCCTTGATAGTCACATTTCTATCCTTTCCCCTTCTATGAAAAACAATAGGCTCTTTACCCAATTTCAGGCAAGGATTAAAATAGCGGTTGTGGCAGGCTTAGCGGCCAGTGGCCAAAACGCTACATAGCGGCGATACGTAGCGGTTTAGCAGTGTGAATTTTTTAAGTGGTCAAAAGAATTCAAATATTGTGTAGCACACAATCTTGTGTTTTTTAGTGATTGAATCATATAAAGGTAGAGACAAAAAGGAAAGACAATTGAGGAGAAAAAATAGGAAAAATAATATTTTAAATTAAAACAGATTCGCTCTACTAGGTTTTACAACTGTAGCGTTGCTATTTTCAAAATATTGTAGCAGCCCCAACCGCTACGGCCAATAATGCGGGCCATAGCGGCCGCGATTTTGAACCACGATCCCAGGCCCTCCCTGTCCTAGGAAGGGAAAGGACATCATATCTAAACCCTTATTCAACGCCCTGTCAGACAGCCCCGACAATGCCCCCACCACTGCCAATGGCAGTAGCAGGATAGAGACCGGGAGCCTCCACCTTGTTGACGGACAGAGCTGAAAGGATCATAACCAAATCGATTGGAGAGAAGCCATCACCCTAGGCAGAGCTACCAACAGAACCTGCAACACCAACCTGCTCAGAAATCACTGCTGCAGAAAAAAACACCTCTCCATTGGCCTCCTCTTCTTCATCAGAACTAAAGGACAATACTCCATGTGCATCTGCATCAATGCTCTACTGCCAAAACCACGCATCACCTCTATGTTCTGATGTTCAAGTTCTTCCTTAACTGAAATATGAGAGACTTTAACAAAGATTTTCAAGCTCAACTCCACATTTATCAAACCCTTCTAAGATCAATGTGGAATTTGATCATGTTGGGCCTTAGGCCAATGGTTTTACCGATTCCCTGGCTAAGCAAGGGGTGGACAGATCCTCTGTTAGAATTTTTATTTGCAATTCTTGGGTTTTGGACAAAACTCAAGTCCAAATATAGTTGTAAATTTTATTTTCTGAGTTTTGGACTGTAGCATTGATCAGCACATTTATTGTAAGAGGAAATTGAAGAATTTCAGAAGAACGTCAAGCTACACAGTCAAGCAGAGAAGGATGAGACAGAACCTCATCTCGGTTGACCAAACCCAAAATTGGGTCGAGGAAGAGGCCTCACTGTCTCAGTGATTTGACATAACCTCAATTCAGTTGACCCAACTTTGCTTGAGCTTACCTGCCCAGTCTGGAAACCTATCTATTTTTTCTCTCCTGCCAATTTGAGTCCTAATCAGTCTTGGAAACTCATTGCACGACTCAAAAACTATTTAAAGCCTTTCTTTGCAACCCTAAAGTATGATTCTCCCTATTCAAAACCTAGAGCACCCATAGGAGATCTTTTGGAGGGCTCAACTACAGATCTGAGCTGCTTGTTCAAGAAGACTTTCTTCTACTCTTGCCTAGTTGATTGAAGCATCTTGAGAGGCGTAGAGATGTGTTGTTGCAAGCACAGGCAAACAGTGAACGCAAGTTGTCAACAAGAAGAACTCCAGTCCTTAGGTTGAGTTCAATTGGGGAATGGTCTATGAGTATATCTTGTAACTGTTCAAGTTATTAGTGCTTGGTTTTTCCCTTGGACCGGGTAAAAAGGTCTCGTGGTTTTTTCCCGTTTAGGGTTTTCCACGTTAAAAAATTATGTGTCTTCTAGTGAGCTATTGATTGATTATATTTATCTTTAATTTGGATAGCAATTCATACTAGAAATCTATTGGCACCTGGACCCCTAGTGGTATCATCCTCTCCTTCAGCTTTCACTTTTTAGCTCTTTTGCTTTTGCTTGGTGTGGGTATAAAACTTTTATACCTCTTTTCCCCTTTCTTTTTTGTTTCGGAGCTGATCTTTTGTATGTTTTTCTTCACTTTTAATGAAAGTTATTGTTACCAATTAAAAAAAATGACTCTGTCATCATGCTACCCATTATGTGTATGTTAGCATGATTTCCACTCTGATGACTTAACCATGATTGTGTGAATGGGAATCATTCACGCATTGAGATCCGAGGATCCTAATGATCTTGGGTTTCAAGGCGTGATAGAAGTTAATATCTTCAAAGATAGAAGTTAATATCTTCAAAAATGTAGAATTATAATCCATGTTCAAGTTAAGGGTTTCACAACACAATTTTGTGATGTTACTGTGTCTATATCAGAGTAGAACTATGTAAATGGAGAAATACATATAAACACGCAACAGTGGTTGGATGAAGGGATAAGAAATGATGATGAATTAAGAAAGGTGAGATGCTTACCATTTCTAAAGCTCCTCTGACAACTCCACTTAAGATGTTGCAATAATAAAGACCTTGGCACGTGTCAGGAAGCTCAACAAAGTCTACCAGGGGGTTGTCCTCCAAGACCAAACTGCAAGTTGTCCCGTCAGCATCCCAATTGGTAACAGAAGCAGTGACCCCAAGGAACATTTTAAAACCAACCTGTTAAAAAGTAGTGTATCAGAGGTTATCCCAGCAATGCTAGAGAATGGTGAAAAGTAAACTTGTCATATAAAATTATGATCATGTATATTCATAAAGGAAACATGCCAACAGGAGATTATGCGGTATGAAGAGTTACAATTACAATGTTGATAAGAGACCATCTGTTCTCTGTACGGTGTCTTAGGGGCTCCTTTCTTGTTGGGGCTTTGTTTGTGATCCTCTTTGTTGCTTCCAGTACATTTTTCTTGTACTGCTTAGCTTCTTATTAGTAAAATCTAATTATCTTTCAAAAAAACAAAAATATAGGTAAGAGACCAACTAAAACTGGGACCAGAAAGCATACCTGAATGTTTCACTTCTGAAAGTTCTAGTGGGGCATTGAGTTTTTAATTCGTTTAGCAGACCAACAAAAGGTTCAATATAACTTAAAAGTTAAGTGACATAATTAGTGTCTGACATTGAAATAGAGTTTCTGATTGGCAACAGTGGCTCTGCTATAAATCTTCAGTTCTAGGAACTTTATGCTTTCAACTCACACAGCTATAATGGCCCCTACGATTATCAATAATAATATAAATGTGCTGCCTTTCAATATAAAACATTTTAATTAGCAAGGTTTGAAGAAAACTGCTACATTTTGTCTTGCATTCACTTATATTTGTTGGTCGTTATTTCGTATTCCACAGTACTTGCCCAATTTGTGCCTGTTGATTTTGGTGGACCACTGGTATGATTTATGTTCGTTCTATTTCTTGTTATTGATTTTCTTTCTTGTTATTTCCTTTATGCATTGGTATACCATTAATCACTATGTTGCATTGCACATTTACATTCAGCACTTCAATTTAATGTTACATGTTATGAAATGTATATTGATCACTTGTTAGGTTCGTAAACCTGATACTGCTTTTGGTCCTTGTAGGTAGCAGGTACTTTCTCTAGTAGTGTGAAGGGTAAAGCGGTTGTTTTGGAGCAACGGGTTAGTTAGAGCGATGCACTCAGGGCCTTGCTGGTGATAGCTTGTCGCGGTGCAGAGAGCCGATATACTTTCAGGGATTAGTTCCTTTTCTTATATTTTGTAATCAGCCTTTGTCTGGCCAAGGTTGTGCTGGCTAATGCTTTAAACCATGTTGTAATTTGTATTTTGGAAACCATGTTGTAATTTTAATTGACTCATTTTTTTAGCATGTGATTATGAGATACCTCTACATAGCGGCCCAAAATACGACAAGGCCCTGGATTCTGGGACGTGACAAAACCTACTTAAGAATAGGCACAACCCAGACTTGGCGCCGAAAGGGAAACAAGGGGCACCAACGAAGCTGCCTCCTCTTTTATTCCTTTTCTTGCTCTTTTTTCTGTTGGAGGTCGTAGCTTTTAATCTTTCTATAAGGAGAGGCAAATAGGCTTTGCCAATTTAAGGTCTTCACAGTGAACTTCCTTCATTTAAAGGGCAAGGCTCAATTTTTTGTCAAACTTATTATTTAGTATTTATTGTCTTCAAATTTTTTTTATAGTCTACAATTGCATCCTGATGGCGTAGCCTGGAGGCCACGGTGAAAATCTACACCTCCAACGGTAAGATCGAGCTCTAAGACTCAAAACCCTAAGATCACTTGGGGGAAATACCCCAAAGGGGAACTCACAAGAATAATTCTGAACTTTATTAAAAATATAGCATGCATCACAATCAAGCATCCCTCTCTATTTGTAATAGAGGAATGGTCTAAATAAAGAAACTACTATTATTCAGTGATTCCTAAAATCACTCCCTAAAATCTCTCACTAAAATCTTTAAGTAAATCAAATCACTAAAATCTCAAATTACTAAAATTAATAAACTATTTAAAGAAAGTAAATCATTCTTGGTGGGATCCATTAGGGCCCCACTTCTTCTTGGATCTCACTACATCAACTCTCCTCCTCTTGGGAAAACTCGACTCCGGCGAGTTGAAAGGTTATAACACATGAGAGAATCCGACCACAAGTTCGGAAATTGTCCACCTGGGTCAAAAATTAAACGCACAAATGTTCGCCTCTGCTTTTGGTCTGCATCTGTATGGCATAGCATGGGAGTGTGACGCAATGTGTTCAACCATCTAAAAGTACTTCGTAAGCGATGCTTCTGCTGCTGTCTAAATTTAGTGTGATCTTGCGCTTTTCCTATGAGAGACTGCAACTGTAAAATCTGCCATATCTGAGTGCAATCTTCAAGCTTCCATTGTTGATCCCTGAAGATGAAGTCAATGTGAGGGACTGCAACAACATGATCTTCTCGTGAAACTACTGGAACAATCGACTTGATTTCTGAAGACCCAATTGAATTTTTGGGAAGGGACATGACAATTGGATCCAACGGATGGGCAATCTTCTTGCTAACTTGGGCAGAGTCTTCAATATATGCTTGTCTTTGCTCTTCCTCAACCATTTGGGGCTCTTGATTGACATTAGGATGACCAATATTGGTTGTACCCACGAAATCATCATGGCCATGAACTAGCTCTACACTGTCATCTTTGTTGTTCGAAATCAGCTCTTGTGGTGTAACCAAGACTACTTTTTCAAGGTGTTACTCCTTTTGTGGTGCTTCGTATGAAGGTGCAGGCGACGACAGAGATAGTGATGTCATTGGCATGAGTCTACTCCATCTTCCATTCCTGAAAAGGGTATATGTGTTTGCTTCTGTATCATGATGCACTTTCTGATCAAAAAGCCATGGACGTCCAAAAAGAATATGGGCAATATTCATATGGATCACATCACACCAAATCTGATCTTCATAGCTGCCAAGCTTGAAAGATACCAAACATCTGTGAGTCACGGGAATGACATGACCATTAGACCATGTGACTTGGTAGGGCTTAAGAAGCTTTTCAATTGGCAAATGAAGCTTGTCAATAACCTCTTGTGCTACAAAATTAATCGCACTACCATTGTCAATAACCACATTAACAGCTTTGTCAACAACTATCACCCGCGTGTGAAATTTCTTAGCATGTTTCCATTCTTCTTCCTCTTCTTCATTGGTATTGAGGAGTCTGTGAATGACAAGAGTGGGATTTTCTTCTCCTACAAAATGTCTTTCCACAATATGAGCTCTTTGTCTACATTGTTGTTTGCGAGACTTTCGAAGCATGCGCTCAACACGGATGGCTTCAAAGTATGCATCTTGACTGGTTTTGCAATAATTTATATTTTCCAAGATATCTGGTCTCAAGTAGGGATGGCAACGGGGCGGATCGGGGACGGAATTGGGGTTCCCCGCCCCCGCCCCGAACTTGGCCCGCCCTGCCCCGCCCAGCCCTTCGGGGTAATTTATATTCCCCGTCCCCGCCCCGCCATGCCCCGCGGGTACCCCGCCCCGCCCCGCCCCGCTCCTCAATTGTAAAAATTTTAAATGTGCAAGACTTGGGATTCGAACTTGGGTGGGAGAGCAACCAAAGCTTTGCCTTACCACTAGACCAAACTTCATTTCTTGTAATGTTTTACCTTATTTAAAATATATTAATATATTCAAGATTGTTACACACTTATACATACTTCACTTACTTACTATATATATTATGACTTATATATTATTTATCATTTATTTAAAAGGAAAATGTTAAATGTAGACAACTAAGGAATCTGATTGGAAACCTTAAAGCTACATTGAGCTCGTTTCTATCTCTTGGATTTTGAAATCTTTTGGTCTTGTGAAATGAATGGAACTTTATTTTAAAAATAATAATTTCGCTGATCAAACATTTTGTTTGGATATCTATTGGACTCATGGCTTGGAAATTCTAGAATCCTTTGAAATTCTGAAATATTTTTTTGGACATCAATTGGGATTGGGCCTAATTATTTCTTCTTGTATTTCTCAATAAAAGCTTCGAAATCTTTATCACATGAATTAGGAGTGCAATCATAATATGCCCTGCCTGTTTAAGATGAAAACATGATAAGCACCCACCAAAAGGAAAATTACACAATTTGCAATTCAAATTTATAAAAGTCTTGAAATGTAGAAAAAATTCTAAAAACATATACTAGTAATTTTGTTTAAAAAAAATAGAATTTATATATGAACTTCAAGTATTGTCATATGAATATTAAATCATTATTTATTGTATAGCTCTGAATTCATGAACCTCCTATAGCGGGCCCGGCTATATTGAAAGTACATACTATATTGAAACCCTCATTATCAAAGCCTTGTCCCGGGCTCCCAGCTGTGACAGTATTGGCTATATGTATTCTTTTTCTCCATTCTAAATCAAGACCCAAATAAGAAAAATTTTCTTAACTTCATAATTTTTCTTTCAAGGCAAAATAAATTAAATTTTGGATTGACTACAAAGAAAAAGGTAAATTCATTTATTTTATATGGTAAAAAGCACATGAATGATTCATCTATGTTGTCTCCATGCCTTTAATAATATTAATTAAAAAAAACCCTCAACCATGCTGACTCATTTGCCCGAAACTCAGGCCCCTCTCAAAACATCAGTCTTCCTAGGGACCATGACATTTTTCCCAAAATAGAATAAAAAGATCTCCCAACATAAATATTTTATAAGTGTGGGGCACTATTAGATTGTTTAAAATTTTTTAAATTATCTAATATTAATATTATAAATTTTCCTTTTCCTAAAATTTTACCTATTTAAAGTGAGATTTATTCTTATAAGATTTTCTCTAAACCCTTGAAGGCCAATAACATACACTTAAAAATATCATATATGCTTTGAGACATTTTTTATAAAAAAGACAATATCTCTCTAAAATATCATGAACTCCATCAATACATGGTTTCACTTCATTTCTGGTATTGAACTCCACTCACTAATAAAGAGGTTAATGACACATATAATTAAAATTAGTATAATGTATAGTGTTGTTAGTATGATTAGAATCATATTAAGTTACTAACTATAATTTACCTTGTTATTTCTAATCGTATGAGTTATTATAAGCGTATAGCATGATATATCTTGTAATGCTATATCAAATTAGTATAATTTATATTGTTATTAGTATGATTAGAATCATACCAATTATAATTTACCTTGATATCTCTAATCATATATGTTATTATAAGCTTAAAGCATGATCTATCATTCTATTATATTCGTTTTATTTAATATGATTTATCATGTCGCAATTTAACATTATATATGATTAAAGTCAAATAAGCTTAGATAGATTTTTAACAACTTTAATTTCATTAAATTTGAATTAGAGGGAATGTGATCATATTATATGCCTTTATAATGTCTAGGGTTCAATCAATTACATGTTTAACTTTAAAAAAAGTCTTCAATCAATCTACTTAACCCTTAATAACAACATAAAATCAATATATACATTTACATATAAATATATTTATTTATTATAAAAGAAATCTAAAAAATATATTTTTTTTAGAGGATTATTAATTTCGGGGCGGGGCATGGGGCGGGGCAACGGGGCGGGTCAACGGGGCGGGGCATGGGGCGGTGTAACGGGGCGGAGCATGAGGCAGACCCATCCCCACCCCGCCCCGGCTTCGGGGTATGTTTTTTTGCCCCGTCCCCGCCCCGTCTAAGATTCGGGGAGGGGAAAACCCGTACGGGACGGGGCGGGCACTCCGGGTTGGGGCGGGGCGGGTTAAAAATGCCATCCCTAATCTCAAGCTTGGACATAACGAGCTAAATCATGTCTCTCATTTTCCTCCAATTCGCATATCTCATACAACTCTCGAAAGTGGTAGGTGTATTCATCAACCGTCCAATTTTCTTGCGTCAAGTTGAGAAATTCGTCAAAATAGAATTCATTGTCAAAATACCAATTGCCATATTTGCGCTCATATGGAATTCTTTGAATTTTAATGGGGCTCCCAAAAAGTTTCATATTGACTTGAATCAATGATGCAAATTTCTACACTTTTTTTTTTCTTTTTTCTTTTTTTTTTTTGTTCACCAAACTGAGAATGGGTCTACCCAGGCCCTATATGGGTTGGGTCAGCCAAGCACAGTGACACCGTTTCTTCTCTCTCTCTCTCTCTCTCTCTCTCTCTCTGTGTGTGTGTGTGTGTGAGTGTGTGTGTGTGTGTGTGCTGTTAGTGGGTTGGGCCAGGTTCTGACTCAGATCAGGCCCGAAATCAAATCAGGCCCAATAGCAAAGTCTGTTGAACATGCACAAAGAGAGAAAGAGGCACGTGGGAGGGAAAATTTTCTATTCTCCTTGTCCTGTCTTGAAGTGCGTGTAGGAAGAAATATAACTTGCTTGGGACTTTTACCGGTTTGATTTGGAGAAAAAAGGAAGAGAACTGTAGCTTCTTCGTTGATGAGTAGGCGGATGCTGGCTGGCTGCTGCTGTTTGCTGCTTGCGGAGGGAACAGTGGAGCAATGGAGCCTGTAGGGAGTGCGGTGATAGAAGTAGTGGAGAAGAGTAGCTTCGTCAAGTGCAAGGTACTTTCTCGAACTCAATCTCCTCCTCTTCTCTTCTTCTGTCTTCTCCTTTCTTTCCTTTCCTTTTCTGCTGCGTTCTACTTCTCTCGTCTTCTTTTTCTGTGCTTTTTTTTTCTGGTTCTGGGATGGAAGCGAAAGGAAAGTTGCGATCTTCTGGTTCTACTGGGTTTGGGGATGGGCTGGGGTTTTGGTTTTGGGAGAGGTTTTGAAAAGGATTTGGGTTTTCAGTGAGGTGTCCGGTGGATTAGGAAGTAGGGTTCGGGAGATATGGGTTTTGGGGGAAAAATTGATTTAGGGCTTGGATTTGGGACGAGAGTGACTGATGTACTGTGATGGTGATGAACAGCTGGATGGAGTGTTGGTTACGGTGATGGGGAATGGGTTCCGGATGATTACAGGTGGCGGCTGGGCTGGAACAGGGCTGTGAGAAAAGGAAAAGTGGTGTGGATTTTGATTTTGATGGGCAGGGATGGTCTAGATGATGATGATGATGTGTTGGGATGATTTGTGGAGGATGATGATGCAACTGATGGAAAGGAACGGGGTTCACGGTTACCTCGAATCGGCGATCTGGACGGCGATCCGAAATTGGATCTTCGCTCTAATACCAATTGATGGCGTAGCCCGGAGGCCACGGTGAAGATCTATACCTCCGACGGTGAGATCGAGCTCAAAGACTCAAAACCCTAAGATCACTTAGGGGAAATACCCCAAAGGGGAACTCACAAGAATAATTATGAACTTTATTAAAAATATAGCATGCATTACAATCAAGCATCCCTCTATTTATAATAAAGGAATGGTCTAAATAAAGAAACTACTATTATTCAATGATTCCTCAAATCACTCCCTAAAATCTCTCACTAAAATCTCTGAGTAAATTAAATCACTAAAATCTCAAATTACTAAAATTAATAAACTATTTAAAGAAAGTATATCACTCATGGTGGGATCCATTAGGGGCCCACTTCTTCTTGGATCTCACTGCATCACATCCTCAAGGGAGTGGGGCCAGATATGTCAAAGTGAGCCCACTACCCCTGAAGAAATCATACTTCAAGTTTGACCAGAAACAGAATGCCAAAGTGATAGTATAATAGTATAAGGGCCCATCAATTTGCATTGGATTGAGTTCCTAAGAATTCTAAGAAAGTATTCCTAAAAGTGGCAAAATTAAAGAAACAAAGGTGAAGTTCAACGAATGGCAATCAAGTAATCTCCTCTTTAATGGAATATGAATTAAGGGGTGATGGAAATGAATACCCAGCCATCACCCTAGTATAACATTTTCTATCCATCCATCATTCTAGCATATCAGTTTTTATCTCTCCTTAATTCATTTTCCATAGAGGATACAGTATTCGTTAGCCTTTTTTTATGACGAAAAAAAAGAAAAAAGGCTAACGAATAATGTATCCTCTATGGAAAATGGATTAAGGAGAGATAGATATTCACCTTCATTTATGGACATTCACCTTCATTTCTTTAATTTTAACCACTTCTAGAAATATTTTAACCTTCGAGTTGAGTTGACTTGGCTGAGTTGGAGAGTTGGAACCTAGCACCAATAACTTTTTATAAAAGATGATAAAATAGGAAAAACATATAAATACTAGAAAATATTTACAATGAATCTAGAATTTTAAAACCCATTATATTTCATTTTGTAATGAATTTAAGTTGTTATAGATATATTATAATTCATTCTGCCAGATGAATAGTACTATCAATCTTCAAATGCTTGGATCTTTATAATAAAAAGTGGTTTTCATCTTCTAGAATCAATGCAGAATGTCCCAAAGTGCCTTGCACAACTTTTCCCGAAGGGCCCGTTTGGTAATTTTACAAGTAAAATAAAGTGTAGTAAAGCATCAAATTAAGAGAGAATAAAATATAGTGGGGTTATGATGGAATTTTATTTTTAGTTGTTTGGTATAAAATCTTTTTTAATTTTTTTATAGAAAAGTGGAGCTTTTTTGTCTTTTAGTGGAGAAAGGAGGTTCCTTTTTTCCTTTTTTTTTTTTTTTAAAGATAGAGGGAATTTTGAATTAAAGTACTGTTGATGTGACCTCTTGTCTGAAAAATGGCGGCTTTACTTGACTTTTACTAATCTAGAAAAGTGCCAAACGGGCCCGAAAGGAAAATAAATAGGAAATAAGTGCATTTAGGGCCCAAAGCCATAGGACTCAACTAGCTGGTGTTAATTTTCT
Source organism: Umbellularia californica (assembly GCA_028538565.1). Classification (NCBI taxonomy): domain Eukaryota; kingdom Viridiplantae; phylum Streptophyta; class Magnoliopsida; order Laurales; family Lauraceae; genus Umbellularia; species Umbellularia californica. Next base: position 25,975,169 of record JAPQWN010000002.1, read on the forward strand.
TTTCTTTTCTTTTTTGGGCGGGGATATTGGTTTGGTTTGGCACTTGCACAATTTGAGTCGACTAGGACTTGAATTTTAAAACCATGGTGTTTATGGTGGACAAAAGGGAGGAAAACCACCACAAAGACATCACATCCATGGACGGCTCCAACTATGGAGATGTGTACATGGATGGACACACCAACAGAGATGTGAGATGATGGAAATGTACATGTACATTGAGATGTATATGCATACACGGTGGGCCCCATTCATGGAGATAAATGTATGGTGGTGGTATATGTATGACAAGCCTCATCCCACAAACATTGTAAACCATGTTACAAGGGAATTTTAGCTGCTCATTGGACATCCAAAAATAGGTTTCTATGACCATGAAAAAAAAGGTTTCTATGCAAGGAAAATAGTCACCCACGCACCACACATCACACATAGTACATGAAATTCAGAGGTGAGTCCTGCCTCTGGGACAGTGAGAATGCGGACTGGGGAGGTGCGCAAGTGAACGTTTTCCTTCTATGCACACCTATGTAGACTACAAGCAAAAGCTTCTTAAAATAAGAATTTCGCATTACATAATGGCCCCTTAGAATCTTCCTAGCTTTGATTTTGGGATAATAAAAAAAAAGGGAGCACAATCAAACGGTATCAATAACCAAACTATTTTTTTTTAACGGTATCAATAACCAAACTATAGACCCTACATGTAATGAAATGCATGCCGAAATAGGCAGCACATTTGAATTGACATGGGGCTCTACTTTCGTATAATTCCAGCGAGAAGAATGAAAAAACAATTTATGCAAAGATGGTGTCCCATTTTTCAGTAGAGCTCATAGAATGAGACAATCAATATGTGCACAACTAAAATAATTTTTATAACACAATTTTGTTTTAATAAAGAATGAGAAGAAATTTGCCCCATATATAGCTTGATCTTAATAGCTACCTAGTCCTAAACTGAACCAAAACATATAAATTTTAAAAACAAGAATAGAGAATGAAATTTGATCTAGAGTACCTTCGCAATTACTTCAGCTGTCTCCTTGAAGTCAACACATCTAGAGATGTTGGACTTTGCTAAAAACTCATCAATCAGCCGAATTCCAATGTTATAGCCCCTACAAAAGATACAAGAGATCAAGTGGACTCATGAAATCAATGGATACAGTCAAATATGAAACTCCATAATTACTTTTTTTTTTTTTTTTAAAGGATGGTAAATGAAACTCCATAATTACTGAAAAATGAAATGTTGAACTTGCAGAATGTTATTGGAAGGATGGTAAAAACAAAAAGGAAATAATCATGTGCTGTACATTATTTATTAAAATATATCTATATATGATGTTCCCCACTTGAAAGCTCCCATGCTCATGAGCATATTTGCCCAAGTGGGGCCCACCTTTTGCTTGATCCCATCATCTCATATAAAAAGGCCTCCGGTCCCACATACCACCACTAATTTCTCTTCCCTAAATGGGCACTGGCCCAAAGTCAATCCAATTTGCATGTAGCCACAATTGGATTGATCAAATGTAAAACACACAATTAACAAATACATTAAAGATTCAGATGTTTCACACATGATCAAGCTATTGGTATATATCACTTCGTTGGTGTTCCCTATATGATGCACTGATACTTCAAAATGGGCAACATATCGTGTCCTATTGTATCTGATATTTCACTTTTTGTGTAAAATCCATATCCCCACCACATCTATGGCGTGTCCCTGCCGTATCTAGGCATCATAGGTTACCTATCAATATATATGAGTGTATATATCACTCTGACGTAAGAGAAACAAAAGCCAAAGATTATCTATTCATGGAACATGATACATGATAAGTTGTATTTCATATGGTAGGTGTCCCAGCGCCGCCCAACTCATCACGAAATTGTCCGTTTTGACCAACGTGCACGGGCGAGGACTTCCCAGGAGGTCACCCATCCTAGTATTGCTCCCGCCCGAGCATGCTTAACTCCAGAGTTCTTACGGTTTTCGAGGCCGCACGGTTTTAAAACGCGTCATGTTGAGTTAAGACGGAGTTAGACTTATAAGCCCATTGTCAAGACTTGGATATTTCCAATGCAGGACTAGTGGAGGCTCGCCGTTGGAAGCCCGTGGTTGACTCGCTACGTCCCATGGTTAAGAGTGCAACCCAAACCAAGTCCTCACAGTAGGTCTCATGCAAAAGCCATTGATAGAGAACAAAACAGTGAAAAATAGCAAAGAAACACATCCAACACTCCAATAATCAATACACATTCCATAAATATCCAAGAAGCAAGGAACCAATGGAATCTCACCACTGAGAATGCTTGAAGTAGTCACCAAACACAGCTCTTAAGAGAAGCAACTGAAATTTTTTATGTATTGATTGAAAGGTGATGTAGGTATCAAAAAAAAAAGGTGATATATGTATTTTCAAACTCTCACGACTAACATCTCAAGTCATAAAAAAACTAAACTACAATATATATGTATATATATATATGAATCTTACTTTATAACCAATATAATCCATCTTTTACAGAAGATTAAGCTACTGTTTCCAAGCAATATCAGCTCTTCAAGAAACTTAAAAAAAATCAGTATGTACCTCAGGCATGCCCTTTATATCATACATACTGTGCCATTTTTTTTCCAATTTAGTGCTCATATTTTATTGCAAAAAACAGAAGGACAAAATATTACTCAACAGCCAAGTAAATACAACCGAATATTATGCATGTGATATGTCTCAGAAATATAAAATACCTAAAATGTAGCAAAAGAATCCTATTGGAGGTGAAGCAGGGACAAGTATCAATGTAAACAAACAAAAGAAAGACATGGATGAACTTGTCATGATTATCAAAAATTAAGCTTGTTATCTTTTTGGTAAGTTGTGAATAAATCCTGCTCAAACCACATTTGTAACTAACTCATAACACTATATTTGGATGTGCATGCAGGAATTTCTAGATAGCACCGGCAATCTAGGAAGTGAGTACGCATGCAGGTGTTTCAGCACATGGAGATCACCACTCATCCATGTCACATTGAACTTCCAATCGAACTGCATGTTGGGATGCATCCAAATGGTTTCCATATTTTAGCAGAACAGCAACATATCTGCTCCACTATGCATTTTGAGGTGGTTCAGAAATCAGAAGCCCTGCTAAAGAGTAGCAGTTTTCTATCTTATCTGCCCCAAATCATTATTACTGCTGATTGCTGATATTGATTTTGGATGGACAATAAAAAATGAAATTTCCAATCTTCATGCCATTCCAATTGCTTAGTGAAACCAGTAACCATCCATTCATCCAAAATATTCAGAATTCAATGCAACTAAAGTTCCACCCAGGGGGTCCCAGCTGTTGTCCAACTTGTTAAGGACATGTGTAAAGTCATGGTTGCAGGAGTTCAAATCCCTTGTAAATGTGCCACCCGAGAGAAACAGTAAAAGAAGAATCTAGAAAAGAAAATTTTAATCTGAGACAACCAAGACTAGAAATGACTCTCAATTGGAAAACCCACACACCCTTGCCCAAACTTCAATCCTTGAACCAAATCATTATATTAAAGCAGAAAACTTCAAAAAAAAAAAAAAAAAGTGTGATAGAAATCAGATACATGAGATCCTCTTTCTACTCTAAAAAGCAATCTACATTTCTAGCCCAAAAAAGCAATCTACATTCCTAGAATTCCAGTTTTCAGATTTCATAGTACATGTCTGGCGATAAATTTAACACGGCACATCTTCTAAGTCATCAACATCTCTTTCATCATTTAAATCAATTCAAAAATTATTGCAGAAATGAGAAAATGAAACATATTTTTTGAGCTGAAGAAGGCCCTCCTTGGTTTCTCAAGGGAGCACTGATAATATAAATAAAGTAGAAAATCATCCTCGATCGATCAAACAATACCACAATAGGTTCTCAATAAAAAGTAAAAAATATAACTACATTTTTCAGCCATTTTAGGAGAGTTGGGTGACTCTATCAGAACATGAGATCCCCATCTACTTTCTTAATGTGAGTCTGAAATGGCCCATCCTCACCCATTTCCAGGTAAATGGTTTTGATCCAAACAGGTTTATACAATTTCAGGGAATCACGTATTTCAAGGTACTTATATTTAAATACATGTAAAGCCAACTTTCTTGATTTTTGTACAAGTACATAACTTTTACTAATAATCCAATACGATAAAATTGGGGACGTTACATTTGATCGAGCTGCTTGTTGACTTCTTCCACCTCCTCCAGATCTGTCAGAAGTTGGCGTACGATGGCGCCATATGTTAGGGTGAAAAGCTCTGCGTTCTGCACCAGTTAACAGGAGAATCAAGAGAAAATTCAGAAAGAGAGAGATCGAGATGATGGAAAGGTATTAAAAATGGAGGGCATTCTTACAACGCGCTCGATGTTGGCGAAGACGGCATCTCCGGATCTTGGGGCGAGAGGTGCCATGGTTTCCTCGCAAAAAGAGTGATATTGCTAAGGAAACAATGAGATTTAGAAACGATTATATACGAATTCCTCCCATATAGGACTGGCCAAGGAATTGCCGTACGAGTGCTGTGCGTGTATGTGAAACAGCGAAGAAAGAGGTTTAAGAATTGAGCCATGCTACTTGTCCCGGATTTCATGTCCCGGGACAAGCACGACTCCATAGGGAGGGGTATTTTGGTCATTTTTTAAAATGACCAAAATACCCCTCCCTATGGAGTCGTGCTTGTCCCGGGACATGAAATCCGGGACAAGTAGACTTTCTGTTAAGAATTTGGGTGCTGTGGAATCCAAAAGCCAGCCGAAGCAAATAGGAACTAGGCAAACCTAGGTGAGTCCAAAACCAACACAACTCAAATAGCAAATTTATTTGAGCCTTGTTTGCACCCGAATGTTGTAGGTTCGAAACTACATTATCATATTAGGGCCAGAGAAGAATTTTATTAGGCTTTCTCTCCTGGGCCTGTAAGAATTATTTTGGTCCAAAGAGTTGGAACACCTTGCGTCATCAAAAAAAAAAAAAAAAAAGATATTAGACACTGAATCAATACGAGCCAGCTCAACATATGGCAAAAAATAGGGCTCGCAATGAGTGCTAAAGCTCCAAGCCCATGCCCTTCCATAGAAGCATAAATAAATGACATTTTATTTTTAGTCGCATATGATTATTATAACTTATTATATTTCATTTTTAGATAATATTCCTTTTATTTACTAAAAGAATTTGCATTCTGATGTTGTTGGAATAGTAACTCATGTGGGAGGAATTTCTTTTATATGAAAAAAAAAAAAAAAAAAAAGGATGGTGCACCATCCCTGAAGATGGATGTTATCATGTTAGATAAAAGATAAATATGTATTATTTCAATACAACTATCAATAATTTCAATTTAAATATATTGTTACCTACAATATTCTTCAGCTCATTTAAATTGTAATTCTATAGTGAAAAAATTGTGTTTGTTTGACACATAAAGAATAACTGTCGGGCCGGATACAAACAGGAAATATACTTATTAAAATTTCAATATACTACTATTCTTCCTTTCTGTATATTATATCTCACAAACTAATTTCTAACTCATTTGTTGATAATATTTTAGGGAAAATATCTCTCATCATTATATTCTATGAAACAGGTATTAAATTCTGACATCTCATAAGCTAAAGAAATTATCTCTTGCCAATGTATATTTTCATGACCATCTCATAAACAATGCTTCTTATCACCATGTATAAATCATTTGACTTTCTTATTTTATGAGTACAGCATGATCATATTGAAGGCATCTATATTCAAAGCAAAAATGGATAAAGCAACCTCATACTTGGCATGTAATAAATGCGGCAAAAAGATAAAATCACATGATTCACAATTATTGTAAACTTTGCAACATCTCAAATCCAAGCACTTATGAAAGGTAGGTTACAATTGTTACATCTTAAATACTAGTATTTATTCCTTTATATATAAAAATATAAAAACTTATAAAAGCGTTCTACTTCCACATGATCATCATACCACTTGTACAAATAGATCATGATCACACCGGCCCATTAAATGTCGTTCTTTTTTTATAAAAAGTAATGCAATTACTTAGCACAAGTGCATATGAGTTATCTTCAATCCTTTAAAATGTAAGGATTATTCATTCCTTTTCTTATAACTTTAACTTATAATATCTCTTCAATCCTACTATTATATAGGTACTTGAACTTTTTTAATTCGAGTTCTTAGTATTGATATATGTTGTGACTTGACTATTATCATATAAATTAGGCATTTGTCTAGATGTGTTATTATTGTTATTATTATTATTTTATATTCAACCACATAATTTTAAATTAGGCATCTACCAACCTTTGGTCTGCCAAATGGGGAGTGATTTCTCAATTGTTGACCCTCTCCCTCAATTCATCTTATCCTAGCATTCAAAGTTCGAGATTTGAGATTCAGTTCTTTACTTAAGATCGATCATTTTCATTCTCAACATAATTCTTACTATCAATAATTTAAGTCGGTTGATGATAGGTTATTTAATGTTATATTTTAAATTCTTATAATTTTTCTATCTTAATAAAACTTATAACAATGTATTTTAATTTCTTATAAATTTTATAATTTTTTAGTATACTTTTATAAATATGTATTTATTTGCCTGTGCTTTTGCTAGTTACAATTTATTCACATTTCTCACATGATTCCAATCTATCGTCCAATCTTACTTTGACCTGTGATTTGGATCAAATTGATGGTATGAGGTACACGTAGAGATGTCAAATGGGCCGGGCCGAGCCTTGCAGTCAACGGCCCACGGCACGGCACGGCTGAGGTATGTGGCACGACTGGCCCGTTTCGGCACGGCACGCGATGGGCCAACCTATCCACAATGGTCGACCCGCCTGCACTTCCTCTTTTCTAATCTAAATTTTTACAATTCAGTTGAATAATGTACCAATAGACATCCTACAAATTTTTATCTTTTTATCCCAATCATCCTAAGGCCAGATTTATACAAAGCAAATTGAAGGAGAAACTTAAAATTCAAATTTCTCACATAATATCTGTCAGCTAGAGTCCATCACTGTCACTTGATGAACATTAATGTAGATGATGAGATCGTGAAGTCCGTATGATGCATGGACAATGTATATGACCATGATTTTTATACAGGACAATGAAAAAATTGATAATTATCATGATCCCAATTTTAGAAAGAAAACCGAGGGGCAAAAACTAGAAATTCGAATTTTGCCTTAACACAGATAGTGGGCATTCATAGGATTTAAGGGAAAATACATTATTTTTTTCTTTTTTATATCACGTAACTACGTAAAGGGTACTTTTGTGTAGCAACAAAAAAAAAAAGGATTTGCTAATGACCTTTTATGCATTTGGTGGAAAACCAAGTCCGAGACACATCCCCACCCCAAACAAAATTAATTGAAAAAAATAATTAAAGAGGCACACCGAGCACGGCCAGCATGGCCTAGCCCGCTCCAGGCACGGTGGGCCTAGATTTGGGTGGGCCATGTCGGCTGGCCGGTTTGACATCTCTAGGTACACCATAGAGTAAATTTGATTTTGTTACATAAGTATGCTCGGGGCAATTTAACCTCTTTTTTTTTTAATAAATGTCCATACCAGTGAGTAATCATGGAGATATGAAATTGAACACAGGCGAAGATATTTTCTCTCATTGGTTTGAATCGCTATGAAATAGGCTGCAATATATATTTTGATTTGATTCATATTATAACGTACATGTGAATAACTTGTAATTAACGAGACATTATTTTTTATACCAAACTTTTGACTGTTGTGGTTAATCATGAACCTAATAGGTAAACAAAAATGATTAGATCTTTTGATTGGTTTGCGTTTTAGCAAAGCGGCCCACCTATGCACTGAATCTGATTCAATATTGGTCTCTTCTCTTCAAAATTCTCCAAAATTAAAAAATAATGTGATAATGTTATTAAAATGGCAAATATTGTGGCGAGAATTCTTATCATGATCTTACGATAGGCTCAACATTGTAGGGCCCACCCTAATGATCCATCCGAACCGTCCACACACATGGAACTCATGCAATAGTCATTGGACCTTGGGGTTTGCACCCATCAAATGAACTAGACCGTTGAATCGAGATCCAATGCTTTTAATATAAAAGTTATTAGACTTACGGACCACGGATCAAGGGATTAGAAGCATGAGATTGACCTGTTTTTTTATATTTGGGTTCATCATAAGTGGAAACCCCTGATCTGTAGACTAGGTTGGCCCCAACAATTGGTATGCATGGTAGGACCACATATGTTGCCTTGTAAAAACAAGAAAATTATATATTATAAGGGGATTTATTGGATAAATCCCTTAGGGCCCATTTGGATAAATGAGGAGTGGAGTAAAATGAAGTAGATTTTACATGTGAAGTGGAGTGAAGAGAAGTAAGTTGAAATTTAAGTAGACTACTTCACTTCATTCTATTTGGATGCTTATTTTAAAGTTAATGTTTGAAGTAGAATCTACTTTCACTCAAGGAAATTGAAGTATTTTGAGTTGAAGTGAAATGGAGTACATGTGGCTCACAACATTACTTCATCTATTGGGCCAGACTCATCCAAACAGGGTAGAGTTGAAATTTTAGACTGTTAGGGCCCATTTAACTTCACTCTACTCTATTTTTTGGCTATCCAAACAGGCCCTTAGGGCATGTTTGGATAACTATGGAGTAGAGTGAAGTGGAGTAAATTTCACATAAGAAGTGAAGTGGGGTGAAGTGGGTTGAAGTTAATTAAATTAACTTCACTTCACTCTGGTTGGTTGCTTTGTGTAAAGTGAAATCTAAAATACTTTGTATGTGTTTTAATACCTATGAGTAAAGTGAAAATGGGACAACACTAGCAAGTGAAAAAATGGCAATAATTCTATTTTAGGACGTGCATGAGAATTGGACCAAAATATTTCATCGAGTTTAGATCCTCCGATCGTGTTCATAGTGGGCCCCATCTATTTAAAACTTTATCCGTAGAGTGGCCCACCTAATTAAAAAACTGAGCTCTGTTGAAAAAAAAAAAAAAAATTTCTCTGCAGGGGGATGAATTTTAGCTGAATCTGCAGACTAGGGTCTCTGTTTTATACCATAAAAATGTGCAACCAAAGGAGTTTATATGGGTTTTCCCTGAAATTGTTTCAACATATGCAAATACAAATGAACTATTTTGGAGAAAGTATTTCACTACAAATCATGTTTCCTTCAACAGTTCATAATTTTCTGTGAAAATGAATTCCATGCAACCTTATGCTCTAATATCGCCACCCCCCCCCCCGCGAAAGGATACCATCAGCTAGTTTGTTATCCTACAACATTCATATCAGGTATCAGCCCAAAAGTAATTAAGATTAAAGTGTTGCAAGTTCTACTGGGCCACAGTCACAGAGTATGATTTCTTATTAGTAATAAGAATTGAGCTTTGCCATGGTGAATTTACCATTCCCCATAGACACAACATCTCTAGACCAATAATGCTCTGTAAAAATAATGCTCTCCTCAAATCTCAAACAAACCAAAGCCCAAATCTCATTTTCCAATATCCAACTTCAAATCAAAGAGAACAAAAAAATAATTTAATAACATGAAGCAACCACCAACAGAATCAAGAACATGAAAAACCGATAAAAAAAAAAGTCTAGTCCAATAGCTTATGGAAATTAAAAGTTTTAACACACTAGGAAAAAACACAAACATAATGGAAATAGAGACACAAAAGTCAATATAAGTCCCTTCCCACCACCGTCTATCAAGCATCCCAATAACAAATCAATACACCAGCGCAAAAACTAAAACTTAAAATCAACCCAATCTCATGATATAAATGTGTTGTTAAATAAATCCTACCTAAGGAAAGGCAGCATGAATTCTATGCAAGCGTCTTAGTATCCATTCCTTCTTATCTCCATGCGACAAAAAGAGTGCAGCTATCTCCTTTCTCAATGTTAGCCACTCATGTGTAACATATATGTCATCTCGAGTAAGACCCTCTATCTTCATCAGTTTTCTGTAAACTTCATCACCTATTCGCTTATGTGGCTCCGAGTTCTTAATGCTATCAGCAAGATTGTCTAATGCATGTTGCACCAAAGTCGCGGATTCTTTCATCCCCGTTACAAGTACTTCTACATCTCTTCCCTTCTTTCATACTTCCTTCTTCTGCGATGAAGATTCCCCCACTTGTTCCCCCCACCTTTAGAATCACATTCTAAGTCATCCACGCGAATTGGGACATCATCTGAGTTACTATAATTACTTGACTCCTGTATCAAGGCAACAGACGATGCACTACTTAAAGACCGAGCAAACTGTCCTGTCGCTATATCATTGCCACAGACCAATCCCATCTTTTCATATTCAATACTCTTAGTCTTCAATGGTCTTGCTGTTGGATGACCCTGTACCATAACAAAAAATCTCCATTATATTATAAAATCACAAACAATGAAAAAAAAGTATATAAAAAATTAGCATTAAACATTATAAAACCTCCAACCAAGTGTTCCACAATGCCTCATCTGCAACAACTCATTTCTTACTGGATCGTATCCGAAACCAGATGCAATCATCATCTCCTTCATCGCATAATATAGCTGCTTCAAGTGTTTGTATCTATTCTTAACACTAGATGCTGTCATGACATATGCACCATTACTGCTTTCAGTCATGGCTGATGCAAAGGCATTATAGGCCTCTTCTTTAAAGCTTCGATCCCCCTTCTTGCCCATCTCGATTTGTTCTTGTAGTAGTGTGAGCATCTCATCATCCATAACAGCATTGAAGACATTATTCTTTTTTGTTGACATAGCTACATGGAACAAATAAATCAAACACATGACACATAATATCCAATGTGAAAATTGTCAAATACATGATACTTGAAATATGACAGTAGTATTTAATTAACATTCTTTACAATTAGAAAAAGCTAAATACAACATTCAATCAACACGGCCCATGTGTAGAACTTGTTATTCTACTAATTGCGATGAGTGTTACGAGGATATTCATTTCAAAAATCTTCCTTCAAGTTCTCTCTAAATTGACTCCATTCATCTTTCTCTTTGTGGAGAATCTATATATTTGCGATGTTCCCGCCTCATCGGTTGAAGCAAGTGCACTATTGAGATCATTTTCCTCATTCGAATTTACATCATCAAGGTAATCTTCCAAGAGCTCTTTATCGAAAGTATGCCCACCATTCATTCTGATAAAGTTATGAAGCACGCAACACGCTATTACAATGTCAACTTGTACATGAATATCATATGGAGGTGCTGTCTTCAAAATTCCAAACCTATTTTTCAAGATTCCGAAAGCCCTCTCAATAACATTTCGTGCTTGTGAATGCATTTTGTTGAAGACCTCCCTTGAATTGACAGGATTCTTCCTTCTAAAATCAGCAAGATGATATCTAGTCGTTCGATACAGGGCTAGAAATCAAGGTTGGTTTGCATACCCTCCATCGACTAGATAGTATCTACCTACTCCCCATGGTTTTAAAGCATTAAGAGTTAGTTAAAGATCAACCATTTTCAAATAGAAAAATAAGTGAAAAAAAAAATCAAATTAGTAGACTTCATTACCTTGAGGAACAACAAGTGGATCGGGTCGAGCGAGTGCATTTTGTAGTACACAGGCATCGGTTGTTGACCCCTCCCACCCCGGAAGTACGTATTGAAAGTTTAAATCAAAGTCACATGCAACCATCACGGTTTGTGACAATGTGCCCTTTCTATTTCGAAATGTGCTTTGCAATTGAGAAGGCACAAAAGCAAGAATGTGGGTCTCGTCAATAGCTCCAACGACACCCTATTAGAATACAAGAAAAAATGACAATAATTCTTTATTTTTGTTGATTTATGAAAATGACTAGTGTGATATAATATGTACCTCAAAACTAATTGGCCCTCTAGGTGCATCATTCCCCACTTGTCTTATAATATCATGAGCTAAGGCATTAATCGCTCTTAGTACTCGATGGAATTGACGACTTATTGTTTCTCCACTTCTAAAAAACCGCACTGCATTTGTTCTATTCCTAACATTGTGTGCAACAGTGTGCAAGAACAAAACAACTTGCTCTTCCACTTTCACTCCACGAATGTCTTGCAAAAGCCCTCTCTTTCTTAAATGACTGCATAGTAGATCAAAACAATCCTTGTTCATTCTCAACTGGCTTATACAGTGGGCTTCTTGGCCTCTCGTCAAGGTGGATATATAAAGTTCTCGTTCTTTTTCTCTATCTTCTCTTTCTAATGGGTTTCGAAGCATTGCATAGTAAGCAACTGCTGTTGTCATCTGGTTCCGCCATATTTCCACAGCAGCAGTTGCTGCCCTAAGGATGGCAACATTTCTATGGCCAAGTTCCTCTTCCTTTTCTTCCTCCTCTCCGCGATTCGAAGTTGACCCATCCATCTAATATTAAAAAAGGCAAAGTATATAATTATAAATACAACCATCTTCATAAATTATCTTCATAATTGTACATTAACTCCAACATTCTGATCATCAAATGAAGCTAATTAATCTTTTATACATGCCGTGTCCTACACGTTGAATTTTGTGCCACTTGACCAAGGTGTATTTGTGAATGCTTGCCTTACACCATAACCCCGTTCGCAAAATATTTTTCCTACAATTGTCTTTCCTACAATTATTTTGAGTTAAGGAGATGAGATGCAAAGTTTTTGTGACTCATATTTTCCGAAGGAGAAAATATTGAATCCTCACTCCGCTTCCTACCCGAGATTATTGCAAGGAAAGTAGAGTTCAAATAACATACATAAAAGTATAAGAACAAAAAGAAAACACAATGGTTCCATACCATCAGAACTTTTCAAGGTATGCTACCATCAGAATTGCACAAAACAATCCCAACCATCTATTTCAATTGATGGACTTATCAGTTATCCTAGTACACATACATTCTCCACATCTCTTTTGGGTCTGCTTGTCTCAAGCTTAACGTGCAGGTTTCAGATGGCTATATTTTAATCTTCTGTTTACTAAAACTATAATAAGCAAAAAATGTAATCAAGCTAAGTGCTACATTTAGAAACACAAACAAAAAAAAAATCCAATCTTTACAAATAAAAAAAATGTATTCAAGCTAAGTGCTACATTTAGAAACACAAACAAAAAAAAATTCCAATCTTTACAAATTTGGCAAAGCAAGGTACGTATCACATGGAGCTCCTGCTACTCATGTGACTCTTGCTTGTTTGGTTGCAAGGGATTTGGAGAAATTTCAAATGGTGTCTCCCTCAAACAGGAATTTTATTATGCTTAGCTCAAGTCCTTTGTAGCATTTGGAAATTAGAAATTATGAAATTTTTGGTAAAAAAAAGTGATAATTATTTAGATGGTCAAATTAGCTAATTCTCACCATTTAAAGAAAATTAAATAGAGAATTCAAAGCTCCCATTGATAGAAGGCATTTCCATCTTTATAGGAATTTCAAACAAGGGGAATTCCCATAAGAAACGCTGATGGACACTCGTTTTCCGTCCTCTCCTACCGCCCCGAGGGCTGCCGGGTCTCGGCGGAGGAGGAAAAGCGGGTATCAACATTTTTGTACTGGTATGCTAGATTTATTATTCTACTTGGAATTTGGAATGGTGATGATCCGGAGATTCACCTTCACAAGTAAAAAGGAAATCAATTATTCTTTCTAACTTTTCAAATTGCATAAATATTTAAGAAAAGAGACAAGTTTTGTTTTGAATGACGTAAGAGGCAATTTTTTGTTTGTTTGCCGTGAAAGGCGATTTGGTGCCGCGAAAGGCGATTTACAAAACTTATCAATAATGAAAAACAAGAATTGTGATTTTTTTTTGTCTCTTAAAAAAAATACAAAGTACAGTAGAAAAGAAAGAAAATTAATCTAACTTCTCAGGAGATTGTGGGGACTCGTTCAGATCGACGGTCGCAAGTCATGTTTGGACTTCGCCATCATCCTTCAAATGAGAACGCTTGATGTTTCGATTCTTCGGCTTGGCTCCAACCTCAGTTTTTTAGAGGATAAAGACCAATGGGAGGTCCTATATCCAATAAAAAATCAAGTTAACGGGCTGAAAAGCCGCGTTTAGGCCATGTTGGATAGCAGAAGGGGACTTGGGGGGGTGGCCCCCCAAGGGACTTTGATCACCTTGTAGTGTTTCTTGCAGTAGAGCAGCAGGATTTCGTTGGAATTTCTCTGTGTGTTGCAAGGTTCCAGGTAGATGTGTGTTGTTTCTCTCTTGGAATGGACCTCCTTTTATAGGCTTTTGGTAGCCATGAGGTAGTTTATGGGCATTGATGGCCATGATGAGAGAAATGATGGCATTGATGAGAGGAGTTACAAGTTTTTATTTCTTGATTTTATAACTCCTTTTTCTTGGCTTGTGATTGGCCGATGAAGGATAATGGGCATTTAATCGCCTTTAATCTTCATGATGATGGGAGTTTCATGGTTTTAATGCTATGATTGCTTGGACTTGTAACTCCCATATGCTTGAATCTGATTGGGCCGTCCAAAATAATGAGTTAATGACCGCATTAAGTTGTCATAAAACGGGTCAATTAACGACATTAAGTGGTCGTCGGGGCATTTGAAGAGTCGCGGGCCGCGCTGCGTCCTTTAGAATTCTTCTTGTGATCATCACGGGTGGATCCACACATTGTTTGATGTCGGATTGCGATGCAATTTCAGACATTGACTGATATTTGTGGGCCGGTGACATTTGTCTTGTCGATTTCACGATCGGTCGGACAGAAAGTATACTTTCTTGGTCAGCCGGTTAGCGATCTTGGAGCGACCAGTGATGACTTTATGCTCTTGACGGCGGATCCGGGATGTCGGTGGAGATCAGTCGTTTTCAAGCATCAAAAATTGGATTTTCAGAAAATCACAGAGGCAGGAACTCTCGAAACACAGAAAAGATCGGAAAACGGGCCATCCGGCGAGAAATCCGGAGACCCGGATTTCCAGGGTCGCCGGCGACCATGGGGCTTTGGCCCCTTTGGTCGCCAAGCAGTTTTTTTCGGCCGTTTTTTCTTCTTTTTCGTTCCTTTTTTCTTCTGTATTTTTCTTAACATTTTTCCTCAATTGTTGATTTGATTTTCTTGAAGAAAACTTGATAAGAAGTCGCACGAAAACCAGAGCACAAAGTTTCCCATTTTACAGGAAAGCCGAAGACTTTGTAGCCGATTTTCCGTCAAGAGTCGAAACTAGGTCAAACGATGTCGGAATGACCTGAAAATTGAGGTGAAGCTTCCTGAGCAGTGGATGGACCAACCATGAGCTTTTATTTGAGTTTTGAAACCGTTTGGGGTCCCGTCGATGCTTAACTTGATTTTGCTGCGGGGAAGATGTCGAGCTTTAATATGCGGTCAACCGATGTCCGATTGACCTGAAATTTGACAGGGAGCCTATTGGAGTCATGTAGAGGTGATTCATTAGCTCCAATTTGGATGTCATGGTCCCGGGGTGTTCCTCCGCCGGTAGGCTTGATTTTCTTTAGGAGCATCGAAGTCTGGTCAAACGTTGTCGGAATGACCTGAAATTCGACGTGCGGCCCTTTGGAAGCATGTTGAAGCCACTCATGTACTTTGTTTGATGAGTGATGGCCTCGCTGGTTCTCGCCACTGAGAGGCTCGCTTTTGCTGCTCGAGCATTGATGGAGGGTCAAACGTTGTCGGTTTGACTTGAAATTTGGCATGGAGCCCTTTGGAGGTATTTTGGAGTCATCCGTAGGCTCTGATCGAAGTTTTGATGTATTCGACACTGTCGCCACCGAGAGCGCCTGTTTAGCTGTCAGAGGAGTGAAGTTAGGTCAAACGATGTCGGAATGGCCCGAAACTTCATGTGTACCCCTTTTTTGGCTGTCTTGAAAGATCTTGCAGTTTTTGTCTAATTCCGACAAGATCTGATGCTTGAAGTAGCTTTGCCCGTTTGTGGCAAGTTGCAGCTTTATGTGGCTTTTTGATGTTGAGGAGACATAGTGACTCTTTTGGTGTCAACAAACGCTCTCAACCAAACAAGGAATGTTTGTGTAGCGTTTGTATAAAACTATTTTTATCTGAACTTGGGATATGTTTTGCATCGTATAAACATAGCATCGCAAAAAAAAAAAGACACACCTTTACTGTCCTTTTGCTGAACCTTTCAAGGTCTTCCTTAATTCAAGTCTGCAATGTACATTGAAAAAAATAATAATTAGAAGGAAAATAGGGGAAAGAGATCTCAAAAGGGCAAACCCTATTATGAAAAAGAAAATTGATCATTTACTTCTATTGCTGCTACCAAATCCTCAACAGCATCTGCCCTTTTTGTGGAGCTACTTAAAAGGATAAGTATGAATCAAAACTACAGCCATGGAAAAGGGTGGGGAAAAAAAGAATATTATACACCAATGACTTCCTAATAGACATAGCAGCAAAAGAATATTTCCAAAATCAAATCAGCCTACAATCTGCAGCACCAGTGAATATGACAATAAAGATATGCTTCTTTTCTTTACTTGTCATGATTGTGGATAAATAGATAAATCTGACTATTAGCCTTTGCCTCAGCTGCAAAATGATGGGACCATATGGATTGTAATATATGTATAATGGCCTATGTCACTTTGGAGTCCATTGAGTGGTGATAACCATCTGGGTCTTCACAATTATTTGCAAAAACCTTCTAGGAAGAAAGTAAGTTTAACACTTGAGATCTGCTTGCTTTTAGATTTTAGTTAACATTTTTTACTATTTGTAGTACAAATTTGAATTAAGGATGATTTTTAACTTCCACCCTATACACAAACAAACTCTAAGCCAGAACAACTTCTTACAAGAAAATTAAAGAAGCAAATGTCTGAAGTGAGAACTAAAAATATCACAACAAAAGCACCATATGATCCAATGTGTCTAATTACTAATAAAAACCAGCATGAAGGGAATTTACAGGAACCAATCAAAGAAAACATGGATGTCTTTTGTCAAGACATGAATTAGCTTTCCATAAGAAGGTGTAAACAAAGAAAGCTGGCTAGCAAATAATTTGGTTGAGCTTCACAAAACAAACAAAAAAAAAAATGATTATAATGTGGTACAGAACCATGAGAAACATATAATTTTTTTTTACTACATTTGAGCTAACCACCCAATTTGACTTTTGGGTTCCACTACTCTCAAACCCAAATCATCTATACATAGGCATCATCACACTTTCAATGTGCATGGACCTCTCCATGGCACCTCCCAAATAAAGATAATCTATGTCTGAAAATCCAAAATTATAGAGATAAGGGGAAAATCCAGAAACAAATAATCACAAAGGAAATATCCACAAGAAATGAATCAGGAAACAGATCTGCAACAATGAAAAGTATCCACTTTTGTTCAAAAACTCAGTTTCAGTAGCTGCAATGAAATGCATATATACTGCACTACGAACAATATATAAACAATACAGTCAATTTATATTTTGAACTATCAAAAGTAATACAGTAGCCTAATTGTCTCCAATTCTAACATAATCTACCATGGTCATGGTTTCTTGCCTACTTCAAGATGCCCCAAAAAAATAATATATTGTGCTAAAGCTGCAGACTTAGCAGTGTTCAGCTCAAACCATTATGAAAAAAATCAGTAACGGTCACTTCAAAACCATTACTTAACCGGTAAAATCATGACATAACAACTGTTTTTTATTTTAAATTGGTAAAGTAATAGCAGTTATTAACCATGGTTTCCATCTCCACTCTCCTACTTGTCAAATCTAAAATATCCAAAAAACAAGTAATAAGAATTGAACGATCAAATGTTATAGTTTGGTGTTCCACTCATTGAGTGGATCTACGATTCTATTCTGCACCAATTCACAATCTGAATCCAGCGTGTGGTTTAAGGAACCACCAAACAGCACCTGCAGTTAGATTTTGCTATATCATCTTCTTAGGAGACAAGCAGAGGAAAAAGTTTCAAACCCATTGAACTAAACGCCTGTTACATCTCAATGCACTATGAAATATCAATTCAAGACAAAAAGGGCAAACTTAATTGTTCAACAGAATTCCCACTTACCTCTTTCTCTCTAAAATGATGGTTTAAAATCTCGGCCGATACCGAGTCATATCGGCCGATATGACTCGGTATCGGCCGATACCGAACCGATATCTCACTGAGATATCGGATTCGGGTAAATATCCCCAAAAAATCCCGATATATCGGCCGAGATGAGATGATCTCGCTGTGAACCGATATCTCGGCCGATATTTTGAAAATATCGGCCGAGATGATATAAAATGATTAAAAACCCTATTTTTTGCTACTTTTTCCCCATCTTCCTCTTCTTCTCTTCTCTTCTCCAACCATATAAGCAGCCTAGCCAGCCCTACTCCCTCTTCTACATTTTCAAATCCCACATTAATTTTTTGAATAAAATATTATCTAAGGTATGAGAAAATCAACCCAAAGCATTTTATCATGTGGTTTTTTTATTTTTATTTTTTTTTAGATGAAGTATGGAAATCATTAGGTTTGTTATTTGTGTTGTGTTCTTCATTTAGAAGTTAGATCTACATATTTTCATGCTAGATCTACTCATACACATGATTTTGAACTTTTTTTTCCAATTTTTTTTATTTTCGGATTTTTTGATATTTGAATTATTATATATCATTTTTTGGGGATTTCATCATAACTATATTCTTTTAATGATTCATGATTATTGTATGGTGTATAAATGATTGATTTACAAACTTTTATGCTAGATCTATGTATTTAGGATTTTGAAAATAATTTTATTAAAAAAAAATTTCTTAAAAATAATTGTTGTTACTTGTAACTTGTTAGAATATTTGTGATACTAAAGGCTTATTAATAGTGTGTAGATGATAGATCTACATCTACTTATAGTCATAGACTCATAAACATGATTTAGATTTTTATTTTAATTATTTTATTTTCGGATTCTTTAATTTATAATATATCATTTTTTGGGGATTTCATCATAAATATGTTCCTTTAATGATTCATGATCATTGTATGGTCATGGTTATAAAAAACAATATGAATATGGTCATGGTTATGGTAGTGATGCGCAACAGTATGGAGCATATCTTTTTAGCCAATACCAAAGAAATGATGATGATGATAATATCGAGCCAGGGCAACATTCCACTTGGAATTAGGCTGTCAATCTGTCATACACTCATACTCATCAATCTCTCCCTAGTACTAGTCCCCTCTAATTTCAGGTGAATTATGAACCTTTTGATACCCAAGTACTTTATGATTTATCTATCTCACTATTATGTTTCTGATTTTAATGTGTCATCTTAAGGGTCTTGAATTTCACAACTTATTTGATGATTGAGTTAGCATTAAATGATGATTGATATGTTATCTTTATTTTCTTATATTTTATACTAATAAATTAATCATGACATCAATAATGGTTGCATTATATGAAATACTAAAAAAGATAGCGAACTGCAAAACAGACATGACTCATAACTTAAGGTGACCGAGATTTTGATTTATTGTTATTACTAGTGGAAAAAAATATTGTATTCTAGCATTTTCTAATATTCTGGATTTTTTGGATATTTTTGTAAATTTTTTTGGATTAAAAAAAAAATTCACACCGCGACGACCGCGACGGACCGATATCCGCGACCGATACCGATATCATATCGGTTTTTCGGCCCGGCCGATACCGCGACCGAGACCGAGATTTTAAACCATTTATCGCTAATTTCCGATAGAGGGTACAACCAAAAATTACCAAGCAACACAAGAAGAAGGCAGACCCATATCCAAAAAGCCAAAAGTATCAACTAAAGAAGAAAACATATAATACCCAACAACGCCACAGCAAAACAAAACACAACCCACTACCAAAAACACCATTAAAACCACAAACCCCCAATAGAACCCCTCAAAGAACAAAACTCATATCGATTTTTTTTCACCCATCAAAACCTTAAACCCCCCATCAACCACTAAACCCCACAAACCCAAATCCTGGAAACCACACATCCCACCTATCTCAGATCTACACAAAAACCTCATCAAAACCCAGAAATTAAACACACCAAAAAAAAAAAGGGAAAAATACAAAACCCCATCTCATAGAAAACCCCATCTCATCACCAAATCAGCAGATGAGAATAAAAAACATAACTAAAAAAGAAAAATAACGAGTACCCCAAATAAAGACCCACAAACAAGAAAGTCCATAAAATCAAAATCCCAAAACTCTAAATCAGAAATCTAGTAGCCAAGAGGATTCAATGTTCCACCAGAATCAGACATTTGCCAAACCTAGATTTTGAAAAACCATTATCCAAACTTTCGGTGGAAAGGAACCATGCAACAAAATCGAAAGCCCTAACCCAATCCTTGAAACCATGTCTAGAAACTAGAAATCGTAACCCATTATCAAGAAAGAGAGGGAGGGAGAGAGAGAGAAGGAGATTACTTGAGATGTGGAACGTTTGCAGGAGTGAATCGACTTCCAGCGGCGAGAGGAGAGGAGAGGAGTGGAGTAGAATCTCAATTTTACTTAGTGGAACCGAACTGAATAGGGTTGAAGTGAAATGGGATCCACGTGGGCCGACCAGAATACTTCATCTGTCGGGCCAGCCCGATCCAAACAATGATGAGTTAAAATTTTAAACCGTTGGGCCTCATTTAACTTAACTTCATTCCATTACTTCCCTATCTAAACAGGCCCTTAAGGGCGTGTTTGGCAACTTACATCAGTAAAGTAAAGTAGGGTGAATTATCACATCAAGATAAAGTAGTCGAATATTTAAAGTTGAGTTGACTTTGGAATAAATGAAAAATGTGTTTGGATTCTTGTGGTAATGGAGAGGGCCTCTACCTCACCGTGTTTGGATCATGCTTTTTGTGCGGTGAGGTGTTTAAAGGTGCACATTTGGGGTATACACGTTAACATTTAAAAAAGAGGTTTTTACCGGAAAAAACACTTTATGTGGTCAGTACACCAAATGGGGAACATTAGGCAAACATGCACCTAACATGGAATTCGTACAGGATTCCTCACGTTTTTTTTTTTTTACCTTTTTTTTTGGACAAATTTGACCTTCAGTTTCAGCACTGGAGGTCGAATTCGACCATATAGTGTAAACTTCTTATTCATCTGCTAAAAATAATACGTCTCAATCGACCTTCAGTTTCAGCGTTTAAGGTCGAATTCGACCTCCCAGTACCTAAAGTTAAAAAAAAAAAAACTCATGTACATTCCCAGTCGAATGCGACCTTCTTGGGTCACTTACCAGGTCGAATTCGATGTAGGGGAGTAAAATGTATTAGGGCCACTTTCTTCCCAGCATCGTATTCGACCTACCTTCGTGCTCTTCAGGGTCGAATTCGACCCTGAGAAGAAAGCAGTAAAAAAAAATACATCCATAATAATCCGATATTCTGAAAAACAAAGTTACATCCATTCATGAGAATTACATTAACAAAAAAGATGAGAATTACATCCATTCATGGAGAATCCCATTAACAAAAAAGAAGAGAATTACATCCATTCATGGAGAATTACATTAACAAAAAAGATGAGTACTCATAATAAACAAAATATTTACATTTTAGCAATACATCCTTTTTCTTATCCCATGTACACCCAATGCTTCTGCTAACAAAAGATGGACTTCATTATGACTCTAATTTTGAGCTAGTGGATTTTTGCAGCTGCCTTTGTTGTGTCCACGTTCTCTACAGTTGGAGCAAGTGACCGCTCTATGCCATCGGTTCCTATCCTCCAGACGGATTCTAAAATTGTTGAACATCTGACATGCTGTTGCAAAATGAATGATAGCTTAAATTAGTAGAAAATGTGAGGTCAATTTCACAAGTTCATACTAAAATCTTGTGAGCCAACCTTATACTACCAATTCATGGTAAATGAGGTAAATATTAGGTTAGTTTGTAGTGTTTTTAGAGCTTATTTAGTTTCCTGCATTTTTCCACTTCTTTGTATGAAATGCAAATACATAAAACTAGTAAACTAATGCTTGAATGCCCAAGGAAACTCAAGAAAATTGTTGAGACCATGGATACAAGAAAAGCAGCCTCTAAACCTTAGAGGGAAGATGCCCAAAACAACAAATAAATTTATTTAAAATCCATTAGAAGTTGTGCCCTGCTCATATTCTTACTCATTCATTGTGCATATACCTTAGATCAAAGGGAAGATGCCCAAGGGAGGTGTAAGCAGACAAAGATTGCCTTTAACTCACTTTCCATCTTCTGGGATGCGATTCATAAGGGTGGGGCACGAAGGGATGACGGGATTCGATATATAATGAATTTGATCTCAGGGTCGAATTCGACCTCCAGCACTGAAATTGAAGGCTGAATTCAACCATAAAAAAATGGTAAAAAAAGTTAAGAATCCTGTACAGATTCCATGTTAGGTGCATGTTTGCCTAATGTTCCATGTTCGGTGTACTGACCACATAAAGCGTTTTTTCTGGTAAAAACCTCTT
The DNA here is from genome assembly GCA_028538565.1 of Umbellularia californica. Lineage (NCBI taxonomy): Eukaryota > Viridiplantae > Streptophyta > Magnoliopsida > Laurales > Lauraceae > Umbellularia > Umbellularia californica. Next base: position 25,997,723 of record JAPQWN010000002.1, read on the forward strand.
TAAAAAAATTTATGATGTAGGGGGTAATAAAATATGCAGGGCTAATAAAATATGTTGCAGTATGTTGGTCCTTTGTAGAAGAATTCTTGGACTAGTATTTCCCTTCTACTCTATTCAGTGGGTCTGAAAGTTCAAAATGGGGTCAGTATCAAACTCTGCAATGTGCTAATGTGAATAGCTGAAATACAATAATCATACAGATTACTATATGCCATACATGAGCTGATAGATTATGGATCTATACTTATAGCGTTAACTATATGAAGAGAGTTGGCTGAAAGATGGTAGGAAATTCGACCAGGCTATTACTCTATACCATTTAGTGCGGGAACAACTCGAGGTGTTCAAATCAGCCCCTTTTAATTAGCTGATTAAATAATAATTTGGGAGGAACTGCCATTGAAAAACTAAAGTAGGAATGGTGAATGCCACAGAGACCCTGATTCAGAGAAAGATCAATTTGCATATGATCACCAAAACACTTGAACACTTGGCGTTGCATAATATGTTCAAAACGCATGCACTTTTGTGAGACCCTAATTCCCAACCAAACTAATTTGTCAATCAAATAAATATAATTGATGAATACATCAGGAAAAATTGTGGCACAAGCATGTGATTTCTGTTCCAATTTCAGTCATACATCAATAGAAAATGGTCAACATTAATATGTCATTCGAACAATGTTACACAGTAGCAAGGCCTGCTTGTACAAAGATCTCAATACACCCAATTTTCCATAACATGCGGTTCTACTCTCTCTCCGCTTCGTCTCCACTATCATTTCATATAAGTCGCTCGTTTTGATGCAGAATTGACGATGTAATGCTCCCAAAGCCAAGCGCTTTATAGTCTTCATTTGATTCGATCGTGATTTATAAACATCCAAAGCATATATCTCAAACAACAACTTTGTGTATTGGATTCAACGACCTATAAATCCCCAAAAAATAAGTTCAACAAAAGAAATTATCATTTTTGATAGTATGGTTGGGGAAGCATTAAGAGGTTTCAGTGGACATATGACTCACCTATAGAGTTAAACAAACTAGTGCCATCCAAACTCCCAGATGGCATGTGAGACGGTTCCTAACTTGCAATTAGGAAATTCTTGTGAATGTAAACCCTGCACAACAACAATCCTCAAAAAGTTTAAACAACATATATATCCTCGACGAAGACCATGGGCTAATCAGTGTTGTAAAAAGAGAGTCTCTAGAAGCCAGTGGCACACTACCTGACTTGAAGATTTTCTGCAGAAAAAACGGTTGCATCTCCTATATAGTATCAAGTATCCCACTGCTTCAATTTTGTAGTGTGACGACATACTAAACCCGGGCTATTTTCTTTTAACATGTGCAAAGCCTTCAATGCATTTTTCATGAAACAACAGTTTTCAAACAACTGAAAAATAAATAAAAACTATTCTTCATGGTAAGGAGAACCACATATACTAAGGATTAAAAGAAAGCACATGTAAACTAGAGCAATACACAACACCTGAATTTTCCAATAAGATAAATACATATCTCCTTACCGTAGTTAGAGTTGAAATACATATGCTGAATAGACCATTAATATACATTGATCTATATGCTACCAAACCACTGTCATAAAAGTGGTGTACAGAGTATATATGGAACCAACAGAGTAGCAATCTAGAAACCTACATATACGGTGGTGCATCTCCCACTGTACTAAACTAATAGTGATCTCCACTTAAGAGAGGATTTTATGACGCAATAAAATGGACTTTCACATTAAACATAAAGTGCAAGATAAATAGCAAATGACCACATAAAGTAGATGAAAACAAAAAGGGAGACAATGGTCCAAAGTAGTGTCTCTGCACGACTTGAATCTCGCTTCACTCTTCTCCTTGTTGTCGGGGTGATGTTACTTGCAGGTGGCGGTGTAATTTAAACATCTCCATAGTAGTTCCTGAAACTTACTATTGCATCCTCCACATTGCAGAAACCCTTGAATAAAGCATTCTGATACCCATGCACATGCGCTTTGCACTCATTCCATGTGTGAGAAATACCTGGATGCCATCCCCTATAAACCACATAACAATGAGAGCGGGCCATTTTCAATGGCAGCAACCTACAAGTTATATCAACATAGATAAAAATATTATGTCAAGCAAGTAATAGGACATCCAAAGCTACTACCTGAATGCCATCCCCTATAAACCACATAACAATGAAAGCGGGCCATTTTCAATGGCAGCAACCTACAAGTTATATCAACATAGATAAAAATATTATGTCAAGCAAATAATAGGACATCCAAAGCTACTGTTAGTCAAGAAATAAGACAAATATCAGTGTAGACAGATTAACTAGTGAATATAGAAAGACCACATATTGCCTACAATTAAAGAGTTCAGTAGCATTTGGATAGTAATGTGGCAACATGTTCACCTTAGAACAAGCAAAAAATGTCCACTATGGAAAGTAACTACAAACTAGGGTGGCACATATAGTTAAACCAAGCATAAACAGTCCTAACACGACATAACTAATTACCGGGCCTTCCATCAAAAAGTGCCCATCCAAAATATAATGTTTGTATCCAAGGGACACAACAGAAACCATCCACTAGTTTGAAACAGGTCAACTACTAACGCTCGTCACGAATCCTTGGCATCTGTCTCATAATCCACTCTCCTTTGTTGTTAGGAGTAATGAAGACATTGGCCATATCTTGATGCACGATTAGCCACTCATAAGCTAATTCGATATCTAGACTACCCAGCGCTCGAATTCCACGGAACTTTTTTAGTATCAAACAAGCATGCTGCCTTTTTGGCATCCTAATGCTATCAGGGACATTACGAATAGCGGTTTGTAAACCTTCAAATGATCTGTTGATGCATGAGATAATTTCAAGCAATTTAGAGTTTTTTTAATGTGGCAACATGCGCCTTAAAGAAGTCTCAACGCTGGATGATTGAATTATACACCCTTTAGTTGGTCAGTCAAACCCATTTCAGAATCAACTTGCAATGGACTGAAGTTTGCGGCACCAAACTCAAACAACTAACAACTTGAAGTAGTAGTGTTAGATCTTGCGTAGTGGCCTATCGCCACATCCTTCCCAAAACAAATGATAAGTTTATCATAATCAATCGTATAAATCTTATATGGCTGCGCCTTTGGATGGCCCTATATCAAAAGCAAGAACAGAAAATCATTTTTAATGACATATGATGGAAAATACCAGATAAGGAGTATTAATATTAATTGTAACAAACCTTGATCTAGGCAGCCCATAAGTCGTCCGAACCAATGACGCGTTCTGTGGTATTATCATACTCGAATCCAGAAGCATTGAGCATCTCGGTCACCATGGCATAATTCTTTTTCGGGCGTTTGCAACGATTTTGGACGGCTTGAGTTGTCAGTATGTAGGCTCCATCACTGTGCTCAGTCATGGCATCCACCACATGCTTATAAGCATCCATCTTGAAATCACGATTGACCTTTCGACCAAGCAGCACCTGTTCGTACATTACGTCCAACAACTCCTCGTCCATGACTGCATTGAGTGTTATATTCTTCTTCTTTGGTGACATTGCTACTCGAAAAAAAAATTGAATTATGAACATGAAAATAACAAAACTTCAATCCATGCACAATGTAGAAAAGAATTGAGCAGTGAATATGACATTGCATTTACTTGATAAGATTACATAAGTATAACACAATTGCACAACTATTGACTCTTACATATTGCCAGCAGAAAACAAGATAACATATAATTACTGCCAATTCATATGCTATAGCAGTTATTCCAAAGTCGTTTTGCAATGTCGTCCCTAAACCTATGCCAATCATCCCTCTCCCTTTGTAAGTCTACGATTTGGTTGGTCTGTAGTGTCAATTGGATCATCATCGTAGTCATTTGATCCCATACAGACCTTGTTATCATCCTCCACAGTGTCATCTAATCCATCAAGAGAGTCACCGCAATGTGCTCTGATGAAATTATGCATGACACAGCATGTAACCACAATGGAGACTAGTCTCTATACTCATATTGCGTGGCCTTCTTCAAAATATAGAAAAAGTTCTTCAGTACCCCAAATGTCCTCTCTATGACATTGCGGGCTTGTGAGTGCCGCTTGTTGAATAATATCTTTTCATTTTGGAGATTCATGCCCCTGAATTTGCTCAAATGGTATCTTGCTGCACAGTATGGAACCAAAAAGCCAGGAGCATTCACATAACCAGCATCTACTAAATAATACTTACCTAGTTGTATGATTTGGAAAACAAAGTGCTGTTAAAAAAAATAGACCTGAGCATAAACAGAATTATGAGGAGAAACCTAAGAATGAATATTGTTTACCTTGTGGCACAATTAAGGGATCTTCTCCCAACAGTGCATTTTGCAGGATCCATGCATCAGTTGCATATCCCTCCCATCCAGGTAGAACATATTGAAAATTCATATCAAAGCCACATGTACCTAGAACATTCTGGGATAATACACCCTTCCTGTTTCGAAATTCCCCATGTACTTCAGTCGGAACGTGAACCGGAACATGAGTTTGTCAAGACCTCCAATGCATTTCTATTAGGATATTTTTGGATCAATGATTTCTTGATTGAAACAAATCGACAAATATAAGACTTAAACTGAGACAGAGTATATACCTCAAAGTCATATAGCCCTTTGGGCTTGTGAGGACCGGCTTGTACAAGATATTTTGCTTAGAGAACTTCTTCAATGTGCCGACTAATGGTTTCCCCAGACCTAAAAAGTGGGACACTATTGGTACTGTTCCTAACACTATGTGCAATAGTGTGCATGAGCTCAGCCACAACCTCCTCTACACAAACTTGACGAGTGTCTATTAGTAGCTTCTTCTCATGAAGTCTTTGACATAGCAACTTAAATGTTGAAGTGTCCATCTTTAGTTGGCTTACAAATTCACTGTCCCTCCCATTTATTGAGGTCGTGATGACTTCAGCCTTGGCAAGGTCTCTATTTCTTTTCTTGAACTATCGCTTCGATGAAGCATATTTAGAAGCCAGTACTAACATTTGTTCCCTCCATGTTGATACACCGCCCCCACAGTGTCTCTATAATTGCATGATTTTGGTTCCTAGTCTCCTCATTGCCATCACTGATATCTATACGAATAGATGATGCACCCTCCATCTTTTCATGAGTTGAAAAATTATTTATAACTTTCACCCACTTTGGATACCTGACACATTAGCTATCTCTCATTTACAGCATTCACGGCGCAACTTAACATTAATATTGAGGAACTGAGTCTACCCACGGTAAATTAAGTAGGCCACATAAAGCAAGCAACTATTCTTTTTTTACTCTTGAATATTGATAAAAAAGGTATAAAACTATAGGATGATTATAACAACGATAACATAAACAGAAAAACACTTCTCAAATCAGCATAGTGGAATGCATATTTAAAAGCTAAATAGAAACATGAATTAGACAATATGGATGATTATAGAAATATGTATTACAAATCAGCCATTGTTTGCATAGCATTTCTACTAACTAAAAGCAATCTAAGGAGGATTATAGTATGCATTAGAACATTAATTGGAATTGATGTAAAATAACAGGTGCATTAGAAATTGACCTTATGGACGGTCTGAAGCTGGAGAGAAATCAATTGCTGGTCAATGTTATCATCATGATATAATGATAAAGGTGCAAACAAGATTAATAGTAATCAGTAAAAAAAAGAACCCTAACAACTCCAACTATGAGAAAGAGGATTCCAATAGAGATTTCTATATATTATAGATCTATAAAAAAAGATGAGAGCACTTTTGTTAATTCTAGAGAAAGGAGCTTGAAAATAGGCCACGACACTGTTGTTAATGCAAATCAATTTTAAAAACGTGATAATAAAAAACACATAACGAACATTGGATGGTCAAATTCCATTTTTATTGAATTAGTCATCAGCACATTTCTTGCCTTCCTCCAATATGATTCCAAAAAATATTCTTTCAAAAAATAATTATTCAGTGGCAACAGACCAAAATTGCATGTCTTTCCAGTATATCAAATTCATTAAATATATAAGATTTGAAAATACAAGGAACGATGACCAAGCACTACAAGTCTTTTCTTCAAAAATCACGTAAAACCCATATTCTACATGCTGCCCAAATCATGAATAGTGCCTTCGTCGACTAATATATTTGACAAAATAGTCAGAAGAGAAAGTGATGGTCCTCTTCGGAACCCATTCATTTAATGATTTTAGGGCATACCAAAAGCGGAATACATGGTATATTAAGGACGCACCTCGTGTATGATAAGGAATGACCTCGTTGAAAGGCCTCTTCTTCCTGCATCGAAGATGATGAAATCGAACCCAAATCTCTCTGCGTTATAAAGATAGTTCCCCAGCTTAGATCATTGATGGAGGTTGTTGAGGGCCTTTATTCTCTCACCAAATTTGCATGGATTTTAGAAGAGAAATGAAGTGACATAAAGTATGCTTTCTTTGGTGATTTGGAGATGGTTGCATGAAGCGCTGATTGAACATAGTCAAATGGTTGTACGAAGACGATGTGCAGTGAGTAGAGAGGATTGTGCAAATATCGCTGCCATCGACACACCGTACCTACGGCGATATCCGGTCGCGAATTACAGAAGCAAGCGGCCGAAAGACGACTGCGCAGGGCATATGAAGATCGACTTGAATCCTTTGCTGTGAGATCTTACGGGATTTCCTCGCTAGGGATGGGAGTGTGGGTAGGCAAGAGGGGAGTTGGCACGTCTCCTCTGTCTTTACTCCTGGAGAAGAGACTTGAGGTGAAGTGAGGGCCTCGAGAGATGAGACTTGACGCAAGCATTTCTCCTCGAGAAGCGAAATGAGATGGACTTGAAGTCCATTTATTGCACGCCCCAAACGCGGTAGATATTTTTTTCCAATCCGTTGGTGTATGGAATCACCACACCTCACCACATCCTGACTTGTCCAAACATGCCCTAAATTAAGTGGGTGAAGACCAAAGAAGCCCTCAAATTTTAATATAGACCATAAAGGCCCTCCCGCCACCATTTTTTTAATAGTTCACATTCTTCTTCCCCCTTTTTAGGGATTTTTCGGCTACTCGCCTTGAAGCATGCCACAGTTCACGGCAAAATGACTCTACATCTTAGGTTTTCCTCACTAACAAAAAGGATCCAAACTCATATCTCTTTATCATCTTATTTCTCATAGCTGCATCGCTTGCCACATGTAGAAGAAGAAGCCCTTGGTGCCCGGTTCAAGAAGACTTAACGCCATAGAAAAAGAAGATGAGGTGGAGGAAGAAGAAAGGAGTGGTGATATTGCCACTCAAGCTTAAGTGAATTAACTCTGGTCCGCTTTCTTTCTTTATAGTGCGTGTAGTGTGTATATATACATATAAAGATTTTACTAGAAAGTGAATAAGGAAGACGAAAATTTGAGTTGCAGAAAACAATAGACACCGAGGAAAGAGATGAAAGAAGAGAAGAATGGTTTTTAGGGAGATTAAAAGAAAAATAAAAAATGAGGAGCTGGGTTTTGAGGGTTGCATTTGCTGGAGATTGACAATATTACCACTCATGTGAAATAAAAAACCCAAAAGGTCTCTAGGACCACTACGGCTAATGCAAAAGTTATATGGCCTTTTTGGTCTTCACCCACCCAAGTAGATTTTTCCGGTAAGATCCCCCCGATTATATATAAGAGAATTTTAAAACTATTTTACATTTAATTATTATTTTAAATATTTACAAAATTAACTTATCTCGAGGCCACATTTCCCACTTACACCTCGATATCTCGAGAAGACGATAGATAATTTGCGAGGAATAAGTAGTAGGTGACTGCTATGCTCCCAGTCTCTCCCACGTAGGCACGATTACAGAGGATTGAGCGGCAGTTGAGTACTATTCCATTCGCCTTATTTTAAGTATTCAAAAAGTTTACTTGTCCCGGGACATGAGCATTACTCTTAAGTACTTACAAAATTAACTTATCTCGGGCCACATTTCCCACTTACACCTCGATATCTCGAGAAGACGGTACGATAATTTGTCGCGAGGGATAAGTAGTAGCTGACTGCGATGCTATGCTTCCAGTCTCTCCCACGTTGGCACGATTACAGAGGACTGAACGGCGGTTGAGGACTATTCCATTCGCCTCTCGAACCTTCTGAAATCTTCTAACGCATCCCTCCTCCCTCTGCTCGTCTCGTCTCAAAAGCCAAATCCTTGCATCCTGCACAGCGTCGCAAACTCCACGCGTGCATCGCACCACATTAAAGCCGTCTAGATCAACAACGCCTGTTCGCTTCGCTGGCATCTTCTTTCTCTCTCTCGTCCGAAGAAAAAAAAAAGCACTCTCTTTATATGGGGCCCTCTCATTGATTACATCCCCTTTTCTTTTCCTTCCTCTTTCCTCTTTTGGATCATGAAAGAATGTTACATTGAGAGCAACCAGTTCTCAGATTTCTAAAGACGAGAGTTGGCAATTGCGACTGAAAGGTATCATGAGCATAGCATTTGTGGTTTTTCTCTCCGGTACCCATTTGACTAGGGTTTTTTCTTTTTTTTACTCTGGTAAGTAGTGACGCACGAACTCACAACACTATACATGTGGTGCCGCTAGAGGCACGAGGGATATATTTAATTTTGGTACAGATAAACGGCCATTTTCACGAGCACCTGGAATCATGAAAAACTTTGTGGGGTTGGGGTGGGTTTAGGGGTTTGATGTGTCTACCTTATGTGTGTTCGCGCGTGCGCGAAATCTTGGAACAATCCGATCATCAAGGAAGGTAGTGTTCAATTCAAGGATATACTGATTCGGGTGAGTGATTTGGGTGCAGCAGACTGTAGAAGCTTTTAGGAACGGTTCATTTCTGAAATATTTCTTTTGTACTGATCAAAGGCAAAAAAGAATTGAGATAAACTAACCATGGAGAATAGCCCTTTTTAGCTAGGGTGGAATACGATATGGATGAGAACTTTTGATTTTAAAGGATTAGGTTGGTAGATTTCAGGACGAAATTCTAATTTGGGTGGGCGTTGTTGACTGTATTATGATTATGTTTTGTTTTATGGATTTTTTTTTTCTTTTTTTTTGTGCAGGTCTTCTTTTTCCATGATGTCCAGTTGAAGTAATTCAGTTGAAAAAATGCTTGTTTCTGCCCTCTTAACTTCTTTGGGCATCAATCTTGGTCTCTGCATTTTGTTTATCACATTATATTCTGTATTGAGGAAGCAGCCAGAAAATATCAGAGTCTATGCACCACGCCTGATTGCTGAGCAGAAATCTCAGCAAAGAAGAGTTTTTGACATAGAGAGACTATTGCCCTCGACTGGTTGGCTGAGAAGGGCATGGCAAACGTCGGAAGATGAACTGCTATCTAAATCTGGGTTGGATGCGGTGGTGTTTATGCGTATTTTCATCTTCAGGTGTGTGAGATAGTTCTTTGCCAAGAGTACATGTATATTAATGATTGAAACACTTTAGGGCTTGTTTGTTTCCATTAGAATACATAGGAATTGAATATATGGGAACTCATCGTTTAATGAGCTCCATTGAAGGATTATTAAAGTGGTAAAGTGTTAATGATATCACGTGAGGGGTGAAGGAAATAATATAGCAATATAGATGGAACCTTCACTTTCCTAGGATTTGAATTACTAGGGTGATAGCTGGGTATTTATTTTCCATCTTGCCTTGATTCACTTCCCATTAAAGGAGAGGTTATTTGCTGATCATTTTTTTTATTCACCTTTCATCTTCATTTTTACCCACTTATGACATGAATTCTTATGTATTTAAATCCTATATATTCTATGCAAACATAGCTAACCCCAACGTAGTTGGGACAAGACTTTGATGATGATGATATTCTATGCAAACAAAAACGACCCCAGTAACATGAATTTGCTGGTTTTGATTTGTCAAGTAAAAATGATATTGATACGCCTGAAACAATTGTGATCTATTCCTATGTGTTTGAGCATTAGTCTTTTAACGTCTTATTTTTCGTTTCCTCCAGCTGCGTGTTTAATTCACATTTAATAATTTGTGCTTTTACAACATATATTGTGCAATCAATCTTTAATTTGTTCTTACCCAAAATAAAAAAAATTAATTGTGCTTGTACAGTGTGGATTTTTTTCATTTTTCTTTTCTTTTTTAAAATGTCATTTCTGATTGTATAGTATTTGCTGAAAGATGCATCTAGTTTTAGGTGGTGTGAATTGCATCAAGTCAACTAAAGCTTTGTTTGAGAAAGAACTGAGACGGAGGTAAAATGCTTAACAGAACTGCAAAAATTGTGCAGCAAATTCTGCTGTTGTCTAGGAATCATTCTTAATGCAAAGAAAAAATTGTCTATTCGGAAAGTAAAAAAAGGTTTTGGATTATTGATAAGTTTAAGGATGTGTTTTTTGCAAGCTTGATGTTGCAATATTATAAAATCAGAATAGTTTAACATTGTCATACTGGTGGCTATCAATTAACAAGGAGTATTTCAAAATTATAAAAATACCAAAAATATTTTGTTTTGATTGGTGAAAGGTAAATTGTATCATGGTAGGGAAGAAGTACATAAGAACATGATCTTGATGCCCACTGAATCACATAAAAAACAATCATCTTACAATCACAACAACCACACCCAACAGATGTAGCTCAACCAAAAAAATACTCGAACAACACTCCTTTGTATGTTTAGCTTACACACCAACAACATGGGACATTCACAAGAAAAAAGTTTGAGTAGGATATGCACCAGGTTTAAATCACTCCATCCAACATCTTCATTAGTAGTGGCGAAACCAGGAATTTTTCCTGGGGGCCTCCATGTAAAAAAAAAGAAAAAAAAATTTCTTGGGGGCCATATGTAAAAAAAACACAAAATTCTCCATAACATATGGAGTTTCCCAAAATTTCCCCCACTCCTGGCCACACCCCCTACCTTTGTTCCACCCATGTTCATTAGTCATGATTCTAGATAACCTCAAACTCCTCTAGGAATAAAGCCCTCAAAATTTCCTTTGACCAAACCTTCATAGCTAAATCTCCCCTACCTTCCCAACATAGTCACGGGAAGCCAAATCTGATTATTCGTGAACCCAAGATTTCCTGATCTTCAATCAAACATGATTCACTTACTGTTGTTCGTGAAAATCCACCATAGAGGTCTTCAATCCGTTTCGAGTATTCTCAATACCAAGGAGCAGAAAAAAATTAAAGTGCAAAGAGGTGCAACCTTTATTGAAATGGATGCAAATAACCAAGCGGAATCAGCCATACCATTACAAGAACATATACTGTTTCTAGAGACTGATAGAACCCTAAATCTAATATTACATCTCACCAACTAGATAGTCTCGTTAAAATCCATAATTAGTAGTCCTAAAATCCCTGATACAATCTTCGTGAATAACTCAAATATGGAAAGGAAAATATGAGAAAGGAACCATGGAAGCTTGGTGACGTCTACATTGATTTGTTCTTTGAAACCCAGCCACTGAGCTTATCTCAATCATATCCCATCATCACTAGAGATTCCTAATAGCAATAAAATAGGAATGAATATGGAGCAAATATCAACTCAAATTAAGAGAGTGTGCACAGCTGATCTTCCTTTATTGATCTTGGAGGCCCCACTTGATAGTTGTTGCAACCAACCTGCCGTTGCCTCCTCTTTAGTCTACTCACAGGCACATTACAAAAGGAAAGACATACAGTAAAGGAAAGAAGTGTTTTTAAATTACAGAAAGCTTATCATGCAGTAGGCTGGATGTCCTGCGGATATGATCATGAGGGGCTGTGAACTCCAAATGCTGGCCCAGTTGGACCAGCCACTTATTCCAGATGGTAAAACAGCCCTGGGTGACCAGTTTGGGGCTGGTTGATCTCGAGTTGGGTCTGGTTCGGCCTGAGTTCATGTGGGCTTTATTTGGGTGAGCTGCAGTTTACTATCAATGGATAGTTCGGTTCTTTTTTACTCTTTTTTTTTGTCAGCTTGATTTGACTGTCTAAATAGAACTCTTAGGAGCTGTTTGGATCCCTATTTAGTTCTTCATCACATATTCAATCGATTTGGAATTTAATTTAGGCCCATTTCAACCAACCAACCCAGATTTGAGCCCCTCTTCTTGATCGAGCCCTATCATGACCCGTAATTCGGGGCCCTGTCGGTTTCTGAATTGTGACTTATAAGCATCACGCACCATGCATAAATTAAATCAAAATCACATAAAGATTTAGGCATTCACCTAATTAAACCATTTTTCATTAAAGAATCCAATCTAAGCAATAAAGGAACGTTGTCCTATAAAACTGAAGAAGTCCAGTACATAACCAAGAGAAAGTGTAATACCTGGGATCCTGCTTTTGGGGGCTGGAGTATTTAATTATTACTATGTATTTTATTTATGATTTTATTTATAATATTTAATCCTTGTGGTAATGTAATGTTGGATATTAATTTGTGATAAGATAATTTCTTCCCCATCTTTAGTTTATTTAAATTAGTGGGACCCTTGACTTGTAGTTAGGAGACCTTTAGACTATGAGTAGTAAGAGAAGTCTTTAGAATCGGGTGGACTCAATACTTAGAAAGAAGAAGTAAGGAAGGATTCCTCATACGTACCCAATCCAGTTCTTGAAGCCACTGACCCTTAGTACCTTTATAAAGCATAAAGCTCTTGTAAACCTCCATAGGGCAATCTCTCTCTCTCTCTCTCTCTCTCTCTCTCTCCCCTTCCTCTCTTGCATATCACTTTGGATAAACCTAATATCTAGCCTAGCAACTTGAAGATAATAGAAGAATTAGTGTAGGAGTGCTTCTTGGATGACCTAGTCACTACCCTAAGTGAATCGAGCAATAGTTTTCTACACCAGTTGAGTAGAAATTCTCAATCTACTTGTTTATGCTTCCCAAATCTACAATTTTGTCTTTGGATTCTTTGTTTCATGATGAGTTTATGGATATGGATGTTGCTTGGGTTGATTTTTTGAAGTTTTGTATGTTGCTACAGTAACTGGCAACCTCTTTATATAAGCCTGTTGAGCTCGAAATCCTCACCCACACAATGTAAATTTTGCAAATCTGTGTAGTATTATAGATAGGATCTTTAGATGCCATTCCCAACTCTAATGGACCAGAGATTGTGGAAATCCCTAAGCAGAAACATGAATTTTCAGATCCCAGGTAGGCAAAATAGAGTTTTTCTAAATTCCCTGTGGGGCCCACATGTCCGACTTGATGGAATATCAGGTCTATCCATCTGAAGGTAGACCTATGGGTGATCTCAGGGGTCTAGGACCCATGTGGATTGGGCCTAGTTTGGCCCACCATCCACTTGACCCAAACACAGCAGGCGTACTTGAAGTTTTGGCCGCTTTGGATTCTTTGTTTTGAGTTCAGATTTTTTGTAAAGTTTCGAATAAGGGCCTGCTATTATGTATTATTGCATCTGAGTTGTTTGAGTGGTTTTTCTTGAGATAATTTCCTTGATAGAAATTGCAAAACAACCCCGATTATCTTTTGGATTTACTGCTGAACCCTTTATGGGCTGTTCACTTGAGTCCCAGTTATCTGTAAATTACAAATAAGGGACTGTGGTTCATGGTTATTAGAATTGAAAAGTGATTGGGTTGGTTACCTGAGTTCTTAACTTATATAAATTGCACTTAGGTCCCTGTTACTTGATTAGTTGTGATTTGAATTGTATTTGTGCATTAATGTGTATGCTATTTGGGGATTTGACATGCGTATTCTTTTGATGAGTTATGTAATTGGTCTTGGTATAAGTTGAGATTAGTTGTAAATTGAATGTGTTACCTCAAATCTGTAAATGGCGAGTATGTAATTGACCCTCACACGTCAGATACCTATTTTGATTCGGGCTGAGAAAAATTAAATCCACATAATGTGTGAGAGAATGATTATGGAACTTACCCATTACAGATGTTGAATGTCAGATTTTGGGCTAGGATGACTTGGTGGTTTTGGAGGAACTCTTTGGATACTCCTAGACCACTAGCAATGTATGGGATGGCATCCTCATACAAATGGCCAATTTTGGGAGGTTTGTTAGTTTTGGACATTGGACATAAGAGAGAGTCTCATGGATGACCATGTGTATTAAGAGTGAAAGCTATCGCATTCAACTAAACTAGAAGATTCACTTACCTAGTGTAGCTTATGGTTGCACAATTGATGTGCGGATGAGAATAGGTCATCCGCTATGCTCCCCTCTGGTGGTTATTTTCTTCCTCTTCACTAATCTCCTTGTCTTCTCCTTGATTCCAAGCAAACTCTCAATTTAGGGTTCTCTCTCAAGTGTAGAAAGAAAGAAAGAAAACTACTAGCAAATAAGAGGAGAAGGGAGCTTTGTACTTGTCGACCAAGACTTAGAGTTTTCATGGAATTCATGGGCACAATGAATCCTTCGTGCGCAAGTCTCTTTCGAGACTTAAGACGTGCACAACTTAAGTGAAAGTTGGGTCCCATATCATTTCTCTTCTATACCTTATTAATTCTATAATTAAAAGGGTCCCACCACTCTTGCTTATATTTGAAACATAACAACTTCAGATTCAAGGGTCCTACCCATGGTCCAAAATAATTACAAATTAAGTTTTGGGCCAATAATCCTCGGTCAAATAAATATCTTACATAAAATAAGGCAACCAATAATTTAATTAGGGTCTAGGGTATTGTAAGCCCCCCAGTTAGGATGGATTACAACACCTTTTGATCGCGGATCCGGGGCTACACCAATTTGGTATCAGAGGCGAATTCCAGTCACAGGGGAGAAAATCGTCCTTCCCGGAATTCCCCTCCCATTACCCTTCTCTTTCCCGTCAAACCTGCAATAGCTCTTAGTTAGTTGGGCCTGTGAACCGAACCCAATGGACCGGGTTGACATCTGGGTCAATCATTGTGCCAAGTGGCTTTCTTGGGCTGTACTGCATCAACTTGGCATAGCCCCGGATCCGTGATCAAAGATTAGTCCAATCTCTTAAGGGATTGATCGAATCCAAGAGGGATTACAGCCCTAAGGCACACTCACAATCATAAAACACACCATAACTACTGAAGAAAACTTAGGGGATGTTTGGATAAATGTATAATATAATATCAACATATTTAAATATCATAAGATTTTGTTATTATAGAACAAAGTAGTGTCATTATTATATTGTGTCACTTGCGGTGTTTGGACCATTGAAGTGTTTGGCAATTTATAAAAAACTCACAAGATGATATATCGAATAAAAAATGGAGAGAAAGTAATCAATTGACCCAAAAGCAGGACCTGCTAATTAGTAATCACATGCATTAATAATCATGGTAGGACCCATCTGTTATTAAAAAAAATCACAGGATTAAATGTTAAAACCATGAGATCCCAACAATTTTGTTTAATTAAGGCAAGTCCACCAAATGTTGGTAACCATAGTGTAATACATCTAATGGTGATTATAAAAATGGCCATATCTAGGGTTTTTTTTTTGGTAAAACCTTATCTAATACTAGATATCATTGATAAATCCATCTATGAGAAATCATTGCATTTGATATTAGTAATCATATTAATACTGGGAGAACTATCAAATAGTGGTACCCATTTAATGATGTCAAACTGATAATTGCAATCACATAATTCAATCTTGGTAATCAATATGAGACCTGGCTAATTTTGGTAGTATGGGACCCACGTAATATTGGTAATCACGATGAAAGCCCCCTAGTGTAACATTTGTAGGACCCACCTAATATTGATAATTAACAAAGGCTATGTAATTGTGATATATTTACAGGACCCCACATTAAATTTGTAGGCACTATGGGGCCAATCTAATATTGGGAGTCATAGATGCACTCTTATAAAAACCATTGATGTTAAAACTTATAGTGGGCCACTATAATCAAAGATTTTTTAACAAAAATATTATTTTATACAGCATATCCTTGAATAATCTAATATGAAGTTTTTTTTGAAAGAAAGTGAGATTTTAAAAGATACTTTCAAAATTATCCAAACACGTCCTTTTTAGGTGAATAGATTATATTCTAAACTAGTAGATAATATATCAAAATCTATTGAAATATCTCATTTCCAAATAGCCCCTTAGAAATCTTTAATTAACCGAAATAAGCATAAGCAACTACAATGAAGGACTCAACTATATATAGAGTATTATTTCTTAGCTACTAAGACTTCTAAATAAATTAGGAAGCTTCGAATCCTAACTAAAGAATAAAATAAAAATAGTTCCCTAATTGAACAAGGAAATAGAAATAGGATAAAAACAGAATGCCACAATAGCTCTCAGTCAATTGGGCCTGTGGACACCCAATGGACTAGGTTGACATCTGGGTCAATCACATAGGCCCAGTGGCTTTCTTGGGCCTGGTCTGTACTGCATCAGAAAACAAGAGTCAGCAAAAGTATCGTCCAACCAAACAAAAGTCACAATAACAATACTGATTTACAACTCAAGGAACATGATTCCCACACGCAAAAATGAAAGAAAACAACAAATCCAGAACAGTTAAGGGAAAAAAAAACTAACACTACATTAAAGGGATCAAGAAAGTGTGGATTAAAAGTATCATTCTATCATTTTCTCAGCGCAATGTCACAGTGCATATCTTAAAGAGAAGCTAATTCGTTTAAAAAAAGAAAGAAAGAAAAGGGAGAGAACTTATTTGATGTAGGAGATGATGTTTCATGGTTAGGCAAATTTAAATTCCAATTTTATTAATTAATTTATTTTAATGTAGTTAAAACTGTCTGTCCTGGATTTGGGCTAGTAAGTTTTTTTGCAAGGTTGAGTTTGGGGATGACATTTGAAATGTAGGGCTAGGCTGTGCTGGACCTAATTTTGAGGTCAGTTATAAATGGGCTTGGCCTATTTACACACTGATCTTGTCCATTGACACCATTGCGAGGGGATTTTTGGACTAGCCATCAACTTAGAAACAACCATCGTATGTTGCTAGCCTTCTGAATCTGATCGAAGGCAATGAAACAAATCGTTGGAATAGAAACCAACAAAGGACTTGGAATCACCACCTTTGATTAGACTGCCATCCATGTTGGACTTGTCTGATCTTAGGTGGATGTCTAATCCACAAATCCCTCTTTTAGTTGGTTGGGCCAATGGGCCTCATGAACATACCACACATTTCCTTCTGACAATCATCAGATCATTACGCATAAAAGTTGGGCTATCCTTTCTGGTGAATTAATACACACGGGTCTGTAAAATTCTGACGTTGTGATGTAGTGAGATCCAAGAAGAAGTGGGCCCCTCATGGACCCCACCAAGAATGATTTACTTTCTTGAAATAGTTTATTAATTTTAGTAATTTGATATTTTAGTGATTTGATTTACTTAGAGATTTTAGTGAGAGATTTTAGGGAGTGATTTTAGGAATCACTGAATAATAGTAGTTTCTTTATTTAGACCATTCCTCTATTATAAATAGAGAGGGATGCTTGATTGTAAGGCAAGCTATAATTTTAATAAAAGTTCAGAATTGTTCTTGTGAGTTCGCCTTTGGGGTATTTCCCCTAAGTGATCTTAGGGTTTTGAGTCTTAGGGCTCGATCTCACCGTCGAAGGTGTAGATCTTCACCGTGGCCTCCGGGCTATGCCATCAATTGGTATCAGAGCGAAGATCCAATCTTGGATCGCCGTCCGATCGCCGATTCGAGGTAACCGCTGATCTCTGTGATTTCACTGTTATCGTTCACTGCATCCACCCGTTCATCACCATCACAACCCATCACCACTCCTGCAGCACCACCCTCAACAAGGTCTCCACATCTTCCATCTCCCTAAGCCACCCCACCAAATCTTCCTGTTGCACCCTGTCCCTCCATCGAACACATTGAATCCCCACCCCCACCTTTCAGGAACACCAGCCATCCAAAGCCCCCTCATTGCCCATAACTGAAGCCAAATCCAACCCATCTGAACCCCAAAAGAGCCCTACTCCTCTCAACCGAAACCCAATCTCTGTCCCCGACTCCACCACCCAACCAAATCAAAACCTACAGGCCCTAAACCCTAATTTTCCCAAACCATAAAACTCCCAAATCAGAACCTAACCTAGCCAACCGAACCCTTGCACTGCTCCCCCAGCCAATCGAACCCAACTCCCCAAGTCCCTGCCAAAAAAAAAAAAAGAACCGGAGAAGAAAAGGTCGAAAGGAGAAGAAGAAAGAAGAGAAACCAGCAGAGAAAAAAAAAGAAAAGAAAAGAACAAAAACAAAACAGAGAGCGGAAGAAGAGTAAAATAGCAGAAGAGAAGAGAGAAGGAGAAACAGTTGCAGAAATTATACCTGGCACTTGTCGATTGTACCTCCAGTGCTCGTTTCCGACCGTCAACAGCAGCAAGGCAACATCCAATAGCGCAAGCACCACTGCTGCCTCCATCGCCTAGCACTCTCATTTCTCCAAGTCGAGCAGTTGAATAACAAGTCAGAGCCTGACTTTTTCGATTCTTTTACTGCACGAAGTACAATATAGAACCTGCACTGTAGCAGGGTATTTCTTCACAGGTACTGTTCCCAGGCAAAACCGAGCCCAGTTTACTGATTTGGGCCTGAGTTGCAACTAGGCCTAACCTGAGTTTAGGTCTGACCTGAGCTTCAACCTGAATCCAGCCCACTTGCAGAAAACTCAACTAGGCCTCCCAATTTGGCCTGACCTTTTGGCAGTTTGGGCCTGATCCGAGTCCAGGCCCAACCCGACCCAGTCCACCAGTTTAAAAAAAAAATGTGCAGAAATTTTCATTATTA
Organism: Umbellularia californica; assembly: GCA_028538565.1. Classification (NCBI taxonomy): domain Eukaryota; kingdom Viridiplantae; phylum Streptophyta; class Magnoliopsida; order Laurales; family Lauraceae; genus Umbellularia; species Umbellularia californica. The sequence goes on from JAPQWN010000002.1 coordinate 26,016,547, forward strand.
ATTCAAGTCACCATGAAACTTTTTGGGAGCCCCATTAAAATTCAAAGAATTCTATATCGGCGCAAATATGGCAATTGGTATTTTGAAAATGAATTCTGTTTTGAAGAATTTCTCGACTTGATGCAAAAAAATTGGACAGTTGATGAATACACCCGCCACTTTCGAGAGTTGTATGAGATATGCGAATTGGAGGAAAATAAGAGACATGATTTAGCTTGTTATGTCCAAGGCTTGAGACCAGATATCTTGGAACATATGAATTATTGCAAAACCAATCAAGATGCAAACTTAGAAGCCATCCGTGTTGAGCGCATGCTTCGAAAGTCTCGCAATCAACAATGTAGACAAAGAGCTCATATTGTGGAAAGACATTTTGCAGGAGAAGAAAATCCTACTCTTGTCATTCGCAGACTCCTCAATACCAATGAAGAAGAGGAAGAAGAATGGAAACATGCTAAGAAATTTCACACGCGGGTGATAGTCGTTGACATAGCTGTTAATGTGGTTATTGACAATGATAGTGCAATTAATTTTGTCGCACAAGAGGTTATTGACAAGCTTCATTTGCCAACTGAGAAGCTTCTTAAGCCCTACCAAGTCACATGGTCTAATGGTCATGTCATTCCCGTGACTCACAGATGTTTGGTATCTTTTAAGCTTGGCGGCTATGAAGATCAGATTTGGTGTGATGTGATCCATATGAATATTGCTCATATCCTTTTTGGTCGTCCATGGATTTTTGATCGGAAAGTGCATCATGATATAGAGGCAAACACATATACCCTTTTCAGGAATGGCAGATGGCATAGACTTATGCCACTGACATCAACATCTCAGTCGTCGTCTACACCTTCAACAGAAGCGCCACAAAAGGAGCACAAACTTGAAAAAGTAGTCATGATTGCACCAAAAGAGCTGATTTCGAACAACAAAGATGACATTGTAGAGCTAGTTAATGGCCATGATGATTTCGTGGGTACACCCAATATTGGTCATCCTAATGTCAGTAAAGAGCTCCAAATGGTTGAGGAAGAGCAAAGACAAACATATATTGAAGACTCTACCCAACTTAGCAAGAAGATTGAACATCCGTTGGATCCAATTGTCCTGTTCCTTCCAGAAAATTCAATTGGGTCTTCAAAAATCCAGTCGATTGTTCCAGTAGTTTCACAAGAAGATCAAGTTGATGTAGTCCCTCACATTGATTTCATCTTCAGGGATGATCAACAATGGAAGCTTGAAGATTGCTCCCAGATATGGCAGATTTTACAGTTGCAGTCTCTCATAGGAAAAGCGCAAGCTCGCACTCAATGCAGATAGCAGAAAAAGCGCCGCTTCCGAACTACTTTTAAATGGTCGAACACATTGCGTCAAACTCCCACGCCATGCCATGTAGATGCAACTCAAAAGAAAAAAAGAACATTTGTGCGCTTACTTTTCGACCCAGGCGGACATTTTCCGAACTTGTGGTCGGATTTTCTCCTGTGTTATCAACTTTTCAACTCGCCGGAGTCGAGTTCTTCCAAGAGGGGGAGAGTTGATGCAGTGAGATCCAAGAAGAAGTGGGCCCCTCATGGACCCCACCAAGAATGATTTACTTTCTTGAAATAGTTTATTAATTTTAGTAATTTGATATTTTAGTGATTTGATTTACTTAGAGATTTTAGCTAGAGATTTTAGGGAGTGATTTTAGGAATCACTGAATAATAGTAGTTTCTTTATTTAGACCATTCCTCTATTATAAATAGAGAGGGATGCTTGATTGTAAGGCAAGCTATAATTTTAATGAAAGTTCAGAATTGTTCTTGTGAGTTCGCCTTTGGGGTATTTCCCCTAAGTGATCTTAGGGTTTTGAGTCTTAGGGCTCGATCTCACTGTCGGAGGTGTAGATCTTCACCATGGCCTTCAGGCTACGCCATCACATTGTAGTCACTAAATATGTTCTTTGGAAAATGAAGAAAAGAAACACCTTTGGCAGTTCATGAAGTTCTCTTTATATTAAAGATGTGTATAAGTATCCTTTATTTGCGTGGATTTGTGGATTCTTTGGAAGGAATATTCATCCATTTTTCATCAAGTCACTGCTTTTGCTTCTTTTTGCATGATATTCTAGTTTTCCTTTTATTTTTTGGTCTTCTGTTTGATTCTATCTTGCTATCTCATTATTTTACTGCGCTTATTTTAGTATATTTCTGGATGTTTCAAGACATTGTTTTGTCTTCCTGGTTAACCGTGATTTCTCATTATTTTATGATTATTCTTCTTACATGTTTATTATGATTGAATGTGATTTTTTTATGCAGCTTGAGAGTATTTTCTTTTGCTGGGATAGTAGGGATTTGCATCCTTCTTCCAATAAATTATTTGGGAGACCAACTAAATGGTATTGACTTCTCTGATCTTCAAAGCAAGTCTTTGGATGTCTTCAGCGTTTCAAATGTGAAGAATGGTTCCAAATGGTATTGTACAGCCAGACCTTTTTTCTTGTGTTCATCTTAAAGGATGAATTTCAGCACATAATCAAACTAAAGTTGTTACCTTGAAGCTAAGAAGCAGTGTGCAAAGTTGCTAATGACATTTTCTAGCATCTAATTTAGAATTTTATGCATTTCTTAATTCTCTGTAATATCGAGTGCTTACATCTCATAATTGAATAGAACCATCATTTTATCCATAGTTATGCAATTTAAATTTCTTTTGCCCTACCTTTTGTGCTTAAAATCTAAAAAAGCTTTGTTTTTATTGTAAGTCCACTTTTAGTTACATACTGTCAAGAAAAAGACTTTCATCCTTAAAAAAAATGTGAGGGAGCACACTAATAGCGGTAAATAGCATTTCTTTCTAGCAATTGAGTAATGAAACATGATAATCCTAGGATTTGAGTAGGCTGTGCCTTTGTCTTAATTCTTATAATATTCAAAAGCCATAGAAGAATGGGACTTTTTTTCTATAATTTTCCTGTGCTCTCAAGGAGCATCATGTTAGAACTAGACTGGATATTTTTTTGTTTTCATAAGTACCACCATATGATGCCATTATTTTTAGGATGTTAATATCTTGTAATTATTTAATATTTCTTGCAATCATTGATGTAATCCTTGATTCTGTCTTTATGAGATTATAAGGGCTCTCCAACACGGAAACAAGCTTTATTCAATGAGCTCTAGACTTCTTGTTGGAAAATTTGGTATCAGAGTGGTTTAACAACCTAGCTTTCTTCTTTTTATCCTTGAACCTCTCTTTCTACAGACAAACACTCACATACACACATATCTTTCTCTTTTTGACATGCTTCACTAGATTGAGAAGTATTTCACAAGCCCTCTCATGATCTAGTCTTTAAAATCCTAGCCATGCTGGTGCAACATCGGATCTGTGATTGAATAGATCAACGCCTTAGATGGGGTTGATTGAATCCAACGAAGGGATTCCAGCAATCAACACACAAAATAATGGAAGACACCATTATTGAAGAAAAATTTGGAGATTTGATTGATGATAAGCATGAGTTTACAATGAGGCTTTTCCATCTATATATAAAGAGTAGGATCGATCATCTTTCTTGCTTAGAGACTAAGACTTTTCTAACATTGAAGAATTCTAAATAAAAGAGGAAACTTAAATAGTAGCAATCATAATCAAACAAGGATAGATATAAAAATAGGATAGAAATAGAAATAGATGCGATAGTAGCTCTAGGTCAACTCCAATGGACCCGGTTGACCCATGGGTCAATGGGTTGGCCCAGCTGATCTGTGTGTGATTTGTACTGCATCAACTCTCCATGGTTTGGAAAAACTCGACTCCACTAGTTATAGCTTGATGATATTCAGAGATTCGGATTCAAGCACTAAAAGTTGGTAGTGATAATCCATGTAGCATTGGATAACGGACAGTTCTGCTAACATAGAAGGAATTTATGGAATCCTCTTTGACAGGTAGAGCCAAACTGATAATTAAGAAAATCAATGATTTTGTCAACAGTTGGATGTGATGCTAATAATGCAATGGCCATTTCTCGAAATCGTTATCATTGTCATGTCCATGGTAGAGTAGGAGATTTGCAACATTTGAAGGTTGGGCTGATGCTGAGACTTGATGGAAAATCTAGGGAATAGGCATTAGAGCTAAGTTTATTTAAAACTTTGAAAGGATCTGCATTGCGTGGATGTAACTTCTTATTAGTTCCCGATGGTAACTGTTCCGGATGGATAAATACCATAACCCTATCTCCTTCAAAAAACTTGATGAAATGATGACGCTTGTTTGCATGATTCTTATAGCTGTCATTGCTAACGGCTATATGTCGATGGATCTTATCATGTCCTGTTGCATGTGTTTGATGAAGTTATCTGTTTTAGCACTCGGTCGTGCATCAGCAGGTAAGGGCACAAGATCAATAGGTAGTTGCAGCCAGACACCTGTTATTGCTTCAAAGGGTAAAATGCGAATGGAATGATTGACCAAATTGTTGAAAGCAAATTCAGCCATGGGAAAAACTTGATCTATGTTGTAATATGGTAACTGACGAGGCATCACAACAGCTGCCTAAGACTTCGATTAACCACCTTTGTTTGCCCATGTTGATATCTTCCCATTAATGCAGAATGGATGGGAGATGCGAGGTAAGCAATGATAGAAATGGAGAGACGGGAAAGATTTGGGCTTTCACCAAATTCCGATCCGGAGGCGTTAGTAACTTGGGCTCTCACTGAACTCCAAAGTAGGAGGCATTAGAGATTTCGAGAAGGAGAACTAGAAGAACTCTCAATTTCATTATTCATTAACCATTCTAATGAGCCAAAGAGGCTTTACATCATTATATAGGAAAAGAAACAACCCTAGGACTAATCTCGACCATCCAAACACATTGATGGTTAGGATTAAAACATCATATTAAAATATTTTAAAACATAATTAAAAGCTCTAAATAATATAAAAATAACATAAAATGAATGGGTTGGGCCCAAAGGTTCGGTCAAGATAGACAAATGGGCTAGGCCCATTGGTGGGTTGACTCATGGGGACCATGGGTTTGTTCAGCACCAGATCCTCTCCTTCTTAAAGTGAAATCGACCTCGAATTCTGTACATGTCCTCCAGGATCAAAAGTCAACTGTATTAACTTTTGATTTACCACTTGATCCTTGGTGTCTGTGCCTAATTTGAAGGCTTGGCGCACTCTTCTTGACTTTGATACGGTATGCCACCTAAAAGTAGGAGGGACGCAATGCTTCTTCTGATTTTGGAATTCAACTTGGATGTGACATCTAACCATTAGATGCATTAGTCTTTGAATTTCAACTGGCTGCATACAATCTACTAATATGAATGAGCGATCTTCAAAGATGAAATCAATATGTGGAACCTTAATAATTTGATCTTCATTCGAAACTTCTTGACCACTATCTCTCTGTTGATGATTGAGTTGACTTTTCCGGAGGTGGTTCTACATTCATGTCTATCGTAGTTTCAGTTTGCTTGCTAACTATCTCTTCAACTTTCTTTGTTGCTTGCATCTGTTGATCAACACTGTCCAAAGAAGGCAATTCGAAGACAACTGCAGTGATGGAAGCTTCTGGATTTTGTACTTGCATCTCAATGTTCATATTACACCCATGGTGATCTCCATTATCATCATGGGAGCTCTCAATTTTCTCAATTCGGGCATTGATTTTCTCATATTGCTCTTTCTGTTCCTGTTGTAAAGCAATCATTGTGCAATCATGTCTTGCATTTGCTTGGCAAATTGTTCTAAGGTAGCATTGAATTTGGGAGGAGTCTTGAATCGGCTTCTCAATGCCAGTCTTGATTTCATTTGCCACAGTCTCCACAATATGTGCTTTTGGGGATTGTTGAAATTTTCCTGCTAGAGGCTTGGAGATTTCCATATGAGACCGATTAAGCATGCGCTGAACATGAATTGCTTCTCTACGTGCTTCATTCTTGGTCTTGCAATCTTTCATGTTTTCCAATATGCTTGGCCTCAGACCTATTAGAAATCTAAGTAAATAATGTTGTTTATCCTCTTCTAATCTACATGCTCTTTGCAACCATGAAAATTGTTCGAAATACTCGTAAATTGTCAATCCTCATTTTCTCAATTTATGAAATTGCTCAAAGGAGGTTTCATTCTCATAATACCATGATCCATATTTATTTTTATATATAACCCTTTGAAGTTGATCATTGCAGTCATCTTTTTGTAACCTCATTTTGACTTGATGCAAAAGGAATTTCAAATTTAATGCTCATAAAATATTCCTCTAACCTTATGTGCAGACGAATCGACGATCGGATTTCAGATGGACCAGAGATCACTGATTGAAGATGAATGGGTGATATTTACTTGAAGTTGCCCCCCCAGACCGTGGCTCTGAACAAAGGGATGGGTTGGGCTGGCGACACAATCGGGGTTGCAATATGTTTTTTTAATTGCAATTCGAATTTGGGTCTAACCTGAACTTAGGCCCACTAAATAGGCTCGTTATGTGTCGAGGGGAACTCGTGCCAAAGGGGAACGAACGGGCTCCATCGTTTTGCTTCGGATCTTGCGCAGTTATGGGCTTTCAGCCTTTTTTTTTTTTTTGGTATTGTGTCTTCGATGAAGAAGGGATAGAGGGTGATGGAGATGCTCGGGTGTTGGGGGTTGGGCCGCTGTGGTGCAAGTCCTGACAAAAGCAGAGGTGACAAAGGCGAGGTCGGGTGTTGCTGCGACGACAACGGTGATTGATGCAATCTCGGCGACGATGGAGGTGTAACCTGCTGGTGATGGAATTGACAATGCTTGTCTCTCCTTTATCTTTTCCTCCGTTTCCCTTTTCTTTTCGATTGTCGTTTTCTCTGTTTTTTTTTTCCTCCGGCTTGGGGTTTTGGGAGGATGTAGGGAATTCGAGGGGTGGGGTCTCGGCAAGGTATCAAGGATTGGGATTTGAACTAGGGCTCCGTTTGGGCCTGGGAATTTTGGGAAAGGTTTGGGATTTTGAAAATTAGGGCTTTGAATGAAGAGGATTTAGGGATTTAGGTTTTCAAATTTGGGTAATTTAGGGATTTGGGTTCAATATTTGGCCATAGGGAATCTGGGATCTGTAAGTTCAAAATTTTGGGGATTTTGAAATCAGGATTTCCAAATATGAGGAAAGTTGGGGCTGTTGGAACGTGCGGCTATTGGGTTTTGGACAGATTGATATTCAGTTGATGGTTTGGGGGCTCCGGGTGGTGATGGATCTTGAGAAGGAAGCTCTCGGTGGTAGGGATATTATAGGGAAGTGGCTGGGGTTTGTAGGTTTCAACACTACATGATCGATGATGTTTTGATGGAGCGGCTGGTGCGGGAATGGATTTTGAGGGTTGATTCCTAAGGGATATGGTGTTGGTGATGGTCCGACAAGGTTGTTGGAATGCCGAATCTCGAATCCGGGTGAATCGATCTTCCACTATGATACCAATTAATGTGGAATGGAGAGGAGATGTGAGGCGGGCAATGATAGAAATGGAGAGACGGGAAAGATTTGGGCTCTCACCGAACTCCTTTCCATAGGTGTTGGTAACTTGGCCTCTCACCGAACTCCTAAGCAGGAGACATTAGAGATCTCAAGAAGGAGAACTAGAAGAACTCTCAATTTCATTATTCATTAACCATTTTAATTAGCCAAAGAGGCTTTACATCATTATATAGGAAAAGAAACAACCCAAGGACTAATCTGGACCATCCAAACACATTGATGGCCAGGATTAAAACATCCTACTAAAATAATTTAAAACGTAATTAAAAGCTCTAAATAATGTAAAAATAACATAAGATGAATGGGTTGGGCCTAAAGGCTTGGTCAAGACATATGGGCTGTGCCCATTGGCGCTGCGACCCATGGAGACCATGGGTCTGTTCTACATCACCCATGGTGCATGAGGAATCGGCAGTGGTTGATATAACCCTATATTCTTTTTGTTCCCCTTGGCCAATTGATGAGTGCAAAATCTTTCACAAATGCTGATAACATTAGTCTTCATGTGCGGCCAATAGTATTGACACCCACAAGAGCAAGGCTGCAAGGGTCTTGTCAGAACTCAAATGTCCACTACTGCCTCTTGAATGTAATTCTCAAACAACATGTTCTCGAATAAAAGTGTCAGGTAGGCAAAGTTGAGTACCTTTGAATAAGAAACCATCATGTATAATGAAATGTGGTTGCTTTCCTTGCCCACCATTAAGAAGATCTGTATAGATAGTGTTGAATTCTTCATCTAAGTACTCTTGATTGGTTTGCTTGAAACCTAATACACCGACCATCATAGCTGTTACGAGGTGTATTCGACATCTCAATGCATCATCTACCGGATTGTCTTCTCCAGCTTTGCGTCAGAGATTGAATGTGAACTCTTGATGATAAGTGCTCCACTTAGTACGGTTTGCACTTTTTTTTGCTGGGACTGAAGATGTCTCGAGGCTCCATGATCAGAGTATAGGACATAGTCTTTCCTGATCAGATAACACCTCCACTGTTGGAGTGCTTGCGCTATGACGTAGAACTCCAGGTCATGAGGAGAGTAGCGTTTCCTGGCATTAGAGAGTTTCTCACTGAAGATACCCACTGAACAAACCTTATTTTCTTTAGTTGTACAACTGGTTTCTTTGAGCCTACCTTGATAGAGAACCAGACTATTAATCATAATAAACATCAAGGTCATTATTATAATATTTATCATAACAACAACAACAACAAAAAATAATAATAATACGCATCCAAATAGAATATTCTTTATATTGTCACAAAATAGGATATACAGATAAATATCCAACAAGTCTAATATTCCCAGAAATCCAAGAAAAATCAACTAAATTAAATATAGAAAATATTAGATAATATTCTAGCCCGTATAAAAGGGTCTGGGGTATTACACAATCTAATCAACCTAATCTAATAAAATACAATAGATCTTTCTACATACACACATGCTATTGCACATGGGAGTTAGGACCACTAATTGGTGCTCATTATATCTGCATTCAGAAGGGCATGCAGGTCAATCTGCATGTGTCCAACTACTGTGCTATTGCAGCCACTCAATTACATTGAGCTTAAATAGTGCTCAAGATGCTATTTCACCATATTCTCACAAAGCTTCTGAATTGCTACTCCATGCATTGCAAAAAGATATACTTGTTCTTATTCGAGATTGTCGTTGTTCTCCTAGGATACTTGACTAGCAATACTTTTGTACATTTATCTTAATTGTTATGGACAGTTCTTTTGTCCTAGATAAATCCAATTTATTACATTTATCTGCAATTCACATTTCACACGACTTTGTCATTTCTTTACATCAACATTCAGATACACAACCTACTTGTTGGTGTCACATTGGACAACTTTTGCGCTTACCATGCGTGCTTGGTTTTAGTTCTTGACTTGGTTTCTCCACATTTTAGATCTCCTTTTGAGTTGCTCCTGCTTGCATATCCCATCATTTTGAAACTATTATAGTGCATCGTATCTTTTATGAATTTGGTGCACATGAATGCCTATTGGGCGTTTGATTCATTCTTAAACTCGTACTGAAATTTGAAGTATCATCTTTTCTATTTTATCCAAAGATCACATGGCCAGATAACTTGTTGTCATTAATTGTGCCATTTTTGCAGGTTATGGGTTCACTTCTGTGCTGCTTATCTTTTTAGTGGCTTCGTTTGCTTTCTTCTCTATCAAGTAAGTTTCTCTCTGGAAGCTTACTTTTTTTTTTAAGTTACTCTAGTGGCTACTGGCTACTTTTTAAGTAATAAGGTTTGTTTTCAAGGACTGGATCATCTATTTAATCTTTTCGGTTATTTATGGACACCATTGATAGAATAAATGACTCCATGTTTGACCTATCGCATATATATATATATATATATTGATAATGGAGGGTGCCCCAACTCTTTGGGCCAGACTAATCCCTACGGGCCCATGGGGAGCTGGGTAAATCCCCTGTGGCCCCAGTGTGGTAGCGCAATTTCGAACCCTCAACCTCCGGGAGCAAACCGTGGTCCTTGGCCAATTGAGCTACCCTTTGGGTTACCTATCGCATATTATTCTCACAGTCGTCTATTTGGTCTTGTCAGTTGCTTATGCACCCCATTAAGGCTTTCAATGATGTGCATCATGCAATTCCAGCCCAAAGATTTGTCTTTTTGAACGAGGTTTTAAAGATTAATTACAGATTGCAACTCGAAGTGAGCATCAAAGTGAACTAAATAGTGACTTGTAGTGTACATGCATAAAATTATAAAAAGAAGCACTTTAAAATAAGACATTTATGTATTGTCCATTTTTCGTCCATTACCATCAGCAAGCAACTTTATGAGCAACGTAACATGAAAATCATAAATTGTTGAGCAACACAATTCTACTCAGTTGATCAATTGGGCCATTTTATTCTATCATCATTCATTAACCTATAAAAAAAATCATCACTGCATTACAACCGAACATTGAAAAATGAATTTTTAAAAGGTAAATTGAAAAAGCAAATTAGAATCATTTAGTGTTGCCTCCAAAAAAAAAAAAAATGTGCAAGGGATCTAAGGAATCAATTGTTTCAAAGTTTGAATGAGGTTGTAAATATGTTGATGCTTGAAAGAGGTTGTAATGGCTCATTTCTTCCCACATAACTCTTAGAAAGAGAAGTAACTCGCTACACTATGATCACCTTGCTGGAATTCCCCTATTTTCAATTGCAGCTCTAGTTCATTGTGTAATTTTTCTTTTGAGAATTTGAAGTAGCCACACCATCTCATATACTATTGCTGTTTTAGAAAACATAAATCCGTGGGAAATAGATGATTCGAGTGATTCAACAAGGTAGGACATAATGATACTATCTTCTGCTTCCCAATCACCATGTGATGGCTCATCTTCTTATGGTGGTTTGATTTTTCCATTATTATATCCTACTTTTTACTCGCAAGGGTATTTTTAGCTGATTGAGACCACTAAAGATAATTTCCCATTAAAATCGACTTAGTTAACTTCGAAGAATTTCTTCAGTTGTTTCCTGATCTTCCATTAATTTGTGAATCTTGTGTTACACCACCCTTCATGCTACCTTCATAATATTGGCTTCCACACCATCAAAATTTAGTACCCAGCAAACAGATTCTCTTGCCTGAACTGGCAGATTGAAGGAGACGTGGGGAAAGATCACTTTAGTCTTTGACTAGGCAAAGCCTCTGCGTCTTACTGCACTCAGCAAATGGCAACAGTAACACAATGGTTATTTTGACTGTCCAAACAGTAACTATGCTTTATATGCTCCACAGTATAAACTAAGCAACCGGAAACTACTTAGATATGGTTTGGCCAAATAGCAGCTATGATTCATATGCTCCACAGCATAGATGAAACAACCAGTGACACTGCTGTGAAGTGGATTGGCCTACATCGACTATATGCTTCACTGCAAATCTGAACCAGTTATGCTGTACAACACTTCCAACAGGCATCAAACAACTCCTCTTAGTGGCCAGCTAGGTTTTCCATGCACCTGATTTCTCATACGAAGCAATATTCCCTAGCCAAACCCTTAAGATACAGAGGGATGAACAGCCTCTAATGGTGGGTTTAAATAATTTATGTAAGCACTATAAGAAACCCCATTTGTGAACCTTGCTTTCATACCAAATTAGAAAAGACCTATGATAACAGTGAAATATTAAAGAAGAACGTGAATGTGTAAGTGCTTTTAGAACATAGAAAGAAATAGAGAAGAGAAGAAATCAAGAAGAGAACAGAATGCCAAAAGAATTTTGGGCTCACAATACCCCTTATTTTATATCATAAAAAAATATAAAAATTTATGCTCTTTTCTAGTTATTTTATTAGTATGCCCTGAAGGTCCCTTGTAAACTATCTAAAATGTCAACTTGCACCAAGTGGCATCATTACATCAATATGTTTTTCAATGCTTGAAAGTTTCCTTTCTTTAGAAGATTAGACAAGAACATTTGAAAAAGGTTATATCCTTAGAGAAACTTTTTTGCACCTCCACACTATTTATATCCCTTTTGACAATTGGAATATCCTAACACAATGAAAACACTTTACAGCTTTGGCATCCAGTTTATTTTTCCAGATTATTTAGAAAATAAACAAAGCTAACACATCCAGAGATTTTTTGGTGGTACAGCAAACATTGATTCATTAGGTTTTAATTGAATGATTTCCTTCCCATTTAATGTCTTGGTAGGCATGCTGTTAAGAAGAATTGAATCTGTGAGGACAACATCCATCTGATACGATTTAACAGTCATCTCTATGAGGAGAGCACATGTCACCTCTAGGAGATGCCTATGCTTCCTTTCTGTCATACCATTCTATTAAGGGGTGTACAAACAGGTAGCCTAAGTTTCAATGTTCTAATAGATATTTCCGAAAGTCTAGAAAAACCTTCTTCCCATTTTCACCTGTAAGAACTTTAGTTTTTGTGTTGTACTGATTTAAGAACATCTTATGAAATGTGGAATAGTCCTCAATCCTCATCCTTGTACATCTAGAACAATCATCAATAAATGACACAGTAGTAGTAAAAAATAGAAGTGTTTTGAACTCTAGAAGAACCCCATACCTCAAGAGTGTATTAAAGAGAGAGGCTCGATTGAACTTTTATTCATACTCTTAGGTTTAGAGGATCTGGCGTGTCTGGTAAGCTGACAAGTCTCTCCTTGAAGACTAATATTCTTTTGTAGTAGAAAGTAATGAGGGAAGCAGCTGTTTGAAATTTGATAAGGGTCTGTGACCTAAACGATGATGCCAATACATAGCCTGATCCATAGTTGAGTTATCCTTCTCCCAGATTGAACAATTGAAAGAGTGTTACCCTCGGACTATTTAGTTATAGTCCTCTACTTTCAATATTACGACCAAGTTTTTGTCTAGTCCGGCAATTGGGCAACATGGTTTGTGGGTAAAAGGTAACACTACTGTATAAGGACTTCTAACAGACAACATATTAGTAAACAACACATAAAGAACATAGGATAAGGGATGAGATGGAGAAATACTGACATTCCCTTTTCTTGCAACATGAGTAAGTGTAACGTTGGCAATACTGACTTGATTAAAATTATGTGCAGGAGAATGGCACATGAAGGGAGAACTCAATCCAGTCATATGATCTATGGAACCATAGTCAATGATCCAGACTGAACTTGTAGAGCATGGTTCAAAATATACGTAGCGGCCGCTTCATCGGCCGTAGTGGTCGAGGCTGCTACGCTATTTTGAAAATAGTGGCGCTATGGTCTAAAACCTAGAGCCAATTGATTTTAATTTTACACATTGTTTTTCCTATTTTTTCTCCTCAATGGTCTTTCCTAAAGTTGTCTCTACCCCTATATGGTTTCAAATTACTAAGAAAATACAACATTGGTTGTTATACAAGATTCAAAAAATTTTATCACTTAAAAAATTCACATGCCACGTATCGCCCGCTATGTAGCTTTTTGGCTATTGGCTGCTATGCTTGCCGCAACTGCTATTTTGATCCCTATTGTAGAGTAAGAACATGATGTGAAAGAGTACGTATACCTGACTGACTATGAGGAAGTGAGCAAAGATGCCTCTTCATATGGTGAGAAAGCTCCTTTAATGTCTTGTTTGAGAGCCTTGACAGATTTTATCAAGAAACTCATGTTGCGGGACTCTTCTTGAGTGAGTTTAAAAGAAAGAAAGAAAAAAAAAATTCCTAAAACCAAATCTCTGTGGCTAGTGCCTCCGCTGTAGCCCCAATAAATCAACTTGAACTCAAGCCCATGACAACAGGATGGATTGGTTATACCACCCAACACTAGCAACAAAAATGCAAGTTATACTATAGAAGAGCCGAACACCAAAGGGACTACTATTGCTGTCTCAGCCCTAGAAATACGAGAAGTTTAGAAGAAAAAGGAGCTTGGGTGTCATTGTCAAGACACAAAAAACAGCCAAATATACTCGAATATTCTTCTGGTTGCTCCATACAGGATTTTATTTAAATTGAGATGTTATACTCTGAATAGTCAATAAAGGGACTGATTCAATCTACTCTCAGTACATTGAGGTAAACTGATTCACTGCTTTGGAAGATCACTACAAATTTATCTTTGATCATGCGATCAAGAAAATCCTCAAGTAGAAATTGTTGCTGGTGCGCAGTGCTTTTTTTTTTTTTGAACGAATGACCACCTGAATGCAATGACCCTAGGTGGGGCTTTAATCCTCCATAGTGTAGCCAACTGTGTCTGTGATGCCATTGCTCCTCTAGTCATGGATAAGAATAAAGAAGCAACTGAAAACAACCCATTTGTCCATATCCTTCTCTCTGTCCCATTTTTAGAATGAAAACTTTTCCTATCAGCGTCATAATCTCTTTAAATTGGGCCGCCTCCACCTCATTCAGGTTTCTTCTAAAAATGGGACCCCACACTACCTGATCGTCAATCTTCTTCTAGTAATCTATAACTTTGGCGCTTTGATTAGTAGCACAATTAAATAAGTTTGGAAAGGCGGTTGCTAAGGTTAAAAGCACTTCAGTGTTCACTGCACATAAAAGAAACTAACATTCACTGTAATGCTAACTGCAGTACCTTCATCGGCCAAGTACTTTTACTGGCATACCCTAATATCCCTACACTTTGAATGTAAAAAGGAAACTCAACTTCTGATGAAACAGATTTTGAGTACAGATTAACCAGTCTGTTATGAGTTCAAATTAATCAGATGAGATTATTATCTATCATCAGAATATCATCATACAGCAATGGATCCAAGTTTCAGAAAACAAAAGTTGCCTGACTGTTTTGTCCGGATCTTCATAAAATCTTGTATACTTCAAACCCTCTTCAAATCAGCCCACACAGATGAGAGGTGGCAAACCTGCTCTAAGATGTGTCACACTATGATACCCAGATACGTCAGGTCTACACCTTGGATATGGCAGGCACACAGATTTACACACAAAAGATGTAAGTGTCAGATATGATAAGACAGATACGTCACCTATTTTGAAGCATTTGTGTATCTCAATGCAAGCCCTAACCTTCTACCACTGAGATTATTAGGAAGAAGAAAAGAAGAGGCAGTTCCTGTGTACTTGTGTTACGTAATCCCCATATTCTTTTATTGAGAACTTAGTAATTACAAATTTCCTCTGACCTATCTCTTAAAAGGAAATTACAGAAACACCCAATGAACTAGAGAAGAAACAGAGTTACAACATCCCTATAATTAAAAGATATATTTCTCCACAGAATCGGCTCTACATTTCCATTATGTGGTTTATGTAATGGTAAGTCATTTTTTCTATGATCACCCCACTACTGATGTAGATGTGCACAAGGGTATGCATTTGTTATTTTTCTATAATCACCCAACTACTGACATAGATATGAGCACAAGGGTATGCATTTTTTATGGAGAACTTTAGAATCAATAGAGTGGTATTCTGCAGGAATATGAAAACATTTCTTCTAAGAGGCTTTCCTACTTCTACTTATCCAAGCCTCAGCCACATCAGTTTGCTATTCTAGTTCGTAGTATCCCGTTGTCGTCTGGGAGGAGCTTCGGTGACAGTGTTGAGAGCTTTTTCATGGAGTATCATTCATCTACCTACTTATCACATTGGGTTGTTCATCGTACAAACAAACTTCAGGGTCTCATTGTAAGAATTTTGTTTGAATTACTTTCTATTCTTTCTTTTCCACATTATGCGTACTTTTGGAAGTTGTATTTTCCGGGTTAGAGGATCCAGTGTATGGAGAACCTTGCTTTTTATAAAAGAAAAAAATGAAAAAAGAGGAGATACGTAAAATCCCAGGCCACTGCTTTAATTTTTGCTTGTTGAATGGACCTGATGTTTTTGTTGATCTGAGCCATTTATATGATTGTTACAATGATGTGCTATGCTATCCTTCACCATTGCTTTGGTTTTCTGTTTTCATAATTGGACTTGCTGTTTTCTGTTGATAAGACTGTTATGAAGATGGAATATGCAATCCTGGGCCTTGCTTTGGTTTTTTGTTTGTTTAGTTGGACTTGCTTTTTTATTGATAAGATTGTTAGAAATGGGAAGAAAGACAAAACTTAAAAAAGAAAAAGAGAGATATTTGATTGAAGAAGATTTTTCTTATTATTGCTGGGGTACAAATTTATGCAGTCATGTGGAGCTCTATGGGCACAGTTCAAAATATCGACCAATATGCTACGTATCGACTGTTATGAATGGGGTATCAGCTGCTACCAGTATGCTAATTTTGACGTGCTATCGATTTCAGCCTGTATCTCCAGTTTATTGTCATTCATCGGCCATATTGGCTGAGAATTTCATTTTATTGGCTGCTAGGCTATTCCAAGCATTGCTAGGAGATAAATTTTTGAATGGGATGTTGAGTAACTTATGATAGTTTACCCTCACATAATGCAATGAGAAGATAAAGGTCATAATCAGGTTGAGGAGGTTTTTCTGTAGGTATTTCCAAAACGCAATTCACTTGACTGCCTTGGGTCTAACTTATGTTGTATTGGTAGTAGGAACATGATATATTGATGCATTAGATAAAACTTGTATTGGACCTTCTCTCCCAAAACATGAGATGGCATGCAATTTTATCAAAAAGCTGCACTCAACATAACATCAGACTAACAAGGTTTATGAACATTCATCTCAAGCAACATAGCCCTTGTGACTTTCAGCAAATTTGCTATAATCTGAATAATTGAATTTATAATATTAGGCAATTGGGAAGTGCTTATTGAATTCTCTCCTTGTCTTGGACTCCAATCGAAGCCCTTTTTTTTTTTTGTCAAGCTCATGTGATGACGAAACTGTTACGACCCGGAATCCGGGGCCCATGAGTCCCGTGTCATCTTCAATGAGCATCATATTCACATGCATAAGTCACATCAAAACTGCATAATAACTTGAGCATTTACTGAAACAATCCCACTTATTTAAATAAAGGGATGAATCCAGATAATAAGAATCAATCCAATTAAACTTTGCAAATCCAAATTGAAAATCTTTAATGTTGACATTAAAGCTACTAGAAGAATGTAAAATCATTGCTCTAATAGAATTGGTGAGTCTCATCATCGCTCAACCTCAAATATCAAATCCTAGTGCTTCATCATTGGGTCCTTCTTGTAACTCTACATTCTGTTTACCTAGGATTGGGGCAAAATCCACATATTAGCATTATTGAGTGAATCAAATTCTAAGTCTGCGTGTGTGTGCAACAATATAAGAATACCCAAAATGTTAAATAACAATAATGGAATTCATTGTTAAGTCAAATTAAGGTTTATAATTCTAGTCAAATTAAGGTTTCTAATTCTAGCCTTAGGATAACCACCATACTGCATGGGCCTTATAACGGGCGGCACCCTTAACCATGGGGTGTGGCGTGTCAACCACGAGCTTCCAATGGGTGAGTCTCTACTAGTCCCAAATTGGAAATATCCAAGTATTGACATTGGGCTTATAAGTCAAACCCTGTGTTAACTCAACATTACGCGTTTTAAAGCCGTGAGGCCCTGGATCCCATAAGAACTCCGGAGTTAAAGTGTTCTCACATGGGAGCAGTACTGGGATAGTGGGATGGGTCACCACCTGAGAAGTCCTCACGTGCGCACGTGGGCCAAAACGAACAATATCATGCCGAGTTGGGTGGGGCTGTGACAATTGGTATCATAGCCAAGGATGGCTCTATTTTTGGTGGGGGAGAGTGAGAACTTGGTCCGGGCGGAACCCTTAACCATGGGGCGTGACGCAGCCAAGATCCACGATCGAACAATAGATCAATCTCCCGAAGGATTGTTCGAATCCAAAGATGGATTCCAGCCACTAGGGCACAAGCATAACCATGAAACAACTCATAAATTCATGATAACTCAGAGGAATTCTTGATTAATTGAAAATAAGCATACCTATTACAATTGAGGGCTTCTCTATTTATAATGTAATAAGGCTATTGAAACAGTAAACTGTAAGAAAATAGAAAACTACTAATTCTCATCAAATAACAAAACAAGAAACAATTCCTAATCAATCCTATGATAAATTTAGAATGCCACAGTAGCCTTTTAAGTCAATTTGGGCCTGTGGACTGAACCCAAAGGTTGGGTTGGATGGCTGGGCCTATCATGTGGGCCTAAGGCTTCTTTTGGACTTCTGTACTGCATCAGCTTTCTCTGGCTTGGAAGAACTCGACTCCGGTGAGTTAATTACTTGATAGAGCTCATAAAGATCTGGATTCAGACGCTGGAAGTCGGTAGCAATAATCCAGGTAGTATCGGAAACGGGCCGGTTTTGTCAATGAACAAGGAACTTCTAAAATCCTCCGCGACAAGTAGAACTAATTTGATCATCAAGAACATCGATGATTTTATCAGGCGGTGGAGCAGCTGGTAACGTAATGATTTGCTCATCAGAATTGTCCTCATTATCATGCCCACGATAGAGAGTTAAATCGGCAACATTGAATGTGGGGCTAATACTAATATCAGATGGCAATTCGAGAGTATATGCATTGGAACTGAGTTTCTTCAACACTTTGAATGGACCTGCATTTCTCGGATATAACTTTGTGTTTGCGCCTGGCGGTAACCTTTTTTCCGGATGAATATGGACCATAACCATGTCTCCTTTAGAAAACTCTAGGAAACGACGACGTTTGTCAGCATAAGCCTTGTAACTTTCATTGCTAGCGGCAATATGTCGTCGAACTTCATCATGTATTAGTTGCATGTGTTTGATGAAGTTATCGGCTTCAGCACTAGGGCGCCCTTCAAGAGGCAAGGGGACAAGATCCATAGATGAAGATCCAATTGGATTTCCAGCAGAAGGTGCTACCCCCCTCTATGTAGATAATGCAAGTGTAATTCGGATTACTGAAAATCTGATTTTCATGAACGCACTAAACACATCGAGGTTGATTGTCACTTCATACGTGATGAGTTTAAGCGTGATGTCATTAGCCTTCTGTATGTCTCCTCTAAGCTTCAAATTGTTGATATTTTTACTAAAGGTCTTCCATGACCACGCCATCAATTCTTGGTTGGCAAATTGATGCTCGTTGATTCTCCCGCAACAATTTGAGGGGGGGTGTTAATCAGGCCCACGACCCATGAAGGGATCCAGCCTAGTTCATCATATATCACATGGATTGCTTGGGTCAATGATACAGTTGTACATAATTGTTTATATTCTGTTTTAGTCATTGTTTCCATAACTTAGAATTGTAATTGATATACATACCTAGATTAGAGCCTTGATTAAGGCATGTAATGGTTATATATTGAGGAGGGATCTCCAAAGGAAGGGACACTGAAAATAATACAATCTTCTATTCTCACATTCTCTTCTCTGTGCTTTCCATTGTGAGAATGACAACCACGATCACCTGCGTCATCACCATCTCTTTCTCATCGAAGTGCAGAAGGAAAGAGTTCGAAATCATCCTCCTTTTAAGAAGTCTCACGTGCCTTATTTGTGACACATTCTGGGCCAAGCCTTACAGCTCATTTATTGAGTCCGCCTCTTGGGCTTGAGTTCAGATCAATCCGAATACAAAAATCTTAGCTTCAGGCCCTTCTAATTTCTCTAGGGCACAAAGATAGAGAGGCACATACACGTGCCTACATTACACGTGCGGCTCCCATTGAACTCAATTCTCTGTGTTGGGGTAGAAAGCTAAAGTAAGCTAACATGGGTCAAGTTTGACCTGACTTGCCAAAGTTGAAGCCCAATCCAACAGCATATTCAGAAATAGTGTTGACGACTTGATGCGACAGCAGTGCGGGACCAGCTACATAAACAGAGAGGCCTGCATTCATTGGCTCCTTTCAGCGCCACAACAGAGCCCATTTTCTGGGCCTGTGCTTCGGTCAAGCCCATACCTCCACCCAGGCGCACTAGCAGTCATAAGGATTTGGACTCATTGCTGACAACAGAACTGCGACAGCAAGTCCAAGTGTCTGAGATTAAAAGAACGGCTCAGATTTGTTTGGTAGATTCTAGATCCATCTGAACACCGTCATCAATCTGTCTTCTTATGCATATTGCAGGTAGTGAGATCTCCACATTTGGTCAGTCTGATTTTAATTTTGAAGGGCATTAAGATTTTCAATCCTTGCATCTAAGCAAATATGGAATTGCAACTTCTTGAAATCAAGAAAGGGCTTACCAATATGGAATTGCAACTTCCTGAAATCAAGAAAGGCCTTAAAAGGACGACATATGCTATCAAATATGGGGAAAGGTATTATGCAAATAAAGATTGCTTTGAGGAGTATCTTAATTTGACACAAGGGAAATTGTCCGTCGACGAACATGCCAATGAATTTGAAAGGCAACATTATTTATGTGAATTAGGAGATACATTTGATTTCAATCAATTTCTCAATGGTCTGCGACCAAGTATATTGAATAATATTTAAAAGGAATGGAAAGATGTGTCTTAAGCATTTTGGGAAACGATCCGTGTTGAGTGCTTGATAAAAAGCTATCGCCTCCGAAAAGCTAAGATGCAAGAAGAGAAGTCTCTGCAAACCACAGAAGTCCCTGTTGCGGAACCACTCATGGAGAATTCCTCAGATGAATCTGAAAAAAGGAACCCGAGTCATCGTTCTGACAATGTGGATAAGGTAGTGCATGTGGAACAAGAAAAAACAAATAATGAAGAAAACATCAAGAAGTCTAATCATCTAATGGATCCCATTGCAAGTACACCTCCAGAAAATCAAATTAAACCATCTGATGAAAAGGCCATTGATCAAGAGATTGCGAAAGAAGTTCAAGTCATTGCTAGTCCCCACACTAATTTTATGTTTGGGGATATGCAATTGATATTCGAAGATTGTGAGAAGCTGATGTGTATTCAAGAATTGACGCATCTAGTGGACATCGCACACATTCAAGATGAATTCCGATATCTGCAAATGCAATGCCTCCAATCTTCTTCGAAGTGGAGGAAACGATCGAGTCAAGCCTCCTAGCCATTCAAAGAAAATGATGATCAACCAGCAAATCGTAGGTGCATACGGTGGACTTTCGATCCTAGAGGACTTCTATTGAACTCGAGGTCGAGTTCTCTCCAAGAAGGGGAGAGTTGATGTAGGACAGACCCGTGGTCCCCATGGGTCGACCGGCCTTTGGGCCCAGCCCACCTATCTTTATCCTATTTCTAGATATTTTATTAAAAGTTGTGTGTTTTTTTAATAGATTTATGTCTTTTAATTGGATGTTTTAATCTTGGAAGTGTGTTTAGATGGCCATGATTAGTTTTAGGTTTCTCTTTTCTTATATATATATATGTGATTGTAAAGCCTTTTGGCTTCTTGGTTGATGATTAATGAAATTTCATTTGGGTGATTTTGGGGCTGCTCAAGTTATGTTTTCTTTCTCACCAGGGATGGGGAGTTTGCCGTGATGCCAATTTTCAAGCAGAAGCCTAACCTATCCCTTCCACCCTTCATCTTTACTCTTTACCCATCCGGCGTCTGGTACCCCGCTTCGCCTCACGTTAGGAGGTCAGGATGGGCTTGGAGATCTGATTTTCAGGTTTACATGGGTGTGGCAATGGTGTCCAGCAATTTGGGGATTTGGAGATATAGGGTTTTAGGGTTTCAGCCAGATGTGTTGGACATGGTTCTGTCAAATGGATTTTGGTACGGATGATGGTCGGCAATGGTGGTGGGTGATAAAGATTCGGGCAAAGGAAATGTTGGATTTGGTGACAATTAGGGTTTGGGATCTGGAGGGTGGAGAAACTGTTTCGATGGGTCATGGGGTTTGGAAGATGCGCCAGATTTGGATTTTGGCTGATGGCAGGGTCTAGCGAATGGTGATGGTGATGTTTGGTGGGGATGATGATTACTGATGATCGAAACCGTCTTGGATTGATCTTTGGCTCTGATACCAATTGATGCGGAGTTGGGTACTAGACACGGGGTGGGTAGAGATGGAGGGTGGAAGGGATAGGTTAGGCTTCCGCTTAAAAATAGGCCTTACATGAAACCCCCCATCACGAGCGAGAAAGAAGAGATAACTTGGGCAGCCCCAAAATCACCCGAATGAAATTTCATTAATCATCAACCGAGAAGCCAAAAGGCTTTACAATAATATATATATATATATGTATATAAGAAAGACGGGTCGACCCATGGGGACCAGGGGTCTGTCAGCATCATTGCTTTAATAAACAAGTACCCAGGTAAAAAAATAAAATCTATTCAGCTACTGCTCAGGTCACATGACCAAAGTTCAATCTTTTGATGTTCGCATGAACATATATCCAAGACTATCTTCAAACATCCACTGACAGCCGGGGAACACCATAAACTCATCTGTATTGCTGTAGGGGAGGTCATGGGACCCAAAATCTCTAATGCAAGACAGTACCACACAATTATCAAAGGGTCATAGATCCTGCTTGACGTACATGTGGTGTCAGGACCCAAAACTCAGATGTCTAAGTCTGACCTCGTTTTGGAGCTTGAAAGTAGGATTAAAATTCAATCAATAATATAAAGATGAAGTGGGAATAACAAATTGTTTTGCTCACCTGATAGCAGAGCTTAATTGAGAGTTTTAAAACTTAACTATGATAGTCCTTACCTATCTGGATATCAACAATTAACAAAATTCATGCACAATTCATGATGTCATGGGATGCAATGGATTTGAAATTTGTTTGGAAGATGTTTGATGAGATAGTGGTGAATAGATGAAGCATCGTGTGTTTATTTGAATTTTGCAAAATTATTTTGAATTTGGAAAACTGCAGAGTGTAAGGATATATGCTGCATGGGCCCACAACATATGACTCGGCATTCCAAGAGTGATGCTGATGTGTCCCTCACTCATGAAGAGGTCTGCTGCTTTAATATATATATATATATATATATATATTTATATTTATATATATAATGTCCCATGCAAGGATCAGTACAGAGAGGTTAGTAGGAAATAATCCTACATCTACTTCACTTGGAGTTATAATAATAATAATTTCAAGCACATTTGCATCATACATTTGCTAACTATAATTTTTAATGACTTTGCTAAGTATAATTAACAGGCATGGGATTGCACATAATTAGAAATAAACAGAAGCCGATGACATATTGCTTGAGTTATAATATCATGTAATAGAATAATTGCTGCAGTCCCGATTTGACACAATCAGACTTCTAGGCCCAAATAAATCAGATCAAACAAAATCCAGCAAATAGAGATGTCGCAGACAATTAGCAGAAAACTCAGAATTAAAATCTAAGCAAGGAACAATGCAGAAAACCTAGAAATCTGACCTTGAAGCCTTCCTCAATCACCAATAGCACACACGACCATGGGAGCGGGTAGAAATTAGAAAACAAAGCACTCTTGCTCTTATTTAAGCTCAAGACTGTTTTTCCCCAGTCCACACTAACAACATATATAACATGATAGAAAGACCTCAAAACCCTAGCAAACCTTCCATAATAGATTTGTACTGCGAGTAGGAGTCATAATCAAAGTTTCTAAATCAAACATAAGAAAAAATTACTAAGAAATAAAGAAAATAGCAAGATCTTCCATAATCTGGTTGTCCCGGACACTCTGTAGTAGATTCGATGTTGGCCCCACATGGACCATCCTTTGATATAGAGCTATGCATGGTCTGTTACAACACTCATGGTCGCCCCTGTGGTGCAAGTTTCCTTCAAGTTGGATCAGTTTTGACCTATCAAACAGATGCCCAAAAGAGACTGCACGTGACTGCCCAACTTCTGTATGACTGTAAAACTACAAAACAGCTCGTGCTTCTGTATATTCCCAAAACAGCCCCTGATATCCACCTGTAAACAGAACCTTGGACTGTTTGGGATTCAAATCTCGATCAATTTTTGTCGGGATCCTTGCAGGCCCTTGTGATATGCTCCATCCACGCCAAATATGCTTCAGCTAGTGCAATAATATGATCATCATCAAATTCTACCCCACACCTTTTACTTGTTTCGATTATTATCTGGTGGATCTGTCATGCTAACATTCTCTTCATCTGAAAAGAAATGTAATATGAGAATTAGAAAAGGGGGTTTTGGCTAAATAAAACCAGAAATCCAGCAATGGGTGCTAATCGACACCCCTAAGTAGGTAGTGCACAAACGCCAACTGTGGTATATACTATATACCCAGTCAACCATTGTCCTTCTTGTTCTAACCTGCTGTATGCATGGATTGATGGTTAATTCTGTTTATCTAGTGTACCAGTATCCTAACCACGATTTATTAATATCCTAACCATGAATTATTTTGATTCAATTTATTAAAGCCTGTTGAACACGCATTTATTTATCGTAACAGTAGGTCATTCAAAAATCCTGGAATGTTCATCTTGTTGAAGGGTGTACAAGTATCTGCATGGATTAAGTATTTCATCCCTTTCATATGTGTTCCAATTAATTTTTACTAAAATAATACCATCACTAACAGTAATGGGTTGCTCACAGGTTGGTGAGTCCCATATGGTTAAAAGGGCTAGCTTGGTGATGTAGCAATAGTGGGATTTAGATGAGACCTGTGTATAAATTAACTCATGAATCTATCCCTGTAATATACTAGTAAACTGTACATGTGTATCACTAATAAAAAAAATTATGTAGGTCGTCTGGATTTGAAGTTCTTATGATGCAATGTACAGGCATGTCAGCTGAACCTTTTATCAGGCTTGTACATGATGATGGACAATGTATATGAGCGGTAGACTATGTCTGAATTTTATCTGAGATGCTGTCCATAAATTCAGCCCACGTATATGGACTATATATAGTTATAAAATCCGATAACCTTTTTACTCGATGATTTTGATATGGTACGAGACTTGTAAGAACACCGACACAATGATACCTTAATGCAATTGGCACCACTGAGCTGTTCAAAACCCAACACAGCTCATGTGACAACAGTCATCTCTGGGTACCACACTGATGGCCATGGGCCCTGGGGGACTAAATTGACTAGGATGTCTGAGCCAACAATTCTGCTCTGTCAGTTAAGTTACACACATTAGGTGGGATATAGACTGATTCAAATAGATGTTTTGGGTGCTTTAGTTTGTTTGGAAAGTTCATGTGCATTCCTAATTCAATCAGCTTTAAGAGCTTTTGCCTTTTTTTCAAGAAGTAACCAAAAGGTAACTTTTTCAAGTAGATATGGATGTCTAAAGCAATTATTGTTATTTATTTATTAATAAGAAATCTGAAACTCACTCTATTGCCCCGTAAAGGGGTGTTAGATATCCCTTACCAGCTGAGCTATTGCTTGTGGCTACGTGTGTATTTGTGTTTGTCTTTACGTATGTGCGGTGTCTTTTCATTATCCTTTTGTATTTTTTTTTTCCCTCTAATAACAATGAGAAGACTCATACTCGCACACTATTTCCCCAGAAGGGGTGTTTGGCATCCCTTATCAGCTGTGTTACTGCTCGTCACTATGTGCGTGTATTTGTGTCCATCTTCAAGTGCTTGTGTTTGTCTCATTAGATTAGTACCATCTTCCACCTTTTAGTATGAGAGCAACACTAAGACCACCTTTTATTATAAAATTTTGCGTTATTTTGCTGCAATATACAAGTAACAGCATATAGCAGGTAAAAACCATGTGTATTTGTCTATGTATAATATTAAGTTCTCCACACAATCCAACTAATGCCTAAAATTTTGAGAAAAAAGTTCAGTTGTTTATGGGCTAATAACCCTATCTGTGACAATGGGTGAAAGTTACCGGACCTCACCTGTGTTGTGTAAGCCCCCAGCTTTACAAGCAGTCCGGGATGACTAGTAGTTCACATACCGCCAAAAATTAAATTCTGAGAAAAAAAGAGTTTAATAGTTTCTAGGCTAATAACCTTATCTTTGACAATTGCTGAAAGTGACCAGACCTCACCTCGGTTGTGTAAGCCCTCAGCTTTAAAAACAATCTGGGATGACTATTAGTTCACATAATATCAAAAAATGTAGCAACAACACGTGTAATAGAATACCTAAGAATGGAGTGTACTGTACTGTCACATCTATGGCTCATACTAGTGGAGAAAATAGTGCTGGCATGTTACTACAACTAGGTGTCATGATATTTTTTCAATCCATTATGTTTTTTGTGTTCTACCTCAAAGCTTCCATGGAACATCTTCATGGTATGATTCCTATACATTCATGTAACATTGCATTTTTAAGTAATAGGATTGCACCTCAATTAATGGTTATCTATACCGTCTGCCATCCTTAATGCTATTGACTATTGCTGATAGATGCAAACTAATATCTTGTTTGTTACCAATTTTACTTGTTAAAAAAAAAAAAAAAACATTCAACAGAATTTCATAACTTCTGTTACTACTAATAGAAATATCACTGCCTTTCCAGAAAGATGCAGAGAAGCAGTATAAAAGGCTTACCCATTTAAAGTCAAGTGATCATACTTCCCAAAATTTAAGGCGTAATGGATTCTTGGGACTGTTTGGACAGAAGGTTGACATTGTAGACCATTATGAAAAGAAGCTGGAAGAGTTAGAGCAGAATTTGAGAATAGAGCAGTCAGCTGCTTCATTCACAGGCAAGGTATATTTTGTGCTCCTCATATTTGGCTGACTCTAGTTTTACATACAGTTTACTTATGCATGACTGCATCCACTGATAGATTGACGCAGTCCCGATTTGACGCATTTGGACTTGTGCAGGGTCCAATTAAACCAAACCAGAAAATCCCAGCAGCTATGTCTATTTGCAGTAGATTACAGAAAATCCAGAAGTTAAATATAGCAAGGAACAAGAGCAAACAACCCAAATACACACCTCAGAGAGTCTTCTCGATCAACATGAACTCACGTAGTAAAATGGAGAGAGGCAAAGAAAGTAAAGAAACACTATTTCTTCATTTTTGAAATCCACATTGGGTTGTGTATTCCTCCTTTGGAAATTCTGGCCCCACGTGATTTGGTGTTGAAATCTGCCACTTATTTCTTCCATCTCCATTGGTAAATTCCCAATATAACAGTCCTCATCCAGTCTAATATATAGGATTTGACATTAAAGTCAATCCCTTCATTCCCTCCTTAATGCAAAAGTCTTCTCAATAAAGGACACTTAATATCACTTTAATAGGGAAGTAAATCAACCTAAAGTTATGTGTTCTTGGGTGATTTGTACGTTAAACCCATTTGGAAACCGGGTCCTATATGCAGCCAATAAATGTTGGTATCTTAATCCTTCATAACTTTCCACCTAAATGGCCCATCATATGGTTCTTTTGGGTGCATCAATTCAACCCAAGGTGTGATTCAAATCCCTTTTTTAAATGTAAGCAGCTTCACTACAGATTTGAGATTTATTTTAAACCCGTCATGACCATCCAATATACAATTTGACCCATTCCTTTTGTTTGGGCCTTCATAAAGGTAAATTGAGACCTCATTTGATTGATTAACTTGATCTCAATGTTTTAGGGGCTGATTTACCGCATGATCCTCCAAATCCAACCAATCCGCTCCAGTGTCATATATGTATTGAGATTTATTCTTCCTCTCCCAATTGACGATGCCATAATCCCCCCCTGTTAAAATCATACAGTGGATTGGGCTTAACCTTTCATGACTGCAAAAGAAAAAAGAAAAAAAAGGTCATAGGTGACGGCCTACATATTACTTTCATTGGAGTAATATTCACAGTTGGATAAAAGTAAAAGACTCGATTAACTATCATGTTGTGATTTTTTGTAATTGAACTACTGTGTTGAATCACATGGAGGTTGGGGGTGGGTTCTCGTAGGGGTCGTATCATGTGGAGGACTTCATTCTTGTATACTATTTGGGTAATTTGTAAAGAAAGGTACAATCGATGTTTTAAAGGTAAAGCGTTGGTCAAGGATCTTCTCAGGGACATGGTTAAATACCTTACTTCTTGTTAGGCCTCTCCTCTACCTTCCTTCCAAGGGTTCTCTATTGACGTAATATTGAGAAATTGGAAAGAAGTGGCTTTCTCTTCACCGGCCTCTTTTTATAGTGTTCAAAGATGGATACCCCCTCCCCCACAGGGCTTCAAGTTAAACTTCAATGGTAGTGCCATTGATAATCTTGGTTTGGCTGGGTTGGGTGGAATCATCCATAACTATATGGGCTCCCTATTCTTCTTTCTTAGGGCCTGTTGGGGTATGCTCGACCAATGAGGCAGAATTATTGGCAATTAGAACTGGCCTTAGAGAAGCTCACCATCCGAGTTTCCCAAACCTTATCATGGTAGGGCAGTAGGGGACTCATTTTGTGCAATCCAATGGGCCAAAGCTTATGCTAAAGCCCCTTGGAAGTTGGCAAGTGTGGTGGATGAGATCTTGGATCTTGCTAGAAGCCTCTAAGTTACTTTTTCCCACATTCATCGTAGTGCTAATTTAGAAGCCGATTGTCTTGCTAAGGAGGGCGGCTCTCTTCCTATTCTAACTATTAGTCTCTATCGGCTTGGGTCGTTTTGTTTTTTTGGGCCTTGGCTTCATGCCCTTTTTGTTACAGTATACCTCTCCTATACTGTATAGTTTTCTTTAATAAATATAGTCAATTTTTTAAAAAAAAAACAAAAAAAACCTACTGTGTTGAATCTATTGGTGATTGTCAATCTGTTCAGAGTGACAAATTGTTCACGTGCAATGGTGGTTTGGGTTTTGGGGGGGGCTTTTTATGGAGTTTTTATGACAGTTTGCCTGTGAACTAGTCTTGAAAACATTTGTTCTGAAAATTGTAATCATATCGCAAATCGTTCATACCCCTGAATCGTATGGAATTGCAAAACATATAATTTTTTTAAATATTTCTAATGAAAATGAAAAATAATTAAAAAATTAAAAAAGAAAAAGTAGTTATCCATCCATTTTCCCATCCATAACTAAATAAATACAATGACAAATGAGTCTATCATATAATCATATGAACAACATCATGACATATATTAATATGTGATAAATGATGTGTAAATAGTTAAATAAGTTTAAGATATCAATATTTATTTATTTATTCTTTATTACCTTTAAATCAAAATATAAAAGTAAAAACAAAATCCAAACCGTTGATCTCAAGCAGAAGGATATCTCTTGAACTTAAGAAAGTGTTCTTGAAGAAAAAAAATCGAAAAGGATTAGAAAAAAGGGAAGATATAGACACGCCCCATATGTACAGTCGAATACTTTTGTCAAATGCTTAAGGGGTTTCGTTAACTACTAAATAACCTTTAAAAAAAATACTTAAAGAAAGAAAGAAAGAAAAAGGTAAAAGATATTTATATTAACCTCTTGGTTGTAGCTATTCTCGCTCAGCTAAATAGCTAAAATTGTAGGATTTGATGAAACGAGTATTGAATTGTAAGATTCAAACCTGAATCATAAGATTCATTTGTAAATGGGATTCATTGTAAGATACAAATCGTTTTCCTTAGGATTTGATATGAATTGTAGGATTCTGATAACAATGCTTAAAATTACCATCTAAATCATTTCCCCTCTTTTCATCACCAAGGTTAGTTATCTTTTGACTCTCGTCATGAGATATGCCATACTATATTTTTTTTATGACAAAAGCAAGGTCTTCAGGAATGGTTATTGTCATTGTAGCCTTATCCCATCTTTCCGGGTTTGGCACCTAATTGGCCATGCTTATTTCATAACTTCTCTCTTCAAACCCTAACAGATAGTTTGGTCATTGCTCATGATTTGGTGTTGAATAGTGGTTGTCCTCACAAAACATTGATGCATTTCGGCCAATGTTCTTCTCTCATGGTTCTAAAAATCGGCATAGTCTGAGTTGACTCAAACTCGATGGGTGCCGATTCGATTCCCCTGGAGTAAAAACCTTGGCAGATTCCTTTGATTTTGGGCCGTAAATGCACTCAATTCCTATTTTTCTTTTAGAAAAGGTTGCAAACTGGGAGGCTCTTATGAGCATTTTACACACTGATTCTAGAGTATCAAAACCATTTTTTTCTTTAAAGATTCAAGCGTTTAAAGCTTAATGGTACTACCTGAATGAATTACAAATGGGTACCTATAACAACTTCAATTCATTATTATTAAATGAAACACAACAAACCTTAGAATTTCAAGTTTATAGAAGTGCTTTTTTATATATTTTTTTATTTTTTATTTTGCATTTTTTTTTTTGCTATTTTTCTATTTTCAAATGTCATTTGTCCCTGTGTGGATCGGTCTAAGCCAACTGAATGGAATTGAGGAGGGCCAGGTTGTCCCAAATTCATTTGTTTATGAAGCTGCAGTTTCCAATGTGAAAAATGTGCACTAAAGCCAGTCTGCAAATAGGTGTGAAGTCAATATGTGACAGTCACTCATAGTTAATTGAGAAGTTTACTGAAGACCTTCAATCTAATGCTGTTTTAATTGTCCAATTTTACAATACAATTTGTCTTATATCTAAGATGAGACGTTCTATGACATGTTTTCCAACGTCCAATGTTGCTTATCCTTGTAGGAGCTAATGAATTTTTCTTATATGTACTTACATAAAGTGCATGCATGTTTTTGGGAAGTGGCTTTATTTATGTTTTTGAAAGTGGGAAGCAATATTCTTTTAGAAGTTCCTAATTTATTTGGCATGTCAATAACATATGGCCTCTGTAACCTACCATTCTGTTTTTGTCAATATAATAGGAAGTCTCAGCTGCATTTGTTTGTTTCAAGTCCCGTTATGGTGCTGCTGTTGCTCTCCACGTCCAACAATCAGACAATCCCACACAGTGGGTCACAGAGGAAGCTCCTGAGCCCCATGACGTTTACTGGCCTTTCTTTTCTACAACGTTTATGACTGCATGGATTTCCAAGTTCGTTGTTATTGTAGCAACTATAATTCTTACAATCCTCTTCCTCATTCCAGTTGTTTGTGTGCAAGGGCTTGCAAATCTGACAACACTAGAGAGTTTTTTGCCTTTCTTAAAAACAATACTGACTATGTAAGTAATAATTTTTAATTTCAGACTACTATTTTTGAGAATGTGGATGAATCCCTGTTTTTACCCTTTTACTTTTCCTCTTACTTAACATTAGAACTGCCCATATTAGCAAAAATTTGAGAAAGCAAAACTATTTTTTTGCCATATTTTGTTAGCACAAGACTTTTGTGGGCTCACCTAGTTGCAAAAACCACTTGCCCTAAAATGCAAGTAATTTTCCTCTGTGTGCCTAGTTGCATTCCCAGCTATCTGGGCTCACCTATGGTGGAGGTGAGCCAAAGACCCATCACTTGAGACATGCATTGGAACAAAGGCGGCTTACTCATCTTTACCGAACTTGATCCAACCTTAGACGTATTGATTCTAAACTAAAATAGCTCAGTGTTTGAGATACCTAATCATTATTTTCGGGCATTTCAACGATGCTAGAAAGAAAATGATGCGGCCCTTCTTCCCCTTTGTTTGTTCATGCATTTTGAGCTTGTGTTTTTGGTCCAAATTACTCTCTGAATTGATACTACAGACTTTGTTTGATAAATCCCAGGATTTGTCACTGGTGAGGGGATTTGCACCAAACTTGTATTGATATACATTACATAGATGAAACGATTCAAAGAGAACAAGGGATTTGGAGTTACTGTGTTGGTTTAATGTTCCTAACCATCAGAGTTGGGATCGAAATAAAGGTTTTATTTCTTTGAGAAATTATGGGATACTTTTCATTTTTCTTCTCATTCGAAATATTACGTGCAAATTACCAACTACTACTGAATACAAAACCTACTATCGAACATATTTAGTTAAAAAGTAAAGTAACAGCCGTTATCTGCTTGTTTGTTTCAAAATAGATTAATGGAGTCTCATAGTAGTAATGAGCTTATTTACATAAGTACAATGAGATTTGACTAACTACTGGAGTCTGAGAACAAGTATTGTACATGAGAGACTATCAAATAAAGGTAATACACAAAAGACTATAGTACATTGAGGACCATATGAAATAAGTGGCTTCACACCACCTTTCCCTCCCTTCTTCACACCCCCTTTCCCTCCCTTCTCTGATTCCCCAATTCTTTCAAGATTTACCAACGAAGAAGGCGTAGGGTTGCAGATCGAGCTACTCGGATGATGCGTATCCCGACTTTGATCGCCGTGATTTTGTGGTCCACCGTTGGATTACCAACCCGATGACATTCGACGGTTGGATCTCATTGGATCTAGCTTTTGATTGATAAAAGGCCCCATGTGTCTAATCTTCTTGAACCTGGAAGTGCTGCATCCACATGGGAGGAAATAAAAGAGTTACGTGAGGTCAAGAGGGGCCCTAGAGGATTTAAAAGGAAATGACAAGAGAAGGGGCCCATGTTTTAAAGAAAATAATAAAGAAAAGGGGGGGTCCACAACATAAAGTTCTTAGAGGCTTTGGGACTTGTGCGCTTATCCCATTGCTCACAAATCCCAATGCCGCAAGTCCCGCCCCCTTCCATTTCTTTTCTTTTTTCTTTTTTTTCATTTTTTATTTAATTAATCATAATGTCATCACTCTTTAGGGCTTCATGTTTTAAAAAGACAATATTATGTTATCTTCTTCTTGATGTAATGGATGCTATGATATGCACTTTAAAAACCTTCTTTTTTAGTTCTCCTTGAGTCTCCATTGTCGTGCTCACGGGATCTTCGGTAACACCTTCGGATTGGAGTTTGGTCAGAGCCCAAGTAAAGGTATCTTCTTCCCTTCTCCTTATTTCTTTTCCTTTGAGCTTTCCTTTGCACTAAAACCCTAGACCTACAACCACCATCACCCATCACCCACCAGCCACCAATAACTATAGATCTACACCATCCCCACCATTAAAAACCCTCTAAACGAATAGATCTACACCACGGACCCTTGATTTAATCATCCATCTACCCAACCCTTAGATCCCACCATCTGACCATCATAGCCATTCATTCACCTTAGCTGCCAACCGTCTCTTTGATCAAGTCCATCATATCTGAACCATTTGCCCATATCTCACCGATCAACCATCATCCCATCAAATCCAAGATCCCCACCATCCAAACCCATCTAGACCCTACCCCTACTTGACCGAACCCTAAGTGGGTCCCACAAGACCAGGCCGAAACTTAGTGAGACGTACTTGATCAACCAAACCACTATTGGAGGTGCATTTTGGCCATAATTTCCACCATTTTTTCACATCCAACAATCCAATTAGCAAAATACACAAGATCTGAGTTTATTTTGGCCTTTATATTGCCGTGGGAGAATTGTTTTCAATCTGAAACTTGTTCTTTAAGCAAAAATTACACATTGAACCAATTGCAAACAAGTTGATCCCGGCTTTTGTTCAAACCCTCGCGAAGCGACAAGTAATTTACTTGGATTAGACTATTCCTAAGCAAGTGGAAGTTCTAACATCCGTAAGGCTCCTTCCCTCTCACTACTAGAGGGGCATTTATTGTAGGACTTGTGACATTGCCTTGTTTCATTAGAAATTACCCACTTAATTTTCAACGCTAGATAGTGTGAATGGTTTGATTTATAATTCAACATTAATTATTAATTTTCGGATTGTTCCCATCATTCCATTTTAGGCTAGATTGTATCTTGTCCTGCATCATTCTCTTAACCTCACAATAGGGTTTCATGTAGCTTTGAAAGACCTTTTATTAATTGCTAAAAACAGGAGGGGGATGAGGCTTGGTCAGTCGATCATCAAATTGATATAGAGGGAGATCGCACGAAGAAGAGTAGTGCGCTCGCGAAGATTATGGCGAACAAAGTGACAGTCAATCTCTATGTGCTTAGTGTGCTGATTTAAGATATCTTCGTGAGCAATTTGGAGAGATCATTACATAAAGATGTCAGGGGATGCAATAATCAAAATAACGGTTGCGGCGGGCATCGCGGCCGGTGGCCGAAACGCTATATAACGGGTGATACATAGCAGTTGTGATGATATGTAGCATCTCAACGATATGAATTTTGTAAGTGGTCAAAAGAATTGAAATCTTATGTAGCAGCCACCTTGTGTGTTTTTTTAGTGATTTGGAACCATTTAATCATAGATACAGCTTTAGGAAAAGCTATTGAGGTGAAGAAATAACAAAACAATGTTTTAAATTAAAATTACTAGGCTCTATTAGGTTTTATACTGTAGCGCTGCTATTTTTAAAATAGTGTAGTGGTCTCAACGGCCATGGCCGATAATGCGGTAACTATGCTACGTGTTACATAAAGATTCAATAATTCTAAATAGATGGAGAGCCTACTAGGTTTTTTTTTTTTTTTTTTTTTTTCTTTATTGTTTTAGCTTTTTGTTTTTTTTTTGGACTTGAACTGACTCGATCGAGTCACATGCTACTTGCCCAAGTCA
This sequence comes from Umbellularia californica, assembly GCA_028538565.1. Lineage (NCBI taxonomy): Eukaryota > Viridiplantae > Streptophyta > Magnoliopsida > Laurales > Lauraceae > Umbellularia > Umbellularia californica. The sequence goes on from JAPQWN010000002.1 coordinate 26,050,924, forward strand.
AACGAGTCGACTCAAAAGGTCCTGAGTCTGCCTTTTTAATCCATGCTCACACGGTTCATGAACCTTGACAATCCACCACCATGTTTCTTTATTAGAGTGTCTTTGTGATTATATATATATCATTTTATTTTTTGGTTTCTTTCTTGTTTAATATAATTTTTTTATTCATTTCTCAACTATTTATTTTTTCTTTTGCAAATGGGATTTTTGTACTTTTTTCAAACATCAAGAAAAATAGAGATATTGGACTGCACACCTTTGTATTCTTGTTTTTACTTTTGTTGATTTCAGTTTGTACTCTCTTTTTCCCTTTCTCATTTTTAAAGTGATTTCTTCATTTTCTGTCCAATTAAATATCTCTCTCTCTATCAAATCTTTACAAAACTAATTATTGACTTTTGTTTCTAGTTTTTATTTTATATTTTACATTTTATATTGCTTTTATTTTTAGGATCACTCATGCAGGTCTTTTTCTAGTGAAGAAACTAATGAAAATAATCTCCTGAAGTGATTTGGACTATTAAAGGACTCCTAAATCTTAAAATAAGTCCTAATACTATAGTTATCAGAATCCTACATTCGTATCCAGAATCTTAAGGGAAACGATTCGTATCTATTCAATGACCGATTCATATCTTGAATCTTAAGGGAAACAATTTGTATCTATGCAATGAATCCCATTTATGATTTGATACTCATTTCATCGAATCTTACGATTCAAGCAATTCGGTTAAGTGAGATTAGCTATAACCAATAAGTTAATATTAATATTAATAATCTTTTTTCTTTTTTCTTTCTTTTAGCGTTTTTATTTTTAGAAGGTTATTCAGTAGTTAACGAAACCTCCTAAGAATTTTTTGCGGCTTCGATAAGGTTTTAAAGATGAATAAAGAACATGTATTTAACCAAAGCATTCGACTGTAGGTATGGTGTTTGTCGATATCTTCTTTTTTTTAATCTATTTTGGTTTTTGTCGTCATGAACACTTTCTTAACTTAAATAGATATCCTACTGTGTAAGACTGATGGTTTGGATTTATTTATATTTTTAAGATAAGAAAAAATACATATTGATACTTTAAACTTATTTAATTATTTACACATAATTTATTTCATATATATATTAATATATGTCATGATGTTCGTGATACTATTGTATGACAAACTCACCTGTTATTATATTTATACTGCCTTAAATGGGAAAATGGATGGTTATGAATAATTATGTTTTCTTTTAAATTTTAATATTTTCATTTTTATTAGAAGAATAAAAATCAACGATTTGCAATTCGATTAGATTTGATTCATGCGTATGAACGATTTGCGATACGATTTCGATTTTGATAACTATGACTACTAGGACTCAATTAAAGGAAAAATGTAAAACTTATGGCAAGTGAATTTCTTGTGCTTTTGCATGAATTTTGTTGTTCTTGTCGACTTTGGAGCATTGAGACATGGAGTGCTATTCTCCAGAGCTTACAAGAAGAAAAGAAATTGGTTTCTGTCTCCACAAGAGGGTAAAGCAAATAGTTTTTTTTATTGGATGTGGAAAGATTATAGTTCCTTTCACTGTATCGATTATAATGAGCTTTATTAGCCAATGCATTAATAATTACAATAATGGAAGTTAAATATTTAAACCTCCATGTATTGTCCTTTTTTGCTCTAGTATAAACAAAATGCTTTGTGAGAAATATTAACTTTTTTAATCATCTGTATGCAGTGCCTTTGTAAGTCAAATAATTACTGGATATCTTCCGAGTCTCATTCTTCAGATGTTTTTATTGATTGTGCCTCCAATCATGAAGTTCTTATCCTCCATTCAAGGATATGTCTCTCACAGTCAGATTGAAAAAAGTGCTTGCAGTAAAGTACTTTGGTTTACTATATGGAATATTTTCTTTGCAAATGTTCTATCTGGATCAGTTTACACTCAACTGAATGTATTTCTTGATCCAAAGAGCATTCCTATGAGGTTGGCTGTTGCTGTTCCTGCACAGGTAAAAACTTCTTTCTTTCTTTCTTTATTTTTTTGGTCAGTCTAAATATTTAAAATGTTTTTTTCTTTACAAATATACAGACTTCTATTGGAAGACGGACTTTCTTGTAACTAATGTGACTTCCAATCTGTATAATGTCATAAATTCTGTAAACCAACTGCACTGAGAAGATGATGGTATCCATGAGATGATTGGCTGAATTATGGCAGGTTGAGAGGTCTAAGGGTTTTGGGTTTGGTGCATATCAATGAATGTCGTCTGCATACAGTGTACACCAGTTGACTGCTACTAGCATATAAACCCTAATACTGTCAATGAAATCCCTAATTCCTGATAATGATCATTAACTAACAAATCATAGTAACTAATTCAAAGGAAACTAACATGCAATTGGAAAGAAATCACAGAAAACTAAAGAGTTTCCAAAACAGGGTAGTTCCACAACTCATTCATGAAAATCTCCATGGGGCCCACATGGCCCACCTGTTGGGCAAGTGGGTGCGACCCCTCAGCGTACACCCATGGGCAACCATGAGAGTGTTGGGCTCAGTTGGATTTGGGCCCAATATGGACTAGTACAAGCAGCCCAAAAATACCTGACGTCCAGCCACTTCTTCATTTGTTCTGAGTTGAAAGTTGAAACTCAGAATTTGCTAAACACCTTGCCTTATTTATAAATAATATAACAGTCTCTGAATGAGTAAAAGATCAGTATTTGTGGACTGTTTTGGGCTCCTTAATCCAGGTGGAACATCTACACATGGGTTTATAGTTCTGATCCCATGTGTTCGATCAAATGCCTCCATGAATACCAAAGCATTCTCGACCACTTGATCATGATGATGATGATCATCATCCTCCCCTACCTGAGAAGAACTCATCCTCGAGTTGTCAACTTTGCTTTGGTAGAATGGTGAAAGATCTGCCGCTTTGAAGGCATTGTAGATATTGAGTTCGCTTGGAAGCTCTACCCAGGTGTTGTCTTCATGGATGAAAATCGCTGTATCGGTTGCAGTATCAGCCGACCTCAAAAACCGATACTTTCTTGCTTTCGGTGGTGGTTCCCAATTGTTGTGGCGTGATTTTTTTAACCCAAAAAACTTTGAAAAAATATCCCAAAAAATCCAGAATAAAGTAAAATGCTTGAAAAATTATATATTTTTTCCATTAGTAATAGCTATAAATCAAAATGTTAGTCCCTCTAGGTCGTAACATTTTTTTTTTTGCTGTCTTATCGGAAACTATTAAATATTTTAAGTTTTAGTGTTTAATCGATCTTTGGGCTAATTCTTACGATTTATAAATCTATTAAAGTAGTTCATATTTAAAGTTAGACTACTTAAAATCATCATCACCCTCATATCAACGTTATGAAACATAACAAATCAGACTTGTGTCCTTTTTCAAATTGAGTAATAAGAATTTTGTTTTTTTAATATTTCATTCTCCATCTTTTATAAGTGACCAATCTTACAAGGTTTTTATTTGAGTAAAATTTTTGGAGGGACCACTTGGGTGGTACATTTATTCGTAATGGTTTAGAATTTTTTATAATTGGGTCATATGAACTTGTACAATTAAAAAAGGTCCTAATAAACTCCAAAATGGGGCCCTCCTATTGAAAATCAGAGCTACTCAAAATTAACATCTTCTAGGTACATAAAATGTCCCCAAATTTTACTCCAACAGGAGTCGGTCCCACTGTAGGGAAAGAGAATATTTGATTTAGCTATTTTTTAAGTGATCAATTTAATACTTCATCTAGATATTTTTTTTAAGTGATCAATTTTTTAGTGCACTCTACCATAGTTTTGAAAATCGTAATCATTTTAGGCGCCGAATCGAATTGAATTGTAAATCGAATCGTGAATTGTAGGAATCATCCTCCTTTTTCTCTCAAATCTAGGCCTTTAGGACCTTTTTTACAGTAGTCTCCTACTACCTACTTTACTCTGATACCAAGTTGGGAAAAAAATATTCATTATAATCCATGGGTTTCTTGTTGTAGTCCCCAAATAAAAAAAGAACTGATAATTAATAGAGGTAAAGTTTCTGGGCGGAAACTGTGCAACGCACTTGCCTTGTGTTCGGCAACCATGTTTATATATAAATTGTACTTTATTTTGAAAAATTACATAAGAAATACAGTATTTTCTAAATTATGTAGTAGTCCTTGAGGTTTAATGATTTACAGATAAAGCTTATTCTTATAACAGTTGTAAACTGGCCTGGGCAGGTTTTGAATGCTGGGCATTCAAAACCTAAATTCACATCAAACTCAACCAATCCTCCCCTAGCTGGGGCCACCCATTTTACCTGACCCATTGCCATCAACAATCCAATGCCCGAGAGCAAGTAGAAGTTACAACACAATGCATGGAAAGGCTTGAACCAATTGTTTGTGATGATTGTAAACCTATGATTGTTCCCTTGTGCATGCGTGCCAGTATGATGAAAGGCAGTACTTTCCTGAGGAGCGGTGAAGAGAACTTGAAGTTAAATTGGAGATTCTTGAATATCATAATAGCAAGAAAAGGGTAGGATTGGTTGAATATGGAAGATAGTTTATTATGAAGAGTTGTCTGCCATAGAAAGTGAATGCATCAAACTCAAGGGAAGAGTAGCTAGATGGTGGAGGAAGGCTGATGATGATACAAAGAAAGTGAAAATAGAGAACCATCTTGGTCAGTCATACATCTTTCAGCACAAACTGAGTATGAGGTATGTAACTCAGTGAAACACCGCAATTGTTGGGCTCACTGAGGATAACTATACCTTTTCTCCAGGCCAATTTTGAGAATGAATCACTACATTCTTTAGGCTATTAATAATTATTTCAGGATATGCTGTGTCCCATTCTATTAAGTGTCAAATAAATTAGTTTTTGAAGTTTAATGTTATTAACTTATATAGACCATTTATTACTACGTTTTGCTTGTATAATTAAGATAATCCTGTTTTTTTTTTTTTTTCCTTTTTTTTTTTTTGGATATAGGCCTCCTTCTTCATTTCCTATGTTGTGACATCTGGATGGACCAGTCTGACTTCAGAACTTGCTCGTGTGATTGCTCTCATTACTGATTTTATTGGAAGGCATTGTTCAAATAAAGCAAATGATGAGTTTCATGATCCGCATATTCCGTACGCCAGTGATATTCCGAAAATTTTATTCTTCGGACTTCTCGGTATTACATACTTTTTGTTAGCTCCCCTAATTCTACCTTTCCTATTGGGTTACTACTGTCTTGGATACATTGTCTATCGTAACCAGGTGAGCAAAGTCTCCATCATGTTTAGGTTGCATCTTATAATACCATGTTCATTTTATCACATTGAAGCTAAGTTTTGGGGTAACAGAATTTCCATTTTTACCTCAGTTTCATAATTTACAATTTAATTTTTCACGTTTAGAGTTTTTCTTTAATATTGTTAGGTCAATAGTGGTATTATCTTGTTTTCAATTTTCATTGTGGACAAGATAGTAAATTAAACATATTTTAACACCTGAACTTACTATGACATCATTGCTAATGTGAATGTTTATAAACTCATCAATTATATGAGTTGCATTCTGTTTAGTTGACATTGACAAAATGGTTTTATTAAAAACCCTCTTTCACATAACTTTGCAATCATTTTATTAAGCCAGTTATAGAAAACCTACGTCTTGTTATTTTCATTCAGACGTTAATTTAAGTACATTTTGTCACATCGCGGAATCTGGGGCCCTGTCGTATTCTAGGTTGTGATGTAGATGAATCTCTTAATCACATAATTCAAAAAAACAAGCCAAATAAAATTTCCCATAAAATATGTTAAAGTGAAGCATGATTATATGAAAGTTGTCAAAACACAATTTACAACATTGTTTTAAAGCATTAACTAGTACAACCTTGGTCAGACAAGGGCCAATTACAAAATATAAGAAAAGAAACTAATCACTGAGTATATTGACTCTCTGCACAGCAACAAGCTATCACCACCATAGCCCTTAGTGCATCTCTGTAATTAACCCGTGGGTTCCAAACAATCGCTTTACCCTTCGTGCTAGCGGAGAAAGTACCTACTACCTACAAGCACCAAGTGCAGTGCTAGGTTTATGAACTTGGCAAGCGATTAATATGAATTACATAACATGTGGCATTAAACTGGTATGCTGGATGTATGTGTGCAATACAACATAATGTTAAATGTTGTACCGATGCATAAGGAAATAACAAGAAATAGAATTAACATAAATCATGCCGGTGATCCGACAAATCGACGGGCATAAGCAACTACTGTGGCATGCAAGATAACCAACAATATAAGTAAATGTGAGACATGATCAATGACATGTAACAGTAACCGGATCGGTAACATGAGTGGATGAGCTTGGTGTATATCACCCACATCTCAACACCTTTTGGTGTCTATCATGACGAGCGAACTCAGCACGAGTATGCCTACTTGTTATTCTGGATACCTACCATGATAAAATGACAGGCAAGGCTTGGCACTAATATTTTTACATCTTGGTATCATTGTAGATACCTACCAAGATAGGACTCCAGTTCGTGCAATTGTACTATGCAAGTGACCATGATATACGAGCGAGGATGATGTATAGGATGCAAGTGGCATAACATGCAAGTGGGCATGAGATACTAGCGAACATGAGTGCAAGTGAGTGAAATGGACAAACGAATGCAGGTGTCCAGACTAAAGCAATTTATTGTATTAAGTGAGTCCGGATAGGTGACCTTGCAGGACTGGAAAGGCGGGTCATGATAGGGCCTTACAAGCCAGGGCAATGTCAAGTCTAGCAGTGATCTAGGTTTGGGTCCATTGTAACTCCACTCATAATCAAGACTAGTTACAAAACAGGTTCCCACTTTTGTTGCACATTTATCCATCTTGGCCGTCTCACGACTCACAATCGTGGGTGGAGTGAAAAGCTTTTTTTTTTTTTTTTGAATGTTTACTTTCATTAAAAGGAGCAAACGGTACAAGAGAAAAGTACTGAAAGAAAAAAAGCAAAACAAGAAAACAAAAGAAGCCCTAAAGACCGCCACTTAAGGCCCTGCCATAGAGAAGGCCACCTCATTCTGATGAATATCCCCTAAAAGTAGGAAGAATAGACGCCCACAAAGCAACTAAAAACTTCGATTTCTCCACCAAGCTGCTCTCATTACAAGCAATTCCTTCAAAACATCTCCTATTTCTTTCCTTCCAAATCGTTCATATCACTGCTAAAAATGACAGCCGTCACATCACTTTGCCTCTAGGGTCCCCTTATTGGGATCTTCTAAGCATGGAACAACTCGGGGAGAGAATGGGGAAGGACCCAGCAGCAATCAAACCCTCCTATTATTGCCATCCAGATCGTCTGAGCTAATTTACAATTGAGCAAGAGATGATCCACAGATTCTTCGTCCCTCAAGCACATTGGGCAACCATTCACTATCTGCATCCCTCTCCTCATCAAAAGATCCATAGTGGGGATCCTCTTTCTAAGAGCAAGTCACCCGAATACAAGCACCCTAGGGGGAGCTTCCATCTTCCAAATACCATACATCTTGCTCCTTTCCCTGGTAGTGTTTAGAATAGTCTTGAAGAAAGAAGATACTGAGAATGATCTATTCTTAGAGGCAATCCACACCCTATCAAATCGTCAATAAGGGGGTCCTCTATCTTAAGTCTGAGTTCTAGTACAAGGGTAAGGCTAATAAAGCAACGGGCAAGGCTAAACAAGTGTAATGGGGCAAGACAAGGCATGATTGTCTCAAACTAGGCCTTAGTAGACCCACTTAATCATATCTAAATGGACATCATTTTGATATGAAATAGTGGTCGCCAAAACGGGTAGAAAAGGGCAAGTTTGATATGGTCAACTCCGAAGGCAACAATGCAGAAAATGTGCACTTGCCAATCGAGAAGACAATACCAAGGATGTGGTCAATCTAAAGTATAGAGTCGAGCAGCGAAAGCGCACTGAGCTCTAAAGACCGACCCAACGGGTCAAACGCATGTAAACCAACTCATCATACCAAGCTAAGAGGTCCTCGATGTCAACACAAAGTCAAACAAGGCCAAACAAGCAAGAACAACACTATTCAACTCTACGTAAATCCTAAGATCCCGAATGTCTTGGACCCAAGTATCTTGGTGCTTCTGAAGGTTATTACATTCAAGGTCCTAGGTTCGCATACCTTTGACTTAGTGTTGCATTATACATGTTTCTAGGCAGATCAGAAGTGACACTAAGTCAAAGGTATAGTGCAAAGGCACAATATCATGTGGCTCTATATTCTAGTGGGAGAGTATGGCACGCCTATCCCACTTGGCTCTCTTTTGAAAGGCGTTAGTTCCGGCAAACATCCACGTAGAGAGAGGGCAAGGAAAACTCTCAACAATGGGGTTTGTAGACGTGACGTGTTTTCAAACCATGAGGATGAAAGTCGTCTAGTGGAACGTATCACATTGATAGTCGGCCAGGCTGTTACATTTGGTATCAAAGTCGAGGACAATTCTATTTCCGGTGGGGGAGAGTGAGAGACCCCAATGTGCCTGGGTAATCCCTTGAGGCAACATTAGGTCAAGTGATCCTCTGAGCTAAGAAAGGGAAATCCACATGGGTAAGGGTGGAGTGCTTCGGTTTGCATCGTGAGGCTTTGTCCAAGTCCCTTGTCTTAACTCAACATGAAACATTTTAAAGTCGTGCAGCCCTGGATCTCATAAGAACTCCAAAGTTAAGTATGCTCGGGCGGGAGTAGTACCAGAATGGGTGACCACTTACGAAGCCCTTGCCCATGCGCATGGGCTAAAGCGGACAATATCATGCTAAGTTGGGCGCGGCTGTGACAATTAGTATCAGAGCCGAGGGTGGCTCTATTTCTGGAGAGTGTTAGAACCCAATGCACTTGGGTAATCTCTTGAAGCAAAATTAGGTCAATTGATCCTGTGAGCCAAGAAAGGAGAATCTGCAGGGCAAGGGTGGAGTGCTTCAGTTAGCATAGTGAGACTTTGTCTAAGCCCCACAACCACACATCATAATCAAGTGCACATAATCACCCAATATAATCATAATCGTCACTATACCCATAATCAACACCAATAACATACTCATCATTTACATCAAATGCACCATAGTCAAACTCAGGTCTGGTCCAAACCCAGAACCCTACTATCTGAATATCCAGACTTGGCGTCTCATAACACATACATACCTACCGTGCACAAGGCAAAACAAATGTATACCCGCACAGTGCAATGGCACAATCGTATAATATAAAATACATAATTTATTATCCATTTAGAGTGGAAAGTGTAACGCCCCAATTCCGAATACCGAGTTTACCGCCAAGGTACCAAAATTTGGCGCGCTACTTTCCAAATAATTTGGGAACTTCTAAGATTGTAGGTCCGCAGTGAGGTTCAATTTAAAACTTTTTACTAACATATGTAATCAATGGTTAAGTGCGGAAACAATATCAATAATAGCGGAAGCAATAAATGTATCAACTCCAAACATATATCAAATGTAGCAAGGCATGAGTCTAAGCTAATCTCAAAGTATGAATAATAGTGTGTACATATTAGAAGAATGAATCCCCCCTTGCTCACAACAATAGTCACTAAAAGCCCCAATACAAAGGTATCGCTCAATCTGAGGTATAGGCACTCCAAGCTCCGGCTCAACCTATTGATCTGCCTGGCCCCACCCGTACTCACCGGCAACAGGCGCCTCGACGAGCATGTCACCCTCGGGGTCGAGGATAATACCTAAGCACCAAATGATGGGTCAGATCTAAGGATCTAGCAAGGCATTGTATACAAGTAACATAGGACGTACGCATCAAACAGAATAGAGACGATGATGATATCATAAGAGTAACAAAGATAACAATGCTAAGCAATAGTGCAAAGTATAGCAAATAGAACCAATAAGGAAGTAAAGCATCTAACTCACCATCTAACAATATGGCACATTCACATGAGCTGGCCACCGCGGGATAATATGCCGCAGCCCTCCCATACTGTCGACTAGTTGCGGCAGGGAAAATAAAGTGCAATGCATGGGATAATAAGCCCCACCAATAATAATATAATAACCCTAAGAAGTATATATGCCGTTACCTGAGTCTGTCGGCCCAGAACGTACCATATATACCCGTATATTCCGTTACTGGGCATGTGATTCAGGTCCGGGTGGGTGTCCCTCTCGAGGTGGGGTGTTAAGTAGTTGTTTGTGTAGTTTCCTATCACCAATTGGTTTTGGGATTACTGGCTAGAAACTCTGAAAATTATGCAGGTGTACATTTGTTTTGCCTTGTGCACGGTAGGTATCTTTGGATACTGAGACAGCCATCATGCAGGTGTACATTTGTTTTGCCTTGTGCACGGTAGGTATCTTTGGATACTGAGACAGCCATCATGCAGGTGTTGGGTGTGGTAGGTGTTATAGGACTCCGAGTTCAGATAATAGGGTTCTGGGTTTGGACCAGACCTGAGTTTGACTATGTTGCACATTTGATGTGAATGATGAGTATGTTATTGACTTTGATTATGGGTATATTTAAGTTTTCCATTCATCTACAAGTATTCAAGTTTCAAGGATGCCCAGTTTCTTAGTTTTCATTTTATATATCAATTCCTACAACTTTAACTTGATCACATGTCCAAATTGATTTTTACATAATTCTCAGTAATTCTATTAGCTTGACATTCCAAGGGCAGATTTAGTATAAATACGCCTTATGCACGATGGATTTAATAATACCCCTGTCTGAATCAACACTGGTATCCAACTGGCATAACGGGTGTTCATAGTTAAAGTTCTATTGTAATTCCTCAATTATAATTTTATAATATACTCAGATTTAATTAGAGTGTATGTAAACAGTAGAAACAAGAATAAATTTTCCCATATAGTATCACACAAACATGTTCAATATTAGATATTCAACTATATACCAGGACCATAATTACAGTGCGACAGAGAAAAGTGAATACAAGCCACGAGAATGTGTAAAACATGTAAACAGCCTGTCTTATGAAAAATGTTGAACAGCAGATTATTTAATATTTCAAAACAGTAGCAAAACCATGCTCAAATTTCACATAATATAGAATAATCCAGATTAGACCCAAATATATGGGTTTAGCAGGCCATAACCCCACTATGGGATTTGATCATGTCCCAAATCCCATCAGATGGGGTCTGTCTAGCCCCTAGACTCCTATAGTGAAGTTCAGTCAAGGGGTTATTGCCCCATAGTGCTCATTCAACCACCATAGATCAGTGGTCCGGGTCATCAATGATCATCTTCCCCATTTTCCCTTAATTTCTTGTCTGCAACGAAGAGGAAAAATCATAACTTAAGAGTAATGGATTTCTATAATTGAGTCCCGAGATTCTCACATAAACACAACTCAAGTAGAAAAGATTCTCTACTCATTGTGTAAGCCCTCGTCGCTTGATTGATTTTTGGAAGGCTATAGTGTCACGACACGAAACCTGGGTCCCTTCGAATCCCATGTCGCGATGTATTTGTATCACAATCACCATCACCATGAATCAAATTAAATGAGTAACAATAATAATTTAGGGCAATCCTAAATAATTCTTTGAAGAATAATTTAAATTTTGAATCAATTTGAAACAACTAAACAATTACACTAAAAATGAAAGTAACTACAATCTCCAATGTCCAAATGAAATAACTTAAAAAAAAAAAAAAAAAAAAAGAACTAATCCTCTTCAAGCTTCCTAGTGTATCCGTTGCTCAAGAATGTATGCCAAAGCCTATCTCTTGTTCATTATAATCTTCTTGCAATTCAACATTCTAGTTACCTGGATTGGGGCAAATTCTCAAATCAGTACAAACTGAGTGAATGGATTTCCAAATCTATTTAAGTACATGTATAGTAGTTCACCATAAATTAACAAAAGAATTAAGTAACATATGAGTTTCACATAATTACATTGTATCTGAAAGTTTTATTTAGATAAGGTCAAATTGGTCCTTTTCCACTGACAACTGCCTAACCGCTTAGTAGCACAGGCCAACGCGTTCTTGCCCCAAAGGGTGCGAGACGGAACAAGGATTACCATTAGCAAACTTTGTGCACATTACAAGGTGACCATCAAGGGTCTGAATCATCGAGGTGGTACCTGGAGATTATCCTCCCAAAGTTGACTAATAGTCAAAACATCATAGGCCATGGTAGGTAGGTGGACGTCATCACTGTTCTGAGCAGTCTAGGGGTCCAAGTTACAAATACATAATCAAAGTCCTTCCCAATTCCTCAAATTATACAAGGCCCTTCATCCGTAAACCACATGCTCTCAATTGGTCCCCAACACATACAACAAGTTAGCCTGCAACCTGCCCTTAGACATAAATCCAGATTTTTATTTATGCCCCGCTCCGATTCTCCATTGGTATATGGATGTGTAAAAGCCATTGGCATAGCCAGGCCTTCGTATGTTTGAGATTATTCACAATTATATAATTACATGACAAAAACATCATAGCACCTAAATCCATAACCATCACATCATATGCCTTGTGTATGATCATGTATGAATCATAACCAATCTCCAAAAAGAAAACCCAAATTCAGCATTTGTACATCAGCAAATTCACAATTTCAAATTTCAGATTTATGAAAATAACAAAAACAATTAATTAAAAGGGCTGATATGAAACTTTTAGGAGAGGTATATACACAATAAAATAAAGGGCAGGGCTGGTATGTAATTAATAGAACTTTACAATATTCTTAGATGTAAAATAGTGAAAGAAATAAGGCCCTAGATGCACATTTCAGAAGTTATATAACTCAAAAGGAGGCCTGACAGAACTAGGAATGCCTCACCTCACTACTTTTTGGGTTAGTTGATCTATGGGCCCAATTGGATCCGGCCCACAAGGGAACCAACCCCCAGGCGTTGCCCAGAAGTCCCTTCCATCCTTAACTTTTTGGATCTCAGACTTGGGCCCACAGCCCAAACCAAGCAGTTACTCCAAAACGATCTAGAATCTGAAAGTTCTGAATTCTGTCTTGATTTCTCACTTGATTTTGGTCAATTTCAATGGTAATTGTGTCCCAACAGTCCTACCGATAGTGAGTAATAAATTAAGAGAATTTTCTGGGGCAAGAAATAGAAATTTATAATCTTCTTGAACAAAACTACATGTTGACAGGGTGGCTGAAATCACTATAGCAGTCATACAAGAACTAGAAGATCAGTCAAAACATCATTACTATCCCTAATCTCATCATAAAACTGAACGGCAAAGAATCTAACAAGCAGAAATTAGTATTTGAAATCACATGCATGTAGATAAGGAATTCCACTCACCTTTTATAGACCAGGTTGCCCGATTCACCTAAGGGAAGAGAAGGGTCATTCACTAGGCTCTTAAATTGCTGATCTTTTCCTTTCTCCTTCTACTTCTGTAGTCTGGGGCTTCTAAGATGTGGGAGTATGAGGGTAAGAGGCGGGAAATAAAGAGGTAGTGAGGGAAAGAGAGTCGGTGTGGTGAAGGCCTGAGGTTTCTCTCCTTTTAAACACATCGAGTGCTGCCATTAGAGTTGAATTAGAAGTCGAAATCTTTCCTTGCTCAGGACATGTACACACAATCCTCTTCCTATCAGGCTTCAAGCACTAGAGTCTATTTATTTTTCATTATGATATAACTCCAAAATTATCAAAACATGGGCCCCATCTCTATGGCATAATATGTTAACTTCTACGGGTTAGAACTAATGGGTCCCACTAGGTTATGTGTACTAAAAATAATCCCACTAAGGTTTGTCTCAGATCTAAAAAAAATATGCCTTAACCCTCCAGGTCCAAAATGGTAATTATCCAAATAGTCACTTATATAACCACAATATATATATGGGAGATGCTCCTATGAGAGATCTCTCACCTTATATGAGAGATAGGGGTGGGGGCCCTCACATTTGAGTTGTTGGCATTGGATATGGATGTGAAGGCCTCCACCTTATCTCTCGTAGTAAGGTGAGATGCTCTCATAGGAGCATCTCCATATATATATATATATATAATACATCCAAGACATACTTAATATCCCCTAATTACAGTAAATCAAGGAAATTAAATATTAAAAAAATATTCTAGCCCCTGAATCGGGGTCTAGGGTATTACATATAGACCTTCAAGAAGCTTTGGTTCTGTTGTTCCTTTCTGCTACTCCTTGATTTCTCCTTACCAATCCTCTAGTCTCCTCTCTGAGTGCTCTAGGATTAGGGTTCCAAGTTGTAGGAGAGTAAGAGGAACAAAATTAAAGAATATGGTTGCCGAAGAATGAAAGGAATATTGGGGGTTGTGTGCACAACTTTTGTGGTCTCGGGAGGTGTGCATATCTCTCCAAAAATATTTTCCTTTAATTATAAAAACATGGGCCCCAATAAAATCCAAGAATCCTTTAATTCCTATTGGTTCATAAGCATGGGCCCTATCAAGTTCTATTTATTTACTTAAAAATAAAAGAAAAGGGTCCCACAAGGGTTCCTTTCAAATTGAAAACATTATGGATTTGACTCCTGGGCCCATCCAAGGGTGGTGCCCACTAAAATCAAATCTCAGTTTTTTCAGGTGTCCATTTGGTTCCATTGGGCTATAATAACCAAAATGAACCAAATATTATTAATACCCAAAATAATTTAATTATAAAACCCAGATTGTCATACAAATAATTACTTAAATTAAAAATCCGAATTCAAGAATTTGAATACAACTTCAAGAAATAATTAAATTTTTATAATAAAAATTTATTAATTATTCAAATTTCTAGAAGGGATTCTTGGATATTACAGACTATGTCACGATTTGAGGGTAATACTGCAAAATGAAGGGTTTCTGAGCATCGAATGGTCACGAGTTGAACATAAAGGTTTCTCGAAATAATTTTATCTAGCCAGTGAGCCCAAAATGACATTTTTCTGTAATTCTCAAAATACCTCTTAGGCCTTAACTTTTCCAAAAATCCCAACTAGGTCCTTCTATCTACTAAACTTGGCCGAAAGTTCCCAAAACTACCCAAACACCATTCTAAGTAGGCCTATCAATGGGATGGGATGAAACGGGTAAAAAGCCTGGCCCGGCCTGTCCCAAGCCCGAAAATACAGGGCTTTTAAAAAAATTTGAGCCCAATGAGACTAGGTTTGGACAATACATTTTAAAGCCCGGCCAAAATGGGACTGGGACTGAGCAGAAACAACCCAACCCGTTTAGGCCTGTCCCGGCCCGCTACAAAGCCCTTTAACAATAATTTTATATATATATTGAGGAACAACTCTAGGGGTTGTTCTTACAAAAATACAATAGGGAAGGAGGAGCATATTGAGGAACAATTATGGGGTTCACTGGTATATGGTCAATAGAGCGGAGCCTCAACTGCTCTTGTGTCCATTGTGGCTCACATGCCAATACCTTTTTTTCAAAGGCACCATTCTTTATCCACTTGAAGCCTGGAAATATTTTTCGATCCAACCAACCAACCCAGAACTTAAATGATGATCACATAAGCTATCAATTAACATATATGGTTGATGGACACCATTTCCTGCATCCAATTGAGAGGAAAATAATACTGAACTAGCATTGTGATCTAAAGCTCTCATCCATGGAGGTTGCTGATGCTGCAGGACAACAATCGTTGAATGAGAAAGAATCGGTAGATTAAAGGATTAGGATCATTAAAAGTAAAGCCTATTATGATAGATGATATTTCTCTTGGTATAAAATAGCTGCTTGAGGCATCAAGTCAAGAACACCTGAAGTTCCCAACTATACCATCTCTCTGTTCAAGTGTCCCGAAGAGGGTGTTTACCACCAAGGCCTTGAGTTTATGATGCAGATTGCTTGTAGGACGACCCCTAAAAAATCTCCCAAATGTGGCAACCATATACCATTACAGCTAACCTGAATGTAGAAAAGTCCAGATGATAGACCCATAGAATGTTACAAACTACTGAAGCATAAAATGGGTTTTACTTACAAATCTGAAGGTACCAATTAGAAAATGTTTTGCTTATCTCCAGGATCGGGCTAATCCCAGGCCCGGCCCTGTCCCAACCCGGGCCCATACGGGACGGGATTAGATGTAGGCCCGTTCAAATTAGGGCCGGGATTTGGCAACACCTGGCAGGCCCGGCCCGGCCCATTGACAGGCCTAATTCTAAGCCCATAGGGTCAGTTAATGACCCTCTAAATGACCCCCACTAATTTCCCAAAATTGTGAATAATCCCTCAAACACAACTAGCTAAGCCCAAAGGCGCTCAAATAGGACCAAAACACTATTTGAACGATAAAACTTAGTTACCTTCAAATCTACCCAACTAACAACTAAACACAATTAATTACATAAAAATACAACTAACCATGCTAAAACAAGATTAATTAAATATACATATAATAATTATCGCTAATCATAATTAAGTTTCTATTAAACATAATAGTCGGGGATGCGGTCTTACACATTTATCATAGACAATTGTACTGAAACAACTCAAGGAAACAAGAGATTTGGGGAAGAAGTGTTCAGTTAATGCTCCTAGCCACTCTATTTATAATGGAGTCCTGTACACTATTAGAAAAGAGCTTAACTACACAAATACAATGAAGTTTGACCGACTAATTGAGTCTTATATGCTAAATGGGATCCAATGAAATAAAGTTGATACATATATAGTTCCTATTGGACATTTCGTATACTTGTGCTAGGAGATACTTCCACAACTTAATTACCAACCTTGTATCCAACTAAAACTCTTAGTAAACTATTGCACTTGGAATCAGAAGAGTTTTAAAACAAAAACAAGAAGTATCTAAAGCTATTCATAGCTAAATTGATGGAACTAGGCACACATTCAACTCTCTCTCTCATCCTTTCCTGTGGCTAAGTAGGGTTAGCGATACAGTACAGGCGGACTGCCTATCAACCCAGAGATTGATCGCTGGGTGGCTGTGTGAGATGAGACACCCCTTCCACTTGTGAGTCCCGTGCTTCTCAATTTGTGAGCCCCTTTATCTGTTCTGCCTATCCATGCCTTTTGGTCCTTATTTTGTCAGATATGAGCCCCTTGGGCAGCATCAATTTAAAACAAAGTTCTCTGGGACAATTGCATATATACAAAAACCGTTTGAACAGCTAACTTAGTTCTTCATGAATTAGATTTTTAACCAATAGTTCATTAGCATTGATTGTCTTCTACATTTGTTTATGTTTTTAAATTATTTATTGTTTGGCTACTCAAGCCAACATACTTATCACCAATTTGGGTTATCACTGAACTTGTAAATATGCTTTGCAGCTATTAAATGTGTACTCGCCCAGATTTGAAACCGGTGGGAAGTTTTGGCCAATTGTGCATAACTCAACAATATTTTCATTAATTCTGATGCAAGCAATTGCAGTGGGGATATTTGGCCTGAAGAAGCTTCCTCTTGCATCGAGCTTGACTCTACCTCTCCCCATACTTACACTTCTGTTTAATCAGTACTGTCGAAAACGGTTTCTGCCTATTTTCGGGAGTTACTCTGCTGAGGTGCTTATCATTTCCTTACATTGTTAAACCAATTTATCCCATCTTTTAGGTACTGGTTAGTGTTCGTAGCCACCAGGTAGGGCAGATAATCTAGGCAGCTAATTGTACAAACCCTATGGTAAACCCTTAAGGTTTTCTGCCCAAAACAAAAAAAAAAAAAAACCCCTTAGTCTTTCTGATAAAATAATATCTTGTAGTTTTTTATTCTAGTGTTCACTGTATATATTGCACATGAATTGCTTCTATTCCTTTATATTCATTTTTCTCGTTTAATTAGCAAACAAGCTTAAAGAAATTTCCTCTAATTATAGCCATAGGAAACCTTGGTGAGAAAGGTTTTTGATCATTTCTGAAAGTAATGAGTAATATAAATAAAGTGTTTAGGGATGGCCTCAATGTGCATTTGGACGACTAATCATTGTTCTCTCTAAAACCCTAACTTTTTCTCTTACTTTAATCTTTTAGGTTTTTACCCTAATTATTCTTGTGTATTAAAAGTTTAGGGATGGCCACAAGGTTTTTGATCATTTCTCTTACTTTCTCTCTCTAAGTAACTAATTTGTTCTCTCTAAACCCCCCACCCCACCCCAAAAAAAAAAAAAGTGTTTAGGGATGGCCACAAGGTTTTTGATCATTTCTCTTACTTTTTCTCTCTAAAACCCTAACTTGTTCTCTCTAAACAACCACCCCCCACCCCCCCAAAGGCAAAAAAGAAAAAAACGAAAACACAAATACCAAAAGTTCCCGGTCCCACTTCCAGCCCATTCTAGTCGTTCTAGGCCTAATACTGGCCCTAATTCTAGCACAAATCCTGCCCATTTCAAACAGAACGGAATGCCCCCCTAAAGCTTCATTTTAGTATGTGTATTATATAGTTTTAATAAGTTTACATGTTTCATACTTCCATTTGTGCATAGTGAAAACCAATGTAAATATGCATTTTTAGCCTTATTTTTGCATTCTACTGTTTTTTATTTTTTCAATTTTAGGTATCGTTTGAGTTCATTCATTTTTCACACAGCTTTTAAGGAACAGAACATTAGAATTGATCAAATGTTCAGAACACCAGAGTTCCGCTGCAGGGCCGGAATGGAATTGACAGCTATGGTTGTGAAAGCCTTCCTAGAACAAGAAGATTTTTCAAGAGCAATGAACAAAGAGTTTAGAATTTTTTTGAGTTTTAATCAGTGCTAGGGGTTGATGTCAACCCTTATTGTTGACGCTTGCACCTAAGTGCGTACGCGTGCATACACAGAAAAAAAAAATAAAGAAAATGAAAAAGAGGTGCTGATTTGCATGTTTAGTGTGCAACGGTGTGGTTCTTCCACTCGCTGTGCCCCCACTCCCGACATTCTTCTAATGGACAATTAGAAGCCATCCGTCAACAAATTGAGTTCAACAGACCGTCATGATGCAAAGAAGCTAGTATGTGCATTAGCCGACAACATCTATGACATCTTTCACTTGAGCTATCCTCAATCCCCCAAACAGGCCAAGAAATTATTCTCAATTAATTATTTTCTTATGGGTTGTTGCGTGATTAAGTCATCAACAAGGATAAAAGGAAGTTGCTCATCTAATCTCTGCCCTTGTGGAAAGTGTCACGACCTGGAACCCTTGGCCCTTCAAATTCCGTGTCGCTGTCGTGACAATGATGTATCCATTTTCAATATGCATAAGTCATATAAATAATTAAGATTTAAGGGAATAAATTAATAAATCTTGAGATTATAAAGAAAACTAATGCAAGAGAAGTCACTTCAATGAAAATTAAAACATTATGAGGCTTAATCCATAGTTGTACTGCAGTCTTTCGCCCTCTCAACACGCGTGTTCAAGCCTATGACTTCCTGATTATTACAAGCTCATTCTCTAGGTTCTGGTTGCTTGGATTGGGGCAAAATCCACAAACCAGTAAAATTGAGTGAATAGAGTTTTCAGTCTCGTTTCTGCCCAACAATATGATAAACAAATTAATTCTTTAACATAAAAATAACAATAGGGATGTTTTAGTTTAAGGTCTGGTCAGGGTTTCTAGCACTATCCATAAGACAACCACCTAACCACCATATGGCATGGGCTTACAATACATACATCTCATGGATGCCTTATATCACCAATAAGGGGGATGCCCTATATGAAAGTCCAGGGGAGCCCACTGGTACAAGTCCTAGAGGGGGCTTGGTTTGGGGGGTTTGAATAGGACTAATTAAAAATTCTTACTGATTACAAAAACTAATCCAATTTTGATCCCAACTAGACTGAACAAACACTCTCACAAATTCACTTGTAATTCACCTCAATCTAAATATGATTAAATAGCAAATGTGCTTAAGTGACAAGATGTTGGAGTTTGTGTGTGCTAAGCAATTTATGATATGCCAATATGTTCAATGTTGTTTAGCACAAGTGTATGCGTGTCAATTCTATCAAGAATATAACTATCTAGCGCATGTATCTCTTAAACATAATTAAATGATAATAATGCATAGAGAGATGGAGAGAAATTGACACAAGGGATTTATAGTGGTTCAGCCCCGGACCTACATCCACTTCTCAAGAGCTTCCACTCTTGGTTCCACTATGATGAGGTGATTCCACACCTTGATTTTTTAATACGGTGGTTCAATCACGAAGATCTAATCCACCAACCCTATTTTTTATAGTGGTTCAACCATGAAGATCTAATCCATTTTACAATGATGATTTTCAAATTTAAACAATAACACCTGTCTCTTGACTTGATCTTGAGGGTGCTCATTGATGCTTGAATGCGCAGCTCCAAGCTTTGGCTCCTTGCAATGCTCCTTAGTGTAGATGATGCTCCAATGAGTGCACAACCAAGAGTGGTTGGGAGCCTAGGTCTATGGATAAAGAGGTTTAACTTGAAGGCTCAAGGTGATACAGAACGGGCTACCTTCCACCAATGGTCCCACCCAACATAGCTTTAGGATATTTTTTTTTTTAGTAGTTTCCTAATTTTATTGTAATTAGGATTAGCATTCTAATTTATTTCGTTTCCTAGTTTGATTAGGATAGTTTCTATTATTAGATTAGGTTTTATTAGCCCTAAGTTTACTTTTCCTATTTATATTGCATTGTAGAGATGATAATCTCAGATTTTGGAGTTGAATAAAATTGGGATTTTTCCTTGGAGAGGTCGTTCCTCGCGTTAGAAATCTCTACGGAGATAATTTGAAGTGTCTTTGACACGTGCTTCGGCATCTACGCAAGCCCTAACCCTACGGCTTGCATTAGTTGGTAGTAGAGCGAAGATCCATATTGCTCCGATCAATCTCCAATCACCGATCGGAACCTACCCATCGTCCACCATCCATCCTTCCCTGACACGCCCCACGACCACTACGATATCATTCCATATCCGCTGCCCCGTTCCAATTCCTCTTTCCCAGCCCCAAATCATCACCGCTCCCTGCCAGACCCCATTCCATATCTGTTGCTCACGTGAGTTCCCCTAGCAACCCAAAACGCAAAACCCATTCGCTTAAACCATTTCTGCAAAATAAAAAAAATAAAAAAAAAAAGAAAAGAAAAAAGGAGATACTTCAGATTTGCCTTGCAGAATAGTAAGAGGGAGTGCAGTCAACCACCGTCCGATTGAGCAAGCCGACTGCACCCGTTTGTGTTTCGCTGGAATATTATAGTCACAACCTCCGTCACCACGTGTTGAAATGAGAAGAGAAGTAGCAGAGGGAGGGAGGCTGGTCTTGTGGTTGAAAGAGAAAACGAAAAAGGTAAAGAGAAGGAAAAGTAAGTGAGAGAACGGAAGCAATATCTTTTCCAGCCAACTTTTTTTTTTTGCTGTACACTTGTTGGAAGTCATCTCATACTTTTGGTGTCTTGCTTTACCAAAGATTTTAGTGGTCTTTATAATCACCAATGATTACTGTGGTCTTTAGAAAAATTTTCCAGTCAGCATTAAATTCAGTTCCGGCCAACTTTGTCTGTTTTGAAGAAAAGTCAAGGTGTGCTGACATCATCACTACATCATAGAATTTGATCCACAACAAATTTGACGTGATCAACAGTTGAGACTTCTTACGATATCAGGCTCATCCATCGTCAGATTTCAGAGCTGTTTGTACCGGCGTGATCGTAGAGAGCAGATCTACACATCAGGTTAGCCCAAAAGTTTGAATTTGCATTAACAAAAAATGCCTCCCAACAAGCATGTAGAAGTGAAGTCTTCCTCCAATAATGATGATGATTTAAGGGGTACCGTTACGGAATTATTTGTAATTGTTAATCAACTATCTGCAATGATGGTTCAAATGCAAGACACTTTTGCAAGGATTGAAACCCGATTAACTACTTTGGAAACTAATCGGCGTGAGGATAATCATCGAGATGATGAAGGACATAATCGGAATCAACGAGATCCACATGCGGTCATTGTTGATCGTGATTTGGGTATTAAAATCGTGATTCCCGAATATGATGGAAAATTAAAACCAGACGAATTCATGGATTGGTTAGTGTGTGTTGAAAATATTTTTGCACACAAGTCAATGAAGGATGGTCATAAGGTTACACTGGTGGCAACCCGATTTTGCAATTATGCTGCGATTTGGTGGGCTGAGTTGCAAAAGAAAAGAAGAAATCAAAATATTGACCTCGTTGACACATGGATCGAGATGAAGAATTTGTTGAAGCAAAAATTCCTCCCTGTGAATTATTCAAGAGATCTTCGTTCAAGTTTTTAAGATTTGAAGCAAGGTTCCAAAACAGTTATTGAATATTCTGAGGAGTTCCTAACCATGCAAGCTCGTTGTGGCTTGAATGAAGATGATGATGTGTTGGTTGATCGATATTTTCATGGGCTGCGCATTGACATACAACATATCCCTACATTCAAGAATTTTGATAATGTTGATGAGATCATCCAACATGCCATCAAAGCTGAGGACATTGTGAATTATCAAGCTCGAAAGCTTAGTGTGTCTCAATGGCCTGCACAAAAGACCCCAGCAAAGCTAGACTTCAATTCAAGTGCCAGTTCCTCAGAAAAGTTTTCCTCCAAGTTTGAAGATCCAAACAAGTTCACATGGTTTCTTTGTAAGCAAAAGGGTCATTGTGCGATTGAATGTCCCAAAAGGATAAATTTAATGGAAGGTGCAAAAGACGAACCGGAAACAAGAGATGATCCTAAAAGTGAAGAATCCGATGAGGTGGAGGAAATTGCAGCTGAAATAGATGGTGCATTTCTCTTGGTGCAACAAGAGTCTATACTCACTATTGAGAAGAAATGGTTGCGGAAGAATATTTTTCGTTCCACAAGTACCTTACATGGGCAGAATTGTACCGTTGTGATTGATGGTGGAAGTTGTGAGAATATTATCTCTCAAACTCTTGTTGATCGCTTGAAATTGAAGGTGTACAAGCACAATCGTCCCTACTTTGTTAAATGGCTAATGACAAGTGATGAAGCGCAAGTGCGACATACATGTCAGGTTACTTTTGCAGTTAGTAATGATTACAAAGATACAATTTGGTGCGATGTGCTACCAATGGACAGTGAAGATATCATATTGGGTCGCCCATGGATGTATGACAAGAATGGCACTCATGGGATGCGAAACAACATGTATACCTTCATGCACGGTCGAAAGGAAGTTACTCTTCATCCAAAGAAGCCAGAATCACCGAAGAAAAAATCAAGGGCCCATGCTACAAAGGAAGCAGTTCATGTACATCATATATACAGGGGCAACTTGAAGAAGACTCGAGTTTGAGGTCGAACTCTTCTTTCAACCTGGCGGGAATGGTGCAGAACGGGCTACCTTCCACCAATGATCCCACCCAACATAGTTTTAGGATATATATTTTTTTAGTAGTTTCCTAATTTTATTGTAATTAGGATTAGCATTCTAATTTATTTGGTTTCCTAGTTTGATTAGGATAGTTTCTATTATTAGATTAGGTTTTCTTAAGCCCTAAGTTTACTTTGCCTATTTATATTGCATTGTAGAGATGATAATCTCAGATTTTGGAGTTGAATAAAATTGGGATTTTCCTTGGAGAGGTTGTTCCTTGTGTTAGAAATCTCTTTGGAGATAATTTGAAGTGTCTTTGACACGTGCTTCGGCATCTACGCAAGCCCTAACCCTAGGGCCTGCATCACAAGGTTACCCTAGAAGTGATTCCACTAATCACACACTAATAGGGCTTTGAATGCTCTTAGGTATACCTATTTGAAAGCCTAAGTGCGTGTGGAATTGGATTTTGGGAGCTCTAAGAGTGTCTTACTATGAGGGCTGGAGTAGGGAAAAAGTTATCAAAATCACCAAAAGTGTGGCCAGTGGAATGAGCTCAAGTATATAGAGAATGCTCTCCAACGGCTAGTTGTCAGTTAACCTCCTCCTTTATCTTTAATTAACTGAAATCCCAATGGATAAATCAACGGTCATTTCTGAATTTCGATGACCTATCGGTTAACCGACTTCACACAATTCGGCTAGCCGAACATGAACCGAATGGTTCACCGGACTCTGTTACTCTGTAAATCAGAAATTGAGCATCCAGTTATATGAACCGAAATCAATTCGGTGAAGGTTCGGTTAACCGAGTTCCTATGGTTCGGTTAGCCAAGCTTGACCAAATTGCTCACCAAACTCAGACACTCAGTCAGGACATGATTTTGAGCATCCAGTAATGGGAACCGAGGGGTGATCGACATCGTTTGGTTAGCCAACCCTTTATACTGAATTGAGCCATATTGTTTTGCTCAAAAATCCAGTTTAAACCCTATTAAATTTACCAATCAAACTAAGGGTTCTAAGGCCCATTCCTTGGTCTGTTTTAGTCCATAATACCTGAATAGGTTAGCACAAGCATGGAGTTCTTCCTTGATGAATTCGGGCCTTCCAAGACTTGATTCTTTGCCTTCGAACTTGATCGTCCTTGAGAGACACTAAGAGGCAAGGTCTTGGACTCTTTGACACAGATTTGACAATCAAAGGGTGTGCATATATGACTATGGCACTAACACTATACTCGGTCAAACGGCTGACCTATAGTCAATCAAACAACATAACTAACCTAAAAGTCAGATAAATAACCAACTGACCTAAGAGTCTAGAGAAATTACGCAGTTGATCTAATAAGAGTCAATGAAATCATGCAACTGACCTGAAAGTAAGAGAAATTACGCAACTTAGACCAAGTATGTGCTAGTAATCTAGGAGCATCCAACCGGTCGATCCAGACTAGAGAAATTACGCAACTTAGACCAAGTATGTGCTAGTAATCTAGGAGCATCCAACCGGTCGATCCAGACTAAACCAGTTCTATAAAAATTTCTCTTTCATAGAGTTCTCATAAACATAATTCAGATTAAAACAGATTTCTTTGTTGTTCTCAATGCCTATAACAAGGTGGCTTGAAATCAACCCTTTACACAAAGTATGGATTTATCATGCCCCATATCGATTCATTACTGGTATCCAGCTGTGTAAAATAGTTACGTAACCGGCCTTTATAACTTTGAGACTCTTACTTAATCATAAAATATCACAACATATCCATCAAATGCAATAGATGGTAGTTAAAATCAAACATAGTTTATAAACCAACATAAAACCATGTAATAGATGACATCCACATGAGTGGCATAATGGAATTTACAACTCAGCACAAACACAATCATCAGATTCGTATTACATAATGACATCATTCATCTAGATTGCAGATGATCTAGGGTCACCATTAAACCTAAGTCTAAGCATAGTAACAATTTAACCCTAATACATCAAATCAAAGAATCAGCAATCTGAGCATTCGAACCAGTCACAAAACTAAATAGATTTCAGCTATTGCATCAAACCCAAATCCTCATGGTATGAGTGAACCCTAGGCCTTATGACAGATCTGGCCAATCATGTAAACCCAATCCAACAGTCGGCCACTGCAGATTTCCAAACCAACGATCAGCCACTGCAAATTCCCTGTGCTTGAGCCCAATGCAAACATCCAAGACCTTTATCTTCATAAAATTTCATGAATAGCTTCTCTCTAGCACCTATATTACTACGTCATTCAACACTAAGAACCCATTTAGATTGGATCGTCTCACCAATTATAATGGCCATCATTAGAATTACCACAAACAAACAGCAATCATTAGTTTCAAAGCATTATACTAGAGTCCCCAATTCCTAACAATAGTGCTACCAAACCCTACTCCATGTATGGGTTTTGTCCATGCCCTAAATTCCTCAAATCTATATCAGCCATCTCCCAAAACCCCGGTCTACTATTTGATTCCCTTCCATGTTACATTCAATCAGTCCATAGGGTGTCAATACTCTAATCATCCATTGAGTTTTTCATCAATGCAATAGTCCACCATCATGTAAAGCAACAGTATCACATTACATTGTCCATTGCTGTAACTACAATATGCTGTCCCTCAAACACCAGCAGCTTATATTCTTAGGAATGAATCATTACAATAGCGACGGACCAAAATATAGAATACTCCTTTAACACCAACCAGCCAAGTTCATAAGACTGCTGGATATAATTCTTATCTGGTTCAACGGGCCTTTTCATAACTTGGATTGAGTTTCGGCCAACCTGAACTACATATTGGTATTTGACCCATCACCACATTATCATCTCGAGTTCTGTTTTACACAAAATCCTACTTCAATAAGAATACATCAGCTCATAATGAAAACTCATAAAAAATGATTATCCAACCCCGATCATTGAGTCAGTTTCATAATTAAAACAATCAGTTAGCTAAACATCCTGTAGAAGCATTGATAATCAGCAGCAACGTGGGTCCATGTAGTCACCCAACCTGAAAAATCCTAATAAGGGTTAGGCCAACCCTAATCCCCATGTATACTGTTCGGCTAGCATCAAAAGCCCTACATTTCTTTCAGTTATGGGTTTGAAATTGCAAATCTACAATCAGCTATGGGTTTTGAACCCAAAACTTCTTCCAGCTATCTCAAACTCCAATAAACATCAATCGGCTAACTCAATTCCTACCATATAGCAGTCGGCCAACCCAAAACCCCGTAATCCTCCTCATTCATCCTAATACCATGCGCCATGGGGTTTTCCATCAATTTCCATCCTATATCAGCCCATCATTCAATATGACACGAAACTCTAGCAAATATGGTTCTGAAACACATCAAATCAAGAAGAAAACCATAGAGCACTTGTGGATTCAAATTTCCACTCACCTTGAGTAAACTACTGTGGCTCGGTTGACTTGAGAAAAGGTGTAAGACATCCACTAAGCTCCTAGATTGCTGGACCTCTCTTCCTCCTTCAAGTTCTCTCGAATAAAGAAACAACGCAAAGAATGCCAAACACTTTTTAAAGCCTTAATCACCAAACACCCACATGACACAAAGGAGGGAGAAAAGAAAACACACCGCTTTATTTAGTCAATATTCTGGAACAATCACTATGTCGAGTTACTGTAGCACATTCTGAAGCGAATAACTGTAGTGAGTTCTGTAGCGTGAATAGTGTCGGTCGACTACTATAGCTTAAATAACACCCAAAACACACCAAACCCTAGAATTCCTACAATAGTAAGCTCACTAATCTACTTGAAAAACAAGTAGATTAGGGTTCTAAACACATCAAATCGAAGGAACGGCCATAGACATGTACATTTAGAATTCTACTCAACTCTAATGGAAGAACTTGCTGATTCCATCATCTTCTCTTTGTTTCCACTTGATCTACTTCTAGTTTCTCTCCTAGATCTCACAAGGTAGGGCTAGGGTTTGGGTTTCTTGTGGAGATAGTGCAAGAGATCGGAAGAGAAGGGGCTTATATTAAGAATAAGGGAGTGGACTTAAGTGAATAAGGGTTTTGAGTTGTGCGTGAAGATGATCTCGGGACTTGTGAGCAAGCACAAATCCCTCTGCTATGAATTTCTTTAACTTCCTAGATGTGGGTCCCATCAGCTCTACTAATTTAAACTAGACCCTATTAGTTGAAAGCTTATAAGGCCCACCAAGATACACTAATAGCCTAACTAAAAGTCATGAGTTTAATTAAAACGCATATAGCATTGTGGGCAAGGATGAAAATAGCGGTAATGGTGGGCAATGCCAAAATGCTACGAAGTGGGCACTACGTAGCGTAGCGGTGCGTTTTGAAAAAATCCTCAAAAACATATGAATTTTTTTTCAGAAAATCCAGAATATTGGAAAATAATAGAAAATGTGCTTTTTTTTTCAAAAGTAACTAAGATAAGGGGGCATAGCGGTCCCCTCGTTGTATGAGGTCCTATATAATTGTATGAATAGAAAATAATAGTAATGCTCATTTTTTTCACATGTTTTTATGTTTCTTAGTAATGCTAACTTCGTAACTAATGAAAAGCTCATAAAAAATTTTCTGTTAAAAATTAAGTTTGATTAGAGCCTATTTCCTATTAAAATAAAAAGGGCTCATTTTCTATTAGAGTGTACTTTGGTCAAGGCCTTATTTCGGTATGTGCTATTAGAGTGAAATTTGGCTAACATCTATTTCCAATTAATGTGAAATTTGGCTGGAGCCCATTTCTAAAAAGTGTCAAAGTTTGATATGGCCCTATTTTCACTTAGAATGAGATTTGATTGGGCTATATTTCTAATTAGAGCAAAATTTGGCTAAGGCTCTAATTTCAATTAAGTAATATTTGGTTAAGGCATCCCCTTTTTATTTATTACTTGGGCATCAATGTGGAGCCCATCAATGGTTAAGAAGACAACAACTTTTGAGGGCCCATTTAAAATTTATTTAAACCTTTCATAGGGTGGGCCATTGTGGGGCCCATAGGTTACCTTAATTAAAAAAGAGACGGAAGGGCCATTTGCTGCCCTATTGTTTCCTTCGAGTGGAAGGATCGAGAGACCTTTAAAAAAAAAAAGGATCGAGAGATGGAGCAAATTAGGGAAAGGAAAAGAAGAAGAAGAAGGAAGAGGAGGATCCTATTGACGCAACCACGGCCTGTTGCTGCTACTACCTCCTCCTGCTGCTTTCTTTCCAAGTATGTTATTTGCAACTTCTCTCTCTTTCCTTTCCTTTCTTACTCTTTACCTCTGTTTTTTTTTTTTTTTTTTTCCTTTCCTTTCTTATTCTTTTTCCACCAGTCAAACAAACGATTGGAAGGAGGGTTTTTATTTTTTATTTTTTTTTGTAAATAGTGGCCGATACACACTATTACGGTTGTGAGCGACACTATTTCATGTTTAGCATAGCTGCCCCGATTTATCAGCCGCTGTGTATTTTTTCATCAATGATTGTGGGTTGCCACACACAGGTTCCCATCCAGTTGAGAAATATGGGTCAGGCCACTAGGCCTAACTCAGGGGTGGTACCTACTGAAATAAACCTTACATTAATTGTATAACTGGATCCCTTGGGCATGCCCAATTGGGAACCAGACTATTAATAATAATACCAACAAATCAAATTAATAATACTCCGTTTACCTATTAAAAACCAATAACACAAAAACCTCGAGCTTTTGGTGTTTCCGGTTATTAACATGGTATCAGAGACAGTGGTCACGAGTTCAAAACCCCCGGAAGGCATGTTACCTCCATTTGTATGGTCTGTCTGTTTTGTTTTTCTGTTGGGTTTTGAATTTGAACCCCTTCCTGTTCGAGAGGGGGTGTTGACATACATTGTTGTGTCATACACTAACAACTCGAGCTTATGCTG
Source organism: Umbellularia californica (assembly GCA_028538565.1). Lineage (NCBI taxonomy): Eukaryota > Viridiplantae > Streptophyta > Magnoliopsida > Laurales > Lauraceae > Umbellularia > Umbellularia californica. The sequence goes on from JAPQWN010000002.1 coordinate 26,080,197, forward strand.
TTTCTGGTTATTAACATCACCAAGCCACATAACTAAATAAATAATTAGTTAATTATAGGGGAAACTAGCGGAAAAGTCCCCATAGGACGCCATAGGAAGCATGAGGACCTACTAAGACTTTGGAGATGGAAGGGGTCCTTTGGGCTCCTTTTGTTTCTTTTTTAGATGTTTATTGGGATGGTCGATATTGCGATTATACCAAAGCGGCATCCCCTATGTTCCTTCATTCCGTCTTCTTCCTCTTTCCCTTTTGCCCTTTTTCCCTTCCATAGTCACTGTTGACACTTCCCCTCGCTACGTCAAAAGCACCCATTTATTGGTTCCTGTGGGCAGTCAAAAAATACCGACTGACTATTAACATTATCGACGGTTCATAACCATCAGGAATATGACTATATGAGAGGAAAGAAAAGAAAAAACCCACTCAAGATTTCATTCCTGACACCCAAAAAACCCTAGGTGAGATTCTTATAGATGTTCTTGTTGGTGAGGCGACAAATGATACCATGCCAAGGGCGATGAATATCAGTGACCAGAATTTGGAATCCTTTTGAAGCCTTGATGGTGGTTTATAGAATGTTTTAATTATACTGGCAAGAAGTACCCCAAAGACGGGCAAAATGACACCATTAACAACTGCAGCAACGGTGCCTAGCAGCAGCACTGGGATCCGTGGCTTGTTAAGATATGCAAGGCGGCGGAGTGGAACTTCATGTGCTTGTTTTGATGGCTTTTCCATTTCAGGTTCTGAATCTTGAGTTTTCTTGGATATTGAGTTCTGTAGGTAGTCCAAATGGGAATGAGAATGAGTGACGGCTGCTATTTCCTACACCAGATGATCCATGACTTGTAGATCATCAGGAGGAGGCTCGCAGGCTCAACTATCTTCCATAATTTGACATGATCTCCGGCTTGTCATGGTCAACTATAGGATGTTCTGACTCTCTGTTCACTGTATCCTAACATATTGCAATATATCGGTGCAATATGATGTTGGAATTCTTTTACAGAATTTTGTGATGAAAAAAGGAAAAGAACCCATCATTCTTTTGTGAGAGGCTATATTCAGTACATATTTTCATTTGAAATGATTGAAGCACAGATGTCTCTTTAATAAAAGCATAATAAATATCTCAATAGTTTTGAAAATGAATTGTAGCACTAGTAATTGGCAAACAAAAACAATGCTAGTAAGAAATTCTTGAAACTTGGGGCAATTTGTCTATGAATTTGGAAGTGTTGGCAAGCTAAGCTGCAGTTTTTATTTCCTCAATAGTTGCACCATCCTTACCATAGGCAATGTTGTCTTTAATGCTAGAAGCAAGCAGGACAGGTTCCTGGCTAACAAGCCCAATTTTCCCTCTGATCCATCTTAGCTGAAACTCCTTGAGATTTATACCATCTATAAGAATTTCACCGCATTATAGATCCTTTTCCTCCTTTTATATGTAATTTTGGTGAAATCTACAGAAATTAAAGAAGATATCGAATGGTTTGATTACTGTGCAAAACTTGATGGTTCCATACCGACTAATTATGTTAGTTGAAACAATTCAACTGTATGTCAGTAGTTTCTGTTAATGAGGAAAATAGTTGATATCGATTGTTTGATATGGTCGATATCGACCAATTTATCTGTAAGTCAGTAGTTTCTGCCAGTGAGGAAAACGGTCGATATCGACTATTTTAAATGATCGATACTGACCAAGTTTGTAAGCTGAAGCAGTTTATTTGTAAGCCAGTAGTTTCTGGCAATGAGGATAATGGTTGATATCGACCGTTTAATGCCGTTGATATCGACCGATCCCATCAGGCTAAGCAATTTATCTTTAAGCCAGTTGTTCTTGTATATGATGAAAATGGTCGATATTTTCTTACTGTCGATATCGACCAAATCTGTCAGTCAATATCAATTTATGTGTTGGAGGAAAACGGTCGATATCAGCCATTTATCACAAAAAAAATCAAAAGACCCTGTCAAATTCCATACAACTATTTCAACTTACATCATCAAAGACCACAAGAAATTCATACAGCTGTTCAAACTTACATTGAACCCATTTACATCATCAAAGGCCCAAAAAAAGAAAAAATCATACAACTGTTAAACTTACATTGAACCCATTTACATCATGAAAGACCCCAAAATATTAAAGACAACTGCTCAAACTTACTCTGAACCCATTTACATTAAAAAAAAAAAAAAAAAAAAAAACATGGACTTTCAAATTTACATTAAGCCCATGAACGTTGTTGAAGATCCCAAGAAAATAACACAACCATGTGGATGTAACATTAACCACCACCATTGATTCAAGAGATCACAATACTGGAGGTTTTTTGCAGTTAAATACAATAGAGGCAGAATCTGGAAGGTGGTTTTTAAGATCATATCCACCATTTATAAGGAAAATGATAATAACTACACCCGATGGTGGTCTTTAAGAGCATATCCACCGTTTATATGCGAACCTAGATATAGAAATGCCTTGACATTGGACAACTGGCACAATTTCTTAGGGCAGAGAAAGGGTATCTCCACAGGTCTAGGGTTTCTAACAAGTCAATATTAAAAATGAATCAAGCTGATAACGTTTTAGGGTAGATAATGCAATATAAGGTGTTTAATGTGTGTACCAATCCTTAATGGAGTCTAACCACCACTTTGATGGACTTTTCTGGTGCTTTCTAAAAGGGAAAATCGTCAGAGCACATGTTGCAGGCGATGAAAAAGGACGATAAAGAAAAGCAGACTCGGGGCGATATATAAAGCATTTTCGCATAATGGTCGATATCGACCGATGCTATATATTCCATGGTCGATCGATATCGACCATATCGCAAAATGAAACAAAAAAAAAAAGACTTAAAAGCAACGAGAGGACCCCTTCCGTATCCAAAGTCCTAGTAAGTCCTCATCCTTCCTGTGGCGTCCTATGGGAATTTTTCTGGTAGTTTCCCCTTAATTATAAGTAACTATTCCTTTTAAATTAAAGAAATTTAAACAATTTAATAAAAAAATCCAAGAAAAATAAATAAAAATCTATAAAATTTTAAATTCACTATTTCCTTTTAGGGGGTTTTACATAGCGAGTGGTTGCGGTGGGCCTGCTAGCGGCGAAAACGATGCATAGCGAGCGATATGTAGCCGTTGTGGCGATACGTAGCGTGTAGCAGTGTAAATTGAAAATGAAGTTAAAAATCCGAAAAATATCCACAAAAAGTTCAAAATATTGGAAAAAGGTCAACATACAAGTATACAGAGTTAAAAGAAACAAATAACTAGAACTTGCTACTAGTCTCCTTTTTAGTCTGTGTACCCATACTCACTATCCAAGGTTTCTCAAATTTCACGAAGTGATGTGGGCATGGATCAAATCATGCATGTAAATTTTTTTGACATATCCATATGACATACAGAGCATTACCTAAATCTATTCAATTCATTACTAAACTGAAAGTCCAAAACAATCAAATACGGAGAGTCCAAGTCCTTATTACATAATCAATCGCAATCTCAACTAACACCTGAGAAATAAAATCTGAATTAATTTATTACAATATAATTGAGCCACAAACTAGAAGTAAGAACTGTTGCCAAAAATTAAAGATTATCACAATATAACTGCCCCTTGCTGCTCTCTCATCCCCAAGGCTTCCTCTAAGGTGAAGCTTCTTTTAAATTCAAGGAGGCGTGGCTCAGTCATCATCCTTCTTTGAGGTGGTGGTCAAGGACTGTTGGAATTCCAATTTTGCGGGGAACCCGCAATTCAATCTAGTTCAAAGGGTAAAGCATCATGAAATGAACTTTAAGCCTAGGAATAAGGAGACCTTTTGGAACATACCAATCAACATTTCCTTAGCTAAGCAGTTAGCTTTAGATTTCCAATTAGTAATGGAATTCTCCCTCACATTCAGCTAATGAGCAGTCCTTTTCTGCTAAAGTCAGCTTGCACAACCTACTGCAAGATGATGAAGTTTTTCAGACGCAGAAGTCCTGCATTAAACTTCCTAGCGGAAGGTGATTGCAACAATTGCTTCTTTCATGCAACAGCCAAAGCATGTAGTTCAGACAATACTATCTATAGCATAACTCGCGAAGGAGCTGCATTTTTCCCTGCTGCAATGAAACCTCTGGCTGTCCCGTTCTCTAGATGTTTTAAACCTGGAACTGCCACTCTGTTTGCTTCCCTCTTTAGCAACATATTCAGCAGAGGTACAATTCTCCCCATCCTAGCGGAGGAAGTTCCAAGCCAGAACATCGCTGACCTAGTTAACAGAGGTACAATTCTCCCCATTCTCAGAGCTTGCGATTGTCCCTCAGTTTGGAATCTTTTCTCTGCAGATGACTTCCTGATGTTTTTTTTAAAGCCTCACTGAGTGGAGCAGAAGCCATTAGAGATTTGTTGGCCTGCTACTAAGACGCTTCAGGGTGAGATTTTGATCTTTCAAAAAGCCTTCTTTTCCCAGGTCACATGAGGCCAGGTGAAAAATCTCACGTAGAAGGATTCTTGGAATTCCTACTTTGAAATTTCCACTTAAATAGCAGGGTGTCCTCCGCTGAGTCATTTCCGATCATTCTTGGAAGGAATAAGAGGGTAGCAGGTTAGAAAAGAAAACTTCTCTCTCTTTTGCAGGTCGCCTTCTTGTCATCAAGCATGTTTTATCCAATATTCCAACTCACATTTTCATGGATCTCCTGATTCCTAAACGCATTTGTAAAGAAATTGAGGATTTCATGAGAAGTTTCTTTGGTCCCCAAGCAAGAATCGGACCAAATGTAGTAGTATGGTTAATTAGAATGTTGTTTGCCTTCCCGAATCCAAAGGTGGGTTAGGCATTCGTCATCCTACGGATCCTAACGAAGCTTGTCTCACTTGTCTCATGAAGTTAGCATGGAAAGCCATCTTATCCTCCTCTCCTTGGGCATCTTGGTTCAAGGAGATCTATTTCGTTATCATTCAGTTTGGGCCTCTCAAAACCCTAAGGCATGCTCAAGCTTATAGCGAGAAAATCGGTCTCTAGCTCCTTTTATCCTCATGGGATGCAAATGGGTTATTGGTGATGGCAATTTGGCTAGTTTATGCAATGACAGGTGGCTGTCATCTGAATCTCTATCCAAAGTATGCCATCAATATTGTATAAATGGGGAGGTTAAGATCAGTTTCATTATAAACTCAGGCTCTTGAAACATCCCATCACATTTTCCCCTTGAAACAATTGAGCACCTACGGTTAGTAGCCACTTTCCTCTTTCTAAGCCCTCCTGTCCAGATTCGCTGTATTGTACAGATGCTTCAGGCAGTCATTTCTCCCTTGCTGCTGCGTGGAATATGATTAGAAGTCAGAGTGATAGGAAGTATAGGGCTCAATTCATTCAGAACCAGATTCTGTAGCCAGCCAGATCATGTTTCTCTCGGCCCCTCTTTCTCAGGTGAGACTTTCACTGACAAAAGGGGTCACATCAATAGGTTTCCAGTTGTCACTTCAAGATGCTGTCTATGTTGGAACCATGAGGAGTCAGATTCTCATCTATTCTTCCAATGTTCCTTCTCTCAGAAGATGTGGTCTTGGGTTGCAGCAGTAGCCTACGTGCGGTTAATTCCAATTTCTGCTGGCTCTTTAAGCACAGATCTCTGTTCCGAGTGTAACAGGCTTGGCTTCCATCATACTCCTTATTTGTCAAGTAATTTGAAGAATTTGCAACAGCTCTATATTTGATTAAAAAAACTCCAAGCTTGAAATTAGCTCGAGCCTGGATTTAGGAGCTGCAGAGATTGCATTGAAGAGAATCAATTTCTCTGGATGCTATTTTTAGATGGCTGGGTATTCCTACGCCTTTTTCTTATAGTTGTGTGCATTCCTTCCTGTCTTGTGAGATGTTTTGTTCTAATTTTGTGCATTCCTTGCTATATATTTTGTTGTATATCTTATATATAGCTTTTGTCCATTTCTGGTTTTGTAATTTTAGGGGCTAGGAATGTCCCATGCTCTTGTTTTCTTTCCCCCTTAAATGAAGCAATAAATGTTATAAGCTGCTTTTCATGTCATAACAAAGAATTTCAGCTGTTTTTGCTGTCTCAAAATGTGGGTGGCAAAGTCGAGCTAACCAAATAATCTGTTTTTGTTAAAATGATTTTTTTAAGTAACTTTGAAAGCCTGCTTGAAGGAACTTTACCCATAAAAATGGAGAGGAAGCTACTTTTAGAACATCACGTTTAGCTTTTAAAAGCTAAACCAAACGCCATCTAAGATATTAAAATCTTCCTTTTATTATCTTGTGGACTGGTTCAGCTGATCTTGTGATTATTGCTCTCGAGGACAGTTGTAGTGTTTCACTCCCTTTCTAATGTTCTAGTATGAATTTTAGCGCTCTCTAATGCTGAAAGTTTCTTTTATTTTTTATTTTTTTTATAGTCTCTCGTTAAGAAAGACCGTGGAGATCAGAATGATGCAACGATGGGTGAATTCTATGAGAAACTGAAGATTGCATATCGCGACCCTGCTCTGCTGCCCATCCAGTTTTCTAGAAACGACGACATGCATAGTTCTCTTCTTCGTGCAGCTTAAGTTTGATATTATCATGTTGATGCCTTTATTTACGCAATGCCGATTGAATGTGTGAAATTTGAACCTATACTGTGTGTGGAAGCATGTAATTGTTCATAAAAAGATGGCACTGTTAAAACGGCACGAAGTTTTTGCTTTCATTTTTATTGTATTTATTTACTCTCTTTTTTCTTTTTCTTTTAGATTTTTATACAATGCGTTGAATTGTTATTCCCCTCTCTCCCTCTTACACTACATCTTCACAGAAGAATTTAACCTCCAATTGAGACACCATCTTGCCAACTCAAATTTGGGTTTTGGAGGACCGAGGATCCACGTTTGAGTGTGACAAGTATAGGGAGAAGACACACATAGTTGGCTCAAAATTTTTTTTTTTTTTTGTGTGTAAGGGGTGGTTTGTCTACACCCATTTACCTATGTAAATGGAGAATATGCATAACATTTACACAGCAGTGATGTTTGTCTACAATTATTTACGCATCTTGTATGTAAATTAGATGTGTAAATGGTGTGAAAATTGACTCATTTTCAGACCAAAATTTGAACACCTATTGAGGTGGGAAATAGAGAATACCAAAACACATGGGGTTTCAAAGAACACCCGTTGGAGGCTGACAGTTTGGTTTTGGGCATTTCCATCAAAGAGGTTTTGGGTTCGAAACCCACTTCCAACGCATTATAAAAAATAATACGAAAGGTCTCAAAACCCATGAAACTACAAAACAAAAACCCTACCCTCAAAAACCACTATGCATCTGATCGCCCGGTTGTGCCCTGCATCTCATCTCCCTATTGTGAAGGTAATCTCTCTTTCTTTCTCTTTCTTTGATATACCAAAAAAACTCTTTAAACCTATTTGCAGATTCTTTGGAGTTTAACTCTTTTATCTTTTTCTCTCCTTTTTTTATTCTCTTTTGCACCTGTAGTTTGCATGTTCCATTTTAAAATACTGAATCGCATGTGGTTTCATTTGATATCTAGAGTTGGGTATACATTCCCTCTCCCCTGCCAAAAGACTTGGGGTAAATGGTCGTGTCCATGGTGAACCCAAGTTCCAATTATGATGGACTGCAATGGAATCCGATGTGAGTCAGTAGTATATGCTAAAATGATATTATGAAAAACACGGTAGAAATATTGCCAAGGACTTTGGTTTGTAAGTATATTCTCCCACCATCTGCATTGAACACTTTGCAGGACATTACTATTGCATAAAATTATAGTAACTAATATGATATTCATCAAAATTTATCTATGTAGAATACAATATCTCAGGTAATCAGATCTTCGGGTACCGATCCATGCCCAATTAACAACTAGGTTCAAAAGGAGAGCTAATACCCAGATTTTTCAGGTGGGAACCTTCAAGGTAATTGTCATGTTCCAACCCTGCTCAGTGACCAGCTCTGAAATGGGAATCAGGGGATGCATCAGGCTTCTTACATGTAGATAGATACAATACTTAAAATTTAGAGGCCTAAAGAAATTGAGCAGTAGTCTACCAAAGAAAAACTGAAAAGAAGATCCTTCAGCTAGTCTTATTTCATGGAAATTCAATGGGAATACCTGTAAATCCATTTAATCACTTTCATCCATTTCTACAACTAGATAAAGTCCAGACAGTTTCTAAACTTTGGATAATTTAAATATAGGTGATTGCTAAAGTTGAAATATCCTCTTGACGTTAACATCAATTCAGCCAGTGAAAATTTAGATGACAAATGCCTCGATGGTAAGGCTCGCATAACTAGCTTTTTAGATCTCATACATGTGTCCTGTATATGCATGTAAGACTACATTTCTAGCTATTCTGTTTTGAGCTCTAAAACTGTGAGACTGATATGCTAGATCAATATTGATTTGGGAGGAAGCTTATCTCTAGCCCACACTACAAATGGCCATACAAATGCATCCTAGAGGAGTTCCATAGTGATCCCATATGCAATTAACCATCTGAAAAACATCCATGAAATATAAATGAGAATGCGAAGGCATCACTTAAGATTAGTTATAATGATTAACACTTTAAATATAAACTATTGAAAATAAACTTACGTTGAATCTAAGAACTTTTACTACTCCTTATGTGTATTTTTCTAGAATAGCATCATGTCATCATTGTTTATGAGTTTTGGGGCATTTTGTAACTTCTTAACAATTTTGTAACTTTTTAGAAATGGATAATGAAATAGTTGAAGACCGTGTTGATTCCATCCAAGTTGAGGCACCAACCATAACCAAGCTTGGTAAAAGAGCAAAAGAAGAATATTTCGGGGACGGATTACTCCAATGATTACTTGATGGACTTCTTTATAGAACAAATAAAGCTTGGGAAAAAAACTGAAGGTGGGTATACCACTGAAGGGTGGAAAGAGATCGAACGAAAAATGATGGAAAAGTTTGGAGATGACTGTGATAAACGTAAAATTAGAAATCGCCTTAGAACATTATAAACCCGTTACAAACGTATCAAAACTTTGATTGGACTAAGTGGGTTTGGATGGGATGATAAGGAGAAAAAGGTAATTGCAGAAGACCAAGTCTGGGATGACTATGTCAAGGTGAGTGGATAGTTAATTTTCAGTTAAAATAATATTTCATCAAATGTTTAAGTTATAAACTATTTACTTTGTTTTGTCCACTTTGCATACTTCAGGTACACCTTGAATATGAAAAATATCGAGGAAAAAGTTGTGCCGACTACAAAAAGTTGGTCATTATTTATGGAGATACCATCGCGGATGGAAGAGATGTGGTGTTGACAAACCAACGCCCACCACATCCAACATCAGTTCTCCAAGTACCAATTGATGAAGGCGCAATACATTTATCTAGTTCAAATGAGATAATTGAATGTTCCAAAGTCCTGTGTACTCGAAAAGACACAAATGCAAGTTTTTGACGCAATGTATGAACTAAATCTAAATCTGATAGTGAAATTTTGTGTGCAGTAAAAGAGATGACTTCCACACTTGCCTATGTTGCTGAAAAATTGAACCAATCAGGGCCAAGTCAAACAGATGTTGTTGCTGCTGTTCAGGAGTTAGAATTAGAAAAATCTCTACGTGGAAAGGCGCTTAGGATGCTTAGGGATTCACAAGCGTTGAGTCAGTTTCTTGCATTTAGTACCGAGGAAGATCGTTGTGATTGGATTTTGGAGGAATTAAGTGATTCAATCTAGGATCAAATGTGACCTTTTTTGGACTATGATAGTTTTATTGCATTTTGGACAATATTTAATATTGTAGTATTATGTTAAACCGTGAGTGGTTTTTTTTGGACTATAGTAGTTTTATTGCATTTTGGGAAACATTTAATATTTTTAGTGTTATGTTGAACCAAGTGTGACTTTTCTATTTAATTTTGTTATATTTTGGCATTGTGTTTATATTTTATTGTTATGCATGTTACTATTATTTGACTTTTCGTTCTTATCCAAGTGTTGTGTGTCTTATTCTTTTAGATGGGCAGTGTTAATTTGTCATGTGGCAATAATGTTTCTATATATGAATAGGATAAACTAGTTACTCCTTTTTTTTATGTGTAAATTGATTATGAAGCAATACAAAGTAATGGACACAAAGAAGAAGATCATTTTTTTGTGGCTGGTAGTAATGTCAACCGTCGTGCTTATGCTTTTAGACCATCATTGTAATTAGAAGAGGGTCAAATGGAGGAGAGTTCATAATTCATCTTTAACTGGCCATGACTTCACACAGTTCATCATTCATGGTCATGAGCGTTCAACTTATGATTTACTTCGTATGAGGACGGATGTGTTCTTAGAGTTATGTGATTTATTGAAAAGAGAAGGGTTATATTGCGTGCAACTAAAAATGTCACCGTAGAAGAACAAGTTGCTATCTTCCTAAACACGGTTGGCCATAGTGAGCGCAATCGGATCATGCAAATTCAGTTTCAACATTTAGGCCAAACAATTAGCAAGTACTTTAATGTTGTTTTGGAAGCATTTATATATATATATATATATGTCCCGATTATATTAAAGTTCCTAAACCTGAAACACCAACAACGGCACATATTGCTTCAAATTGAATGTTCTACCCATTTTTCAAGGTGAGTAAGTAATCAGATCATCCACTTTTTTAATTTTCTTTATAACAAACTATTTAAAATGTTAATGATCGCGCAGGATTGTATTAGTACTATTGATGGCACCTATATTCTAGCAGAGGTTCTAGTTAAAGATAATCAACGTTATCGTTGTAGAAAGGGATTCATTGCCCAAAATGTGATGGCAGCTGTAGGTTTTGACATGCACTTTCAGTTTGTATGTGCTAGCTTTGAAGGCTCGGTCAATGATCAAAAAGTCTTCTATGATGTTCTACAAAATAGGGGAATATATAATCTACAAGTTCCAAAAGGTAAATTATAGTTTTATATTAATTATATATACATTAAAATATTTAAATAATATATATACTAAACTTGTCATTTTTGTTCTTAATAGGAAAGTACTTTATCTTTGATGCTGGTTATGCTCATAGGTGAGGTTTTATTGAACCCTATCGTGGAACCTGATATCATCTGAAGGAATATGAACCTTAAGCATTAACTGCTAGGACACCCAATGAGCTTTTTAACCTTCGCCATTCAAAACTTTGAAATGTTGTGGAAAGAACATTTGGCCTATGGAAGGAAAGATTTCCTATTTTGACGCATACACCATGGAATTATCCTCTAAAAACACAATAAAAAATTGTAAATGCTTGTACTGTAATTCATAATTTCATCATGATGTGAAATCCCACCAATGATGAATTGTGCCAACGTCATTGCTGTGAAGTGATAAATATGGAGCAAGAAGATAATGAAAATGATGCCATTGATACGAGTCTGACAACCAATATGCTTATCGCCTCAGAGATACAATAGCATCAGATATGTGGAATGCATCAGCAAATAGAAGAGCTAGATCAGCGCAAATGATGTAGTGAGATGCATGATCGAATATATTTTGTGAAGATGGAATTCTTCTATTTTGAAATGTTTATTTTGTAAGGTGGAGTACCAAACATGTTGGAATGCATTTTTGTGAAGGTGATCATTGATGGAATGTGTACTTTTGAGAAGTATATTTTATATTGAAAGATATATTCCTTTTAAAGGATCTAAAATGAAGATGAAAAGTTTTATATAAAATGGGCCTTTTTTTGTCTCTTGTTCATATCATTATAGTAGAATTTATTTCAATAATTATTAAGTATCATTTACAAAATCATTTAATACATTTACACATGTCATTGAAACAAACATAGTAAAATTAATCACATGTGTAAATGGTGCGAAAATGGTGTTATTAGACAAACGTTGTAAAAGGAAACGTATGTGTAAATGTTACATACTTAAAATTTGAATATTCTTCATTTATATGTGTAAATTGGATTTACATAGTCCATGTGTAAAAGACAAACGGCCCCTAAAGGAGATACTTGGTGGCAGTGGTGGTGCTTTTGGTTTGTCACTGTCTTTGCCTCAGGGATTGATCCCTTGTCTTTCCTGGGGGGATCATGCCCTTGCCTCTAAATTAACTGGTGAGTCTGTCATATCAATTGAGTTTGTGCCTCCATTTACCTTCATTTTTAACGTTTCTTTTCCTCTTACATGGAGGACTTCAACGCACTTATTCTCTTACATCCATGACACTAACCAGCTTCAAACGACCCGGGACAAATCAACTGCAAATGTCATGATTTTCAGGCCTAAATGCCTAATACTGATAAAGGGTGATGATTATGCATAGTAGTTCAGCATAAATGACAGCCCACGTTGGCCGTATTAGAAATAGGTCATATTTGTGTGTATGATAACCATTTTCATGCAACTAAGGTTGTAAATGGGTGTTTGATTATTCAAGTATCTAAATATCTCATTTTGAATAAAATGGGTATAGAACTTATGTGGATCTAGGAGAGATTTATATCATATCTAGGTCCGGAGCCAAATTCATGTAGGGTGTGGATCCAAGACAATTGCTTTAACATTTTAAGAATACATATAGTGCTATATTCATGTTTGAGACTCTACTGTGGCATTATTCATAAAACTCTTTTTTCCCTCTCTTTTAAAGAGGACTTCAATGACCGAGAGGAAAGACTAAATAACACCAACAGAGACTAAAAGATAATTACAGACTCAAGAGACCTGATTTATAGACCCTTAAAAAGGGCCCGTTTGGTAATTTTACAGTAAAATAAATATAAAGTAAAGCATCAAATTAAGAGAGAAAAAAATATAAATGGGTTGTGATGATATTTTGATTTTAGTTGTTTGGTATGAAATTTTTTTGACTTTTTGTATATAAAAGTGAAAGTTTTTTTTTTTTGGGGGGGATAAAAGAGGTTGCTTTTTCACTTTTCTTTTTTAAAAAAGGAGGAAATTTTAAAAATGTGTTCATTTTTAAAATTGGAGGTTTTATTTGATTTTTACTAAATTAGTAAAGTGCCAAATGGGCCGACGTGATTACTTTTGCATGCGCTTGAAGGTAGAAGCTTCAAAAAAAAAAAAAAAAAACCATGGTCCAAAGAGTGTTGGTATAAGATGAATCATAAACCATTTAATAGCCCCACTGTATACTTCAAAAATTATTTTGAAGTTATTTTTATATAATTATATTAATGCACCCCACATCCTATTTCGGATTGGGATTCATGTTTTTTAAGGGGGCTTGCTATTGGCACACAGAAAAATCCTTTTCCCACACAAGGAATCTAAATAATTTTTAATTACATTTTTACCCCTTTATGAAATGACCAAAATATCCAATCTCCCTCCAAAACTCAAAAACTCTCTTCTTTTCACACACACAGTCGATCTTCTTCTTCCCTCACTGTACTCCCACACAGAAGTCATCTTCTCCACATCTCATTCTCCACTTCTCATTATTCTCCACTTCATTGTTATTTTGGCATCTCATCTTCCTCCATTTTGTGTTCTTAGCCAACTCATTTTTCTCCATCTCCTTCTTCTTTCCTTCTTCTTGTAGTTAACTTTTTTCATTAGATCTATCTAGTGCAATGAAGGAAGAAAAGAACAATGAAATCGTGCCTATCAATCAGAGCAGCAGTGGAAAGGTCCGTTTCAATGTGATTTGTTCGTGTTTTTTGCTATTTTAGGGAAATTTTTCTCAACTGGGAAGTTGCAGACTCCCCGATATGTTCGGACTGTAAGGTCCGAACAAACTCAGTATGTTCGGACTATAAGTTCCGAACAAACTCAGTCTGTTCGGACGTTTATGTCCGAACATACTCAGTCTGTTCGGACGTATATGTCCGAACAAACGAAGTCTGTTCGGACGTATATGTCCGAACAAAATGAGTCTGTTCGGATATAAAAGTCCGAACATTATTGGATAGTTCGGCTCTGTGTATCCGACCAGTTTGACTCCGAACATTTCTTCTGCAGGTGTCTACACAGGAAAGTCAAGTTGGATCGGAATTCGTCATGGATTATACCAGTGAATTTATAACTCAAGAGGTAAGACGTACTGTGGATTTACTACTCAAATTACAATTGTTCGTTACTAAGTTCGTAATAAATTTGTTTATTGTAGGTATTTCACAGTCGGGATTCCTTGATTAGTTGGGCTCGTGCTGTAGGAAGGAAAAACGGTTTTGTCATTGTCATAAAAGTTTCAAATGCTGCTCGGGTAGGTGTCAAAGCTAGAGTACTACTTGCATGCGAGAGAAGCGGACAATATAAGCATGAACATCGCCAAAAGCCAAAAAGGATGAAACAAACAGGTTCCAAAAAATGTGGATGCCCTTTCGCATTAAGGGGCAAAAAGTTAGACTCAAATGATGATTGGATGTTGGAGGTTGTATGTGGCGTGCATAATCACTCGGCCGTAGAACATTTAGAGGGGCATTCATTTGCAGGTAGATTGTCAGAGGAGGAAACAAAGTTGCTGGTTGATATGTCTAATAGCATGGTTAGACCAAAAGAAATTTTGGTTACGTTGAAACAAAGAAGTGACTTAAACGTAACCACAATGAAGACAATATACAATGCACGTTACAAATATAAAGTTAATGAGCGAGGTGGAAGAAGTCAGATGCAACAGCTGCTCGGGAAGTTGGCAGAGCACAATTACATAGAATGGCATAAGAATTGTGAGAATAGCGAGACTGTAACTGACTTGATTTGGACACACCCAAGCAATTTAGATTTGTTGCGTGCATTTCCACATGTTTTAATAATGGATTGTACCTATAAGACCAATCGTTATCGCATGCCTCTGTTGGAGATTGTTGGAGTCACATCCACAGACATGACCTGCTCTGTATGCTTTGCATACCTTCAGGCGGAACGTGAAGAGAATTATGCATGGGCACTGGGTGTACTGCGTTCAATTATTGGTGATGGTATTCTTCCCGGTGTGATTGTGACGGACAGAGAATTAGCACTTATGAAAGCCATTAGCACAGTATTCCCTGGTGCTACTCATTTATTATGCAAATGGCACATTAATAGAAATGTATTGGCGAGATGCAAGAAATTGTTCGAAACGAAAGAAAAGTGGGACAGGTTTATTATGAGCTGGAATATGTTGGTGTCTTCATCCACAGAAGAGGAGTTTGGTGAACAACTCTGTAAGCTAAATCAAGAATTCAGTACGTATCCCGGTGCACTTTCTTACGTGAAAGGTATTTGGTTGGACGCTTACAAGGAAAGATTTGTCTCTGCATGGACAGATAAATGTATCCATTTTGGAAATACTACATCGAATAGGTATTTTTTAACGACTACTGATCATTTGAGTTATGCATATTAATTACTATGCCTCACCTTTTAATAATTCTATGCAGGGTCGAGAGTTCACATTCACAACTCAAGAGGCAACTTGGATCAAGTCAAGGAAATTTTGAAGCTTGTTGGAGTAAAATCCATAGTTTGCTTGAGTTGCAGCATACCGGTATCAAAGCTTCGTTCGAGAAAAGTAAGACAATTGTGCAACATAATTTCAAGCCGGCTGAATACAAAGAACTTCGTGGAAATGTCTCAAAAAATGCACTTGAAAAAATCTTAACAGAAACCAAGAGAGCCAGCGTAGTTGGGATTAACGCCAGTGTTTGTGGTTGTGTTATTCGACGCACACATGGATTACCCTGTGCGCACGAGATTGCAGAATATATAAGTCAAGGGCGGCCTATTCCTCTAAGTTGTGTACATACACATTGGTGTAAGCTTGATATGTTGCAAACTGCCCCACCAAAAAGTCATTCTACGGGGTTGGATTGTAAGGCGGATTTGGAGTTACTTGAAAAACGGTTCAACGAGTATGACTGCACAAGAAAACTACAACTTCTAAAGAAGATACGAGAGCTAGCTATGCCAGAAAGTACTCATTTGATAGAACCCGAAGTAAAGTCAAGGCCAAGAGGTAGACCATCAATGAAAGTTGACACCTCAACTCGACGAGATCCAAGCGCTTTCGAGTTGGTACCATCTGTACAGGATAGCTACTCTCCTATATCTGTTTCAAAGACAGAGTCAAAGGATAAAGGACGATTGATGTGTAAACCGAATACAGTAAAAAAGGCTAAGGCGGTTCGTACGAGGTCAAAAAACACGAATAATTATGTGCTCTCATTTCCGGTGGGGTTGAGACCTTACATTCGACATGTAAAGGACGTCTCAGCTGATGGTAACTGTGGCTTCAGAGTCATCGCTGGATTGGTTGGCCTAACCGAGGATGGATGGAGACAAGTAAGGAGAGATTTATTACAGGAGCTGCTCTCACATGTGGATCACTACAAACAGTTATATGGGGTTGAGAACAGAGTTGAAGAATTGATTGATACATTATCATACTATGATGACAACCCACCAATGGATTACTGGATGACTATGCCTGACATGGGCCATCTCATTGCATCTCGTTACAATTTGGTTTTATACTACTTGAGTTTAGAACAGTGTCTGACTTTCCTCCCACTACGGTCTGTGCCAGTTCCTATGCTTTCTCGAAATGAGAGAACAATAGGTTTTCTTAATCAAAATCATTTTGTTCAATTGTTCTTAGAACCAGGACATCCAATTCCGCCTATTGCAAATAAGTGGATACAGTATCACCATTCTTGTGCTGATGGTTGGGAGTTATCGTACAATAATCGGATTAAACGTTTCAAAGAGCTTGTAAATCCAGACGTCTCATTATGTGAGACAATAAATTTGGATTGAATGTAACAAGTTTTTTTTGGATATTTGAAATTTGAATGTAAACAGTTTGAATGTAACAATTATGCATGGTTCAAGGTTGCATGAATTGCACTCATTTTTTACTGTTGTCATTAACATAAAAATTAAGTTTATCGGTGTGTTCGTACAACTCCATACACATTTGAAACAAACAGGGTATGTTCGGACATGTATGTCCGAACAAACTGGGTTTGTTCGGACCTGTATGTCCGAACAAACCACACTTGTTCGGACGTACAGGTCCGAACAAACAACACTTGTTCGGACCTGTACGTTCGAACAAACAGGTTTTGTTCGGACCTCTGTATCCGAACACTATATCTGTAATAAAAAGATAACAATTTCCAAAAGTATAAAAACTTGATTCATTCAAAGTAATTCAATCAAAGTAATTCATTCAAAGTAATTCTTCAATAGAAAAGTTTCCTAAGTACAACCATCGAAAGTACAACAAATTGATTGAAATACAAATTTTCAAATTTCTTCAAACTTCTTCAAATTTCTTCAGTTGTTCCTTCCCCGTGTTGACCTGCTACGGCTGTAGCTTTGTGAACTCATATGCGGATGTCGAATGGTTCGTTGAGCATCGGCTATTGACATTCCCCGCAATACATGGGCAACTTGATTCACATGAGTATATAGTCCCCGTGGGTCTTCAACCCAATGGTCCTCACCCCTTCCCATCACTTCATCAAGAATGAACAGTGCATTCGAATTACGCTGCTCATAGTCCACCATACTGCTAGACTGTGCTTCTTCCGGACGGGGAACAAAATTAGAGTGAGAGTTTGGGTTTTGTAATATCCTCCACGAGACTCGTTTATACCAATCCATATAACCGAGTACGCAATCTGCAGGAAGCCTTACGGGTTGACTACGGTTCAATGCGGACAGTAGGTGATTAGGCCATCCCTCCCAAACTTGATTCATGTATTGATACGCAATATGGTAGTCACGGGCAGTCGGGCCTCGCGTAGCTCGAATGGGGGCTAATGGCGATGCAGGAATAGTTTGTACTCTCCCAAACTGTCTGAGCACCCTATCCGGATGATAAGGCTCAACCACGTCCATGCACTTGATGCATCCACAGTAGTATGAAACCTCATTGAAAGGGTGATAGCGCCTAACATCACGATATGGGTCCCAAGTGACCTGAAAATATTGAATCAAAGCATAAGATATGAAGATACATAATAAAGAATAATACTTCGGGTGATAGAAAATGAGTATGAAAGTATGCGTAATTACCAAGTCAGTGCTCATTGAATCAAGTCTCTCTCGTAGTGCTTGTAAAGGAGCAGACTCCCTACGAGGGACCCATCGATGGACACGGGGATGATCTGGCTGATAGTGAATGTTTGGAGTTGGAGCCAAACATTCGAAGTGCTCGTACACCCAAGATTCCAATAGAGTTAGGTAACCGGCCATTTGTTTAACTTCATGCCGAGTTGCTAGCCCCATCTGCCTGTATAAGTATGCCAGTGCAGCAGTACCCCATGCATATGAATGTACGTTGTCCAAATCCACCAGATGTGTAAGAAATATGATAGGCACCCGTGTGCAACTCTTGTCTGTGAACAACGTACATCCCAATAAGTACAGAAGGTAAGCTCTAACTGCGCAGTCAATCATCTCCTCCCCATCTTCGTCAGACATTCCACCAAACCTTTCCCGTTACCACTCCAATCTAACAGATTGGCCCCGCACTTGGATCAGCTCACCATGTGCCTCTATGGGCTCTACTCCCAGTGCATCAACAAGGAGTGCTTGAACTTCCTCATATGTCATTCTATCATTATACGAGACAGTCCGTCCAGTCACTGGGATGCCTAAGATGGATGCAACATCATCTAAAGTGATGGTCATCTCACCAAATGGCATGTGAAAGGTGTTAGTCTCGGGTTGCCACCTCTCCACAAAACCCGATACAATAATCTTATTCACACTGCGGTATGATGCAGTCACTAAGGGAGCCAATCTGGATCTAGACATCCAATGCCTAAACCTATCAGACCCATTCAATTGCCATTGCCACAATGGCACTTTCTGACCATGGCTTAGACACTTCAGTGCTCCTCGATCCTGCATTCAACAATTGATACATTATCGAAGATATTCCCCAATAAATCAATCAATCAATCTTGATATGGAACAAACGAAACACACCTGTCCACTCCAAATATACCCAGCTATATGTGTATCAAAGCTGGTCAATAAGGACCTGTCTTGTGGCCCCGGGCCTGGTTCCACATCCATATCAGGTTGTTCTTCAAGGCCCTCCTCACTAAGAAGAGGTTCTTCTGCAACCTCTTCCACTTGGTGGCGACGCCTTCTGTTTGAAGCGGTGGGTCGCACCCTAGAAGAGCTCGGTCGGTCCATATCTGAAATAAAAATACAAACATTGTAAGAGAATTCATATAGGTTTTGCAATATTCTTTTCCAAACTGTGGGAGAGAAAAAAGTTGGATCGGAGTAACTACTAATTCTAGTAAGTTAGACATATTTACTTTATTGATCAAATTATTTAAGCCAATGCAAACAAACACCTCATGAGATAAAGAACCCATGGGTGAAAATTTATTTCAACCCTCGTTGACTTTACTCTTTTTGCAAACAAACAGGCCCCACTTATGAATGATAGAATGGATGATCAAGTGGCTATCATTTTCTGTTTTGGGGTGTCAAGGAAATGATGTGCTGGTCAATTGCTTACATCACAGAATTGGATATAACATGATATGTAATGAAATGATGTGCCTTGATCACTGAACCCTGGGCCCAATGCACTAATATCAAAATGTTGTTCGGACCTGAAGGTCCGAACAAACTAATTTTGTTCGGACCTGAATGTCCGAACAACATTGTTTTGTTCGGACCTGAATGTCCGAACAAAATTAGTTTGTTCGGACCTTCAGGTCCGAACAACACGATCTCTGGGAGCGACAAAAGGCAGAAGACGATGGACCCAATGCATCAAAAAAAATCCTACATTGAATGAGAATCTATCCCCATAACAAGTTTGCATAAAAAAAACACATCTAAGATGGATACAATGGTAAAGAATTAATGGTGAAGCAAAATGAAATGAAAATGGTGGAGATAGAGATTAACCTTTGGAAGAGGAGATAGTGTAGATGACTGGGAATGCCAGAGGAACGCCGGAGGAACAGAGACGCCGGAGGAAAGCCGGAGGAACAGAGACGCCGGAGAAGGAGGGAGTGTTCAATCGATTTTGTGTGTGGGGAGAAATAGAATGATATGTGTGTGGGAAGAAGAAAGAGGACGATGGAGAGGGGGCTAAAATGGGGATATTTGGTGTGTGGGGAAAGAAAAAATATAAATTTTAAAATATTGTGATGTGTGTGGAGAGAAATTGTGTGGGAAAAGGAGTTTTCTGTGTTCCAATAGCAAGCCCCTTTTTAAGCTGATGTCGGATCCGAATACAACACAAGTTCTATGCTGGATCCAGAACTATAAACTAATTCATAATTCTATGCAGACGGGTTCAGCCCGAATCCACCATGGTTCCACATATATCGGAAGTGATCCTAACCACATGGTGCACATGGATGCACACCTTACTATGGGGCCCACATGGGGATGGGGTCTTGGGAAATTGAAAGATCTAGTTGGGCCTATCCATATACAAAAAGTGAATCCCATTTTATCATCCTCATCCCTTGATCAATATCCCATAAGTTTTGATCATCCTTGATCCCATAAGTTTTGATCGTCCAAAATTGGTGTCCGGTCGATCCAATTATCTGGTCCATGGATCATGTGTAATACAAGGGAGTTCCTTGTGTGTGGTCCGTTAAAATGGACCATAAGGTGGGCTCCACTATGAGGTGCATATGGGGTGTGAAAAAACAAAAAAAAAAAAAAAAAAAAAGGTGTGCAACAGGATAACAGGACGGGTATACATATAGGGCAACGTTCAATAGTGCCCAAGCGTTTTTTATAAGAAAAACACCTCTTCTAGGTGGGCCCATTGGGATATATGATGATTATGAAAGTTCATTGGATGGAAAGATCTATATGAGACCTCCCCATAAGGTCATCCTAGTCCTTTGATCCGTGGCCCTAAAATTTAATAGTTTAGAGGCATTATTTTCTAATGATTTCAATCTAATGGTGGGAAAAAGTTGGATGAGTGTTAAATTCAGACTTTTGACTATTCATAGGGAGTAGTGAGTGTGAAAAATATTAGATTGACTGAAGGTGGGCCTAATGAAAAAAATAAAGGCAGCAAAGTGGGTCGTTTTGGGGAATTACAATATATATAGGGAGATGCTCTTATGAGATATATCTCTCATCTTAAATGAGAGATTGGGTGGGGGCCCTTACATCCATATCTAATGCCAACGACCTAAATATGAGGGGCCCCACCCCTATCTCTCATAATAAGGTAAGAGATGCTCTTATAGGAGCATCTCCCCCATATATATATATATAACACTCTCACCAAGTTTATGAGAGATGGGTGGGTGCCCTCACTTCCATATCCACTCTCACCAACTTAAATGCAAGGACCCCAAATATGGAAGTGAGGGCCCTCACCCATCTCTCATAAAGTTGGTGAGAGTGTCCCTCATAGGAGCACCTTCCATATATATATATATATATATGGAAGGTGCTCCTATGAGGGACACTCTCACCAATTTGGTGAGAGATGGGTGGGGGCCCTTGCATTAAGTTGGTGAGAGTGATGGGTGGGGGCCTTTGCATTTAAGTTGGTGCCTTTGCATTTAAGTTGGTGAGAGTGGATATGGAAGTGAGGGCCCCCACCCATCTCTCACCAAGTTAGTAAGAGTGTCTCTCATAGGAGCACTTCCATATATATGTATATATATATAGGGGGATCTTCAAGTGCATCCTTCCCTCACCACTTTTTGGTGAGGGACACCCCTTTTGGGGAAAAAGCAAGTACAAAGTGTACTTTTGTACTTTGTCTTTTCCCCACCTTTGTACTTGTTTTTTCCTCAAAAGGGGTGTCCCTCACTATTTTTGGTGAGAGATAGATGCATAGGAAGACCCCCCATATATATATATATGTATATATGTATATATATATATAGAAATAACAGGGCTCTCATAAGCTGCAGCTTAGCTTATCCTAAATTGAAATAGTGTTTTTTTCCCACAAATTAAAGTTGATTATATCTGTTTTTTGAATGATGGAACGGGAAAATCCTTTTCTGTTTGGATTTATCTTGATTTTAGAGACGACTGTCATGCAAAAAACAACGATAATCGATTCTGATTTGTGGGATCAGTATTGTTTAAGTTTATGATAATTTAAGCTTAAGCTTAGGAGAGCTGGCCCCATATATATATATATATATATATATATATATGGGAGATGTTCTTACGAGAGATACTCTCACCTTATCATGAGAGATAAAGTGGGGGCCCTCACATCTATATCTAATGCCAACAACTTAAATGCGAGTGCACCCACCCCTATCTCTCAACATCTCTGACCTTATTATGAGAGATAGGGGTAGGGGCCCTCACATCTATATCTAATGCCAACAGCTTAAATGTGAGGGCCCCACCTTATATAAATATGTATATATATAATATGTTATCTAATGCACACGGTGTGAATGGAAACTTCTATGTATACCTCACTATGGGGCTCACGTGGGGCCCTGCTTGGGATGGGACTAGGAGGATCTCTTCATTTGGTTAGGGCCTACCTATTTAAAAATATGGGCCCATATGATCAACCTAGCCCCTTCATCAATGGCCAGTAAGTTTCGGCCCTTAAAAAGTTGATTCGTCGATTCGACGGTACAGACCATTTGGATGGGTGTAAAAAAGTCGGACCGGTGTAATTCAGGGGTTTGTTGTGTGTATTGTCCATTTGAATGGGTCATCAGGTGGGCTCTACTATGAGGTGTGCACGAAATGAAAGGTGTGCATAGGAATATCCGAAAAAATATCTAGTGCGCCCCTTTTTTTATGCAAACCATGCAGACCTCGTAGTGGGGCCCACCTGATAACACATGAGACACCCCCTGAATTACATTAGCCCCATTTTTTACACCCATTTAAATGGCTGTATCATTGGATCAATGGGTCAATTTTTAAAGGACTAAAACTTCTTATTTTGTGAAAAGAACTTTTCTATTTTTTAAGACGACTTCTTATTAAACTAGGCATGTTGAACAAGATTTTATTTGAACTTTCTCATGAGTTTTCTTAAAACAGACTTTTTTTCCCCACTAAATAACCACATAATATCTATATCATTTGTAAATGTGTATAATCTAAGAGGTCAAGATAGCAATTGAGATGGTCAAAAGTTTTGAATTTCGAATCGAGCCATTATTAGCAGTTATACCAAGTTTTTTCATTCACATAAAGTTACAAAACAATGTTAAGTGATCTCCCTTTTTTGGAGGCGATGGTTGTAAATGGCTAATCTCAAACCAGCTTAGCCACATGTCCTTGAAGCACAACAATGTATATGCATAAAAAAATGAAATAAAAAAAGAGAAAACTATTTAATATTGATACGGTTCAACATTTTAAAAGTATAATTAATTTTAGGGATTGATCATAATCACAATTTTATCCTCATCAATGTGCAAAAATTAGAAAATAAAAAGTAATAAAACAATATAATAATTTATGTAAAATAATAAATTAGCACAAAATTTAAGGTGAAAGTTGTTAAAACTAAAAAAATAATTGTTTTTTATACATTTAAGAATAGTTAGACTAAAATGTCCAAACGGCCCCTTAGTTTGAGTTTGAAATTTCTTATGTATTTCCTTTCTATAAATTGATTTTTATTCTCCTAAAAAATCATTCTGATTTTATCTTAATAACATCTGTCTCAAAATCCTTTATGATAACAGAGCTATGACCCAATTGTGATCTTTCGATCATCTAGCCATAGCATAATATTGAACAGTGGCCCCCCAGAGATATATTCCAACTTTCACTACTGCCCACTAGGTTTGAATAATGAAGATGTTGGCTACATGAGATAGAGATACTTTACACTAGAACTCTTGGTCTTGATACCTACCTCAGCATAAGTGGATCATAGGTAGCCAGCTCCAGGTAAGTAGAATTAGGTTGATGACAACGAAACTGAATTTGGTGGTATAATTGATAGTTGTCGCATACCAACTTTCCAAGAGAGGGCATTCTTGTGCTAGTCACTCTAATGCCTTACATTAAATTATGTAGATGTAGCACTCAAAGAAGTGTAGTAAGAGCACACCATATGTTCGAATATAAATCATTGATGGGCTTCCAGTGCTATCAATTAATATAACTAGTCTGACAAGATAGGGTTGGGCACCCTCAAGCCAAGTACAAGAGTATTCATGCAAAATGAAACTACTGGAAGAATGATACTATAAGATGAGAAGCTTTGAATTCTGTAATAACAAGTCAATGAAAGGCTTCTCTAATTCTCCTTCATCATCATCAAAAGATCTTTCTTTTTTAATTTCATATATATATATATATATATATATATAGATACACTTTTAGCAAATCTGAGTAACTGAGGCACCTAATTTAAAAAATAATAATAATAAAACAAAGGTAGTTTCAAGCATAGCAATATGGGTGGGCCCAAGATGGGCATTGATTTATCCCATGTGCATGCCCGCCTTGAATGGTTGTGGATAAGCTCCAAGTAAGAATTGCTAAGAGTGAGCTCAAATTTAAAATCTAAGTTTTTGGTTCAAATTCAAGTCCAACTGCAAACACAAATGAGCTGAGTTCCATTTTTATGCAGAGTAGGACATTCTCATCAATAAGTTCGTGTGTTACAATCATTGCAACATGATCAAATAAAGATAATTACTTGCTTTATCAATTGGTGATGTAGAATAAGTGTTGAATCAATATCTAAAAATAAGACAATCTAAGAAATCAAGCCATAAGGATATATAATGTCAACTTCAAACAACCATACTTTTTTATTTGAATATTATCTCGTGATGCATGACTGCTTATTTCAAAACTTTCAACATCCTCTACCACATGAGCAAAATGGGTCCGTTTTCAAAGTCAAAATGCAATTGTCATGCCAAACTCATTATATGTTTTTATATTTTTTGACTCCATTTAAGCGTGAGAGTTTGAGAAGGTCAAAATAAGTAATATAAAGTCAATTGTAAATGGTTTTATGGACTTTGAGGTTTATTTAAAGTCAATGGAAGATGCAGCGTGTAGAGGGAAAAAAAATTGGAATATTTGGATCTCTTGTACTGTGTGTATAGAGTTGTAGTTTGTAGATAGACATTTTCAGTATGCAGGTAGCAGCTCTCATGATTTTATGGACTTAGAGGTTCAGTAACTTTCACTATTTGAGAAAGTCAGGGTTTTCGGTTGCTATATAAGTCATTGCTATGTTGCTAGTGCAGAATAATATGAGTTTCGGTTTCTCTTTAGACTTCTCTCTGTTGTTTTCTTTTTCTTCCGTTTTTCTTTAAATTAGGGTTGCTTTTGTAGAAGTTTGTGATCTTTTTTCTCTATTATTTCGTGCTTGATGACATACCACTTGGGTAATAAATGCAATTGATCATGGCCCTGCGAAGTAAACCCTAACATTATAGTTTTGCTGCGTTGCAAATTTACAACCCCGACCTTTGATTAAGTGGGTGAGGTCAGTGTGTTTTGATTAGCAACTGCAACTAGGAGCCATCCACGTCATGTCATCCATTGTAAGTGTTCAGAACAACATTGTGTACATGTGCCTCATGTGGCCAAATACAATGAAATAGCCGGTAGCTTGTTAGATAAAATGGGAGAGCTTCTAAATAAACAGCAATTTTAACCTTTCACACACAATTTCTATCCACACACAGCAAAAAAAATTTAAAATTATAACTTTGCTTTCTACACACAAAAAACATGCCTAAATTGCCGTAACCCCTTTCTCTCTACACTCACATCGTTTGGAGACTCTTTGCCATTGTTTAAGGACGTTTGGAGCTGCCATTGTTGAATGACGTTTGGAGCTACCGTTGTTGGCCCTTCTCCTTCCTCCTCCTCCCAATCGGTAATATCCCTTCTCCACCATTTCTTCTTCCTCCTATACTATATCTGTCTTAGAGTTTCTAAAGTAGTGATTTCGTGGGATGGTTATTTGAGCTGTCAAAGGCATTTGTGATTTCGTGGGATGATTATTTGAGCTGTCAAATATGATATTCTGCAGCCGGATGATTATGCACACCACATATAACTTCCAACATCCAAGCATCATTTGTGCCCAACTTCTTGCCCTTTAATGAAAATGGGCATTCACATTTCTTTGAACATGTCTGCTTGATTTTCTTTTTAGTATGACTCTCTTTTTTGGCCATCGAATCTCTATAGTGTCCACTTCTTTCACATGCAAGGATAACTCTAGTTTGTTTTCCAATCCCACCCGCATTTGATACCTTAATGACAATAACAAATCCGTTTCTCCTTCCAACGTCACGAGCCCACGAGATTAATGCTTCATGACTGTTGAATATCTGCGCATAATAGAATTAAATAAGATGATCATAACTCATAACGTTCATTTTAAATATAATTCAACTATATTTTTTACCTCTTCATTGTTAAATTCACGACTATAGTCCACTATGCATTCGGAGCGAACTTGACTACATTGTGTAGACAACATCCTACATTAAAAGCATTGATTGATTAGAGAGGAAGGAGGAACATCATTTATATAAATTGAGAATAAATTGCCTCTGTTCAGTAGTATCTTGCTGAATTTTTTTTTTTCGGTCATATATGGTCGAACAAAATCGTTTCGTTCAGCCCTATTCGGCCGAATATAAATTTTTTGTTTAGCCAGATATGGCTGGGCAAAATTAATATGTTTAACTATACGAGGCCGAACATTGGCATTTTGTTCTGCAAGTTTGAACGTTTCGCGGCAACAGAAAATAAAAATACGCTTTATAAGCTTTGCAAAAATGCCGAAAATATAAAAAAAAAACACAAAAACTCACCTTCTCACTGCTATTATGTTCGGTAACTGCATTGTGCTTCTTAGCTTGCTCATCCATTACACAAAAAAATGATATTGAGAGTGAGGTTTCACTAAGAAGTAATGTCTGACAATGGTGGGATATGATGAGTGAGTAGAATGTGATAAATGGAGAGATGATGATGTGAAGGGAAGAATGAGATTGGAGGAAGAAGGGAATGAGAGTGAAAGGATGAATGAGACGGTGGAATGGGAGGAACAAGATGACGGCAGTGAACTCTAAGCCGGTGTGCAGAGAGATATGAGCAGTATCATGTGAAATGTGGTTGCCCTTTTTGGTCTTTTCATATAGGGATATAAATGGTATTAAAAAAGTAAAAAAAAAAAAAGTGTGTGAAAGGTTAAAATCGCTGTGTATTTAGAAGCTCTCTAAAATGGAGTGGCAAGCACCTGAGGAAATCACCAAACTACCCTCGTAACTCGGCCCTCACAACTTCCAATGCAAGGGCGTTGTAGGTATATGTTTGATGCTCAAATTGCTCTGGGAGTGCTTCGGCCAAGTCAAAATCGCGGGTCCATAATGATTGTTTCATCACTTCCATAGGTTGGAGCTCTTTTCTTGTTCATTGTCATTAAAAGATTATACACTCCAAATAATGAACTCCAAATAATATCATTATCATAGGTAATTTTCTCCTGAGAAGACTACACATAGCTGATATGTCAGTTCAGCTTGTGGGATCCACTTAGATTAAAGTTGATCAATGAAAAGAGGACAAATAAAAAGATCTCCTCATTGATAAAGAGAATCCAAAAAATAAACTCCAGCAAATTATCTTAGCTATTGAATTAACTTCCGTAAATATTAAGTCCATCTTAATTGTAGAAAATTTACATCAGATGTAATTTAATGGCGAGTGATGGTTGAATGAGTGTAAAATTGGGTTGAAGCTGGATTATAGGATGAAAAGTGTTATACTATTATTAACATGAACCCTAAGATCGTGAACAACATGATAATCACGTGTAGGATTTAATCTTAAATAAATTAAAGAGTACCTCCAGACATCCTGACGTAGAGAGCTTTCTGATCCTGCAGTCTGATGCTATTGCTGATTGATGCTGTGATTCGTCGAGGAAGAGGCTAGGTGAATGGTTTCAGTTTCTCTTCCCTTGCCTATAAAACCTAATGTGTGTTGATTTTGTGTACCCTTTTGTGATGGACGAAAGGATTTGTTTTATAGGTGGAAAGAGGACCGAATTTCCAATTAGGGTTTCCTTAGAATTAATCTCAATCATCCATCAAGGTAGAGAATATTATGGAATACATCTCTTTAAGAAACCTTTTTGAGTAAGAAACCTTTTTGAGTAATTAATAGCATATATACTATGAAAACGGATTTCCTATAATGACCACAATTCGGGAAAGGAAAGGACTTGTGGTCCAAGTAATGGACTTAAAGGTAATTTCCTTACAAAAAGATTATCAAAAGGGCTATATTGATGTAGGTGGGCCCCACAATGCTGTACTACATTTAGGGTTGAAAATGGGTATCCGATTATCCGATTACCCGAAAGTTTCGACCCGCAAAATACCAAGCCGAAATCTATTTTAGGTTCCGATGCATAAATAGGTCCGGAACCCAATTTAGGTTCTGATTGATAAGCGGGTCTGGTTCCAGGTTCATATAAGTTCCAACAGGTGGACTCTAGACCCGGCATATGAGTCTTTAATATTGTGAATTTGTACTTCAAAATAATTTTTTTTTTTTGACATTTTTATGTATAATACGGGTGGTAGTAGACATGATGCACTGTTATAAGTTGAACTATATGCTTATTTAAAAAAAAAGAAAATAAAGAAAAATTAAAATTGATTTTGGAACTAGATTCTAGTTCTTTAGGTGGATCTGGTTCCGAATTTTCCTATCGTAGTCAGGTCTGGAACCAACAGAATAGGTTCCGAGTAAAAACCAGTTCCGGCGATATTTAAAAATGGTTCCGGGTCCGAGTCCACTATGGTTCCGATCCGGAAGCGTCCCGATTACAACCCTAACTACACTGGTCATTGCTCGGAGGATAACATTTTTGCATTATCATTGCTTTGTCAATAAATCAAGATCTATAGATTAATGTAGGGGTTTGAGAAAAAGTATCAAGCAAATGCCGAGACGGGCATGGTGCGGTGCGGTGCGGTGCGGTGCCTATAAAATGTCAAAGCAATTGTCTTGGTCTTGGTTCTTGAAGTAAAACCAACCGCTTGGAGACTATATTTTTCGTTTGCAAATATACTTCGAGAGCGAGTGCAAGTTGCAGAGCAAATGGCACGCAGCAAAGTTCTCATGGTCTCGATTCTAAAACCTCTTGAGAAAAAAAAAAATAAAAAATTCTCCTTTTCATTTCTCTTTCTCTGTATACATGTCTGTTTCTGATGGTGATAATCTCTTAATCATTGTCTTGTAATGCAACAGGTAGCTGAGAAACCTAGCATTGCTCTCTCTGTTGCCTCAGCGCTTTCGGGCGGTCGAGTGAGCCCTCAATTATCTCTACTTTTACTTTATTCCCAAACCCTAATCCCGTGACGGTGCCATGATCATGCGTATAGGTTTTGAGTTTCTAAGATTGATCAGAAGTTTCGTTGCTTTTTTTAGTTATCCTAAATGTCTTGTTTAGTGAAATAAGTGGATTTTATGTGATACGAATGAGATAATTTGTGTATTGGGTTGGAGATGACTGATTTTAGTGAAGAAGATGGACTTTTTCTTATGATTCCAGAAAACTCAGTTGATGGTTTAATCTTCGTCCTTTATTGGAATGATAGGTAGCTGGAAGGTTGTTGAGTTTTCTTATAAGTTAATTGAATAGTAGGTAGGTTCTGCTGCTAGTATTGGCATTGTGTAGAACCTGATTGTTAATTAGATAAAAATCATTTCTGGGATGGATTTCAATGTGATTGGGAAGTGTTTGAGGCTTTGAGCCAGTTGATGTGTTGGTCAGTCCCTTGATCTTAGGTGGAGGCTCAAGCTTATCCTAGATGGGGGCTGTTATTTTCCCATAGTCCTATTCAGTGAATTGATGGGTGGATGAAAGTTCGGCAGTTATGTCTTTAAGCCTTTTTATTTTTATGTGTGAATGCAAGGAATACAGTTTCATACTTGACCAGAAACTTCATTGCATCCTACTGCTTGTATTGATTATTGAGAGTAGGTATTGGAGACTGCCAGGGGAATCTTGTGAGTGGCCATTGTTCTTTGTCATATCTTTGGAGTGGGGTATCCCTTTAGTGGGTTTAGGACTTTAGGTGACCAATTTGTTCACTTTTCAAGTAGATCCTGCTTTATTTCTCTCTTTAGGTGACCAATTTGTTCACTTTTCAAGTACATCCTGCTCTCTCTCTCTCTCTCTCTCTCTCTCTCTCTCTTTCTCTCTCTCTCTCTGTGTGTGTGTGTGTGTGTGTATTTGTTTTGAAATAAAACTCCAATTCCACTGAAAATCTTATAAAAGTGGCACGATAGGAAAATGGTTTGAATTCATTTTTTGAATTTGATAGAATTCTGAAAGAGGTTAAAAGTGTCCATGAAGTATAATTTATATTCCAATGCGAACTTGTTCATGTTTAGAGTTTGGATCCTCCTGAAAAGAATCAATTTCCGTGAAATCAACCCTTTATGGAATGATATTTCTTTGAAATGCTGTAATTAAATTGCTTTCTTGGCAATATCAGAATTTTTTAACGGTTATATTGGTCTTTACCATGCTTTCTTTTTCTTAGTTGTTTTTAATTGGTGCTGCTGACTTGTACATACATTATTTATGTGCCACAGATGTCCACACGACGAGGTAGTACTGATGTCCATGAATTTGATGGAACTTTTCTAGGCTTTCATGTGCATTATAAAGTGACTTCAGTTATTGGGCATGTTTTCAGGTATCTTATTCCAGTATTGTTTTAAACGAGCATGGCAGAATACTCATTATCTTTAATCTATTTTGATGTCATAATCTAGTTGAGCATTACCGTATGCTATTTTTTTGATATATCTGCAAGAGTTGCACTTTATTCTTTAATATTATTTTCTTTTTTTGTAGTCATAGGTGTTATATGTTGTCAGATTTGGATGAATAATGTGCAGTCTCAGCAGCATCTCGTTATATATTTTGGTAGTGATCGTTTTGGTTTTGGGGAGAGTATGGAGTTATATATTTTGACTTGACTTGGGTTCTGGTTTAGGCCACCCCATCCTGCCCTGTTCCATTAATATTTATTATAGAGGTAGGATTCGATTTCGAAATTGAGCTCTAAGTTCGCAATTGATTGCAAAATTGGGACTTAATTTCAATTTCAATTTTAATTTAAGCAGAGATTTTAGAGATTTGGGAGAAATTTTTTATTTTAGTTGTCTAATTATAGAGTCCAATACATTCAACACATCTATCTACACATTAAACTTTTAGATAAAGATGGTTTCTCATGTGATCTTAAAATATTTTTTCTAATATATAAGGATACACGTTGCATAGATCTATGGCCATAAATTATAAATCCATAGTTATAGATCTATGGTTAAATAATTAATTTTAAATTAATTATTTAAAATTATTAATTATTTTTAATATTATAAATTATATTGCCCTCGATAAGCGCGGCCGTGTTTTGCTAGTTTATAATTAATTAGATATTTTCTTTATTGAGTTTTATCCAAAAATCTTATATTGTGCAGTGTAGTCACATTTGGGGCGGGACTAGGTTGTGTTGGCCCACCTGTTTATAACTGCTCTAGATATTTTCTAATATTGATACAATAATTTTGTGGTTAAATGGGTTGAGAATATTTCAAGACTCGAAAAAGCAAAGGGGTTGTGAGTTCAAATCTTCTTAAATACATTATAATATATAATTTAAACTTTCAATGCCATAAATATTTATAAAAAAAATGTAGTATACCAGCACAAGGTGGGTATGATTGTGGGTCCGACACCTGTTGCCCTTTTGGTTGACTGGTGTAGGCCTTAGGGTTAGGGCTTGCGTGAAAGTGGCGAAGTACGATGGTGGTCCCGAAGCACGTGTCCGCAAACACTATGATAGGTCTCCGTAGAGACAATAATGAGGACACACCTCTGAGGGATAACCCAACTGAAATTCTATTAATAAAAAGTCTGAGATTACCATCTCTTACATTGCATATAAACAAGAAAAGCAACTTAGGAGCTAAGAAAACTTAATTCCAACGATAGAAACTATCCTAATCACAATCCTTTAATAAAATTAGAAACCTAATAAAAAAACTAATTAGGGAAGTAAAATAATTTCTAAACTATCTTGGGTGGGACCACTTGTGGGCCTATCCATTTTTCATCATTGGCTTTCAAAATTAATATGAATTGGTCAAAAGTGAATGCAAAATGCTCTGCTTTAACATATAACAATTAGATGACTAGGTGTCAGAATTGAAATAAAAGGTCTCCTAAAAGAAGTGTGCCTGTTAGAGCCATTGCCTGGCACTCTAATTTATCATTATGAACTTGAATTGACCATTGTATTAGCTTTATTTCCATGGAGACTCAAAGAGTCTACATGTCCCCACTAACATACTTAATAGCAAAAGGGAGGAGATGAGAATTTCTCATCTGAAAAAAATCCAATTATGGCACAGCAATTTCCATATTTGAACTGATGTGGATAGAGGAATGCGATATTATTAAGAATTTAAGATAATTCTAAATATAGGAAGCAGTTCGATGTGCAAGGGTGGAAGGGTTTCCATTTACGTTAGAAGCTAAAATTGTTGGAACTTAGATTAAAAGAACGGAATGGTAGTCAGTTTAGTCGTATGGAGGATATTTTGCTACTTTGTTGTCCCAGAGTTAGTATACGGATAAGAGGAGAATGGATCATTGAGACAACAGGAAAGTACAGATCATTGTGCCTACAGGATATTCATGCAAAAGGCCATTTAGAAGATTAAATGGTGTCAAAGATCTAGAAATAGTAGGATAAGAGTGGGAGATAAGAACCAGTGTTTTTAAAAGCGAGAGGCGCATCAAGGCGCTAAGGTCTCCTATGGCCTAGACGCTAAGGTGTGAGGCGAGGCACGGGCTTCATTGAAGCGAGGCGCACATTGTAGATAAAAAATAGATATTTTGGTATAGACTGATAATTTAAAATTCAACATTGGCAAAGTGAAAATAATTCAAAAATTATACCAAAAAGGCAAGGAATATTAGAAGAATTCGAAAAGTCATGAAATCATCCATCACTCTAAATGCTAAACATTCAACAAAAGTGCAAAAAACCATCAAACAAGCCATACAAAAATACCCCACAACAAAGAAGCCATACACACTTACACGATACAGACCAACAAAGGGAAAAGATGCAATTTTTCTCGCATCAAATGAAAGTTGGCCAAAGAAGCATTAAAACCCAATTCAATTTAAAGGTTTCTCCTTAAACCTTGAATGCCGCAAATGGGTAAAAACAACAAAAAGATGTCCAGCAGTACGAAGAAAAAAAAAAAAAAAAAAAACAGAAGCAGGGCAGCTATGTTCTACTAAGAGGTACCTCTTATGGATTTGTGTGGGAGGTAACCTTTTTCCGACCACGTGAGACACCCCATAATAAATCCAATCTAGTCACACTTACTATCTCCCTATGAATTAGCACTCACCCTAATTTGACACAAAGCTGAATTTCACTTACCATTGGATTAAATTTCATAAAAAAAATTTAACTTAAGAAACCATTAAGCTTTAAGGCCTCTAATCTACTGGTGCCTATATAATGCGTGGATACGGTAAGGACTCGCCATGGACATGACAGGGACACGGATTTTACACAAACAAGTGAAGTATCAGATACAATACAACATGATACGATGCCCATTTTGACGTATCTGTTCTTCATATATTTAGATTAGTGTCAAATTAGGGTGACTGCTAATTCATGGGGAGATAATTAGTGTGTGAGGGTTGAATTTATTATGGGGTGTCTCACGTGGTGGTAAAAAGGTTACCTCCCACGCAAATCCGTGAGAGGTAACTCTTAGCAGAATATTAGCCCTTAGATAATTTTGTAAGAACAGTTCAGGCACCGAATTGCGAATTGTTCGAAACATACTGGTCATAGTTGGAGGGCCTTTTCAGAGAACTAGGTAACTATGGGGTCAATCTCATCCTCCACCATGATATATGTGGATGATTACTTTTCTTAGAAAAATACAAATTCTTAACTTTTAGCACTGGATTTTCTAATTCCAGTTTTCTTTGTTATTTACAGTGTAGATTTTCCACAGACCTACCAGAACTGGGAAGCAACTGATCCTATCGATCTTTTCCAAGCTTCAGTTGTAAAGACAGAATCAAACCCAAAGGTATGTTTTGCTTTCTTATTTCATGTTATTTTCATGGGTTGTACTTTTCATTTGGAGTAATTAAAACCTATTCTTTTCTTTCAGTATCAGTTACGCAAAAACTCTGTTGAAACAACTGATATGAATAATTTAAACCTTCTTTGGTAAATGTTATGATCCATATATTCTATGTTATGGATAAACTAAGTTTGTTAGGATAAACAACATATAACAAATGTCAGCACATGTTCTTCTTGGTACCATATTGTGCCAAGCTTGTAACATGGTCCTGAGGTGTTTAAAAATGTTGTGCGAACTAGTAGTGACATTCCTCGCAATTTTTTCTTTAATTTAGTGTTATTCTTTCCTTCTATCATTGCATTTTTCTAATTTGGTGGATCCTAGAAAAGGGTTTAATGTCTTCTTTAATCTCTGAAAATTCTAGGTCAGAAATTTCTGGGGTTTAATTTATTTTTTTAGTCTCAGAAGATTATAGGTTAGAAATCTTACTGCCCTAGGTTGTAGGCAATTTAGCGGTAGATATCCAAGATGCAATATCATGGTGTATGTTGTTTGCAAACGTAATAAACAGTGGTGTATGTTCCACCTCAAAATTACTATACTAGAAGTATGGTGGTAGCTTGAGCAGTTTTATTCATGCACAGTGAAGGATCGTAGGGACTTTAAGCAAATCCAAGGTGAAGCAGAGTAGAACAAAATTTCTCAAACCAAGCTTTATGTGCTTGTTTGAGTCCATACACAAGAAGCGACGGAGCCGTGCCACCTCATTTTTAAAAGTAGAATCATATCCTTGGGGAAGACGCATGTACACTTCCTTTTTAAGATCTCCGTGGAGGAAGGCATTCTTCACATCCCTTTGATAAAGAGGCCATGAGCGTGATGTTGCAATAGCAAGAATTGTACGCACTGTTGTCATCTTGGCAACCGGAGCAACTGTTTCTTCATAGTCAATACCATACTCTTGACGGTTGCCAAGTGCCACTAACCAAGCCTTATAACGGGCCTAAGTACCATCTGGATGTAGCTTGATAGAGTAAACTCACTTACATCCAATGGATTTGATTGATGGAGGACATTGAACCACATCCCATGTGTGATTCGCTTTGAGTGCGTCAAGTTCTTCTTGCATGGCCTGACGCCAACACTCATGTTGCACTGCTTGGGAAAAATGGTTAGGTATATGAACAGAAGACATAGTAGTAAGGATGTATGGGTGAAACTGAACCGATCAGGGGAGTAGGAAATCCTAGATGATCGACGAAGAGAGATTGACTGGGAGATGTCTGGTGCAGGAGCTAGGTCAAGTGTCGAGGAAGGTGACATATCAGGGGGCTTAGGTGCAGTAGTATTTTCCCGTCTACGCCTCTCATACACAAATACAGGCTTGATAGTTTCCATAGGTGGAACAGGAGTTTCACCAATGTCAAGATCAAGTGAAATCACAGGAGATGTATCATGATCTAGATGATGATGGAAAAAATATTGATTTTCAAAAAACACAACATTACGAGAAATTCTGATACGTTTTTCCTTTGGATGATAACATAAAAATCCTTTTTGGTCATTCGCATAACCTAAAAGGGGCACACTTAGAGGATTGAGCAGATGGTTTTGTTTTTTCAACTAGGGGAAGAAGAACAAAACATACACACCCAAAGGTATGGAGATGAGAATAAATAAGATGCTTATGAAATAAACGAAAATAAGGTGTTTTATTCTTTATACGTGGCGAGGGTAGCCTATTTATAACATGAATGGCTATAGACAGAGCTTCAGGCCAAGGTTTCGGTGGAATTGAGGATTCTAAGAGTAGTGACTGAACAATGTCCAAAAGGTGTTTGTTTTTCCTCTCAGAGACTCCATTTTGCTGGGGTGTATAAGAACATGATTTTTGAGAAATTAATCAAATTATCCCTTTGTTTTGCAAAAAATGCTGGAACTCATTAGAAACATATTCACCATTGGAATCTGTGCGAAGTGTTTTAATGGATGTGGAGAAGTGATTTTCCACATAAGCTAAGAAAATTTTAGAAGTGACAAACACCTCAGATCTTGAATGCAAGAAATAAATCTATGTAAAGCGATTATAATCATCAATGAATGTAACAAAATACTTAAAATGGGAATGGGATGTGACAGGTGCTATACCCCATACATCACTAGGAACAAGATAAAAACATTTCAATGATAAAGAGGTACTGATGGGAAAAGGAAGGGTCTTGCTCTTGCTCATTTTACAACTAAAACAATTAAAAGAAACATCCTTAAGAAAAACCTTATTATCAAGTAGCAAACCAAATTTAAACAAAGACAACAAAGTATGAGAATGAGGATGGCCTAATCTATTATGCTAGAATTGGCACTTATTTGAACTAGAAGCAGAAAACAAGGCAGAGGCAAGTAGGCAACCAAATTCCTAACTTGTGTAGATAGTTGCAGCGGAAAAAGAGGTCCACACTTAGGCCCCTTCGTTGTCACCTTCCCCGTTGCTTGATCCTGTATGACACAACCAGAACGAGAAAAGGAAACAGAACAATGATTATCAACTAGTTGCCCAACAGATAATAAATTGGTAGATAACTGTGGAGAAAGAAAAACAGAACTCAAAGGTAAGGGATGTGAGATCTCACCGATGACAGTGGTTATACAGCCACCACCGGCTGTATTGATTTGAAGATTTCCATCATAAGGCATTAAATGAGATAGATTATTAGAAGAATGGGTCATATGATCAGAAGCCTTCGAATCCAGATACCAAATAGAGGAATTTGTGGTTTTACCTGAGAGGTCAAGGGTAGAAAAGGCATTTACTATCATCTATCGAACCATTCCAGGGGTAAGGGAGGATGAAGAAGCAGGCTGAGTAGGCAGGATTGTGTTGGCAGCAAGACTCAGTGTAGAAGAAGATGCATCCAGGGTTGCCAAATTGGCCTTTTGAGATGTAGCCCAAGCTTGGCGCTGACATTCGGGAACATGGCCCTTGCGTTTACAGTAAGTGCACAATTTTTGATTGCATTGAGTGGCAACATGTCTATACTTCTGGCAACAATAACATTGTACTTTGGTCATATCTCGTGTACGGTGTTTATCTCGTGCGACATATGCCGTAGTTATTGGACCGCCTGTGGTAGCCTGCTGAAGAGCAGCCTGGGTTGTGAGATACTGTTCTTCACGAAGAAGTTCACTTAGGCACTTTTCAATGGAAGGGGAAGGCACCTGACTGATCAGATTGGACTGAACTTGTTCAAATTCAGATCGTAGTTTTATTTAAAACTGATCCCTTCGACTAGTGGAATGAATGTCTTGAACTACATTGATGGAAGCATCCGACAGACTAGAGTAAATAATCTCAGTATAATTAGTCCATACACGAACAAAATGAGAACAATACTCCTGAATGGACATAGTAACCTGAACAAACTGAGAAAGCTCATGTTCCAAGTGAAATTTGCGAGCTGAGTTATCTTGTTGATAAATCTGTTTCTGGTAGTCCCACATTCCTTTGGAAGTTTTATAGGGTCTGAGATTGAGAATGTATTGTCGATCGATTGACCTCAGAAGCCAAGTCATGACCTAAGCATCTTTGACTTCCCATTTGGCGACTGCTAGTATCAGTTATGTCATCGTTGGGTTTGGGATCAGACCCATCCACATGACCCCATAATTCTTTGCCTTTCAGGTAAATGTGAAATTGGAAAGCCCACGATGTGTAATTAGTCCCATTAAATTTAACAAGGGAGATTTCACTGTTTTCCATGGCAGCACAGTGTATAGATGAATCTATTAAGGAGACGCTGAATGCAAAATCAGCTAAGTCAAGAAGAAAAAACAGCAGAACTGATATTTTTCTTCAAACAAATACAATTCCGATGCTTTATGCTAGATGAAATCCAGAGAGTATGTGAATTACTCTAAGACAGAACACTAGATCTTGCTGTTGATCATGAATATCCAGATTTGATAATGAGATGGAACCAGATTGCAGAAAGGTGCAAAAATGGCCCAAAAAATGCCCAGACGACCTTGAAAATGAGGCTAAGATTGCTACGTGGGACCCACTTTCTGATCCCAATCTAGATCAGTGTTCTTGATGAGATGAAGACTCAAAATATCTTCCTTCTAGATAAAAAATTTCTGAAAAACAGACTGTATCCACAGTTTTGTACAGTTTTAATGAAAACTGTTCAAAACAAATGGAGGAATGCATAAATGATCAGAAGGCCTGCCATTGATCCAGCAAAAACTCTGAAAAAATCTCCCAAAAACTGAGGAAAACCAGGCTACCAGATCTGGGCAAATAGCTGATGATGAGTTGATGATCCCTAGTGGGCCGCAGTTGTTCATAGCATCCTATACAGAGAGACCAAGATCTTCTAGCGATGAGAAGATGAAAATTTCTGGAATCCATGAGCCTAATATCTTTTGATGATCAAGAAACTGACAAGAACTTTGCTTTTGAATCTAACAGAGATCTTGCCTATTTCTGATACCATAACAGTGACAAAACTTAGAATGGAAGAAGAAAACTTTGGAAAACTGGATGGATCCCTTGGTCGATCCTTGCTCCATTTTATAATCTCTTTTAGCCTTAATCAAGGCAATTGCAACCTAATACAATCTATGTATATGGAAAGTAAATATATTACAAGGCTATGATCATGGAAAGAGGATATCTTACAGTAAGATTAGTCAACCTAAATTATGCCACGTGATTGGTTAGTTTGCACATGGAATGGGCCTAGTGGGCTTTGTGGGCCAGCCGGTGTTAACATGGGTGAGATGAGATCAAGGATGAAATAGTGGCAGTGGCGGCGTGGCGGCTCGCCTCCGAAGTGCAGCGCCATGTAGCTGCATAGCGGTGCGATTTGAAAAACTCGTCAAAAAAAATTGTAGAAAATCTAGAATATTGGAAAATGATAGAAAATGTGTTTTTTTTTTTTTTGCAAAAGTAACTAAGATAAGAGGGCGTAGTGATCCCCTCACTGTATGAGGTCCTGTACCGTTGTATAAATAGAAAATAAATTTTTTTTTTTCACATGTATTCATGTTGCTTAGTTGTGTTAACTTAGAAACTAATGAAAGGCTCATTAAAAAAAATGTCATGAAGTCATGACTTAAGACTTAAGAGTACCAGAGAAAAGATTACCTCTACCAAATGAGGTGTCTAATAGATGTACCTAGAGAAGAACTCTTTGTATCGACTGTAATTCGGTGAGATCTTGTGTTTTTTGGTGCTCTTTTAAACATAAAAGGGTAGAAGAGTTGCGTAGAAATATTATTTGGAGAGAAGAAGAAAAGAAATAAGTCTTATTATGCATTTTTTTTAAAGTAGGAATCTGTCTCATTCCGTAGCGGCCGCTACGGTTGTGAGCGGCGCTAAATTCTATTTCTTCACCGCTACGCCCAATATAGCGGCTGCTATTTTGATCCATAGGTGTGAGATCTCTTACTTTGAATGGCCAAACGAGCTTGAAATCAGAGGAAAGGGGCCTGCCTTGCATGGTTTTGATGGAAAATGGGTTGAGGAGGATCGTGTGGCCACGGGGAAAGACTTTCATGGATTGGAACCTCGATTTGGAGTAGCTGTTGAGAAGTAAGGGGGAAGCAGCAGCAACCGCCGACTGGATCTCTTGTTTCTGACTTGCAGGAGAAGGAAGAAAAGAAAGCAGCAGCAACCGCCGACTGGAATAACACTTTAAGCTTTTCATTTATCAAGTCCCAGGATTGAAATGTGGACATTACTATGTTCTATATCTTACAATGCTTTCAAGGTTAATTATCTATTTCTTTATGGTTTAATACTCAGTCAGGAAAAAAAAGAGGCTAAATAGCATTATATAGTATAAATTGCTTGAGTTTCTGTATGCCTCTCAACCTTCATGTGGCTATTCTATTTGCTGACCCTTTATTCCCTTCAAAATTTAGGCTCATATTTGTAGGCATTTAAGCCAGGAAGCTACTGGTTGTGGGCATCTAGTATTATGGTTGGATTGCGATCGTGAAGGAGAGAATATATGCTATGAAGGTAAGGTTTGTACTTCCAAGTAAAGTTGATCTGGTTATTAGCAATGGTTAAGCTCATTATTGACAATGGTGGCACTGAAATGAAAAAATCAATGATAAGGCTTGAGGCCTGTGTTTGTACCTTGACCCTAATTTTGGGTTTGAAAGTTAATATTTGATTGGGAAATAGGATTGTATTTGAATAATACAATAATATTTCATGCATCCTTGTTTTCTCATTAAGGTTAATTATCAATTTGAAACCTTCCTTGTTAATTGTGTCTAGCATGGATACCATTCAAGATAGAATGTGATATTATGTCACAAAGGTCACTTTTGTCCAGTGATGTATATACCCAGGACCCTATTTTAGGAGTTCAAATTATGAATTTTTTTATATGTTTAATATATGTAAATACCCAGGACCCTATTTTAGGGGTTCGAATTATTAATATTTTTTATATGTTTAATTTATGTAATACCCCAGGACTCTATTTTAGGGGTTCAAATTATTAATGTTATATATATATATATCTATATTTATTTCCTTGTTTCTTTCACATTTATTGGAATGATAGGTTTTCTGGTATAGATATAATCTATTTTGTAAATTATTTAAGAGAATGAATCTTGTGAGAGATTATTATAATTATTGTGGATAATGCAATTATGATCTTAGAATTATAATGTTTGAGTTGGTAAGTACTCTATTGGATTGTGCCTGTGAGAATTGGGTTACATAATTAATATTAAAGTAAGGTTCCCAATGGGTACCACCATGGATAAATCAAATGGGCCCCTCAGGAAAAATAAAGTTGAAGCACCCGATATTGTTAGGAAGTTCCACATCCCACATCGCCTAAGTAATAGGCTTGAAATGTCTTAATATACCTGTATGGGCCTTCCACCTATTAACTTAAGCTTTTGAGTTGTTATATGGTTTCTTACAGATATTACTACCATTGTTGGGCTCCACAATGAAGTCCCAAATATTAAAAAAAAAAAAATAAAATCATTGCTTAGCCAAATGAAAAAAAAAGGGGCTTAGCCAAATTTTACTCTAATTAGAAATAGAGCCAAATCAAATTTCACTCTAACTGGAAATCGAGCCATAGCCAACTTTCACACTAATTGAAAATAAAGTCTAATAAAATTTCACACTAATGGAAGATAGGCTCTAGCGCCAACTTTCACACTAATTGAAAATAAAGTCTAATCAAATTTCACACTAATTGAAGATAGGCTCTAGCAAAATATTACTCTTAAAGGAAATAGGCTTCAACCAAATTTTATTTTAATAGGAATAGGACCCTAACCAAATTGCACTCTAAAAGAAAATAGTGGCCTAACCTAATTTTACTCTAATAGGAAATAGGGCCTTGATCAAATTTTTCTTTAACAAAAAATTTTAAACTATATATATACATTTCAAAATACAACTAAAAAATGTGATATTCTAAGCAACGATGGTGATAATATTTTAATGACACTGTTTGATTACAAACATGAATACATGTGGAAAAAAAATCATTACTACTATTTTTATTCAGATAGCGATACAAGACCTCATACAATTGGGGGGGGGGGGGGGGGGGGGATTTTCTGGATTTTTTTGATGATATTTCAAATCGCACCGCACTGCTGCGTAGCACCCACTTCGTAGAGTTTTGTTTCATCCTTGGGTACCACCCTTGGATTGGGGCGCCAGTGGCCTCGCCCATATCTTATAGATTTGGATAGGAACCTTAAGGGACCCTTTATCATTAAATATTTTAGTGGGATTAAAATTGGTTTCAAAGAAAGAGTTTTAAAGGGGTCTTGGTAGGACCTAGATTGGAGAACCAATAGGTTATTTGTAAATTGTAATTGGCCAGAGAGGATGGGACCCACGACCTTTAATAAATAAGAAAAGAAGAAAGGAGGTGGGGTTGTGCACAAGAGGGAGCACATGAATCTTGAGTCCTTTTGGACTTGCACATAAATCAAACCCCTAAAATAGGATCCTAGGGTATTACATCATATGTGAGGGTTCAATCGGCACCCATTTTTTGTTTTTATCTAGAGTTTCATCTCTTTTTCCATCACATATTTCTAATTAAAAATCAATAAGGATCCTCTCACACTAGAAGGAATACTAAAAGCAAACAATGCAACCAAATTGCCATTTAAATATAACAGAACTTGATATGAATCATTTGAATAGGATGCTCGGTACACAATTTTTTACCTCTGCATAAATGAATAGGTGCACTCAAATCGTTAATGACTAGAGAATCATTGTTGTCATCAACTGGCTAATCAATATAAGGATTACTAGTAGAGATGTTACTTGGTTCTGATTTTTCACTTGGAGTTGGTTGATAATTACTTTGAAGTTCGGTTGAGATTTTCTTTCCTGCCAATGACTTGGTAGGTTAGCCAAAGGAAAAACTTCTGATTGCTACACGATTCCCCCATGTATCAACACTTCCTAGATGAAAGTAGAGATGATCTTCAAAAAAGAAATATGATAACGTCTTTTTTTTTTCTTTTGCTAATAAGTAAAATTTTATGAGATTAACAGAGGGTACAAGACACAACTAAGATTTGACTACAAAACAAACGCATAGCCATAGGCATAAGAGCAT
The DNA here is from genome assembly GCA_028538565.1 of Umbellularia californica. Classification (NCBI taxonomy): domain Eukaryota; kingdom Viridiplantae; phylum Streptophyta; class Magnoliopsida; order Laurales; family Lauraceae; genus Umbellularia; species Umbellularia californica. The sequence continues at coordinate 26,122,948 of JAPQWN010000002.1, forward strand.
TCTACCATAGCAAAACAACAACATATCTAATGGCAACACTAAAAGGGGTAACCCTATCCACCCCCTTCCTTAACTGAGAATCTGGCATCCCATTAGCCCTCCTTCCCATATGTTGAAGACTCACTTGGAAAGAAGTATACAACTTGATCTATTGAAAGTAATAGAGGAAATTTCAAGGGTGGACATCTATGAGATTCATCAAGAAATAGCATTGGGCGTATCACAATCACTCACCCCAAGTGTAGTGCCGTCACGATGTAGTAATAATCTCGGTGAGTCCAAGGTTGATCTATAGGGAATGTGACACATTCTTCAACCATGTCCAGATGAAAAAGTATTGTGGTAAAGTAAAGTACAGCTGCCACTTTTTTTCTACAAGCCACTTTTTCTTTACCACATAACCATGGTAAAGTGTGGTAAAGTAAAGTCAATCTCCCACTTTATTTAACCACGTACTTTATCTCACCTTACTTTGCGTCACCTTTTTTCATGATGTGACATCTACCTTTACTGCACATTTAAAAAAAAAATGCCTTCTAGATGTGAATATTCTCCCTTTACCATGTCTGGATGAAAAGGTATTGTGGTTAAGTAAAATTCAGCTGGGGAAATTCTATGTGCACCACTGAAATTGATGAATACACCCACACTTAAGTTTTTTTTTTTAATTACCAAATTGCCCTCTAGTGAAAGGACGAAATTGGCCTTCACCATCAACCTCCTCTCATCTTCCTTTGGTTCGTCTGCAGTGGGGGTGAGCCGTCTCATCTCCTATTCCTCCTCCTCTTCTTCTTCTTCTTCTTCTTCATTCTCCCTTTTATCCATTGTTTCGTAACCGTTCCCCTGCACTCATTCATGCCCGTTGATGTGCATCTCTTTCCTCATCATCTTCTTCAACCTTTTTAAAGTATCCATGAGTCTCATCATCTAATTCAACCCTTAAAAGTACTCATCTCCCTGGGACACATTGTCTGCTGAAAGTAGGCATTTTTAACATGGACAAGCAACTGACAATCTACGAAGAGGAGGTATACTCTCTGACTTCGTTTCCAGCTTGTCATTCAGTTTTCCCGCGATATGCTCGGTATTCCAGAACCGTGCAAAACAATTCTGCACGGCACATTGCAACTGTGCAATGTTTTTTTGCACGGCCACACTGAACCGTTCAATATAATATTGCACGGTTGAAATGTGACGTGCAAAATAATAATGCACGGTTGCAATGTGCCGTGCAGAATTGTTTTGCACGGTTCTACAGGACCGTGCACTAATAAACTAATAATTTTGTGATCATATTTTCAGGAGATTGACTCAACTTGTGCAAGTCAGTGCTCTCTCGATTTTACCAATGTCTTCACAACTGATACGATATTCAGAAGCCGAGATGATCTAATCCAATGGACACGGGATGTTGGAAAGAAACATGGCTTGGTAATTGTAATCAAAACTTCAGATGCTGGTGGAGATGGTAGGAAACCGAGAATAGTTTTAACTTGTGAGAGAAGTGGTTATTACAGGGCTTCATCGAAGATCTACGAAAAGAAAAATCCTAACAAGGCAACGGGAACAAAGAAGTGTAATTGCCCTTTCACTTTGAAGGGTTGAAAGTTGGCAACTGACGATGATTGGATGTTAACAGTGGTTTGTGGGGTACACAATCATCCAAACGCACAACATCTCGAGGGGCACTCGCTTGCTGGGAGGCTTTCTACGGAAGAGATTAATGTTTTGATTGATATGTCTAAGAGTCTGGTGAAGCCAAGGAACATCCTTCGAACACTGTAGGAAAGGAATGTGCACAATACCAGAGTATCTACAATGCTCGTCAGAAGTTTAGGGTGACAAAGATGGCCGGTCGGTCACAGATGCAGCAACTCATGATGCATTTGGAGAAGAACAAGTACATTGAGTATCACACTAGCAATGATACTATAGATGCTATCTTGGACCTATTCTGGGCACATCCGTCATCTATTCAGTCACTACGTGCATTTCCAGAAGTTTTGATAATGGATTCCACGTACAAGACCAATAGATATCGACTTCCATTGCTTGAGATTGTTGGTGTCACATCTACCCAACTGACGTTCTCCGTTGCCTTTGTGTACCTTGAATCAGAGAAGGAGGCCAATTATAGATAGGCTCTGGAGAGGTTTAAGGATTTAATGGATGGATGCATTATGCCACGTGTGATTGTTACAGACAGAGAGTTAGCACTCATGAATGCAATAAAAGTTGTATTTCCGAACGTAGCAAACTTATTATGCAGGTGGCATATTTCTAGGAACATCTTGGCAAACTGTAAGAAGTTCTTTGAGACCAACGATAGATGGGATGCATTTATCTCTTGTTGGAATATGTTGGTAGTCTCTCCAACTGAAAGTGACTATATTCAACTTCTAAGTGCTTTGGAGCGGAATTTTTGCGGGTATCCACATGCTGTTGATTATGTGAAGAACTCGTGGTTGAATAAGTATAAGGAGCAATTTGTGGCTGTTTGGACGGATCAAAATATGCACTTTGGCAACGCCACTACTAACAAGGCCGAGAGTGCATACGCAAAATTAAAGAGACACCTGGGTACATCAAGCTGTAGTTTTGATTCGTCCTGGCAGGTTATCCATGCCCTGCTTGAGTTGCTATTTACCGAAATAAAGGCTTCTTTTGAAAAGAGTTTGAACACCATGCAACATAAGTTCAAACCGACACTGTTCCGTGAGTTGAGAGGATTTGTATCAAGGAATGCTTTGGATATAGTGTTAAATGAGTCGATAAGAGCTGGTGATATTGGTTCAGATTCGGAGGCATGTGGGTGCGTCGTACGACGGACCCATTGTTTACCATGTGCACATGAAATTGCAGAGTATATAAGGGAAGGTTCTCATATACCGTTGAGATGTGTATATCAATTTTGGCGGAAGCTCAATTTAGAGAGCACTAAGATGAACGAACCCCCTGAGTTGACCACAACTTCTGAGTTTGACTTGATCGCTAAGAAATTTCGGAGTAGTGACGAGGCGGGAAAAATTCAATTACTGAAGAAATTGAGAGAATTAGCTAGTCCTTCATCTACACCTCTTATTGAACCGGATGTTAAATTGAATACTCGCGGTCGGTCATCATCGAAGAAGAAGAAGTTGGATCGGTCTACGACTCGTGAGCCGTCTGCTTTCGAATATGCAGTAGGGATGAAAGAGAGTGTTCCTATTATATTAAGTAGTACAGTTGTAACGAAGAAGAAAGAGAAGATTAGTGTCCGTCGCACTCGATCAATTACATTTTTTCATTTGCTTCCTCAGTCTTTGGGACCCTACATCCTCACTATTAAGGATGTCGCAGCTGATGGTAACTGTGGTTTCAGAGCTATAGCTGGTCTTCTTGGCATGGGCGAGTACAGTTGGAGGCAGGTTAGATTGGACTTGAGTAGTGAATTGCAGAGGTATCATTATTATTATACATTGGTCTATGGAGGAGAGGACCGAGTTGGAGAGCTGTACTACGCATTGTCTTACTTTGAAAGTAATCCTTCATTTGATCGGTGGATGACAATGCCGGATATGGGTCACTTGATATCTTCATATTATAACGTTGTATTGGTCCTTCTTTCATTGCAACAGTGCCTGACTTTCTTGCCTTTGATGTCATCCCCGATTCCACCAAGTGATCGCAGAATCATCGCGATTGGTTTTGTCAATGGAAACCATTATGTTCAGGTCTTCATGAAACCGGAAGCACCCATGCCTCCCATTGCAACAAATTCGCATAGACATCACCATCCTGATGCAGACGGATGGCAACTCCCATATGCAAAGAGCATCGAGCAATTCAGAGAAATTTTTGGAAACAGTGTAGCAACACAAGAGTCGGTGAATCTTGATAGCGATTGATTAGAACTGAATAAAATTTGATGTAATTAAATGAATTATATAATAGAACGTTGAATGTTGGTGATTACGATAATCAATTTATTTATTAGTGTTATTTTGTTATCTGATGGCTATTGAATTGTACATGCTCGGTTTAAAAGTGCATGTGCAAAACATGTTCTGCACGGCCAACATGTAATGTGCAGAATGTAATGTGCAGAACCTGTTCTGCACGGCTAACATGTTCTGTGCAGACTGCACAGAACATGTTAGCCGTGCAGAACTGGTTCTGCACATTACATGTTGGCCGTGCAGACCATATTCTGCACATTACATGTTATCCGTGTAGACCATTATCCCTTTCATTCCATTTTGCCTAACTTCTTAGTTTATGAAAGCCCACGAAATTGCATACAAGTGTATACTATACAATCATCACAAAATAAAAAAATTCATCCATTATAGGAGAGCCATCAAAAAGGATCCTTAAATTCATCCATTTGAAAAAAAGTACATAGGTATTTAAAAGTGATCATTTACATAAACATGGGAATTACATCACGGCTATCAAAAAGTAGCCTCAACCTCATACAAGTACGTCATGTTTCAACCAAAAAATTACAAACTCCAAAATTCTTCATTAATGTAAAGACAAAATCTAACAACACCAAGTGATATCACGGCTGCGTACGTCGTCGGTAGTCACCGGTACGCCATCCAGGATCTCCAGCGTGGTATGCAATGCTCGGTAATAAAAATCAGCTGGCTGACCGGGTTGTGCAATCGCAGCTTGGATACTATCCCTCGCTCGACGGATCTGTAAGAAACAACTAATTGTGTCAATACTTAAGAGAATCAGAACTTTTAAAATGGAAACATAATGCTACTTTGAAAACTCAAACGTTCACCACTGATGGAGTTGGGTCATCTTGATCCTCATTAGGATGATAATGGGAGTGACAATCGGGATTCTGTACCCGGGGATGTGAAATCCTAACAAACCACTCCATGTAGTCGGGTGCGCATTCCCATGCATGTTGCACTCGATGGCCGCGGTGTGCTGCGGATAATACATGATCCTCCCAAGACTCCCAATACTGGTCAAGGAATTTGTAGGATACCTTGTATTGCACAGCTGAAGATCCACGAGACGCACGAAGTGGCGCGAGCGGTGCTGGTGGAATGGTCTGAATATATCCAAACTGACGAATAACCCTCTGTGGGTGGTAGGGTTCAATCACATTTAGTGCCCTCAAGCAACCACAGAAGAAAGAACTCTGATGGAATGGATGCTGGGTCCTGGCACCAATATACGGTTCCCAAGCCACCTATGCCAAGTAAATGAAACAACTAATTAATATTATATTAAGGACTACAGATCCTTGAAAAAATTTAAAATAGATACCAACATATCTATTAGCATCTCACCTCACTCGGATGTAAGTCATCCAGTCTCTCCCGCAGCAGCTTGACATTCTCCCTTGCAATCTCGAAATCTTGACCAGGATTCCACCGAGCTGCATGAGGCATTGAAGGTTCAAATCCCCATGAAGCAGGAGGACAGGCAAATGAGAAGTGCTCGTACACCCAAGACTGCAAAAAGATAGTTATTATTAATTATACAAATTTATATAATATCGTACGAGTATTCAAAGGGATTTACACATTTACCGTGAGCAGTGTCAGATAACAAGCAATCTGTCTCACATCTGCCCTCGTAGCGGTTCCCAGTTGGCGATAGAGATACGCAAGCGCAGTAGCCCCCCATGCATAATGACGGACCTGTCCCAAGTCCATCAGTAAAGATAAGTAGGCAATGGGGACTCGGGTGGACGACTTATCGGTGAAGAGTGTGCAGCCTAACAGATACAAGAGATAGCCTCTAGTTGCACACTCTATCTGCTCAACAGATGACCTGGGAGTCACATCGCCGCACACCCGTTTAATCCAGGACATCCTCACTACCCCACCACGGCCACCCTCAACTCAGCTGACGCAGTCGCCCTATCCACTCCCAATCCACGCTCAAGTAAATCGACCTGTTCTGTAAATCCCATACTGGTCGATGCGTGGACGGGCAGTCCCGTTACCGGGATGCCAAGGAGAGTACCCACATCGTCTAAGGTGATCGTCATCTCACCAAATGGCATGTGGAAGGTATTGGTCTCGGGCTGCCACCTCTCTACGAAGCTGGATACCAGAGGGCAGGAGATATATCGGTAAGACAAATCCTTCAGCTCTGCCAGTCCAGACTCTTCTATAATCGCACGAAAGCGAGGAACTTCGACATCGGCCCCATCCCCAGGCCGAGGTATGTACCAATCCTTTAGCCCTCGCCAATGATTGATACACTTGAGCGGATCACGATCCTGCACATTACAAATAGAATTCTTCATTAATATAGCTCAATTTATAGAATTCAATACATCTCATTTGAAAAACAATTAATTCAAACATTAACAAAATGCAAATGTACCTCCCCGTGCCATATGGGTATGGCTACGTGTGTCCTAACACTCGGAATTACCGATAAATAGGCCGGACCGCCGGGGATAGGACCATCCCCCGCCGCTGCTGTGGGAGGATTGGATGGTTGTGCCTGGTCTGATGAATGGTCCTCCCTTGCTGCCGCTGCAAGAGGAGTAGAAGATTGTGCCTCCTCCTCTAACGACTCCGGGAGTGGATCCTGTCGCAATTTACGTCTTCGTTCAGATGCAGTTGGTCGTTGACGAACGACAGTCGAAGTACTAGCGTGAACACCTCGGCGACGCGGCGGTCGTGCGACACCGATCTTCGTCCTAACTCTAGATGGCTCGCTAGAAGAACTAGCCCGTCCACCTATCGAAAGTGAGCTGCCACCGCGACGAGCAGGTCTTCTAGGCATATTCTAATCTGTTCAAAATGAAAATCAAACAGTGTTATAAAAAATATGTTACTATTGCTCGGTTAATATAACTGTGCAGATTCATTCTGCACGGCATATTAATACCGTGCATTTAATAAATGCACGGCTGACATTTCCCGTGCATATTTAATTTGCACGGCATATCTCACTTCTGGTTTGCCGAGCAGTTCGCGTACGAGAAAAAGAAAAAATGGGAATGAAAAAAATTGTAGTTTGAAACTCCCATCCATATTTTGCAAAAAAAAAAAAAAATCCCATACAAGTGCTCTAACTAAGTAGGTGAAAATACAACCTAAATGCATAGATTACAATCTAAATGCATCCATTAAAACCTAAAAAAAAGGTGAAAATGAATGGAAAACTGTAACGAAGAAGAAGAAGTCAACCTTACCTTTTTATGAACAAGAAGAAGAAGAAGAAGGTGAAGCTCGTAGTGGAGAAGAAGGCTGTTTTCCGTCAACGAGGGAATGGAGAAGAAATCGCTCGGGTTATGCCAAATTTGAAAAAAGTCGACGAGGGAATGGAGAAGGAGAGGTGTGGCGGGGTAGTTTGGGTATTTTGTTGGGTGGGCTCAGCAAAACAGTTTTAAACATAAAATTGTGTGGTGTGTTCAGAATGTGGGTGTATTCATCAATTTCAGTGGTGCATATAGAATTTCCCATTCAGCTGCCACCTTTTTTTTTTTACCTCAAGCTACTTTTTCTTTTTCTAGTCTAGTGTGGTAAATAAAGTCAATACAAAATCAATTGCTTTACCACTCTCTCCCACTTTATTTAACTACATACTTCATCTCACCTTACTTTACCTCACCTTTTACTGGATGTGACATCTACCTTTACTTTACTACACATGTAATAAATACATGCCTTCCAGATGTGAATATTCTCCATTTACTATGTCTGGATGAAAAAGTAGTGTGGTAAAGTTCAACCACTACTTTTTTTACCACAAGCTACTTTTCTTTACTAGACAACCATGGTAAAGTGTGGTAAAATAAAGCCAGTATAAGAAGAAACTACTTTATTGCTCTCTACCGGTTTATTAAAGCGCATACTTTATCTCACCTTTACCTCACCTTTTACCATAATGTTACAACTATCTTCGCTTTTCTTCATTTGATGCAGGACAAACCCATGGTCCCCATGTGTCAACCCACCATTGGGCCAAGCCCACCTATCAGTTATAAATTTTATTTTATTTAGACTTTTAATTTTGTTTTAAGTTATTTAAGTGGATGTTTTAATCCTGGCCATCGATGTGTTTTGACTTTGGATGGTTTAGATTTGATCTAGGTTTAGTTTTCCCTTATATAAAGTATTGTAATGCCTCTTTGGCGGCATATTTGATTGATGGAAAAAAAAAAATTTAGTGCTCTTGCTCTCTTCTTCTTCCTCCTGCGATGGGAGAAGTTTGCCTTCGGTGATTGGAGCTTGGCGCAAGGCCAAGATTTTCATTTGTGAAGCCTGACCTACCCTTCCACCCTCCACTCTCCACCTCTAATCTCTCCTTCTTTACCTGCCCTGCACCTGTTATGCTTCTCCACATCATTTGGTATCAGACATGTTTCAAAATAGTTGCTGCTACGTAGCGTAGTAGCCACATTGTCGGTCGTAGTGGTAAAGGCCGCTACGCTATTTTGAAATTAGCGGTGCAATAGTCCAAGACCTATTCGAGCCAAGTAATTTTAATTCATAACACTGTTTTTCCTATTTCTTCTCCTCAGTAGCCTTTCCTATAGTTATCTTTAACCTTTTATGGTTCCAAATCACTAAAAAACCACAAGATTGGCTGTTATACAAGATTCCAAATTTTTTTTACCACTAAAAAATTTACACTGCTACGCCGCTACGTATCGCCGCAACTGTTACATATTGCCTGTGGCCATTGGCTGCTACGCCCGCTGCAACTGCAATTTTTATCCTTGGTATTAGATTCATGGGCCGACCCATCTTTGGGCCAAAGCCCATCTATCAATTATAAATTTTATTTTATTTAGACTTTTAATTATGTTTTAATTTATTTGAGTGGATGTTTCAATCCTGGCCATCGATGTGTTTGGATGGTCCAAATTTGATCTAGGTTTTCTCTTATATAAAGTATTGTAATTCCTCTTTGGCAACATATTTGATTAATGGAAAAAAAATACTAAGAGCTCTTGCTCTCTTCCTCTTCCTCGTGCGATGGGAGAAGTTTACCTCCAATGATTGGAGTTTGGCGTGAGGCCAAGATTGTTCGGTGCGAAGCCTGACCTACCCCCTCCACCCTCCACCTCTAGTCCCTCCATCTCTATCCACCCCGCATTTGGTACCCTGCTCTGCATCATTACCTGACATGGAAAAAAAAAAAGCTTCCTATATGTGAATATTCTCCCTTTACAATGTCTCCATGAAAAGGTAGTGTCGCAAAGTAAAGTCTAGCTGCCTCATTTTTATTGCAAACTTTACAACAAGACACTTTGTTTACCACATAAAACCATCATAAAGTGTGATAAAGTAAAAATAAAGTAGAGTAAAGGAACCTACTCTACCTTTTTCTCTCCCACTTTACTTACCACATTCTTTATCTTACCTTTACCATGATGTGACACCTACCTTTACTTCACCATACATGTAAAAAAATACATCACTATAGATTTGGTGAACTAAGGACTTTACCATTTATAAAAAAAAAAATGACTTTACTTCACCTTTCTTTAAACTGCATTTTTGAAAGTTGTTTTTTATCTTGTAGAATTCTTTTAGTTTTTTAGAGGGGGGAGCTGTAGGAAAAATATTGAGCTTTTTGAAAGAAAATGATCTTTTCTTCTTATTTTTCTCGCATGATTTTTTTCTTTAGAAAATAAAGGATTATATTCTCTAAAATCTTTTTCTTATGTTTTCTTGTGCGTCCAATCAGGATATTTGTCTAGATTATCACTTCCAAGATCATACCATATGAATAAGATTGAGATGCAGAATTTGATGATGATCTAAGTATTGCTATCATCGAAGCCTATTTGGCACAGATTGAGCATCCCAAGAGGGCCTGCGAGGGTCCCAACAAGTTTTGATTCAAGACTTGGGCCCAAATAGCCAGGAATTATGCTTAAATATGAATAACAGGGGCTGTTTGGAGAATAATATAGAAAATGGGGGATTATTTGCAAATCTCCAGAAAATTCAGAACTTAGAAATGTCTCACGTGCAGCCAGTTTAGATCTACAGTTTGGTGGACCAAACCTGACCCAATTCATATGAAACTTGCACCAACGGGGGCGCCTATGAGTGCTTTAACATGTTGTTGACCGGACCATGTGGAGCCTATAGGGATTCTCCTCAGAGATATCAAAGTTGATTCAATCTCAGGAAATTTCACAATTTAAGTTATTTTCTTGCTAATTAATGTTTGATATGATCTGGAAACAATGAGCAAGGACATCTATATGTTTTAGGATACATAGTCGGATTTCTAGGGTTTCCTTGTGGTTTTAAGTGCTATATATGCATATGCATAGCACAGCCCACACTCACCAGGATTGCTACAGTAACAGTTTAGAATATTGAGTAAAACACAGCAGTGTGTTTTCTTTTCTCCTTCCTGGTGTCTTGTGATACTATCGGGTTGAGGAATGCTCAGATTTTGGGTTTTGTGCATTGTTCCTTACACTTATTTTAATTATGGAATTTCATTTATTTATTGCAATCAATTTTGTTTTGCTGGAATATTTCTGGTTTTTGGATTCTTTGGCCCTAGACAGTCTGATTGCTTCAAATTGAGTTTGCGTCAGATTGAAAGATCATCAATATCAAGTTTACTAATGACAAGTTCATCGACAACAAGTTCATAAATAAATTGGCAACTACATGAGCTAAACTTGCTTATTAATTCTTCGGTCGAAGATTCTTTGAGTTCAAGTGGGTACCCAAGTTCTAAGTATTCCCTAGTAGGGATTAGGTGGTACCATGTGACTGCAGCTAGTAAGAGGAATGAGTTCAAAGGCCCCTACATGGAGGGGTTCCAACCGTGCTAGGCTAATTCAGTGTAGTTGTGCCAAATAAATAAATAAATAAATATATATATATATATATATGGGGTCATCAATAAAGGATTCAGACCAGGACTTATACGAGCTCTTGTTTAAGTTCCAAGATCATGTTCTTCAATAGAAAATCCTTCCAGTTCTTCCTTTTGGTCACCAAGGATTAATAGATCTTACAAACTAGAAAGGGTCACTTTAGACACAATCTTAAGGCCATGATTGCGAATGGTTACGAGTTACAATACATGGGTCATTAGGTCAATAAGATGCCCCATATTTAATGCACTAATAGTACATTAGTGTTTACTAATAGTACATTAGTGTTTGCACATTCATACTGGTCCCGCCTAGTGGACCCTACTTAACCAATAATTATATCTAATTATTTATTGATTTATTTTATTTATTACTAATAAATTCCATAAAATCCCAATTATTCTATAAGAATAATTGTAATTATTCTTTTGTTTAATTTTTAAAGGCATAATAATTACACTAATTTGAGTTGTAGTTTCCTATCATCAAGCTTATTATTAATATTAATTATTCAATAATAATTACCAAATCATTTTTAAAATTTTAAACGAAATTGTTACTAAAGCAAGAATAATTCAATAATCTATTTAAAATAATGGGAGAGCATGTAATCTGGGATCAGGTCCTTACATCTGCTATTCTAACGGTCTTAGTTGATTTTGGCTTTAGGATGAAAAGAAAAAATATATTGCATACCAGTCATATGCTCAGTAACACCTAAATCAATCAATAAACCATGGCAATGAAGAAGACGAGACATTAGTTGTTGTATGAATACTCGATTGTGCTCAGTGGAGAAGAGGGTAATGATTCCTCAGTAAAGAAGTATGAGTGAAGATCTTTTAACTCTTTTTTAAGGGCACTTACAGCTTCCCCCAGGTTAATAAATAGAGCGATCAGATATACCTTGCCCAAATGTCAAAAATGTATTTATAAGATCATCCATGCTGTTGCTGCTTCTGACATTCTAAGACGTACCAGGGGTGACCAATCAAGTCCCAACACAAAACTTTTGTATACCAAGTCTTTCCACATTTTGCGCAAGCCACCAGTTTTTCTTTCTCTTCTGGATTAAGGTGCCTCTTTTTTATTTTTTTATTTTCTTTAGGCTGATCTTTCAGATTGAGAATCTGGAACTTTCATGATCCTTTTGTTGACTTTCTTCAATCTGAATAAGATAAATTTTTTTTTTTAAAGAAGATAATACTTAATGAAGGTAAGATATTGGCTTGGGTTGATTTATATTCAAGATTAAGATCTCTAATAAGATAATAAATGTATTGATGTTCAGTATACTCTCTCCACTCTTTCGGAGTTGGAAGAGGTTGATAATGACTCAACTCTTCCCCCATACCTCCGAAGGTGGGGAAATTCTTTCCTACAGTTCTATATCGCCCTTTTGGAATTTTCCGATTTCTGGTTGCAACTCATAGTTCCTTACATAAATTTTCTTTTCAGAACATTAAGGTACCACTTCATCCCATATATCTTTTGTTGTTGTAGAATACATGAATGTGTGAGGTATAGATGCTTCCATAGTTTGGAGAAGCCAGGATGTAAACATACAGTCTTCTGATTCCGCATCGGCATTCAATGGGCTCTTCTTGTGGTGGTGTGATTTACCATTGATATATCTCAAGGTCCTGTTCTAATTTCAGACGACTGAGACCACTCAAGATAATTTCCCCATTAAATCGACTGTAGCTAATCTGAAGGAGTTTCCCCTTGCATTTCTAGATTTAACATTGGTGTTTGAATTGTGGGTTAGACCACTATTCATGCTACCTCCTGCCATGATTTATTGGTAAGACACCAAAAATTAAATCCTGAATCAAACATGAAATGTTGACAAGCTCTCAAGATTCATAAACTGTGACTAAATAGGGCATTACCCAACCTGTTTTTCTCATGTATTACCATCTATAGCTGGTGGATTTACATAGATCTCTACAGAACAATGTAAACCTTGGTGCGGAAACTCCTCCCTCTTAGTCAAGCCTAGCTTTGATACTAAACTGGAGAGTATTTTCTCAAATATGATTGGAGGAAGAAACGAGGAAGTGCAAAAATCCTAGGTTTTCACAATTGATGAGAGAGAGAGAGAGAGAGAGAGAGAGAGAGAGAGAGAGAGAGAGAGAGAGATGTACAATTGTTGCATTGGGATTCATGTGCACAATGAAAGGAGTGCACGAATGCCTCTCCTTTTATTCATCCACTCATAATGTGTTGAAATACATTTTTATGACGTTCACTAATAGCTCGAGTTTTTGGTGTTACTGGTTATTAACATGGTATTAGAGCTCGAGTTATTAGTGAACATCATAACAATGTATATCAACACCCCCCCTCGAACGGGAGGTCATTTGAATTCGAAACCCAACATGCTAACACCTATTTATTTAATGTATTTCCCCTATTTATTTAATTATTTTCCTTTTGCTAGAGTGGGTCATTGGTCAAGGAGTGGTACTACCAAAGCGAGGATTAGGGATCAATCCCTGGTTGGTAATGTAAGATGGGGTGCCTTCCTACTGAGCTATTAGTTGTTTGGCCGATATTGCCCCTATTTACTTGAATATTAATGTCTTTAGACAAATACAATTACATCTTTACCCCATTGGTCCCTAGAACAATTACTAAAGTACCAACTTGGCACCATTGCACTGATTCTTCCAATACTATGGTGGTTTTCTATCTTTTGCAGTTGATATTTTTTTCATCTTTTAATATTTCAGTGTGATTGTTATAACTTTCTTTTTAGCAACAGTTGATCAGACCTTCACTTTTATGCGGATATTTATCATTGACCTCTTGTCTCTATAGATATATATATTCAAATTTATTTCTTTTATCACTAATGGTAGAATTATATTAAAAATTCAAGGTTCATGCAAGTAAACAAAACCAAAATAGAAAAACAGAGGTTCATGCAAGTAAACAAAACCAAAATAGAAAAACAGAGTGTCGGTATAAGACCATTATACCCTCTTTTCTATTGTTTTCAAGCAGTACTTTTTTTATGTGTATTTGTGTAGTTTGATTTTGATTTATTTTTAATTTGTTTGGAGCTCTATGTTTTTCTTACTCAGGAAAGCCACATTGTTGTTGGAAAATGAATTAGTTTCCTAGGAGGGTAACATTTTGTAGGAAGTTAAGCAAACTTTGAACCCAAACCTTAAGGGGAAGTCATGCAATCATTTCTTTTTCTAATGTAAACTGCCAAAGTGACCTTTAATTTTCATGTGAATGATTGGTAAGCAATTTTTGAGTGATGCTAAACACTTTTATTTTGATTTTTCAGTTATTGAATGTACTGGATTTAATAGAACAGACACTGGCAGAAGAATTTACCGTGCTCGATTTTCCTCCATCACTGAGAAGGAAATAACGAAGGCCATGGAGGCCCTTGTGGAACCCAACAGAAATGAAGCCTTGGCTGTTGATGCACGTCAAGAGATTGACTTAAAAGTTGGTGTTGCATTTACACGGTTTCAGACTCGTTATTTTCAAGGAAAATATGGGAATCTTGATTCAAGAGTCATTTCGTACTTTCCTTTCCCTTCTTTCTCTTGCCTATTTGTATAATTTCATTTTTTTTAACATGATGTATGTGCTAATATTAAAAAAAAAAAAAAACCTCATAATGCATATGCTGTTCTCAGTAATCAGGCAAATTTCCATGATTCTATTTGTTGTTCTAGCCTTTAGTTGGTTGAGTTTATTTCTTTTCATCCATGTGTTTTAGCTGATTGGTTAAATGATTGTGTATGTGGTTGTGTTTCTGTCACATGGTAGGGTCTCATGTCTGTTGATCTTGGGAACTCTCCCTTAGTGAGAAAATGCCTTAACCATTGCTCTGGTCTTGTGATATGTTCTTCATTGATGTGAAGATCACATAGGAATTTGCAAGGGAATATTTTTAATTTAGGAATTTTAGACTCTGACCTTTTCATATTAGATTGTTCTGTGACTTATTTTCACTGACAGAGATTAGTTGGATGTTTTCATTCAAGATCCCTTTCCAAGACGGTGATAAAGTTAAAAACGATTGGCACATGAATCTTGTGGATGTTCTATGAAGGAAGCTATATTAGGCTGTTCAGTAGGTATAGACATATTCACAAAGCTTTTGTTCCAAGGAAAGGCTGAGAAAGAGGTAATTCTTTATATTCATTTGTTCATTATGAGAAGGAAAGTGAAGAATGGACATGGATGGTACTGAGCAGTGCTTCCTGGAAGATATGTGAACGTTTGTGAAGAAAATGGCATTTGGATGGCCCAGGAGAAAGGCAAAGATCAAGGGGCTGGTCAAGGCAGGGCTAAGAAGAAGAAACTTTATTTTTGTCAATGGCTTTCGATGTGTTTGAGGAATGAGGAAAATGCAAGTCATTTGTTGATTCATTGCAGTTTTGTGAATAAAGTTTGCGCTTCAATTATTCATATGTTTGATATGAATTGGGTGATGCCTTTTCTATTAAGGAGGTTTTTGAGCAATGGAGGTATAGGGGCAAGCTCGTTCGTGCCAAAGTTTTGTGGCGTTTATCTCTTTATGCTCATTTGTGGGAAGATATGGCTGGAAAGGAATAATAGAGTTTTTATAAATAAAAGTAAATCTGTGGCTGAGATTGTTCTATCTATTATTTGGACTCTTTTAGAGTGGGCAAGTAAAACTCCTGAATTTGTTGGGATTCCTTTGGTACATTTGAACAGATCTTGGACAGTCTAATTAAATGGGGAAGGAGTTCTAAAAGGGTGCATAGATTCAGTTGGCATTCTCCTCCAGAAGCAAGGTATCTTAAAGCTGAATTTTGATGGGAGCCATGTCCAACAATTTTGTATGGGAGGAATTGGAGGAGTTATTTGTGCTTGGTCTGGCCAGCTTCTAAAGAATTTTCAGGACCCATTAACTCTTTGGGCTCTAATGGTGCGGAAGTTTATGCTTTATGGGTTGGTTGTCATGACTCATGAGTTTCAGAAATTGGGAGGGTATAATGCAATCATTGAAGGAGACTCTTTTTTCGCTATTCAGTGGGGGTCAGGAAAATCATCTTTTCCTTGAAGATTGGTATCTTGGGTGGAAGAGGTACATGATATTTCTTCTTAATTGCATGCTACTTTTAATCATGTGCTGTGCAAAGCGAATGATATGGCGGATGGTCTTGCCAAGGAAGGAGTTTTTTGACTACATATTTCTTTTGATGTTTAGCTGATTGTATTTTCATTTTTACCTTGTTTGTTTTTTCCCCTTTGTCGGGTCCCTTTTGTTTCCCTTTCTCTTTAATAAAATTTACTGTTATAAAAAAGCAAGGGAGAGTTGCATGGTTAAGATCTTCATGCCTATGGATCAAATGCCCGGCGTTGATCGTCAATCGAATTGAGAAGCTGCAGCAGGACTTTCTGTGCCAGGGTAAAGGCACCACGAAAAAGTATCATCTGGTCCAATGGAGTTCAGTTTGTAGATCTAAAAGAGAGGGCGGCCTTAGTTTTAGATCATTAAAGACTTTGAACCAAGCGTTGTTGGGGAAATGGCTGTGTAGAATTGGAGACCAGACAGATAGCTTTTGGAGACAGATCATTCTTTCCAAGTATGGGGTGAGAAGGAATGGTTGGGATGTAGCTGGACCATCCCACAGGTGCTCAAGTTGGTGGAAAAATATTGTGGGCCTTAAGGACAATTTCGAGTCACAGATCAGATACCATGTTGGGTCCGGTGAAGACATCTTTTTTTGGCATGATGTCTGGTTGGGGGACACACCATTAGCAGTGCAGTTCCCGGATCTGTACAGTTGTGCTTGAAACCCACATGCAAAGGTGAAGGACAATATGGACACAGATGTGGACCGGATCCTTTGGGGTGCAATCTTTAGAAGAGATTTGACTGAGCATGAAGAAGATAATCTAATGAGCCTCCTTAACAAGTTTGGCAAAGTGTTCATTCCGGTAGAAGAGAAAGATAGCAGATTCTGGGATGCCTCAAAGGATGGTGTGTTCTCGGTTTCCTCTTTTTTCGCAGTGCTTTCAAACAGGCACAATTCCCAGAGTGGGTTTGATTTCCTTTGGAAGGCAAAGGCTACTCCAAGAGTTCTTGTGTTTCGCTAGTTGGCTCTTCAAGGCAGCATCCTCACTATGGATAATCTACGTTGCCGTAGGGTGATCCTAGTCGATGCCAGTCTTCTATGCTTATCGGTGGAGGAATCAGTAGATCATCTTTTGCTTAATTGCAAGTTAGCTTAGGCTATTTGGACATCCACCCTTGACTGTTTTGGGTGTAGTTAGGTTCTCCCTCAATCCATTTTGGAGCTTTTTGATGCATGGAAGTTTGGGCTTCAGTCTAAGAGAGGAAGACTTCTTTGGTGATCGTCCTTTGTTGCTAACATTTGGGCAATTTGGAAGTAAAGAAACATGCGTTGTTTTGAAGGTTGTTCTTCACCTTCTTTAGTTGCTGCTGCGAATGCCAGATTCCTCGCTGCTTCGAGGGTTTCTATTTTGCCAGACTTCTGGGGTGTGCCAATGGAGGTCATTTGGTGCGGTCTCATCCTAGTTTTTTGTTTTGTTTTGGGGCTTTTTGCTTGCGTTAGAGGCTTTGTGCTTCCTTTTTGTTCTTGTGGTTGGTGTTTTTGCTTTCGTTGTATTTGTTCTGGCATTCCAGTAAATGCCTTTTTGTACTATTTTGCTTTGATTAATACATATCACCATTCAAAAAAAGAAGATAAAAGAAGAAATTAAGAAGAATGGGTGAGAGAGTGTGTGTTTGACTTGCTACATGACTTAGAAAGTAACTATTTTTATATGAAATTTACCTCAATGGAAAAATTATGGAATTAGTGGTAACTTATAAATAGTTAACATATATACTTCCCCCAAAACCCCCCAAGCTGAAGCATAAATTGCAATTATCCCCAGGTTGATAATTAGGTAATAAATTTTAGTTCTTTCAATGGAGGTAGCTAGATCTGCCAGTTGGTTTTCAGATCTAACAAATATTTGTATAAATAATATTGGATGCCACTTTTTCCCTTGTGAAATGGTTGTCTGTCATGTCCCAAAATCCGGGGCCCATTCGAATTCTGGATCATGAGCAATGTACATCATAATTCAACATAGTCAAATAAATTTATTTCATAACGCTGGGAATTTATTTATTTATCTGAGAAACATTACGAAAATTCACAAAAATGATAAATAAAACATTTGAACTACATATCCAACAAAAATCATAAATTCAGGTCTAACAAATTTTAATCATCATTCAACTTTAAGGAAACAAACGAGGTAGTCCTCAGAGATAATTGATGAATTGTCTCTCAGCCATGGATGTCGAATACAAGCTCCTGATCATCGCAGCCCGCATATTCTTCTGCAGTCTGTTTACCTGGAAAGGGCAAACTAGAGGGTCGGTACAGAGAGAAAAAAATTCTACTCTAGCTGTGTGTTTGAACTTGTGATTTACATAAAGCAAGATAAACTTTTAGCAACTTAACGGAATGAATAGAATTCAGACATCAAGGAATACTTTAGGAGGCTCTCTCCAAAACCCCTTTCACTCCTTTGGCGAGACTGGCACAAAACAATGCCTTATTAAGTCACCAACCAATGAACACAACTAACTATTACCACTCGCATATCACAACTGAAACCACCCCAACACAACGTAAAAATTCCCCATCATCTACTCATCAGTCACAATTAAGTCACATCACATATCACAACAAATCCACCACAATCTTCCCTCACACAACACAACAGGTACTTCCCGCATAGCACAACCATCATACTGTACACTCCTGCAAACGAATTGATAAATGCCTCTTTATTCCATTTACACAAATGAGTATCCCAACATGCTGTATCAACCAGTCACGACCAACATAGTTTCACATTTTTTATTACTTTGCATGGTTGCCACTAACATAAGCCTTATAGGGTTTACCGCAACAATCCTGGGAATTCAGTAGCCACACCACACCTTTCCTGGTTGTAAGTGCCCTTACCAAATTCAGAATAGGTAGTTAATCAGTGCGTGACATTACTATATTCAGTCCTCAAGGAATGTAGAATCATTACGTAGCTGTCTCCACTTGTTTGTGCAACCGTTTGCGCTGATATGACTTTTGTATAAGATGTACTATTTCTGTATTTCTCCTACTAAATTTTTTGGGGTTACATGAAAGTGTATTTCGATCATTAAAATTTATTTCAGACTGTTCACGACTGATGCATAACTGTAAACCAAAATCCAGCTTGGATATTATCAAGAAATGAGTACCAAACCAGAAAATGAGACATTTCACATCAATTCTTAGGACTGAAATTATAAAATAACATAATACCCAACTTGGGTTCGGCCAGATCATCAGATATAGCATTCGGCCAGAACTAGATCATCAGGTCTGGGGTCCGGCAAAAAATATGAAATTTCTAATTCAAGTTTAGGGCATCCCAGATCTGAAAATCAGTTTCTATCAATACACAGTAATGATCATAATAAAGTACTCATCTGGATAGAATTTTTCCCGACATCGAATAAAATTTGGCAGCTCTGTTTAGTTGAGGCAGGCTGAAGGTCATCAATCCCAAAAGCTTCTTCTATCCTGTTCTTTCTCCCTTGATTTCCAAAATAATTCAGATTTGGTCTTGTATTTCAATAGGAACAGGTTGACAGAAGAGAAAGGCTAATCAAAATAGGGTTCTGAGAGATATCCCCCGTATGGAATGTCGTGTGGCACTTGTGGGTCCTCCCTAGGGTATTCAAAAACCCAACTTAGCCTTGGGAAGTGTGTGCGACCCTATTTCCTATTCCGGACTTGCCCACATTCCAATTCTTTTTTAGTTACAAAAAAATGTGGGTCCACCCTTTTTAGGCAAAAATTCCTTATTAATTTATGAGGGTCCTATTACTAAAAGTTAAGTCATGTGGACCAACCCAATGGGTCCCTCCTGGCCAAGCAAAGTTTTAATTAAACAATGTGGGCCCAGGTCGTTACATTGTATGCTTCAGAATACTGTGGTATCTCATTATAAACTGAAATTTCTGCAGTGCAGGGTGCTGCTTCATTATCCTCATAAAATGACATGGATAGTTGAGTAAGAAGTGTCACCCAGTAGTGTATTTAGCCACATGGCTTTACACAAAATGTGAGCCACTGCCTTACTCTCAACTACCAGTTAATTTAGCACAACATTTTGTTTCATAATTTTGGCCACTGGCTTACTCTCAACTAGCAGTTAATTAGCACAACATTTTGTTTCGTACTTTCCCAGGTCATTAGATTCCCCTCTACCAATGTACAATAACTTGCATGGATCGTATTTTTTTATTTTTTTTATGGTGTCACGACCAAGGATGAAAATAGCGGTAGCGGCGGGCGTAGCGGCCCGCCGCCAAACCGCTACGAAGCGGGCGATACGTAGCGTAGCGGGGATACGTAGCGGCGTAGCGGTGCGATTTGAAAAAATTGCCAAAAAAATATGAAAAAATTCCAGAAAATCCAGAAAATTGTAAAATGAAAGAAAATGTGGTTCTTTTGCAAAAGTAAGTAAGAAAAAGGGGTGTAGCGGCGCCCTCAATACATGAGGTCCTGTATCGCTGTATAAATAGAAAATAATAGTAATGATTACTTTTTTCACATGCTTTCATGTTTCTTAGTCATGCTAACTTAAAAAGTAATGGAAAGCTCATAAAAAAAAAAAAAAAATAGAACATGAATTCATGAAATAAAAGCATAAGAAATTAAGAATTAAGAAATAAGAAGACTTAAGAGTTAGGTCATTACACAATACACAATACCCATTAGTCATTAGTGAATATTGAACAGTCAAATATCAATACTTCAACATTCATGATTCCAAGCACTTTCCAAATTGTTTCATTGGTTGTCAATGAGTATTCACTTTCTTTTTTTCAAAAAATAAATAAATCCGAAAATAAAAAAAATCCAAAAATATGTGTGCGTCATCAAAGGAAAACATAGATCTAACAATATTACAAGATAAGGAAGAATTTATAGTAGTTAGAGTCTTAGAGAGAGATGAAATGATCTCAAAAGTCAACTCAAAAAAATCTAAAAGAAAGAACATACCTAGAATAGAATCTTGAATCTTGATAAAGATGCTTGGATCTTGTCTCACTAACAATATTTCCTTGTTTTGATGTTTGTTTTGGTGGATCTTGTGCTCAAATATGGTTTTACATCAAATGGAAGGGTTTTCCAGCAAGAAGGAGTGAGTGAAGAAGGTAGAAAGAGAAGAGAAAGAGAAAATGGATCGTCAGGGAGTGTTTATAAACACCCCCGCTACGTGGCGGCATGTATCGGCCGCTACGCATTTGTAGCGGCCGATACGGTGTGTTTACTGTTTTTTTCAAAATAGCGTGGCGGCATCTGCCGCCACTGCCGATATATCGGCCGCTACGCTACGTAGCGGCCGATATTTTCATCTATGGTCACGACCCGGAATTTGGGGCCCCTTCAAATTCCATGTCTCGTGCAGTAAGCATCAATAACATCATCATAAGACAAATCAACATAAGCATAATAGATCAATAATTTACCTAATTAATTCAATCTTTAATTAAAAGTGATACATCAAATTCTCAATGTTAAAGAATAATCCACAGTGGAAATTTAAACCATCTAAAATCCATATGAAGCAATCTTTGTTGTCCAAATAAATTAAACTAAACCATCTAAACTAAGCCTCTAATTAATCTGTGAGTCCCGTTGATGCTCTGCCACAGATATTGAATCCTATCATTTCATTGTCGGGATCCTACTGTCTTTCTATGTGTTAATTACTTGGGATTGGGGCAGAAATCCACCTATCGGTAACACTGGGTGAATAGAAATCTAATTCTATGTGTGCGCACTACATGATGGTGAAAAAAAAAATGTTGTATCAATAAGTAACAACATGGATTCAAAATTAGAAATTGAGAAAGGTCTCTAAATCTATCCTCCAAATGACCACCTAACCACCTGAGTGCACTGGCCCATGTCTCTTGCACCTCCTGGGGTGCCTTAGAATAATAGAGGTCTGACTTGCTGTCAGCGAAAAGTGCTTAACGTGATAGCCATGTAAACATCTTTGGCCTAGAAGCCCATTTTAATCATCTTTGGCCTGAATGCCAGTTTTAACATAGAAATATCGGCTCTGGGGCAAGGACGTCAACATCGCACCGTGCTAGTTGTCTTGGGGTGTCCAATGGGTCGGTCCAAATAGTTTCAGTTTATCATGTTAGCATAATTCATCTTGGGATAAATCTCTTCGTCCTCAATTCTTATGACGCGGTGGCTTGAAATCAGCCCCTTACATGAATTTCGGGTTTTATATATCCCATTCCGTTTTCTTTACTGGTACCCGATTGCGTAAGAGCGATTGCACAACAACTCCGCTCAGTTTGGGACTTCTTTGTAAACACAACCCACAAGTAGCCTAGTGAAGTTCATACTTCCAACAATTATAATTATAGCATTCAGATATCATTCAAATAGTTATGACAAGTCTATGAACCCATAAGGCGAGAATTATCAACATAAATATATTCAAAGGAAAACATGAAGCAATCCTGATCCTCATATCTCATACATAACCATCAACAAAATGGAAAGGAGAGCAATTGTTCAAGTCTCTAAACCCCAAATAGAATTCGGCCATGAAATTAAAACTTAAACTTCTTGATTTGATGGGAACCTAGGCATAAGTGTGGATTTGACCATTCACCCACTTTCGTACTGCATAATTAAACTTTGATGAATTTGCAACTAATAATTCTGGAATTCTGCAGTTCATACTAAATATTACTAGAGTTCATTTCATGTCAGCTAATAAATCGGGAATTTGAAAATTATCAAGGAGATATTCTTGCACATTAAATAATCATCAACAATTTCAGTTAAAGGAAGTTCCGTTCTAGTCGAATACTGCCGCCCTAGCCTCATACAAGGTTCTGGTAAACATTAAACTCCAATATGTAAGTTCAGGTAGGTCTCAAAACTCACAATGAGGTTCAGCCATGGGTGTTGAACTCCTAGTACCATTCAGCCATGTGGTGTTGAACTCCTAGTACCATTCAGCCATGTGTTTAAGTTGTACGTACAATTTTGCCACCTCCAAATGCACATATATAATTCACTGACAGGTTTTGAACATTGACATTCAATCAATGCAAGGTTCAAGGGGTCGACTCATGCCACAAATCCAAATCTGCTTTCAGCTGTGTGGTTTTGATCCCAATCCACAATCAGCCACATCAAAAACCCATATACATCAGTTGTCCGGCCCTGTACCCAATAAACCACAGTCGACCAATCCCAATTCCACTGTCGGCCCACCTAAAAATCCACCATTTGGCCAGCATGGACTTCATCAAAATCATAATACTACAGCCGACCAGCCATTAGATCATTAATCCGATCATGGATTAGGGTTCTAAACACAAATTTCAAAAGTGGAAATCAATAAACCCAAGTGGATTTAGAAATCTGCTAACCTTGTGTAAACAATGGAGGCTGTATTAACTTGAGGAAATAAATAAGACATCCAAAGTATCCATCCACTGCTGGTTCTTCTCCTTTTCTCCTTGGTTCTTCTTAAATCCTTCTAGGGTTTGCCAAACTCTTTGTTAGGGTTTGCGGTTTTGGAAGAGAGGTAAGCAACAGAAGGAAAGAGAGGGGAGCGGGGGGCGGGGCTTGGGGGTTGAGTGAAAGGCTCGTTATGTGTTGACATGCGTTTAGTTTTCTTTCCACTTTCTATTTGGACTTCACTTCCTATTTCGAACTCCCCTTTCTATTTTCAAACTCCACTTCCTAATATCGTTTAGGGAGGAGCACAAGAAGTCAAGGGTATTGCGAGCACAATAATTAGTATTGCAATTCCATTACCTTAACAATTAATGTATACTCCCTACTGTGTAATCTCAAAGTTGCACCATTCAACTTTTTAAACCATGCCGGGGGTGTTCTTGAGGCCATACAAAGCTTTATTTATTTATTTATTTATTTTTGTTAGCTAAACCTGGTGGTTTGGCCATGTACACCTCTTGCATATTTCCATGGAGTCTACCAATTTAGTAGAGGGGCCAATCTTTATTTACAGAAACAGATAGAATGACTTGAATTAGTTTTTTGTCAACCAGTACATATGTCTCCTCATGCATGCGCTTTGGTTAAACATGTTTGATCTCTACCATGTGTGTGTGTAGATATATAGGCCCATTCTCTCGTGTCCAGTGGAACCTACTCGTGTGCAAAATTTCAATTCCACTAAGTTCATCTTAACCTCTTGAGGTTCTTAAGTTCGACAGATTTAGAATGCATAATTTTTAGGATTTAGGATTTCAATCCACCGATGAGTCATATTCAGAGTAGTGTTAACCTGGGGCCTGTGACATTCAGGTCGGGTGTGGGGCAGTGGGTGAGGGGGTTGGATTGATCACAGGGGTCCCACATCTCTAAAAAACTAATGTCCTCGTACTAGATGTACAATATCATTTGCCATATATATACACACATAAGGAATATATACACAAGGAAAATGTTCCTGTACGTCCTTATGGTGCATCCTTACAATGAGAATTTTCAGCGGGCCCAGCTTATGATCCATCCAAACCGTTCACATACATGGGAACCCCTTGCTAATCAACAGAGCATGGGGATCATTGGATCGAGGGCCAATTTTTCTCTTTAATATAAAGCCGTTAAACTTGTGAGCCATGGATGAAGTGGTTAGTGGTATGAGATTGATCCCATTTTTTTTTTTTTATAATCATGAGTCGATCTTTCCATTCCCCCCATGTCCCATGATCTGTGGGGCCCCAAGTGGGCTCTGGCAGCCGGTGTTGATGGTAAAGATATGCAAAAATGGCTCCCCTCTGCTGAGCTATTGCCTTGTGGGGCCCCACCTAAGGATGGGAAACCAGGGTGTTGGGGTGGGGGGGCATCCTAGGTGATGGAGGCTCGGATGATGATCTTAACCATTTGATTGACGGCCCACAAGTTTCATCGTCTAAAACAATTGCATAGCCGACGGTCTAGTTCATTCAGATGGGTGCCAAACCTCAGGATTGGAGACTATCAAGGTGTCCCTATTTTATGGTCCACTTGGATGGATCATAGGGCGGACCTCACTAGGTGTTTTGCATGGTGAGCTCATGAGCTCGGTGGAGGATTTCCATGTTTGTGCGTGTGCGTGTATATATAGAATACTCTCCTAAGGATGGTCGGCATGGGGACATCCATGCGGATGGATGAGGCCCACCTGGGGCCCTCTATGACCCATCCAACCCCTCACGCTACTACCCCCTTTAAGTGTCACTGAATTCGGGTTTTTTAACACCGATTTGAATTGGACTGAACCGTTGGATTGAAACCATACAAAATTGATGTATTATAAAACCGTTAAACTTGAGGGGCATTGATCAAAGGGTTAAGGTGATCTGATGGACTTGAGATTTTGTATATAGGTGGCCCACATGCAGATCTTCTGATCCTCCAATGCTCTCCTACGAGACAACTGTGAGACACAACTTCATGGAGGGCACATGGTACCTTCATGATCAATCCAACCCTTTCAAACAGATTAGCTCCTTTTTAATTGCCACAAGCCCAAGACACCAATTTTTACTCACCATTGGATTAAAATGCCAAAAAATGATGCCTTCTAAAACTATTAAACTTGAGGCCCATAGACTGAGGCGCTAGAATTATCCATTGGGATTGATACTATGCATACCATTAGGTTTCATTGAGATCTTTCAATCCCCTACCTCCCTATGAATTGCATGGTTCCATGTGGCCCCATAAAGCTATATCTGACCGTTTGCTCTTAGGGGTCCAAAATCTTATATATATATATATATAGAGAGAGAGAGAGAGAGAGAGAGAGAGACTATTAGATGCATGAGGTGTGTATCGATCTCTCTGCTCGCTCCCCACTATGGGGCCCAGGGGAATTGTATGATGACGGAGGGTCACGCGATCATCCTAACCCCTCAATCAACGACCCACAAGTTTCACTTACCCCTTCAAAAATTGACCTGACAATCCAATGGTGGAGCCCATTTGGATGGGTGTAAAAAAGGGGATTGGTGACTAGCTTGTGGTTTGGTGGGGGGTGGGGTTGATTTGGTTTCTTTGTGTTTGTGTGCAAGGTATGAGGTGTGTATATGATAATTTCTATATATTTTTATTTATACATATGTCCGACAGTGCCTCTGCTCTCACTAATTGAGTGCTGATCACAGCCTCTATGGTGCTCTACTGGAAGGTGTTATGAGAGAGTGTAGGACCTATTTGAAAATGACTAAATGAGTAGATTTTTGGGACTTGCATGTGATTAAAGATATTTTATTTATTTATAAAAATATCACAAACTATATATATGGGTGTGATTGCCCAAACCTTGCCACCACAAATCATATCATTCTTTCCTCTCCATTTCTCTTGTTTTCTACCTTATTTTTTCGGACATCTTTGGGAAAAGCCCTAGTTCTCTTTAGATCTAGTTGCTTTGGCACTGGGGAATGGTTGTTTCATATCCACCGGATTTGTCCTGAGCAAGATATGGGCTTCTCAAAAATGATAATCATATGTCAAAACCCGAAATCTGGTGTCCTCGAATTTCGAGTCATGATTGTATTCATCTCTTTTACAAAACATAAATCAAATGCTTAACCATGATGTTGGGGATTATACATTCTATTGCCTCCCAATACCCTTGAAAGTATCTTATTAATTAAAATATTCCTGCTAACACACCATCTGACGAAAAAAGACATTGGAAACATTCATTTGTTTTTTCTTTTTACAAATCCATTCTACTCAGGTGTGTGCACATGAAGTTTGGGATTCAATTCTGTTCTCATATAAATAGGATTGAAACTCATGGGATATATACTCTCCACCATTATTAGACCGAAGTGTCTTGATTTTCTTATCAAATCTTACTTCCACCTTTCTTTTATTATAGTAGGTCTTAAAAACATTCGGAACTTCACCTTTTGCATTTAAAAGCTAGACCCAAGTGCATCTTTTTTTTTTTTGAATGGTAAGTGCATCTAGTTGGGACAAGGCTTTGATGATGATGATGTTGATGAATGGTGAGTGCATCTAGTTTCATCATCAATAAATGTAACAAACTGCTGATGACCAGAAATGGAAGCAAGAGAAGCATACAATACAATACATCAGATCAGACTGAATCAAATAAATTGGAAACACGTTTTATTCTCCTCACTAGTGGTAGACTGCAATACTCTTGGTTCCTTGTTGGTTCCAGAAGATAAAGACCATTACTGTTATGGCCACCACCAATCCTTTGCCCTGTCTTCAGATCCTGAAATACACAAACCAAACCAAACCAAACCAAACCAAGCCTTTTCCCACTAGGTGGGGTCGGCTATATGGATTTGACGACGCCAATCAAGTCTGTTTAGGGCCATGTCCTCCGTTAGATCCATGTAGGCAAGGTCATGTTTAATAGTTTCTTTCCAACTTCTCTTAGGTCTCTCTCTCCCTCTCCTACTCCTGGCAATCTCTATGCCTTCACACCTTTTAACAGGTGCTTCCATTGGACGCCTTTTAACATGGCCAAACCATCTTAGTCGATTTTCTCTCATTTTATCTCCAATCGGTGCTATTCCTACTTTGCCCCTAATCTCCTCATTCCTAATCCTATCTCTCCTTGTGATCCCGCACATCCATCTTAGCATTCTCATCTCCGCAACTTCCATCTTCTTAACATGATTATGCTTTACTGCCCAACACTCTGATCCATATAACAATGCTGGTCTTACCGCCACCTTATAATACTTTCCTTTAACCCTGAGGGGGACTTTCCGATCACACAAGACCCTCGAAGCACTCCTCCATTTGGTCCATCCGGCCTGAATCCTGTGACTTACATCAGTATCAATCCCTGCATCATGTTGCACCATCGATCCAAGGTACCTAAAGTTTTCTTTCTCTACAATCTTTTGTGTGCCTAGACTTACTTCTATATTACCAAGTGTCCTAATTTGGCTAAACTTGCACTCCATATATTCCGTCTTGCATCGACTTAGCCTAAACCCTTTCTATGTTACCAAGATCCTGAAATACACAATGAGAAGGAAAAAATGTCATAGAACAATTGAGGTTTTTGGTTAAAGCTCTGACAAAAATAAGGTTAAATGAAAAAGATGGGACATTTAAAACGGAGGATAATGACAATTTGATTTAAACACTAATGGTTCCTTTCCTGGATATTTGAGTGAAACTGCCATCAACAACTTTTACTTTCCCATGTGATGTTTGTATTTAGGTATGACATGGTCTGAGACACTGTAAGATCCCACATCCCCCATGAGACTGCCTAGAGACTGGGCTATAAGTCAGGACCCCCGCCTATTGCAGCACGAGGCCTTTTGGGACGCCTGCGGGCCAGCCTAGAAACAAAACCGTGCGGGCCGAGGCCCAAAGCGGAGAATATCGGGCTGGTGGGATGGGTCTGTGACAGACACCTGAATCAATAACACCCATGCATATAAAGAAAAGGCTGAACCCAATGTAGCTGGATTATGAGAAGAAGAAATCATACCCACTGCTGATGTTTGGGATGCACCCTCCAAAGCTGCTAGCCTCTTACGAAGGGTAGTAAGTTCATTGTGCGAGTTTTCCGAGTCAACTTCTGCGGTAGCTTTCTCTTGATCACCATATTTTTCTGACTTAGCAGATGTTGCTGATGTGTTCTGATTTCTCCCAACTAGATCCCAACACATCTCACGGGTGTGTCTATAGTCTATACTTCCCATAGTGTGTGCAGATTAGTCTATGCCGATCAATGCCACCATGACCTCTACCTGTACAACCACAACCTCTGCCACCTCCAACTCCAGTATTAACTCTCTTATTCATATCAATATTACTAGCAAGAGCAGATCAATCAGGAACATAAGCATCTTTAATTGTCCTTATTTTTCTTTGGCTTTCTTCACCTTCCAACAGTGCCAAAGAAAAGAAGGAAAACAAAAAAAAAAAAAACTGTTTCAATAGGAGGCAGTGGGTCCTAACTTGTCACCGGAGCACAAACTTTCTTATTTTGGATTTACACCTCCAAGGAACTTAAACACATGTAGATCTTCTGGTAACTTGGTTTGTTTCTTTGCATAGTCTGGTTTGGGACTAAGATATAATTCCAACTCATGCCACAAGGCCCTAAACTTCGCATTGTAATCTCCAATAAACCAACTCTATTGGGTGAACATTGCAATCTCCTTTTTCAATCCAAGTATAGTAATCTCCAATAAACCAACTCTATTGGGTGAACATTGCAATCTCCTTTTTCAATCCAAGTATACGCGCTTTAGTTCTTTTCTAAGCATATGCTTTGTATCAGAATGTTTGAAACCTCCTGCAATTCCCTCTCCCATAGAGTTGAGGATCCAATTCCTTCCTAACATATTGTCAGATAGCCAATCTAAGATATTCTCAGATACCCAATCTAGGTATTTTGGTTCCTCCTTTGCTGGTTCTTTGATGCTTCCATCAATATAACCATGTCTTTTAGATACACCAATGGCCATTCTTGATGAATAGGCCCAATCCTTATAATTTGTACTGTTGAAAATACTTGGAGTGACCCTAACATTAGGATTAAGAACACCACCAGGAAGCTGTTCGATATTGGATGTGGAACTTTCACTCTACTACAAATCACACTTAAAGATGAAGTATAGAAAACTAACCTCTCAATCTGAGGCCTGAGCAAATGTTGTGTATCTTCAGTGTGTTTACATGCACAAAAGAACTTCAAATCGGATAGCAATCCCCCAATCCATCGTGCGAGAGGCTCCAATCACTTCTTGGAACTGCCTATCTCACCAGGTAGCAGTAGCGAATCAGATGAGCAACTTTGGGATGCTTGACTTGTTACTGAGGATCAACTTGTTTATTGAGGAACTTTATAACAGCGGATGATTAATAACCCAATCAGTCATCACTGCAATGCTTCTACTAGCACACAGATGGTTGCTACAGACTCCAGCAACCAAAAACAGCAGTCGACACTGTTGTTGACTCATTACTTGCAGAGAATGACCCTTCTGATCATGAACTTGTGTTTGTCTGGGACTAGAAAGTAGAAACCCTTGAAACCCTCTTTTCTTTCAAATCTGGTCCATTAGATGTCATGATCCATGAGTCTTCTATTACTTGTATGGCTCTAATATTAAGTTAAATCCATTGCTTCTTGTGGATCAAGGTTTTGTGGTAAAGCATAAGAACTAATTAAGAAGTCATGAGCGAATAGAAAGAAAGGAAAAATAGAGAAGAAGAGTAGGAGTATTAGAGAGAGAGAGAGCAGTACTCGTCCTGGTTAGGGTTTGGTGACACTTCTTGTTATTAATAATTCATGCTTTGAGTATTTACATAAAAGCCCCTGTATTTACTTCTATTTACATATCAGTCCCTGAAGCTCCCAAAAATATGAAG
The DNA here is from genome assembly GCA_028538565.1 of Umbellularia californica. Taxonomy (NCBI): domain Eukaryota; kingdom Viridiplantae; phylum Streptophyta; class Magnoliopsida; order Laurales; family Lauraceae; genus Umbellularia; species Umbellularia californica. The sequence continues at coordinate 26,153,236 of JAPQWN010000002.1, forward strand.
GACTGATAATAGTTCTCACTAGAATGAAATGCACATGGACATGCATACATAAATAGACACAGTCACAAATACATGAACACACATAAAAATGATTAGGTGAGCTATGACATACCCTACCTGATCATTTTGGTTTGTCCAGGGGGATTACTTTGATATATACAGAGACACTCTTGAGAAGTTTCATGGTTTTTTTTATTATCCAAATAGAAAAATTAATGCATTATGATATGATTTGTTTGTTTCAGCTATGGTCCATGTCAAACTCCTACCCTTGGATTTTGTGTGCAACGCTACTTGCAAATTACGACATTTAAGCCAGAAAAATTCTGGTCTTTGCACCCATACATTGCAAAAATTGGTTATGAACTTAAATTAGATTGGGATCGTGAGAAGCTGTTTGACTCAGATGTAAGGTTTCCTATTGTCCCAGTTTATTGTGTTTGCTCCCCTTTTTATCCCTTAAATTTGGTAGTGACTCCGATTCTTTATTCTACTCAGGTTGCTATTATGTTTCAAAAGCTGGTATCTGAAGATGGTGTTCTAAAGGTAACTGATATATCAACAAAAGAAGAGTGCAAAAGTCGTCCACCTGGTCTAAACACAGTGAATATGCTGAAGGTTAGTTTCTTTAAGCACCATCAACATTATCTAGCATTTTCTATTTAAACTTGTTACACAAGAAGTTGTTTGAGGTAGTGATGTTAAATACTCTCTTGTTTCCAGATTACGTGTGTTGTACTAAACTTGTTTAAGATATTATTTATTTGGTGTTAGATGCTATCAAATTTTATTGCAGAAAAATTCGGTTACAATGTTGTAATCTGGTTTTAGGAAATAAACAATGTTGTCACATAGTGTTAATTAGATGATCGAGACAAGCACATTTTGGGGATGTCATCCTCAGCTTGGACTGTGAAATGAGTTGATAGCAGGTAATCTGTGAAGTTGCAAAAAATCTAGAAGTTCTATGGGAAAGAAAGACAGATACAAAAAAAGTAGAGAAAGTGCAAGCTTCTAAAAATCGGACTCGGTCACCCTCGGTTGTGGCGACTTGGCCAAGTCAGACCAAGCATCCTAGGCCCATTCAAATTTAAAAGGCATGATAAATAGAAAAAAGAATAATCGATGAAACAGAAAACGTAGTTCTATTAATCTAGTAGGATTTTTTGAAATTGATTTATTACTTGAAACTGTATTTCATACTTGTTTGTTTGTTAAGGTTTTAAACTGTCAAGGCACAAGTCAAGCTGTTCCAATTGCCCAAAGCATGGGGCATATTGTTAAGTGGGTCACAAATTGGGTCACAAACCCAACTGTAATCTGGCCCATTTACACATATAAACTTGGTCAAAATCTCCCAACCGTGTACAGCTATGTAGAATATTATCTTACTACATTAGGAGACTTCCTTAGGAAAGCAATAAATGTAATTATGGTAAATTGAGAGAAATTGTAGCCCTGATGGGTAATGTATCATCTATTTAAAGCATCGAGACCCTCAAAGGAGGGGGAAGAGAATTCACCATTCAATTACTTCTTTATGTCATATATCTCTGTCTGTGATATGGTATCAGAGCTAGGCTCCTCTTTGTGAACGACATTCTATACAGAGATTATAGGATTATTTTTTCATCTTCCAAAGCATTGGAAGCCATCAGATTTTCAATTCTTCACATCTGCTCCAGAAATTGATGCCAAACGGAAGTCTGATCAACCTGGGATCACACATGGCCCACCACTGATCATCGAGTTCATCAAAGGCACATACCATCTTGGTCGACTATTTATGCTAGGTGTTTTGGCGATTTTTCAGATTTTTTCATCCATCAGAGGTAGGCCATCTGATTAATCTTGTGCTTTCCCAGTTTTCTGACATAGTTTTCATCAATCCATCAGTATGATTTGGATTTCGATTCGATTTGGATGAAACTTGGATCCTCTGGACAGAAAAAAGGATTTCTACACATTAAGTGGGACTGATCTTGCATTTGATCATCTCCGGGAGCCCCCACACAAGGTCGACACCTCCATATAAGGTCGTCAGACCTGTTTTTTTTTGCTGTTTTTCAACTGAAACCTGTAACTGTTCCAAGTTTCCTTGCCGTTTGCAGTATTTTGACAGTTTTGTCTGTTTCGAACTACTCTGTTGCTGTTCTTCTCTCTGCTGGATTTTTTTTAGTGCATCTTTTAAGTGCCTCTCTTCTCTCTGAGTGTGTTGCATCTCTTTGTTGTGCTGCGATGGAAAAGACAGAAATTGCTTTGGTAAAATTTAATGGAAAAAATTACTCCTCTTGGTCATACCAATTTCAAGTGTATCTTGAAGGGAAGGAAATGTGGGGATTTATCTCTGGATCTGACCCAAGACCCTCAGAAGATGAGAAAAAGATATTATCTTGGAACACAAAAGATGCCAAGATCAAAACATGGATTCTTGGATCTGTTGAACCACAATATATCCTTAATCTTAAACCCTACAAAACATCTAAGGATATGTGGGAATATTTGAAAAGGGTTTATCATAGCGGAAACTCTGCACGACAATATCAACTGGAGCTTGAGATTGCTCACTATTCTCAAGGACCCTCATCTATCCAGGACTATTATTCAGGATTTCTCAACATATGGGCTGAATATGATGAGATAAAATTTGCAAATGTATCTGAAGCTGCTCTTTCTGAGATACAACTATTACAAGATACCAGTCATAGGGACCAATTTCTCATGAAATTGAGACCTGAATATGAGACTGTTCGTTCCAATCTTATGAGCAGAGTTCCATCTCCATCCTTAAATGAATGTCTAAATGAACTCTTGCGTGAGGAACAAAGTCAGATAACTCAGCACACTTTGAAACATCAGTCTTCCGGAGATGCTACTGACGTTGCCTATCTCGCAACTGGAAAACATCAGTTTGTTACCTCGCAGGGATCTGGTATGGACCAAACAATTTCTGTTGCAAGAGGAAATTCTCAAGGCAGGGATTTCAGTAAAATCCAATGCTATGGTTGCAAGAATTACGGGCATTATGCTTCCCAGTGCAAGCAGAAATTTTGCAATTATTGCAAAGCAAATGGACATGTCATTGCCGATTGCAGAAAGCGGCCACAAAATCGCAGCCCTCGGGCATATCATGCCAACACTGCAACTGATTCTTCTTCTTGCAATACTACTTCATCCACAGTCATTACTTCACCAGTGCCTGCCTCCAGCTCTACTCCTTCTATCACTCCCGAGCTAATTCAACAAATGATCATAAATGCTTTCTCTGCCCTTGGTATTTCAGGTAATCATTCATCCTCAGTCTGGTATCTTGATTCCGGCGCCTCCAATCACATGACCTCATCCTCTGCTCATCTATCCAATGTGCAAAAGTATAATGGTAACTTACAAGTTCATACTGCCGATGGTCAAAAGCTTCCTATTACAGCTCTGGGTGATGTTGTTCATCCATTACCTCTAAAAAATATTTTCTTATCTCCATCATTGACTACAAATCTTCTATCTGTTGGCCAATTAATTGATGATAATTGTAACATCTCCTTTTCTCGTTCTGGTTGCATTGTGCAGGATCAAGCGTCGGGGAAGGTGATCGCGACGGGGCCTAAGTGTGGTCGTCTTTTTCCTCTTCTTGTGTCTCCTCAGAATAATCATACATCTGCTTTTTCTTGCTTCTCTTCTAATGATGTTTGGAGGCTCTGGCATAATAGATTAGGCCATCCTCATTCAAAAATGTTATCATTTATGTTGAACAATGGCATGATTAATGAAAATAAAATTTCTCTTCGTAATGTTTCTGATAATTGTTCTGCATGCAAACTTGGAAAGAGCAAGGTTCTTCCTTTTCCTCTCCAATCTACTATAGCATCAAAATGTTTTGACATTATTCATAGTGATGTCTGGGGAATTGCTCCTGTAATTTCTCATTCTCACTACAAGTATTTTGTCACCTTTATCGATGACCATAGTCGATTCACATGGGTATATTTTTTGCATTCTAAATCAGAAGTATTTGATGTTTTTCAAAAATTTATGGCTTATGTAGAAAATCAATTTTCAACTTGCATAAAAGTCCTACGGTCTGATTCAGGGGGGGAATATATGTCACATCAGTTTCAACAGTTTTTGCAAAAATACGGGATTTTGTCTCAACGATCCTGTCCACATACTCCTCAACAGAATGGAGTTGCAGAGCGGAAAAACAGGCATCTTCTAGATATTGTTCGCTCTCTTCTCTTAGCATCCTCTGTTCCCGCTAGATTTTGGCCAGAAGCTTTAGCCACTGCGGTTCACTTAATCAACCGCATTCCATCCACCCGACTTTCAAATCAATCTCCATATTATAGGCTCTTCCACACACGACCTACTTACACTCACTTACGTACTTTTGGATGCGTGTGTTTTGTCCATCTCCCTTCATCTGAGCGTACAAAACTAACTGCTCAATCTGTCAAATGTGCTTTCCTTGGCTACGCTTCGCACCAAAAAGGGTTTCTTTGTTATGATCCCGCTGGTGATCGCATTCGTGTTTCTAGAAATGTCACTTTTTTCGAAAATCAATGTTTTTTTCCTCATCATAATGAGCCATTACCTTCATTTACTCACTTGCCCGGTTTCACTGATGATGGTTCTTCTGCACCACTCATTGTTTATGAAAGGCGTCGTCAAAAGGATGTTCCATTGCTTACTCCCCCTCCAGATCCATCACCGGCGCCTGATCTTGCTCCTGATCCTGCTCCTGATCCTGCTCCTAACCCTACTCCTGCTACTGGTTCTTCTCATGTTCCACTTCGGCGGTCCAACCGTCTCCCTCGGCCTCCAGACAGATATGGTTTCACTCACACTTCATTGCTTGCCACTTTATCCTCTGTTTCCATCCCTAACTCTTATTCACAGGCCGTGAAGTATGACTGTTGGCGGAAGGCTATGCAAGATGAATTAGATGCTCTTCAGGAAAATCATACATGGGATATAGTTCCTTGTCCCTCCTCTGCAAAACCCATCGGATGCAAATGGGTCTACTCTATCAAACTTAAAGCCGATGGTTCATTGGAACGCTACAAGGCCCGTCTTGTTGCTCTTGGCAACCGTCAAGAATACGGCATCGACTATGATGAGACTTTTGCCCCGGTTGCAAAAATGACAACAGTTCGTACTGTTCTTGCTATTGCTGCTTCTTACTCATGGCCTCTTTACCAGTTTGATGTAAAGAACGCTTTTCTTCATGGTGATCTCAAAGAAGTAGTCTATATGCGTCTTCCACAAGGACTCACCGGAGCGTCTGCTGGTGATGTTGCTCACTTACAGAAATCTCTATATGGTCTTAAGCAGGCACCACGCGCTTGGTTTGAGAAATTCCGGAACGCTCTACTTCAATTGCAATTCCATCAGAGTGCCTCAGATCCTTCCATGTTTCTCCATCATTCCTCACATGGGATTACAGTTCTTCTAGTTTATGTTGATGACATCATCATCTCGGGAACAGACTCTGCTATGATAACACGCCTTCAAACTTCTCTTCATGATTCTTTTCATATGAAGGATTTAGGGCCTCTCACATATTTTCTGGGTCTTGAGGTACATCAGTTCCAGAAAGGTTTAGTTCTCGATCAGCACAAATATGCTATGGATCTTGTTGAGATGGCAGGACTTCAGCACTCTACTCCTGTTGATACACCACTTGAGGTGAATATCAAACTTGATCACGATACCGGGGATCTCCTTTTTGATGCCACGCTATATCGACGTTTAGTCGGAAGTTTAATCTACCTCACCATCACTAGGCCTGATATTTCATATGCAGTTAACCTAGTCAGCCAATTTATGACTCAACCTCGTCATCTTCATCTGGTTGCTGTTCGGCGTATTATTCGATATATTCTTGGCACATCATCTCGTGGCTTGTTCTTTCCAGTGGGAAATCCAACTTCTCTAACGGCATACTCAGACGCTGATTGGGCTGGCTGTCCCGATACCCGTCGATCTACCACTGGCTGGTGCATGTTTTTAGGAGACTCCTTGATCTCATGGAAGTGTAAAAAACAGGACAAAGTTTCTAAATCATCCACAGAGGCAGAATATCGCGCTATGTCTGCAGCATCATCTGAAATTGTCTGGCTTCGTGGTCTCCTTTCTGAGCTTGGTTTTCCACAATCTGATCCGACACCTCTATATGCTGACAATACTAGTGCAATCCGAATTACTGCTAATCCTGTCTTTCATGAACGCACCAAGCATATTGAAGTTGCTTGTCATTATATCAGAGATGAATATGTGCGTAACACTATTAGTCTCCCTCATATTTCTTCAGGACTTCAGGTTGCTGATATATTCACCAAGGGGCTTCCACGACCGCGACATCAGTTCTTAGTTGGCAAATTGATGCTTGTGGACTCTACGGCATCAATTTGAGGGGGGGTGTTAAGTGGGTCACAAATTGGGTCACAAACCCAACTGTAATCTGGCCCATTTACACATATAAACTTGGTCAAAATCTCCCAACCGTGTACAGCTATGTAGAATATTATCTTACTACATTAGGAGACTTCCTTAGGAAAGCAATAAATGTAATTATGGTAAATTGAGAGAAATTGTAGCCCTGATGGGTAATGTATCATCTATTTAAAGCATCGAGACCCTCAAAGGAGGGGGAAGAGAATTCACCATTCAATTACTTCTTTATGTCATATATCTCTGTCTGTGATACATATGACTCTAAGCATGGCTTTAATCCTCCTGAGCACCCCTTTTGTAATATATGTATGCATGTGTGTGTGTGTGTGTGAGAGAGAGAGAGATGCTCTCACCTTACTATGAGAGATAAGGTGGGGGCCCTCACATCCATATCTAATGCCAGCAACTTAAATGTGAGGGCCCCCACTCCTATCTCTCATATAAGGTGATATATCTCTCGTAGGAGCGTCTCCCTAAGCTGCAGCTTAGGATAATCGACTTTGATTTTGTGGGACCTGCCTTGCTTCAGCTTAGGATAAGTTAAGCTGCAGCTTAGGCAAGCTGGCCCATATATATATATATAATATATATATATATATATATATATATGGGAGATGCTCCTGTGAGAGATGCTCTCACCTTATTATGAGAGATAAGGTGGGGGCCTTCACATCCATATCCAATGCCAACAACTTAAATGTGAGGGCCCCCACTCCTATCTCTCATATAAGGTGAGAGATCTCTCTCATAAGAGCATCTCCATATATATATATTCAAGTTCTTGGAGTTCCATGCTGCTCCGCCCTTTTTCTTAAAAACTAGGTGTTAATGGGGATATACACCTTGATATGGAGCGTGATTGAAGTGCATACTTTATGTATAGTGTACGTGTCACGTACAAAATATGCCTCATACTGTGTGACATATGGCTTTGAATGCAAGGTGTACCTCGAACTTGAGGTGTGAGGCGGAGCCATGTTTTGAGCTGAGCGTTGAGATTTAACACCCAAAATGCTTAATGTGGATCAGCCCGCATCCATTGATGTTCAACAAGAAAATCGCGTGATGGATCAAGCCTTAAGATTTTTGGATCCAAACATATGTCTGAAAGGTCTCAGGATTAAATGGGCCCCAAAACAGTCACCAAATAATTTATTAAATTTGCTGTTAGGGACTTTTTGGTAAAACAATCAGTAACAAAGGGCTTATTGCAATCCCAGCAGGTTGCATGACATGAAACAGGTCGTGCCCCGACCTGAACTTAACCTGCCCATGCCAAGAAAATCCAGTAACCTATGTTTTATCTGGCCACTTAAAACAGCCCATTTGTAATCTGGGCCATTTGATCCAGCTGACATACCCATAGTGGTTTCCATATCTTGTGTTGGTCCAGATGAGCCAGCTGATGGCCCATGTGGGTCCAACAGCCCCCTCCTAAGTCAGCTGTCCAGAAGCTGTCCAGCAAATAGTCCCTCCTCCGAATTCAGAGTTGTTTGGTTACAGAAATACTCTTATTATTTAGGGTTTTATTAATTTCAATGTGTTGAGCAATGGTTAGGATGTAACCTAGGGTTGAGCTGTTTTAAGTACTTATTACGTTAAATACCCATTTAACAGTCCAGTTTCTGATCTAAATTAAAAGTTATTCTACATTTTTTATGCATTCTTCTCCATTAGATTGAGGCCCAATGGGGTGGCCAATCATGGATCTGGCCTGCATTTTATGTGCTTGAGCCATTAATAACTGATATCAGTTGCAACTAATTGAAGTTCCTATCACTATGCTTAGGCTTTCATAAATCAACGCTATATGATGCAAATTTGGTAGAAATGTGTAGTGTTTTGAGAATGCAGAAATTTAATTACATGACATCTCATTCCTTCCAGGTTGCATCAAGTGCATTAGGGTTAGGACCTCAGGTGACCATGCAAGTGGCTGAACGTCTGTACACTCAAGGTTTCATAAGGTCTGGTTTTGCTCCCCTTGTCATTGACATTTGTACCATTGCATTCATTATGATGTTAAGATTGACTTTTGGTGTTGGGTACAATTTGTTTGCATGGCAGTATGATATGTGCATGTGGCACATTCGAGACTTGTGTTTGTTGCATGAAAACAAAATGGTGACGGTTTCAGAACATAAACTGAATGGATTGGAAACTGGATGATCTACTGGCCTTAATCAAGGCATTTACAATCTCTATATGTGGAAAGAATATAAAGAATATATGTTACAATCTTTTATACATGGAAAGGGAATACAAACAGATTGGTCAACTAATCCCACGTGATGTATTTGAATGGGCCTGCAGGCCTATTGTACATGGGCCTTGTGGGCCAGTTGGTGTTAACAGCCCCACTTAAATTGATGCTGGTCAAACTGTAGCAACTTGCAAACCAGGAACTCATGACGTGGCCTAGGCAGTCCTTTTGTGAAGATGTTTGCAAGTTGGAGTTCACTGGAAATATGTGCAAGACTAATGACCTAGTGATTATATTCATCTCGAATAAAATGACAATCCACCTCAATATGTTTTGTATGCTCATGATTCTCAGTGATACGGATGGAATTAGTATTATCCATATGAAGAGGGGTAGCTGAAGTCTGAGGAAAACTAAAATCTGTAAGTAAACCACGAAGCCAAAGGATCTCGGAACAGGCAGAGGACATAACACGATATTCAGATTTAGTAGAAGATTTGGAGACACTTTCTTGCCTTTTGCATTTCCAAGAAATGAGTGATTAACCCAAATACACACCATCTCGTGGTGGATTTGCGAGTATCCGGGCATCCTGCCCAGTTAGCATCGGAATAAGCATTAAGTGTAAGTGGTGTGCCAATCGGAAAAAACAATCCTCATGTCGGTGAACCAAGAATGTACCGAATGATCTGTTTAACAACAACCAAATGGTGATGCCGCAGTGTTGTCATGAATTGACTAACATTGACGGCATATGAGATGTCTGGCATAGTGATGGTCAAGTAGACCAGACCATCTAACTCCATGGAGGAAAGCAAGACATTTTAAAAATGAAAGTCATGCCGTGAGGAAAGCAAGACATTCAGAATCAGTGCGAAGTGTTTTAATGGAAGTAGAAAAATGATTCTCAACATAAGCTAAGAATATTTTAAAAATTGTAAACACGTCAGATTTTGAATGCAATAAATAAACCCATGTCAATCGACTATAATCGTCAATAAATGTAACAAAATACTTAAAATGGGAGTGTGATGTCACGGGTGCTATACCCCATACTTAAAATGGGAGTATGATGTCACATGTTTTGTTCTTGCCCGTTTTACAACTAGAACAACTAAAAGAAACATCTTTAAGGGAAGCTTTATTATAAAATAGCGAACAAGAATACGGATGACCTAATCTATTGTGCCATAGATGGCATTTATTTGAACTAGAATATGAAAACCAGGCAAAAGTTACCAAATTCCCGTCATGTGTAGACAATTGTAATGGAAAAAGACGTCCTTGCTTAGGCCCCTTCGCTATCACCTTCCCCGACGCTTGATCCTGCAAAACACAACTGGAGCAAGAAAAAGAGACAGAACAATTATGGTCAACTAGTTGTCCTGCTGGAAATAGGTGAGACTCTAGGATAGGTTTCAAAACTTTTGACCAACTTGATCTAGTGATCAACTACCCAGAAGGCTATAAAACCCCAATCTGGGATTCATGTCCTCAATCTCAGTCATCATGATTAGTAAATAAACCTATCAAGAAGATAGAACAGCCGCCAACAAGCATCCATAAAAATCTACAACATGAAACGAAGTAGATTATACCTTTGGAGCTCGGTTGTGCTTTAATGGAGAAGTTGTTCTTTTCTTTGATGATGAAACTCTTTCACATATCAAATAGGAATCTCCAAGACCTTTTGATCTTCCACGCTATGACCCGTATCAGATTCTCTTTTCTCAAGAAGATGGGTGGGATCTCCAAGAGAAAACTTTTAAGAAAACTAGAAGAGAACTAGAAGAGGGAAGAGACGAGAAGGAGCATGTGCAACTCTTGCACAAACAGTGCTTGGGCGTGAATCCCTAGGTTAGGATATGCATAGGACGTCCGGCCGTATAATCTCCTCTATATATTGCTTAAAAGCAAGCTCCTCTTTGTTATCTAATTGAAATAGAAGTTTCACTTCTCTAACAATTAGTAACTCTCTTCTTTTTAATTTAAATAAAAGTCTCACTTCCATTATAATTAGTAACTTACTATTACAACTATTAGAAGTCTCACTTCAAATAGAAATAGTAACTTTCTATTTCCTTTTAGAGTTCTACTATAATTAGTATCTTTCTAATAACTTGGGCTAGCGTGGGGACCACCAGGGATTCTTTAGAAAGCTGGCTCCAACTGGGACTCGCAACCCCAGATCTCATGTGCAACCCGGGCCCACAGTTAATTGCAAATAACTCCACTATATAAATGCAATTGAACTCCAGTCTTAGGAATAAATTACATAGAAGACCCTAAACTTCCCTATTACCACAAGTAGGCCCCTCTATCAATATCCATGGATCAATTGGAATAAATCTGTCTCTTCCAATCTTAGTTCCACATCTTATTATCCTTGAGCCCCAATTAATCACAGTGATCATTAGTACCATCCAATTAACTCTTAATCGAGATGGGTGCGCACTTATTAATGACAAATCTATTAATTGGCACAAGGGGATAATAGAGATAGGGTCCATCTTGATCATTCAATGTTCCCACAGTTCTACTACCACATGCCCAAGACATCGAGGTATTGACCTACAGTTGGCCTCACTCATTGGTGGCTCAAAGCAAATGAATAGATAGAAACTTGAGTTCATTAATGTCTCAGGATTGAGAGCCTATTGCTAGGGAATTATGAGAGCAGACCTTATAATCGAGACATAATTCCATAATGTGCTTCTCATGGTCCTTCAATACATCCAATGTACCAGCACCATGATCCAGAATCTTCTATTCTGATGATCGAGACAAATCACACTATTTCATAGTGATCAAAGTGCTGCAACCTTATCAAATGAGATGCCTAGTCTCATCACTGGTTGTGAAGATATTTAAGTATAAGATTTGTGACATATATCTCCCGTGTATGGATCTCATCCATACACATATCACATCTAATATACTAATGAGACCTGGTTCAACTCATGAACCATTATGCCAAGTGTATTGGTCATGTGTGTTTAAGTAATAAAATAACATTCTTCTCAAGAAAGTAAAGCATGATTTTACTGATAAATAAAGAAATTAATCAATTTATCATATCAACTGATGGATTGAGTCTATACAATCTAACATGTCCAACATATAGTAAATTGGTAGATAACTATGGAGAAAGAAACACATGACTCAAAGGTAAAGGGTGTGAGATTTCACCGATCGCAGTAATGGGTATACTTCCACCATCTGTAGTATTGATTTGAAGATTTCCATCATAAGGTTTCAATTGTGACAACTGATGAGAAGAGTTTGTCATTTGATTAGAAGGCCCCGAATCTAGATACCATGTGGAGGTTGATTTGGTTTTACCTGAGCGACTGAGGGCAGAGAAGACATTTACTATAATTTCCTGAACCATATCAGGGGTAAGAGAAGAGGAAGAAGTAGTCAAAGCAGGCATCAATGTGTTAGTAGCAGTAGCAAGAGAAGAAGCATTCAAAGTTGCTAGATTGGCCCTTTGAGATGAAGCCTGAGGACGTCGCCGACATTCCGGAAGAACATGGCCTTTTGTTTGCAGTAAGTGCAGAACTTTTGATTGCATTGAGTGGCGACATGTCCATACTTTTGGCAACATAAAAATTGGACTTTGGTCATATCTCTATTCTGATTTTTGTCTCGTGCAACATATGCAGCAGCCGTTGGACTATTGGTAATAGCTTGCCGAAGAGCGGGGTGGGTTGCAAGATGACGTTCCTCACGAAGAAGCTCACTTAAGCAGGTATCAATGGATGGAGAGGACACCCGACTCTTCAGATTTGAACAGATTTGTTCAAACTCAGGTCACAGTTTCATTAAGAATTGATCTCTCTGAGTAGTCGAATGAATGTTTTGAACCACTATAATCGAAGCATCTAGTAAACTGGAATAGATGATTTCAATATAATCCATCCATAAACGAATAAATTGAGAACAATATTCCTGAATGGACATTGTCCCTTGAATAAACTGAGATAGCTCATGTTCCAAGTGAAACCTGCGAGCCGTGTTATCCTGTTGATAAACTTGTTTAAGGAAGTCTCACATTCCTTAAGTCATTTTATAAGGCCTAAGATTTAGAATATATTTTGGATCAATTGTCCCCCAAATCCGGGCATCTTTGGTTTCCCACTTGATGACTGCCTTAGAATCAGTAGTGTCATCTATTGGTTTGGGATCAGATCCATCCACATACCCCGATAATTCCTTCCCTTTAAGATAGATTTGAAACTGGAAAGCCCATGATATGTAATTAGCCCCATTACATTTAATGAGAGAGATCTTACCTTTTGCCATGACAATTTAGCGGATAAAGAATAAAAATAGAGAGAATCCTTGAATGTAATGATACCCAATAGTTAACAGCAGCTAGTGCAACATAATCTGGATGAGATGCAAAAGTTGAAAAAAAAAAAAAAAAACAAAAACAGTCTGTGTCCAATTTTCTGACTGTCAGACACCTTTGGTGGGGTCCACTTGAAGATCTGATCCCTGATCCGAGACGAATCCCAGATACTATATGCAATCAAGTAACTCAGACAAAATTTGAAGATTATCCAGCTTATATCCAGAAAATTGGACGGTGCTGATTAAAACTTTGCCAAGAATGTGTCGACCTTCAAAAACAGCTAGAAAGCAGATTTGGAGTGCACAAAAAAATCTGGAAAAACTAATATAATTCTTATAAATAGCAGTCAACCATGAGGGAACCAAAATATGAAAGAGTTTGATGATCACTGGTGGGCCAGTGATGATCTGAACATCAAATGTCAGTCTGGCGACCTTGTGTTTCTTTACTGGATCTGATTGAGGGACCCACAGACTGAGCAGTGGAGCAATCAGATTCTCCTAGATGGAAGAAGAAAGTTTTCTGCTTCCAATGAACCAAGTCTCAGCCAGATTGGATGTGAATCCAAGAAGTTGGACGGTGGAGATGAAAATTAGTGCAATAAACTGGAGATCCACAAAAGTGTTCAGAAACCTACCTCGACGCTGCGAAAAAATCTTGAAAAGTCACCAAAATTCCTAGAATACCCAGTCGACCATCACTAGTGTGATTGTTGGTGATGTCTTGATCATCGAGGTGGGCCACCATTTTAACTGGGCTGATCTGAAGGTTGTTTGTTGTCCCCGATGACTAAAAACACCAGGAATACAGATCTGGATCTGTATTGATCAAGCTTTGAGTGAGATTCAGTGCTCACTATCACAGAAGATGCATACAGGAACCTATTTTCCTAGCTCTGATATCATGACACTTTCAAAACATAAACAGAATGGAATCAATGGATTGGAAACTGGATGATCACTGTCGATCACTCATTGCTTTATTTATAATGTCTACTACTACAATCTCTGTATGTGGAAAGAATATAAAGAATATATGTTACAATCTTTTATACATGGAAAGGGAATACAAACAGATTGGTCAACTAATCGCATGTGATGTATGTGAATGGGCCTTGTGGGCCAGATGGTGTTAACAAATGGTAGAATCATCTTCATAACATTACAACAGCTCACAAATATCTGTAATAGTTTCCCAGAATGGGAAATACACTTGTAATAGCGTGTAAATCCACTCCAATCAAGGGGATTGAATTTGTTGAATGAGGAAGGTAAAACATTATATAACGCAAAGGTCTGTCATAAGAGGACACTCTATCATTAGCATCCATTCTATAATTCTTTTCTTCCTTTGATATCGATATGGGATCAGAGAGCCCGTAGAAGTTTAGGGTTTTGTAGTAATGTAATTAATTAGAGATCGCCAGACCTTGTTGGAGCACTTCGGCCTTCTGGCATTCGACTTGAACGTCTTCATTGGGAAGATATTGTGGCCGGTTTTCCTTGTTCTTTCTCCTATGCTCTGCCACCAAACCCTCATCTCCTTTTTGTGCAGTACCCGGACATGAATCTCACGATCCAAACCGAATCTCAGCCACTGTTGGTGTTGCAAAAGAAGACCGAATCTTGCCTTTGCTGCTCTGCTCTTCAGAATTTGTGTAGCCACCTCTGTCTGCTGCCATAGATCCGATTAGCTTCTCATTACTCCTTTGCAGCATCCTAGCTTTCTTCTGCTCTCTCTCCCTTTCTCTCTCTGATTTTATTGTAGCTTTCTTTTGTTTGATCTCTGTCCAGTGAGATTTGAGGTCTCGTCAGCTTGGTTCTCCATTTTGATTAATGAGTCTCCCAAGGGTTTTTTTTTTTTTTTTTTAGGCTGGAAGGGGACTAAGACAAGGGGATCCTCTCTCCCTATTTCTCAGTCTAATAGTGGTAGAAGTGATGGGTAGAATGATTAAAGAGGCAGTGAATGCGGGCTTGTTCGAAGGCTTCAAAGTGGCTAGAAACACCCCTGCAATTAAGCACTTGCAGTTTGGTGATGACACCCTCATATTCTGTGGAGCTAATGAAGACCACGTAAGAAACGTCAAAACCACAATCCTCTGTTCTAAAGTGGTTTCAAGGCTTAAGGTGAATTTCTTTAAGAGTGAGTTGATTGGGCTGCGAACTGAGAAGTTGGTGCTTCGTAAATATGCTTGTATCTTGGGGTGTAAGACAGGAGAATTGCCAGCTTTGTACCTAGGGCTACCTCTGAGCTCAGGGAGGATTACAAAATCTCTGTGGAACTCGATAGTGAAAAGGCTAGATAAAAAGCTATCTGTATGGAAATCTCAATACTTATCCACTGGTGGAAGGGTCACCTTGATTAAATCAGTCTTGTCGAACTTGTCAGTGTACTACTTCTTCCTATTCAAATGCTCAGCCTCAATTATTAAGACGTTAGAAAGGTTGGAGAGAGAATTCTTATGGTACGGTTATAATACCCAAAAGAAGTTTCATTTGGTGGATTGGGGCTTAATATGCAAACCTAAGAAAGAAAGAGGTTTGGGTATTAGGCCTCTTAAGCAAATGAATCAATCGCTTCTAGGCAAGTGGCTCTGGAGGATAGGAGATGGAACAAAAGGCCTATGGAGACAGGTTTTGGATAGAAAATATAAGTTTCCGAGATTTGGGTGGGATGTCCAGGAGGCTCCAACAAAAGCTTCTGCAATCTGGAAGGAATCCTATTGGTTAAAAGGCTTTTCATGGATAATATAAACTACCAAATTGGATTAGGGGAGATGATTCTCTTTTGGAAAGATCAGTGGCCTGGAGATAGGCCATTGGGTGCTTAGTTTCCGGATCTGCTTAAGTGTGCAAAGGATTAGGAAGCCAAGTCTAATTCATCTAAAACAAGAATTGGTGAACAGGTGGTTTGGAGCCCAAATTTACGGAATCTGAAGGACAATGAGGCATCTCAATTCATATCGCTTCTAAACTTCCTGCAAGGTGTGCACATCCCGGATAGCGGTGAGGATGTTAGGGTGTGGACTGCTTCTAAAGATAGGATCTTCTCATATCCTTTATCTTCTCGGCAATCCCCAACTGCCCGATGGAGAGGGCTGCGGTTAGTAGTATTTTGAAGTTGAAGTCACCCCCAAGGGTGATTATTTTTGGGTGGTTGGCTCTTAGGAAAGAATTCTCACCATGGATAACCTAAGGAGAAGGGGATGGCTATTGTTAATGGTTGTCCCATGTGCTTAAATGACGAGGAATCCATGGACCACCTTATGTTCAATTGAAAAACGGCTCAGTTTGTTTGAAGGTCGATGGTGGGGCATTTTGACTGCTATTGGGTCTTTCCCAAGTCCCTTCAAGAGCTCTTCTAGGCTTGGAAGGCTCGAATCGGGGTTCCTAGAGGTAAAGAGTTGTGGAGATTGTCATTTTTAGCAGTTCTCTGGACGATATGGAAGGAAAGGAATTCAAGGTGCTTTGAAGGGAAAGTTTCTAGCGATAGTTGTGTGGTGGAGAGAACTAAGTTTCTAGTTGCTCTCTGGGTATCCACTAACCCAACTTTTGGAGATTATACCATAGATCCATAGTTATTAAAATCGTACGAATCACGATATGAATCGTACTATTCGTATCGTATCGCACCCAAAATGATTCAAATCATATCTTAGAATCACAAACAGGAAAAAATCGCACGATTCATTCTATGTCTTTTTGCAGGAAGCCGAGGAGCCCATAATGCCATAAATGCAACGTCTATTCCATGACGTGCTTTCGTGGGGTTAAACGTAGCTTGCTTGTGTCTTTAAAAAAAAAAAAAAAAAAAAAAAAAAAAAACTTAAGAAACTCAGAGAAAGAAATCTCAGCAACGAGAAGGAGACTCATCTCAGGAAGAGGCTTGGCCGTCTTGGTTTCATCTTCATGTCTGCATGCAATCAAGGTTTCAGCTTCATCTTTCCCCAAAACCTTCCTCCATCCTCTCCATCGTGCATGTGAGAAAGCTTTGAAGCAGAGAAGCCATTCTAGTGGGTTGCAGTGCAGCGACCACCATTCTAGCGAGGAGTAGCAACCATTTCGGCAAGGAGCAACGACCTGTCCAGCAAGGAGCAGCGACCATTCACTCGTTCCAGCGAAGAGCAGCGACCAGCCAACGTATGCATGGTTTTTTTTTTTTCCTTCCTCTTTAATGAAGCTTCTCAAAGAATCCCGTCTCCTTCTGCCTTTTATTTTCTTTTTAATCATCTGGTGTGGCTCATCCAATGGATTCCATCGGTGGGGGCATCATCAAATCATCTGAGAGTGCTTATCGCATCACTGATTTGAGCATCCATCAGTGGGGCCCACCAATGATATTTTATATATGATGGCTGAAATTATGGGAGAATCTGGTCTAGCGTTGGGATGATCTGGTCTGGGGCTTTTTTTTCTTTTTTTTTCCAAACAGATCATCAAGCCTTCACCCATTCTTCTCATTTGTTAGTGGGGCCCACCAATGATTTTGTATTCCCCATATATGATGCTAAAATTTTGGTCTGAGTTCTCTTTCTTTTTTTTATTTTTTTTCTTTTTTTTTCAAATAGTTATACTTTGGCATCATCAAGCCATTACCAATTTTTCACATCAGTGGGGCACACCAATGATATTATTATATATGATGGCTGAAATTCTGGATAATCTGGTTTGGGGCTGGAATGATCTGGTCTGGGGCTTTTTATTTTTTATTTTTATCAAACAGATCATCAAGCTACCGCGGAACCACCAATTTTTCTCATTTGTTAGTGGAGTGGGGCCCACCAACGATCTTTTTCCTATATATGATACTGAAATTCTGGCCTGAAATTTTTTTTTCTTTTCAAAAAGTTATAGTTGGGCATCATCAAGCCATCACCAATTTTTCTCATCAGTGGGGGTGGGGGTCACTAGTGATATTTTTATTAATTATTATTGCTAATTCCAAATTCCATGAATACGGTGGGCCTTGCCTTCCATAAAGATGACTGTTGTCATTGTCCAATTCCAAGTTCCAAATTCCATGTAAACTATGGTGATGGTTGTGACAATCTCTGATTACTCACGATCACAGAAAGAGTTTTCAGAATTCTCTTTAGAATCTATTAATTTGTGTTGTCCCTTTCTATGGAGATTATCCATCAATATATAGTATTTACATGCCTTTAAACAAGGTTCTAATCTTGGAAGGAAACTAATTACATTGATCATAAGTTAGGAAGGAAACTAACTAAAACTAATTATAGAATATGTACAGTTGTAATACAACCCAATCAATCCACGTGAGAGTTATGTGAAGGACTTTCGCATGGGCCTTGGGCCTTGGGCCTTGCTAACAGGTTGAACTTGAATGATTTTTTTTTTAATTTTACAGTTTGGGTAGGCCAAACAAGGGGAAAGGATCAAGCCCAACGGATGATGATCTTGCAGGGAGTTATTGTTCCAAGGTTACCCGAATAATCACTTGAATGTGAGATGCAACTTTTGTGGGAAGGCTGTGTGGGGTGGAGTGTTTCGTATGAAATAGCCCGAATAAAACAAAACATAAAACCATGCTCTCAAGTTGAGGATGATGTAGCAAACTTTTTTTAAGAAGTTATTAGAAGTTAACAAAGATGAAAAGGAGAAAAAAAAAAAAAAAAAGATGCAATGTATGATATTGGGGGTCCATCCGATTATTATTTCCAAGACAATGATGAAGTCATTGAAATACCACAAGATAAAGGGAAAAGGAAAGGCACAATGGATGGCTTTGTGGTTAAAGGGAAAAATCCAAAACAATCAACACTTAAATCACATTTGGAAAAAAGGAGATAGGGAAAGTGTTGTGTTGGCAATATGTAGGTTTTTCTATGCTAATGCATTGCCTTTCAATGTTGTTAAAAGTCCATTTTTTGCTCCAATGATGGAGGCAGTGGCCGCATTTGGACCGGGATTGAAACTACCAAGTTATCATGAAGTGAGGCACACTTTTCTTCATAAGGAAGTGCAACTTATTGAAAATTCATTGGATCAATATAGAAAAGAGTGGAGCCAATGTGGGTGCACATTGATGACTGATGGGTGGACCGATGGAAAGAATAGAAGCATCACAAATTTTTTGGTTAACAACCCACGTGGTACAGTTTTTATTAAATCAATAGATACATCTTCAATTTGCAAAAATGCACAAAACATGTTGAACTTGATAGATTTGGTAGTTGAAGAAATTGGAGAAGAGCATGTTGTGCAAGTGGTGATAGATAGTGCTGCAGCTTTAGTCAAGGCGAGTGAATTCTTCATGGAGAAGAGGAAAAAACTATTTTGGTCACCGTGTTCGGCACATCTACTTGAATTCTTAATGGAGGAGGAAAAAACTATTTTGGTCACCGTGTTTGGCACATCTACTTGATTTGATGGTAGCTGATATTGGAAAATTGCTCACTCATGCCACAACAGTTGCAAAGACAAAGGGTTGCATTGCGGTCAATGTTTGCTTCGAAGGAATGGGAAGAAAGTTCATACTCCAAAAATATTGATGGCATGAGAGTAAGAGATATTATCTTGGCGGATCAAGAATTTTGGGGTTGCATAAAATATTGCATCAAATGTGTCACTCCCTTAGTAAAAGTCCTTCGATGAAAGACCAACAATGGGATACATCTACGAAGCAATGGACGGGGCCAAAGAGGCTATTGCCAAAAATTTCGACAATGTGAAGAAGCGATATGATCCCATATGGAGAATCATAGATTCAAGATGGAACCTACAGTTGCACCGCCCCTTGCGTGCAGCCACATATTTTTTAAATCTCGCGTTCCAATATGATGAGAAATTTCATGCTGATTTCGAAGTTAAAAAGGGATTGTACGACACATTGGAGCGATTTGTTCAAGATAGTAGAACTCTGATTCTTGTTGATGAACAAATTGACTATTTCAAGAGAAAGATCGACATGTTCGGAAGAGAAACGCCCCAATTAACAATTAAGACAAAACAACCTAGTAATCTACATATATTCTTAATTTTTTATATTCCTTAATACGTATTTTTTTCTTCATCATGTTATTCTTTTACAATCATTGACTTTATTCTTATAAACTAGCTTTATGGTGGGAGAGTTATGGTGTACATTGCCTTGAACTACAAAAGCTAGCCATTTGCATATTAAGTTTAACGTGCAGTTCATTAGGGTGTGAAAGAAATTGGAGTACATTTGAACAAGTGCGATATTTTAAATTTATTTTCAATAACTAGTAATATAATTTGTATAAATCTTGAAATTTAATAATTCAATCTAAATTTTTTATAGATACATTGAAAGAGGAGAAACAGACTAGAGCAAAAATGTCTTAATTCTTTAGTCTTCGTTAAATATAATTTAAATCTCCAAGTTCGTCAAAACAAGAGAGAGAGGGATCAAGCTCTTGATCCTATTTGCTTGTCAGATATGGAATCCGATGATGAGTGGATCATTGAAAAAGAAGATCCTGTTTTAGACAATGACATGTCATGGATGGACCTTGGAGAATGCTTTGTCGATACTGCTAATGAAGGGACGAGTAGACGGGATAGACGGAGAGGTATTACCAATTTACTAATTGTCAAAGTCTAAATATTAACATTTATTTTTTATTTTAGTAGACTAAAATTTTGTAATCTTGTTTTATAGGGTCTAGAAAACTTACATTTGGAAGAAAAGATAAAGGAAAAAAGAAAGTATCTGAGCTTGAGGAAGAAGAAGCTTCGGTGTCTTCATCTGACAATGAAGAGGGGGAAGTTCAATGTCTTGATGATGGATCATCTTCATTTGGAGATGATGATATTGGAGATGATGATGTTGATGTGGATATGGTCGTTGGCCATGATGATGGGGATATCAGCATATGAACCTTTTGTCTTTTGATGTTTTGAAATGAATGTCTTGTATTTAGATCATGCATGAGCAATGAGCTCATGATCATCTTTTGATGATGTTTTTGGGATGTAATCTTTTGTGTTTAAGTTATAAATTAGCACATGAGCATCGTTTTGTTGATAGAACTTTTTCCTTTTTCAATATATAAATGTTGCTATGTATGGAAAATGGATGAGATATGCATATCTATGTTTTTTCTTATTTTTACATATTTTTTTTTAAACTATTTTGGAAAAAATAGAATGAATCCTACGATTCGCGATTCGATTCGATTCGGCACCTAAAACGATTCGCGATTCAATTCCGATTTTCAAAACCTTGCATAGATCAGATTATGTCCCATTGGAAGGAGTTGGCTTTCTCAAGATTGAAGTAGTAGTTGGGTTGTTCTTCGTTTTTTTCTATTTTTGTTTTCTTGTATCCTGCTCTAGTTTTTCAGTACTCATCTCTTGTACTGCCTGTTTTTTATTTTGATGAGAGAAACTATTTAAAAAAAAAAAAAAAAACCAGAGATATGAGGTCTCTGTTTGAACAGAGACTTGTGGCTGCATCTTATTTGTCCCATATTCGGACAACCTGTGGGACCATCCCCAAACCATCTGATTCAACGAAATCAAGACAATAGGTCATTGATGATGCTAAAATTATCACCTGGATACTAAGCTCGGTTGAACCCCAATTTGTGCTCTGTGTGCCTACAAAGCTACGAAGGAAATGTGGGGCTCCCTGGCCACAATCTATAATCAAGATCATGTTGCACATAAATTTCAATCAGAGCTTGACATGTCTGAATACTATCATGGAAATAAATCCATTTAGGAATACCTCTTCGGCTTTATTAGCCTCTGGTCTGAATATCTGGAACTTCGCCTATGTTGGGGTATCCTTGACATAGCCGGTCCCAAGCCCGGACAAAGGAGGAGGGTTGTGCGTTAGGTAGCCAACAGCCAGCACAATACTCAGTCGGATTTCTTTATGGATTTGAGACCTAATGATATTTCGTTGGGGCGTCCCCTACTTAGCGACGCGCTGTATAGAGCCAAAGGAGATATTCAGAACTGTGCGAACTACCGCGGGATATTCAGAACAAAGGAGATATTCAGAACAAGTATTCTTATACCCATATACAAGAACAAAGGAGATATTCAGAACTGTGCGAACTACCGCGGGATTAAATTGATGAGCCATACGATGAAATTATGGGAGAGAGTTATTGAGAGAAGACTAAGAAGAACAACAAACGTTTCAGAGAATCAATTTGGTTTCATGCCTGGGAGATCAACCATGGAGGCTATCTTTCTCCTGAGGAGGTTAATGGAACAGTATAGAGAAGGCCAAAGAGATTTACATATGGTGTTCATTGACTTGGAGAAGGCCAATGACCGGGTTCCTAGGGAGATTCTATGGGGAGTACTGGAAAAGAAAAGAGTGTGTGTCGCTTATATTGAGGCAATAAAGGATATGTATGATAGAGCCGTGACATCTATAAGGACGACTGGCGGAGAGACTAAGGAGTTTCCTATCACGATTGGTCTACACCAAGGCTCAGCGTTAAGCCCGTACTTGTTTGCCCTAGTTATCGATGAGATTACAAGACATATTCAGGATGAGGTGCCGTGGTGTATGCTATTTGCAGATGACATTGTTTTAGTAGATGAGACGAGAGAAGGAGTGAATGCTAAGCTAGAAGTATGGCGGAAAACGTTAAGAGACAAAAGGGTTTAGGCTAAGTCGATGCAAAACGGAATATATGGAGTGCAAGTTTAGCCAAATTAGGACACTTGGTAACATAGAAGTAAGTCTAGGCACACAAAAGATTGTAGAGAAAGAAAACTTTAGGTACCTTGGATCGATGGTGCAACATGATGCAGGGATTGATACTGATGTAAGTCACAGGATTCAGGCCGGGTGGACCAAATGGAGGAGTGCTTCGGGGGTCTTGTGTGATCGGAAAGTCCCCCTCAGGGTTAAAGGAAAGTATTATAAGGTGGCGGTAAGACCAGCATTGTTATATGGATCAGAGTGTTGGGCAGTAAAGCATAATCATGTTAAGAAGATGGAAGTTGCGGAGATGAGAATGCTAAGATGGATGTGCGGGATCACAAGGAGAGATAGGATTAGGAATGAGGAGATTAGGGGCAAAGTAGGAATAGCACCGATTGGAGATAAAATGAGAGAAAATCGACTAAGATGGTTTGGCCATGTTAAAAGGCGTCCAATGGAAGCACCTGTTAAAAGGTGTGAAGGCATAGAGATTGCCAGGAGTAGGAGAGGGAGAGGGAGACCCAAGAGAAGTTGGAAAAAAACTATTAAACATGACCTTGTCTACATGGATCTAACGGAGGACATGGCCCTAAACAGACTTGATTGGCGTCGTCAAATCCATATAGCCGACCCCACCTAGTGGGAAAAGGCTTGGCTTGGTTTGGTTTGGTTTGGTTTGGTCTGAATATCTGGAGTTAGTGTATAATAATTAATAACGTGAAAGAAACAAAGATCCCTACATTGTAGAATTTCATGAGAACAGTCAATGCGATCAACTTCTCATGAAAGTTCGCAAGGAATTCGAAATTGTTAGGTCTAATCTGATGAGTAAGGTTCCTGCACCCTCTCTGGACCAATGCCTAGGGGTATTACTCAAGGAAGAACAATGTTCCCTTATTCAAGTAGCAATGGAACAGAAAGGGGGATGAATCGATCTTCTTATTGTTGTGTATGCAACTCAGACACGGGGTCTAGAGCTAAACAAAACTTAGTGCTATACCTGTAAAGAGTTCTGATATATCTCTTCTCAATGTAGGAAGAACTATTGTAAGAAGCAAGGGTACACTATTTCAGAATGCCACAAATGACCCCAAATCAGAAGCTTTTGATGCCTTTAAAAAGTTTCTTGTACTCTGATACAAACTTTCTACAGCCTCGAGCTATGGTGCTCAAAGACTAAGCACGGCTCAAAAGGAAGAAGAAGAAAACAAAATAGATGATCTCAAAAGGGAGATCGCACCTGAGAAACCAAGAGGTTTTTTTGTGTTAATAATTCAAGATGGTTATTTTATTCAATGGCTGTCTCATAAATACAGGACTGGAATGGACTCATTGATACGTGATATAATTGATTAAGTGCCCTCTTCTGCATAATCAGGGCCCAGGGTCCCTACAAGGATGTTGTTATTTCTTTAATTACTTTTCGGTTGCTAAATGGAAATGGGGTTGTTAAATCAGCAACTCTGGAAATGGGGTGCTTTCAGATCAAGAGAATCACCATGTAGAGTCTATTTCGATTAAAGATTTCGTCTTTTTGAATGAGAATGTGGTTGTATATGATGTAGCATGTTCACCGGATAAGATTCATGGTCTCGTTGGTCTCTATTTTGTTTTCTTCTTCTTCTTCCTTTTGAGCCGTGCTTAGTCTTTGAGCACCATAGCTCGAGGCTGTAGAAAGTTCGTATCAATTGGTATCAGAGCCAGTAACCCGGGATGGCTGAAGGGACACAAGAATTCCAAATGGAGGAGCAACTGTGCATCTTACAAAAATCTCAAGCAGAGTTGAAAGAGATATCAGACCGCCATGGCAAGTTGCTAATTGAAATACTACAACACATGGAGGATCTTCAAACTGTAGAAAGCTCGGTTGGCAAAACATCTCAGGAAAATCATACTCTCGTTGAGCCTCGGCTTCGGCACTACTCCCAAGACGATGATTTGATCGGATTCTGTGAAAGTGGTCAAAGTGTCTCCTCCGAAGATGATTTGATCAGAATTGATGATCCACATCTCTGCAATTCTGGAAATGTCGGATTAGGTGATCCACATCCCAGCAACTCTGGAAATGGGGTGCTTTCAGATCAAGAGAATCACCATGTAGAGTCGATTTTGATTAAAGATTTCGTCTTTTTGAATGAGAATGTGGTTGAATATGTTGAATTAGTCAGAGTCCTCAAGAAAGTATTTTCATTTGTTAGAGTTTGTTCTCTCACGTTGGGTAGTTGTTGGAACTACTTCAAAGTGGAGCTAATTCTTAGGAACATGTAACTAATGCAATGAGTCCGTTCCTGTGGTTGAATATGTTGAATTAGTTAGAGTCCTCAAGAAAGTATTTTCATGTGTTAGAGTTTGTTCTCTCACGTTGGGTAGTTGTTGGAACTACTTCAAAGTGGAGCTAATTCTTAGGAACATGTAACTAATGCAATGAGTCCATTCCAGTCTTGTATTTATGAGACAGCCATTGAAATCGAAATCGACTCTACATGGTGATTCTCTTGATCTGAAAGCACCCCATTTCCAGAGTTGCTGGGATGTGGATCACCTAATCCGACATTTCCAGAATTGCAGAGATGTGGATCATCAATTCTGATCAAATCATCTTCGGAGGAGGCAATTCAAACTAACAAAAGAAATAGCAACCGAAAAGTAATTAAAGAAATAACAACATCCTTGTAGGGACCCCGGGCCCTGATTATGCAGAAGTGGGCACTTAATCAATTATATCACGTTTATATCACGTATCATACTCATTGAAACCCAGTTCATAAAATCCATTAAGATTTTCTCAAATTGTTTAAACAGAGCCAAGCATGTGGGTGTCATCTATTTGCTTATTAATATGCACATCATCATCATCATCATCATAATCAAAACCTTGTCCCAACTATGTTGGTGCCTTATTAATATGCACATAACATTGGTTTAAACCTTAAGACCAATAATAACCTTTCATCTATTTTGGTAACAAAGAGGTTAAATTGAATCATTTACAAGGCTTAAGGAAGGTAAATAGAAGATAAAAAGTTCACATGCCCTTCACAAATGCTATACTGAAGGCCCGTGGGCTATACGTCAAGCCCAATATGTCTGGATGATAAAGCTCAGTTGCTGGTCCACATGGACCTGGTGCATATAGCTAGATCAGTTAGCGTCCAAAGCTGGCCTGTTTTGAGGTCATAGTCCACTGATTTTGCATAATTGTCCATTGAAGGACTAGTCTGCTAAGACAGCCCAGTTACTGCACATCAAGGAAATGATCTGGTCCCTAATGGATCCAAACACTCTCTCAGGACAAGTATAGGTCATGTGCCACCAGATAAGCCAAAGATTGGATCAGTGTGTGATCTTCTTTGGTTTTTTTTTAATGTATGAGAGATGATCCTCATCAATTGGGCTGCTCAGTATTATTACATGGCAGATCCTTAGTGGGTTGACTTGAGACTCATTTTGTTGATTTTCTTTTAATCGAAAAGAAAGTAATGTTGGCTAGCACTGATATTCTATTTTTAATACTTTGTAACCAAGATTAAGCACTGTGCTCCCCGAATCTTGACATCTTACTGAAGTTCTCCATGGTTCTTTGTTATTTTGGTCTCTATTGCTATTACTTTTTATTTGATCCTATTCTTTCTTCTGTATGACATTGTTTCAGTTACCCTCGTACCGAGAGCACAGCCTATCCTTCATCTTTTGACTTCAGGGAGACACTTGCTGCCCAACTTAATAGTCCTATATGGGGAGATGCCGTGCGGGCATTACTAGCTGATGGCCTTCATAAGCCACGGACAGGAACTGATGCAGGCGATCATCCTCCGATAACTCCAATGCGAGCAGCTACTGAGGATATGTTGGGGAATGATGCTTGGAGATTGTACCAGTACATCACTCAACATTTCATTGGGACAGTGAGTCCTGACTGCAAATACATAAGGTGACAAGCTTCACCGCGTTTATTTTTATGCATTTTACTTTTTAACAATCACATACACATGCTTGAGAAGTCAATATGCCTTCAGTGTCTTTCATTAGGGATCACACCTCACATGCATAGCCAAGGTCTTGTGGGAATGCGTTTTTTTCCTTTCATTTATTGGTGTCTTATGGGATTGTGTCTTAGTAAAATTTTTTTTTTTTTTTGAAATGCAGAACCATTTCATTATATATCGTTACATTCGGCACATATATTTTTTCTTTTGACTTGTGTGCTACGATACCTGCATATTTGAGCATACCCAACATATCCGAGTCAGACCCATCCTACACTTATAGTGGTACTAGATACTGCACCGTATTTCTAGGGTGCAAGTTTATCATATCCAACTTTCCAAGTCCATTGTATCATTTAGTTCTTTCAATGTTATTACTATTCAACATAAAAAATGTTAGAAAGGAATGTAAACAATGATAATTTCGTTAATTTAGGAATGTTCTAAAGAAAAAATATTAGGACAGCTGTATCCGTATCAATGTCCTAGATTTTGAAAATTGCAAAGTCGTATTCCTGATTCCCATGTTCTTGTCAGTATCCATATCCATATATAGGCATAAGATTGCGCTTTTTTTTTTTTTTTTTTTTGAGAATATATTGATGTTATTATTCAAAGAAAAAAAAAAAGAATATATTGATTTTAGGGCATATTAGTCATCTTCATGTTTAGCAGCATTTATGTTAACACTTTGTAAGTGGAGAGATATTTTAGTTATTTTAACCATGCAGTCTGCCCTAATCAGATTGCACAATTCCTCCATCTCCTACCACTTCTCTATGCTTCTAGGTCTCTCTAGTCCCCGTCTTTTATATTTCCTTTCATTGTTCATAGTTTATTGGTTTCGGAGTGTTAATCGCTGCCTATGGGAGCCACATGAGGCTTGCATTACTATCTATACAGGTGGTTCAAATGTGATGCAGGTTTACGAGGAGAAGCTTCACCCCTTCCCCTTTCTGAAGATTTGTAATGATTTATTTCTTTTTTTTCAAAGATCTTTTGTTGCTCGTTTGTGTTGATCCAAGATAAAATGATCCTAGAAAATTTGTTTCGTGTGAGTGATTAGTGGTGTCTTTCAAGCAAAAGGGCTGATCAATTTGAAGCAGTTGAGTTTTCTTGGACCAGCAAATATGGTATCCTCTTCATCCATTGAAGTTTTGTGAAGTTATCATCAATTTCCTGAAACATTTAGTTGCCTAACAGGGTACTGGTCATTGTTTTCTGATGTTTATTCCTTCTATATAGGAAACCATCTATCGTTTCATGATTGTATAAAATCATATAGTGATATTGTGGAGTTGTTTGGTGCTTAAACACTAAGGCTTTATAATCTGTTTTTTGTTGAACTAGAAATCACAATGGGTTTGGACCTGTAGTTTTGTATTGATCAGGTGAGGATTCAGAATCTCAAAGGAATCTTGGAAAGGGGCTGAATGCTTATCTAGTTAAGGAATCTGAAATCAAGGATCTTGGAGATTTGAATTACTTTCTTGGGATCTAAGTTGCTCAACCGAAGGAAGGGATTGTCATCTCACCACGCAAGTATATTTTAAATTTTCTTGAAGAAATAGGAAAGCTGGGTGCAAAACTGGTAGATGCCCCTTTTGAACAAATCATGGCTTGTATTTTGGTAGTGGTAAATTGCTTCATGATCAGAAAGTGTATCAGCAGTTAGTGGGGAGGTTAATTTATTTGAATCGAATGATCAGGTATCTCATATGCTGTTAGCGTGGTGAGTCAAGATTTTATGCGTGCTCCACATACTGAACATATGGGTGCAGCGCATAGTATTCTATGCTAATTAAAAGGAGCACCAAGACAGTATTTTGTATGCATGTCATGGACCCTTGAATTAGAGATGCAGATCGAGCAAGATCTATGCTTTTGGTGGAAATTTGATCTCATGGAAGAGTAAGAAACATCCAGTTGGTGCAAGATCAAGTTTTAGGCTTGATTGCCGAGTGATGGCACATGGATGTTGTGAATTACTATGGCTGAAGATTTTATAGGAGAATTGGGTTTTAAGCAAAAAGACCCAATTGTCGTACACTATTAGACTAGTACTTCAACATTATATATTGCCAATAATCATGGGTATCAACTATCATGAGCAAACAAAGCGCATTGAGGTTATGTGCCATTTCATAAGGAAGAAGGTTGAAGAAAAAGATAAAGTTGGCACATGCAAGCACAGATTGAAGCTTTTTCTTACTAAGCCATTGGCTAAGGGACCACCAAGTAATATTTTGTCCATGCTAGGCATATTAAATATATGCAGTAGCTTGAGTGGGGAAAGTGATGAAATAAAATATTGCTTTTATATAAACATAAGAAAGTTATGGAGTGCTTTGTAAATACGTAAAATACTGTCACGATCCGGAATCCGGGGCCCCTCAAATTACTTGTCGAAACTTATAAAAGTATCATATCCATACATGTGTCAAATCCACTTGCATAATAAAATTCCAGGCATTTACCTAATTAATAAGAAATCTTCATATAAGATTTAAAATTTGAATAACAATGTCAATCTGAAACATAATTAAATAAAATGAAACAAAAAACAACTACAAAGTCTTTGGAAGTCTAATTGCAATAAATTAAATAAATTAATAAAACTAGTTCTTCATCTCTATCTTCTATGTGAATCTGTCGCTCAAGAACGCATGTCGAAGCCTATCTCTTGATCATCATGGTAATCCTTAACTCTAAATCCTGATTGCCTGGATTGGGGCAACAAAGCAATAATTAGTGAAACTGAGTGAATAGAACTCTAATCTACATGGTGCACAATTTTCATGATAAACTGGAATAAGAATGCTGCAATAATAACGGTAATTTGTTCATTAAGGTCCGGTCAAGGTTTCCTAAAACTAACCTCCATACAATTCCCTAACCACCTGACTGTACCACCCCATAAGGTACCACATAGATGCCTGATATCATGTAAAAAGGGCTAACCTACAACCAACGTAAATGGTTGTCCTGTAGTCAATTGAGAAACATTGCTGACCTAAGAGTCGGGGAATAATATGTCTGACCTATAAGTTAGGGAATATCACATCTGGCATGTGAGTCGGGGAATCGGGTATATCTAACATGTGAGTCAAGGAATAACATATTTGTCATGGCCTTGGTATGTGCTAGTAGTCTAGGGGTGTCCAATGGGTCGGTCCCGGTTACTCAGGTTTATTCAAAAATATCCTCCTCTTGATGATCACATACCCATAATTCAAATTAGAATATATTTCCCTGGTTGTTCCCAACACCTACAACAGGGCAGTTTGAGATCAGCCCCTTACACCAACTTTAGATTTGTTATGCCCTGCACTGTTTCCTTATGGTATCCTATTGTGTAAGAGCCATCACCTAACCATCCTTTTATAGATATGAGATATACTACGATTACAAAGAATTTTAACAAATTCATCCCGAACAAAATATGTTACGCAAACTAGGACCAGGAAGAAGACGTAGACATACAAGTGGAAACAGATATTCGGGATCTCATCATCATGACCAAAGAATATAGGTTCTACACACATAGCATTACTATTCATAAACAATTTGGGAAATAAAATTTTTCCTAACAAACATATATCAAAGATAAACCATTAAATAACCTTAACACCACAAGCTATGATATCAGTCCTATCACACAAGTCACTAATTAGGATCAGTTGATTCCTAAGGTATGCAAGGTTCGGTCATCATGAGAAAACTAATAGGGGTTGTTTTTGTAAATTCCAAAATTTTTAATATTCCAAAACAGTTTTCAGATCAGAAGGTATTGCACAGGTGCAGGGTTTTTTGGGCCTGGATGATTGGTATGTAAAGACCCGGGCCCACTGTCTATGAAATTTCAACACAATCTCGCCACACGGTTTTAAAAGGCCTCATGTGGGGTTAAGACCTAACTGCACTTACATGTGCCCATGATCAATACTTGCATGTTTCCGTTGTGGGACTTATGCACCACTGCATACCCAGTTCTTTATGGTTCCCCCCGCCGTCTCTCTCTAGGCGGATGCTCGCCGGACCCAATGCTTGTGGTCCCCTGGTTATGCAGTGGTGCATAAGTCCCACATCAGAAACATGCAAGTTTTGATCTTGGGTATATATGAGTGTGCCTGGTCTTAATCCCACATGAGGTCTTTTATAACCATGCAACAAGATTGGGTTGAAATCCCATGAGCCAAAGCGAACAATATCATGTGGACATTGGGCTTAGGCCGTTATGCCCTAGACCCCTAGGGTCACCTATGAAGCCACTACCAGATCTGATCAGATGGGCCCCATGGTCGGAAGCCATGTCGACCGAACTATGCATTGATAGTGTGTAACTGGTAGAAATTCAATTCTGACTTGAACTCTTTGCTGAGTTTCAGTCTTTTTATATTGAAATCATCATCTAAGATACATATTAACCACAGGAAATCAATCGATCAAATTCTCAAATCCTAAAATTGAGAATATAGCATCAAACCCACTTGACTGGGTTGTTGACAGGGAGACCACCATACTGTAGCAATTACTTGGTGAAGAGAAATTCAACCCACAACATCTAATACCTAAAACAGAGTTGGGGAAATTCAAACGACAAGGATTATACGTCTGATTGAAGGTTCGGGACATTAATCAGCAAGATCTTATGCATCATAGGTTTTGTCCACAAAAGGAACAGCAGCATATGCCAGTAGATGGGAATTTTACTCACTTTGTGTGGCCAATGGTTGCTTTTGTGATATCAAAACTTCAATGACTGGTTCCTTCTCCAAGTTTGCCTAGGGTTTGGGACTTCTGGATGAAATGATGTTAGAGAAGGGAAGGGAAGGATTGAAGAGGGAGTCAAGTAATGGATTCAAGTTTCTATGGTGGCATGACTTTATAGCTTGAGATCAACCATGCTTCCTATTCGAACTCTTCAAGAAGAAGAATCCTTTTATTAATATCGTGCAACAGTCCTAAAGAGGATTTGTGCTAGCCCCTCTCTTGGGTATCAGTATCAAGCACCTGCTAACAACAAAGAACTGAGTCCTACCTTCCTTTGTTGGATTTCTTACACTTAACTCGGGTCCCTATTTAGTTGTACTTGTTTGCTTAAGGTCAGGGTCTCATCTCTAGTGGTTTAATAAGTCTACTAAAATTAACAAGGTCCCAACATTAAGCCACCTAATGTTAATCCCATTAACATAAGAACAAGGCCCTACCTAACAAATCTCAAGACCCACAATCCTGACTCAAATAATTAGAAAATTAACCCCACAATAGTCATTGGCCTCACATATTTACTTATATATTAGAAATCATTATTCACACAATGATAAGTATAAGTAATCTAGTCAAGCTGTAAATTCAGAATTTCAGGAATTTAAATATAATAATGTAAAAATATTTTAGTCCCTGAAACAGGTGCTGGGGTATTAGTATTACAAATACTTTTTTTTTTTTTTTTTAGCATGAAAAATAAGCTATTGTGTGGATGTATGGGACTGGTCGCCCAACCTAGGGATCATAACCATGCAATTCTTCCCTCCCTCCCTCTCTCTCTCTCTCTCTCTCTCTCTGTTAGGGTTTTCATTCCTTTTTTTTTTATTATAAAACCCTAGCTTTCTTTTAGCGAATACTTTCAAATATGTGGCAACTGGAACTAAAGCAAATAAAATTTAATAGAACAAAGAATACAAAAAGCTATATAGGCCCACATGTTCTAGCCTATTTTGGATGTGAGTAGCTATGCTTGTGGCCTTGCCTAGCTGTAAGGCTCATGTGCCTGACTAAGCCGGCCTCCTATCACCTTGGAGGCGGGTGAATGGCTTATTGATGTAGACAAGGTGATTTAGCAACCTTTCCACAGTAAGTTTCAGCCGAAAAAGAATGCCAAAAATGAGGAATTTAATGGATTTAAGGACTGTTGTCCAGCTATGTGAATCCGCCATACATGGGGTGAAAAGATCCTGTCAAAAAGCTATGAAAATGGATGGAAAATCATTATGGAAGAGTGATGCCTGCAATTTCTAGAGTTTGCAATTGCAGAATATGAGATTTCTATGAAAGGTTTCCAGAATGTTCCTTTTACAACTGCAACTTGCCCTTCTAACTATTCCCAGAAGGTAGCTTTCTAGACAGTTATCATAACTATACATACCGCTGTTGCTAGATAAAATCGTAACCTTCCATAAGTGTTGTTTTAGAAAGAGAAAAAATTAATAAGAAGAGGGAAAGAGCGGGGTTACTGCCATGACCCAGATGAATTGCCTGGGCCTGGGCAAATGTCCTAGGCAAGTCTTGGTTTGTTCATAGTAGGCCTGCAAGTCCTCTTTGTGCACTGGACTGGGCTTTTTGACCTGCACATGGGTTCAGGACCTGTGTCCTCGGCATAACTTACCATGAATTTCATGGCTTGGGCCACAGCACAATCCCATTGATCATCCTTGCTACACATGTCATCCTTCCCTGCTTGAGGGGAACTCGACCTTGAGTTGTTGACTGGTGAACAATCAAGGCATGGTGGCTGCCTCTTGTGGCTCTTCTCAACCAAGGTTGTTTGCTTACATGCCTTGACGATGGCGAAGATCGGACATAGGCCCATGTGGTTAGGCATAAGAACCACGTAACCATAGTTTTCAAAATCAGAATCGTATCGCATAAGAACCACGTAACTATAACCAGCTTCTATTCAGAAGTCGTTTCACTCCATGAGGTGATGAGATTTTGCAGATTCTTGGGACCGAATGGTCCCCTTTTCACACATGTTGAAGCTGATGGGATAGAGATTTGTGTAGTGCACCAGAAGGAAGGCCTCTCTCATGAAGGACTTCATATTCTCCTAAGTTTTCACCTTCTTTTTGCCACTTGTCTCTTTCGTGGCTTTGGTCTTAGGCCACTGAGCGGAAGCTTGAACACTCAATTGCTTGGCCACTAATTTGACTTTGCACTCCTTCTGGAGCTTCTTGTATTCAAAGATCCATTCTATGGATTCCAACCAATCCATAAAACCATCTCCATGACCACTACCACAGCATGCCTGATTCTTAATTTTAATGTTCAAATCTCTTTCACCATCTATGCAATCTCTCGGTCATCCTTGGCATCACCTGTCACCATGGCAACCTTGCTGTTGAAGGGATTCACAGTGCTATTGCCCGATCCTCTTATTCACCAGGATGCAAAGGTTATTGCCTCGCTTCTTGATGAGCGTGTTGATGCATTATTGGTGGCAACTGCTATTCTAACACTTCAAGCCTTGCAGGTCTTTCGGAAGAATTGCCACATACACTCTTCCTTTGCGATTCATAGCTTTAGGAAAGAACTATAGTTCAACAAATGGTGGAAACACAGGCTCTGATAGCCCTTGATGTGTACAAGTTGATTTGAAAACCCTTTCTATACGCTAATTTCAGTCAAAACAGATAGAAATTAGAACTGGCTGAATATAATCTTTACTGACCAGGAATATCAATTACTAATGAAATTAGGGTGATTTAGGGTGGAAAATCCAGCCGAAGGTAGTGGAATAGGATGGAAAATCCAGAAAGGGGGAGTGCTGCTTGCAGTTTCAGAGTTCTCCAATCGCGGAAATCTCAGATTTCCGAGAAAACTCTTTTAATTATCTGTAACACCCCGAATCCCGGAGCTCATCAGGACCCGGGGCCTTACTATAAGGAAATTATAATCGCCACATAAATCAAGTAATGCCAAGGAACTGAGCAATGCACTTAATTTCAATTTATTTAAAAGATCAAGTAAA
The DNA here is from genome assembly GCA_028538565.1 of Umbellularia californica. Classification (NCBI taxonomy): domain Eukaryota; kingdom Viridiplantae; phylum Streptophyta; class Magnoliopsida; order Laurales; family Lauraceae; genus Umbellularia; species Umbellularia californica. The sequence goes on from JAPQWN010000002.1 coordinate 26,187,639, forward strand.
CGGAAGTGAAGTAATAACAAGTTCAACATCATTAAAAAAGTAAACAGTCACTAAAATTTTAAGTATTATTCTTCTATCACAATTATACGCTCTCCCATCAGCCACGCATATTGAAGTCCAATGGCTGATTCCCATCGTTGCCAAGCTCCCCCAAACATTGCGCACCTGAAGTGGGGCAAACCACTCATCAGATAACTGGTGAATAATATTCCAAATACACAAGTCATTACTAGTATAATGCATTAACAGAAGCGCAGAAGAATTCACGAGGTGACAGATTACAAATAGAGTTTTCTTATTATTTAATGAAGTTTCACATTTAGTCCTTAATTTTGGTAAGTTCGGTAATCCCAATTATGGGTTCTTATCATACAATGAAACTCTACTGTAAGAGTTTTCAGAGCTTCAAACCCTTCCCAAAAGGAAGTCCTTTCCATAATTCATTCAAAACTCCCTGAAGGAGATTAATTTCAAAAACAGTCTTTCAGTCCCTGTCCAACCTTATTCCTCCTGGCCCGCAAGGGGTTCACTAATCAGTCCAATATCCAAAAGTAGGGATCCTTACTAACATTTCATATGATGTTCATAACAAAGTGCTCTCATTACAAGTTCTTTAGTTCCTTTATATCCATTATGCATTCGGTAGCACTATTATAGAATTATACACACTAATTATGTTATTATAAGACTAGTTCCACATAATTCAGGTTTATATACGCCCCACTTAAATTCAACATTTGGTACCCATCTCTGTGGTACTACTCTTATAATCTTAGATCATATATTCTCACAACACGTCCCATTATGTACATAAGAATTGCTAATAAAACTAAGATTTTCCCATTGACTGGGAAATTCAATTCATAAGTCAACAACATGCTTCTGAACTACCAATTGTATGTTAACACTAATATATTTTGACTTTGAACTATACCATCTAAACAGGGCCCATACTAAGATATAAGACCCTGATAGAATCAGTATGTATAATAGATGCATGGTTCAAATAGACAATCTGTATATAAACAATTATAAGAGGATCCTTTGGAGAGTTCAAGAAAGTATCAGGTTCATTTCAACAGTAACCATCACAGTATTTATAATGATGAAGCACAGATCATCACTTTCATCAAATGGATGTCACACTCGAAGCTTTGGGTGACAAGAGATAATGGGTCCTTAGTGGTCTAACCCACATGGGTACAGGATCAACCTGATCGCCCATCAAAGAAGATGTATGGTCTGGATCATCCATCAGATCAACAGTTACATTTATACTACATGTTGTTTCTGCCTAAACATAATGGGATAAAGATCCAGTGGGTCCCACTACTCTGATCTAAGATCAGCCCTAACATATAAGGTCGCCTAGGGCTAAGTTGTCATACTAGTGGTTTGGATTCTCCGTCAACATTCTTATTGGGTCCCACAGTCTCAATAAAATTCATATATAACCCTTATGGTTAACAAAATTGAAGCTTCTGGATAACTAGGCAAATGTGGCCCAGGTCTTATGGAACCACCACCATCCATATCATCACTGGGCCCTCTTCGAAATGTGGGGTCTCAATCTATGATTGGCTTAGTTAGTGGGTCCCACGGTAGATGTCGACCAAACTACCTGTTGACGTTCTGTTGCAAATAAGTAAATAGATGGGGGCCTGATGGGACCCACTTCCACATCTGTCCCCCTACACTAGGATCGCCCAGGGGTCTGCTACCAGATCCCTGGGTCAGATGTTGGATCAAGCGGCCCACCTGGTCCCACATCTAGATCTACTAAAATTCCAAAATCCTGTACACTAACGATGCAGTAACAGTTTGGATTCAACCGGGGTCTGATGGGGCCCAGTTTCAAAAAAGGGCTAACTACACCTTGGTCGCCCAAGGGTGGGCTCTCTGATCCCTGGAAGTGATCCCTGATCAGATGGGCCATGTGATCATACAACTCAAATCGACAGATCTTGTATCTGTCGATTTGGTTTGGAACTGGGCTTCATCTTACTCTTCTTCCACAGTTAAGATATATATATATATGAAGAAAAGAGATGTAATTATAATACCCAACAGATAAAAATGATTGTAATCTAATACTAATTTGATGAGGGGATCACAGATAACCAGATCTGTCAGCAATTTTCAAGATCTGTCGATAACTAGATCTTCCTTGATCCCCCTTTTGGGTTATTATCAACGGAAACACAGAATCCAAACATCCATAATTATAATTCTCTGTATACTGAAAATATCACTCACCTCCTAGTGTAGCAAATCGTGGCGCGGTTGATGTGGGATCTCGAGTACTGCATCCACTGGGTCCTCAGGCTTCTTCCTCCCTGATATCCTTCTCTGCTCCTTCTGTACTTTTCCTTCTCCTCTCCTCTTTAACCCAAAATGGAATGGAAAACAATGAAAAAGCAACGAGAGTTGTTAAATTGTTTTTGGGGATAAGCTTCGATCTCTATTGCTCCCTGGGTATCAGAACAAAAACCTCCTCTCCAGGAGATATCGTTCACACAGTCTAACCATAAAAAAAAAAAGGCTTTAATGTGTTGGAGCAGGTTAAGAAAACCAATTAATACAACCCAACCCAACCCAGTACCTTATGTGCCAGGCTAATCTGGGCCTAATTTGGCCCAGGTTATCACACTATCCCTACAAGGTAGTTTCTTAACTTTTATAATTACCAAACACATGTCACTGTTGCTGCATAAAATATGAACTGCCCCATATGACTATTTCAGGAAAAAGGAAAAAAAGGAAAAGGGAAAGGGAGGTTGCTGCCAGGGTCCAGGCAAGCTGCCTTGGGGAACAACCAGCCTAGTTCACCTGGGCCTGTGGGGCTGGGCAAACAGCTTGGCCATATCTTGGGTTGTCCATAATGGGCCTGTAAACCGTCTTATTGCACTGGACTGGGCTTGTTGAGCCTGCACATGGGGTTGACTCCTCTGTCCTTGCTCATAACTTGCCATGAATGCCATTGCTGGGGCCAGGAAACAATCATCGTCGCTGCTTTCCATATCACTTCCTTTTTGTTTTCATTTATCGGTAATTAAGTTGGATTTTTATTAAAAAAAGAAAATGAAGTTGAAAGTTTTGGATCTCAAGTTATTTGGATTCAAAGACACAAAGGTCAAAAAAGTTGAAGAAAGTTGGCAAAGACAAAAGGAGAAGAAAGATGAAGAATTAAGATGAAGGAATGGATGGTCATCCCTTTAAGGTTGGGCAACCATCACTAGCTATTTATATTATAATATTTTTACCAAATGAAAAAGAACCCCTACATTTTAACATCATTATAAACTAGTCCTTTTTCCTGGTCCTCAACAAATGAGATGTCTTAAACCCTTTGGATTTTCCGAGTAGGCCTCGGATCAGTAATGGTGAACCTACAAATATGATGTCATTTTTTGTAATGATTTTCAATTAAGAACTCCTCTTTAAATACAACCACTTTCAAAAAAAAGAAAGATGGAAATACATTATGAATTGGGGTAGAATTAGGAGAAATGAAAATGAAGTCAAATTAGTATGATCTAATTTGTTAATTTAACTGGACCAATATGAAACGATTGAGAAAATTAAATTCTGAATTGTTAGAATGAACTTGTCCACTAGTTATTCTGACCCTGGTAGCTTTCTGCTGATCTACTTGATTACCATGCACTATGTAGAGAATAAAGGTTTTTCATTGGTAGTCTTGAGTAGTATCCTACTCAAAAAGATTACTTTCGAAGAGCTACACATGAGGAGCAACATATTGTTTTTTAATCTTTGGCTAATCTCATTGTATCTATTGTAATTGATTGGGCTATGATTTGAACCACGATTAAAATAATTGTAAGTTGCAACCACTAAAAAATCTCGACGATATTGTAAAAATATTTGGATATTTTTCTAAAATGATATTTTCCCGATAATACCATGATTATTGCTAGAATTTAAAATATTGCAAGAAATCACAATAACTCACATTTGTATAGTTGGCATTTTGCATTCATCTATTTTTAATTTATGAGAAAAATAGAAGCTTGTTAAGGATTTCTGGATTCGAGAATGTATTTATTCTGTATTAACTAGTATGTTGTGACGTGCTTTCATTGCCATTCGCAGGACCAAAGTAGAATTCTCAGCTGGAGGTGAGTTCTTCCATTGTGCGGGGCAGCATGTTATTGTCAAGGGGTTTACATCTGTCATGCCATGGATGTCATTGAATGAGAAGAATCTTCCACAATTTTCATTGGGGGAGAGAATAAAAATATTGAAAGTAGACCTATATGAGGTACACTTCCCTACCTCTGGTTCCTTTTTTTAATTCCCATGGATCCAACACAACTAACAAGTAGCTCTAACTGTCCACTTGATGCTTATCACTTGTAAATAGTTTGCTCCAACGGCCTTGCAATATCAACATGTAATCGTCATTCAGTTATTAGAATATTATAGAAGGTTTTGAATTCAATTTAGATTGCTACCTTTCTATTTTTTTTACTCTTACCAGACCCCAGCCAATCTATTATTATTTATTATAGCAGAAGGTTTTCCATTCAATTTTGACTCTCTCCAGATTTGACATCTACCTATTATTATATATTCTAGGAAAAAACTTTAATTCAATTTTGTATGCTAACTTCCATTTTCTTTTTCTGAACCCCACATCAACCTATTCTTATATATTGTATCCGAAGATTTTTCAATTCAATTTATACCATTACCATTTAATTACTCTGACCTCATGTGGCATCAACCTATTAATTATAGATTATATCAGAAGATTTTCAATTTAGTTTTGATCACTACCTTTCAGTTTTTTAAGTCTCACCGAAATAATTTGCAACCAAATATTTTATTGAGGAAGATCTCACAACTTAGGATTATTTAGCATATCGACACCCTCTTCAGGTTATATTCAAATTGGCAGCCCCCTAAGTTCCTACATCTCCATTGATTTTCTCTCTCCCTCTCACTATTCTCTTAATTCTTGCTTCCTCCTCTCTCCAAACCCTAACCCTAGCTTCTAGGAATAGAAAACCCTAGAAATCTTGAAGAGAATTAAGTAGAGCTAGAAGAAAGAGGAGAGACCAGCAGATTGTGCTTCTTAGCAGAGACCATCTCCATTGACTTACATCTTCCCTCGAGTCAATTGCATGGCTAGTAGTTATACCAGGTGAGTAGACTTCTAAATCTACGTGTGTATGTAGCTTCTCCTTCGACTTGATGTATTTAGAACCCTAATCTACTTCTTTTCTACTAGATTAGTGTCCTTACTATTGCAGGAATTAGAGGGTTTAGTGTGTTTTTACTGTTATTTAAGTTATTATAGTCGACGGTCATTTTTCATGCTACAGTGAGTTGTTACAATATTTGATATAGTACATCTACAATGCATTTTCTCTATTTAAGGTTTTTGGTCATAGTGACGTGATTGGAACCCTAGGTTTGGTTTCCATATAACTAGGGTTGTGATGCTTAGAATTTTCTTGATTTCTAGATTCTATGCATTAACAATTCTTAAGGTCTTTTATGTACATGTTTGTTTTTCAGATTTCCCCGCTTAATCATGTTACTTGTCATACTTTTTTTAATGATTTTGGATGAGTATACGATGTTGGGATATGATGTGAGAAACCCTAGGGTGGAATTGGCAATAGCATACCAGGTATAAATCCATGAACCATGGTCGCACCACCCACATTGAAATAGAGTGTTGCCTGAAACCCTATTAAGGGGTGGCCTTGAGCAATTCCATTTGAACTCCTTGTTAGGAATGCTTTAGTAGTACTTAATATTGCTGCCTCGTAAATATCAAGGAACTGGTATTTGGTTATTAGCTCTGCAATATGTTACATTAGTTGATGATTTCTGCATGATAACCATGATTGTTCTTGCTACAATTTCTTTCTGTCTCTAATTCCTTCTTCTAGTTAGTCAACTATGTGGATAATTCTGAAATATAGTCTACCAGCTAAAATTATAAATTTCCAAGTTTGAGTTTCAGCCAACACTCTCTTTCAATGTAAGTGGTGCGACCATGGTTCATCGACTCAAACCTGGTGCGGTATGCCAATTACACCCTAGGGTTTCTCAGATCATATCCCAACATCGTATATTCATACAAAATCATTAACGCAAGTATGACAAGTAATATGATTAAGCACCACAACCCTAGTTATATGGAAACCCAACCTAGGGTTCCAATCATGTCACCATGACCAAAAAACCCTGACAGAGAAAGCTATACTGTAGATGTACAGTAGCTAATTACTGTAGTTAATCACTGTAGTAGGAATAATGACAGGCGACTACTACCGCTCAAATAACACTAAACCCTATAATTCCTACAATAGTGAGGACACTAATCTAGTAGAAAATAAGTAGATTAGGATTTTAAACACATAAAATCGAAGGAAAAGCTATATACACATGTAGATCTAGAAGTCTACTCACCTGGTGTAACTTCTAGTTGTGCGATTGACTCGTCATCATAGGAAGCACAATCTGCTGGTATCTCTTGGTTCTGTTAGTTGTACTTGTCATTTAGAGAGATGGAGATGCAAATACTGTTTTAATGTTTAAAACACAGTACCCATTAGGGTCGACTGTTCTTCCATTATAAAGGGCCTTAATCCCTGATTACATGCAAGTATCCCTTATCTACATCAAGTATATCTTATCTAAAGCCTAAAACTGTATTACAAACTAAGAGTGTACAGATGGCTTTGAAGACTGGGCCAAAATGGGTAGTATATGAAGACTGGGCCCAAAATGGGCCTGGGCTTGGATTGACACCCCCCCTCAAATTGATACTGGGGAGTCATAAAGCAGCAATTTGGACACAAGAAATTGATGACGAGGCCGAGGAAGTCCCTTGGTGAAGATATCTGCAAACTGAAACTCTGTAGGAACATGAGGTAGACTAATGACATCCCGTTTATATTCATCTCGAATAAAGTGACAGTCAACTTCGATATGCTTAGTACGTTCATGAAAGACGGGATTTTCAGTGATTCGGATAGCCCCAGTATTGTCGGCATGCAAAGGAGTAGGAGAGGTTTGAGGGAATCCAAGTTCCGAAAGAAGGCCCCATAGCCATAAGATCTCAGAACAAGCAGAAGACATTGCCCTATATTCAGCTTCCGTGGAAGATCGAGACACACGTTCTTGTTTCTTGCATTTCCAAGAAATGAGTGAATTTCCAAGGTACATGCACCAACCAGTAGTAGAACGACGTGTGTCCTGACAGCCTGCCCAGTCAGCATCCGCATAAGCACTCAAATGAAGAAGATTATCCTTTGGATAATATAAACCTCGAGGAACCGTTCGGAGCAGGTAACGGATAATGCGCTTGACAGCTGTCAAATGAAGATGTCGAAGAGCGGTCATGAACTGACTTACAAGATGAACAGCATAGGATATATCGGGTCCAGTGATGGTGAGATAGACAAGACTGCCCACCAGGCGCCTGTATGTAGTCAATCCAAGCCCAGGCCCATTTTGGGCCCAGTCTTCATATACTACCCATTTTGGGCCCGGTCTTCAAAGCCATCTGTACACTCTTAGTTTGTAATACAGTTTTAGGCTTTAGATAAGATATACTTGCTGTAGATAAGGGATACTTGCATGTAATCAGGGATTAAGGCCCTTTATAATGGAAGAACAGTCGACCATAATGGGCACTGTGTTATAAATGATCAAGGGTAGGTGATGGAAGGCGGTTTATGAGATATACAATCGTGGTGAGAGCTTCAGTCCAAAAACGAGGGGGAACAGATGATTCAATTAGAAGAGTTCTCGTTACATCAAGAAGATGTTTGTTTTTCCGTTCCGCTACTCCATTTTGTTGTGGAGTGTATGGACAGGTACGTTGAGAAATAATCCCTTGTTTGTTTAAAAAGGATTGAAAATCTTTGGAAACATACCCGCCCCCCCCCCCCCCCCCCGAGTCTGAGCGCAAAGTTTTAATGCATTTAGAAAACTGGTTGGCAACATAGTTAACAAAAAATTTAAATGCATTAAGAACATCAGACTTCGAATGTAATAAATAAATCCAAGTAAATCGGCTATAGTCATCAATGAATGTTACAAAGTACTTGAAATGACTGTGAAAGGGTCGGAGCAATACCCCAAACATCACTGTGAATCAAGTCAAAACATGCAGTGCTCTGTGTGGTGGAGTGTGGAAAAGGTAAAATTTTACTCTTTCCTAATTTGCAAGCATCACATTCAAAAGAAGCAGAGTTAATAGGTTTATTCACTAATCCAGATTGAAATAAAGTAGACAAAGTAGAGGCATTTGGATGACCAAGTCTATTATGCCATAATCGAGAATTATTCCGAATAAAAAAACAAAATAACTGATGTAAATTTTGATTCTCAATAACCGAAGACATTGGTAAGGGAAAAAGTCGGCCATACTTAGGCCCCCTCGCGATCACTTCCCCCGACTTCTGGTCCTGCACAACACATCCAGAAGAAGAAAATGAGACATTGTAATTATTTTCAACAAGTTGACCTACAGAAACCAAATTGGTAGCAAGATGAGGAGAAACGAAAACATTGGTTAAGGGTAAGGGGCCAGGGTTATCACCAACAGAGATGATGGGGAGATGATCTCCGTTGGCGGCTTGAACAGTGAGAGGACCAGTGTAAGGGACGACATTTTGTAATGTTATAGGTGAAGAGGTCATATGGTTACTTGCACCAGAATCTAAGTACCATGTATTGGAAAGAGAGGAATCAGTACCTGCGATGTTCATGGATGCTAAGGCATTGATGATCATTTGATTGACCATCTCAGGAGTGAGAGGAGCTGGAGACGCAGATTGGGAGGAACTAGGCTGTGAGAAGGAATCATACTGTAGAGAACCACTGAAGTCAGATGATGCATATTGTGGAGTGGTCACGGTGTAAGCAGTAGGAGCAGACGACATGGTGGAAGTACCAGGGCTTGACTGCACATAATTTCGGAAAGTAGAATTGCGAGCCTTCTTCCGACATTCTTCAATAACATGCCCAGTGTCCTTACAATATCTGCAAATTTTTGCCTTGCATTGATTGGCATAGTGACCATATTTTTTACAGTTATGGCACTGAACTTTACTGATGTCCCGAGGAGGTTGTCTGGTGGTGGCAACATAGGCAAATAGAGCCTCAGCAGATCTCTGTTGTTCCAGAGTAGCTTTAGTAGTGAGACGCTGTTCTTCCCGCAGAAGTTCCTAAAGACAGACATCCAAGTGGGGAAGAGGAACCCTGCTCATCAAGTTTGATCTAACTGTCTCAAACTCCGGACGAAGTTTCATGAGAAGTTGATCCCGATGACTACTTTGCTGTAATGGAAGTAATTCCGACAGAAGTGCTGCTGATACCGAGGCAAACTTAATCTCATCATACTCGGACCACAGTCTGTGGAAGCCATTGTAGTACTCCTGAATAGACTAGGTGCCTTGAGTGAATTGAGAGATTTCAAGTTCCAATTGAAACTGGCAAGCAGCATTGCCTTGTTGATAAACTTTCTGAAGATAGTCCCACATTTCACGGGTAGTTTTGCAGGGTTTGAGGTTGAGAATAAAATGTGACTCAACAGAGTCCAGCAACCAGGTCTTGATTTTAGCATCCTTCGTTTTCCAAGATAAAATCTTTTTATCATCTTCCGCAGGTTGAGGTGCAGATCCATCAATGTGTGACCAAAGTTCTTTTCCTTCCAAGTAAATTTGAAATTGGAAGGCCCATGAGGTATAATTTGTTCCATCAAAGCGAATCAGGGCTATCTCATGTTTTTCCATGACTAAAGACTAGGAAGAGGTATACACAAATCAGTCCTGGGGCAGCAGCACCTTTGTAGTCCAATTGGAAATAGACCACAGCCACTCTTCTAATTGAATCAGATAGCAACAGATAGCAACCAGCAGCCAAGGATACCAATGATCTGACAGATAAATATGTCCAGTAGAGATGCAACAACAGCAGGAAACAGTAATACCAATGATAAGGAAATTAACAGCTAGCAGCAGGAGTAGTCTCAGATGAAAATAGGAAAAACAGAACCATCCAGCAAACAAAAAAGGAGCAACAACAGCAGTAATAATAACCCAGATGAAGGAGCAATGAACAGCAGAAATCAAGCAGCAGCAGATAATGAAGACAACAGCAGTAGGAAAATGAATACAGCAACAGTAGCCGAACAAAGGGAAAAACCGTCCCTATCGGTAGTGTGTAAAACCACACGAGGGCCCCACGTGGTGATCTTGACACAGATCAGAGGGTGGGGATGAAGGAAGAGTAGTTTTCTGCAACTACTGGTCTTGGTACCAGTCAGATCAAACCCAGATCCAGGATTTTGGACGACCGAGATGAAAACTAGTGGAAAAGATTGAACTTTCACAAAAAATGGTAGAAAACCAACCTCTGATGATCAATAAATCCGGAAAAACTCTTCATAAACCAAGGAATATCCAGTCGACCAAGATGGGAAGGATCCGCTGATGAGCTGTGATGATCGCAGGTGGGCCACGCCTGATCTGAGGTGATCAGCGATGATCAGAGATGATCTGGCTGACGAAGATGATCGCAGAGAGGCTTCCAATGCTTGGAAGATGACTTAGGAGATGATCCACAGTTGATCGACTTGGCTCTGATACCATGTCATTTAGAGAGATGGAGATGCAAATACTGTTTTAATGTTTAAAACACAGTGCCCATTAGGGTCGACTGTTCTTCCATTATAAAGGGCCTTAATCCCTGATTACATGCAAGTATTCCTTATCTACAGCAAGTATATCTTATCTAAAGCCTAAAACTGTATTACAAACTAAGAGTGTACAGATGGCTTTGAAGACTGGGTCCAAAATGGGTAGTATATGAAGACTGGGCCCAAAATGGGCCTTGGCTTGGATTGACAGTACTCAATTCGCTTCAAGATTTCTAGGGTTTTCTATGCCTAAAAGCTAGTGTTAGTGTTTAGAGAGAGAGGAAGAAAAAAGAACTCAAAGAATAGTGAGAGGGGAGAGAGTAAATGGAGACGTTCAAACTTTGGGGCTACCGATTTGAATATAACCCAAAGAGGGGTTGATATGCTATATAGGCCTCAAGTTGTGAGATCTTTCTAATTCCTATTCAGAGTTGTGTGCCGGGCACAATTCTAGTCTTTTTTCATTGAAACTCACCATGGGTCCAACATTGGCCCCACCTAAATATAAAAACACTCTTATTAACTCCCACCACTGACTTAATCCTTTTACTAAAACTAATGGGTCATACTGTATACTAAAAAACTCCTTATTAACTTATGCCCAAGTGGTCCCTACTAAAAACTCTTAAAACCATATTTTAAAGGCCCGCATTAAAAGAAAATTATTTAACATGCAAAGTTTCCCATCTCTGTAGCCTAGTACAAAGAGTCCTATTGGTTCCCTACTTTGGGTCCTACCAAACCCTTGTTTACCCATCTTATAATGAACCAGGGCCCACAACAATTATCACCAATGATTAGAAAATAATCATACTAATAATTATTAGTACCACAAGTCAGTCGTAAATCCAAAAAATTCAAGGATATTAAATATACAAAATATTAGTTAATATTCTAGCTCCTATAATAGGATTTGGGGTATTACACAAGCAGGAAGCAGTGACACCTATAGCATGAGGTGTCGAGTGTAGGAGCATGTGATGACATGTGTATGGCATGGTGCATTTGATTCTACAAGCCCCAATTTGATTCCTAGTTGCGCTTAAAGTTCTAAAGGTAGATAGCTCTTCCATAATTTGAGGTTTACATATTTATGTTTTTTTCTATTTTATGAATTATGATAGATTCCTTGATTTCAATTTAATAGAATTGTGTTTTTATTGTCTTTTATTCTCAATTTGATCTAATTGAAATAAGGGAAATGGGGGTTTCCTTAGGGAACATTTGATAATGGGAGAGGAATCCTCTACCCAAAGGATTCCTTTATTCTTCTTATGCGCTGATATCCTCACTGAGGATTTCTCATGAAGAAGATCCACTGCAATACATGTTTGGCAAACAAGAGAATCATGGATTTGCATATACTACATCCAACGGTCGCTAGTTTTATTCCATTTTCTCATAATCCTCCGTGAATCAAGCCCTAAGATTTGAACCCCTAGACATTTTTCACCTTCTAGAGAAGATGGGCCCCACAAATTAAAAATTAATTTTTTAAAAATCATGGACGTTTTTGTAAATATCTAAAATATATGAAGAATCAATGGCTAAAAATTGAGCTACTAGCCGTTTCGGACTTTCTAAACATGATGGATGGTTCGGAGCGTGATTGTGGGACCTATAAAGTAGGTTTCCGAAGCCAAAATCATAGCCAGTGTATTACTGCCCTGTCCGCTGTTAATGCACCATTTACTATTCATGCACAATTCAGGAACTGTGGGCGCCATCAACGATCAGTGGGTTTTTGACATTTTTCTCGCGATCCATGATGAGTTGGGATTCCAAATTTGATCCCATAGCCGTATTAGGCCTTCTGAAGAGACTGAATGGTTCAAATTTCACAAACAAGGTCCACAGAAATCCAAATCTCATGATCCAATGGTCTGGGATTTTTTGCAAATATCAAAAAATCAATAAAGAATCAGCAGCAAAGATTTGATCACATAGCCGTTTTGGATCTTATTAAATTGATTAACCGTTTGGATTGTGATTACTGATTATGGTACCCAAAAAGGGGGTTTCCAAACAAAAAATGGGTAATCTCAAGTTATCGTCTAGAATACTGTTCATCCGCCTCTCTATGTATGCGGAGATTTCTAGAATTCGGCAAGGGAGGTCTGACCAGGCTTTTCCTTCTGTTGAGGACTTTTTTTAAGTATTTTGAGAAATCCTCTGATATGGTGGAATTTCTTCCCAAATATGGTTTTTCCGTCATTCCGAGGAAAAGCGGCAAGGATTCCGCACTGTGGATGGTTTGATACCGTGCCCTTAATTCTTTTAGGATGGAGAGTTCTAAAAATAGAAGGTTTTTATAAAATTGGACTAACCTCAACAAGAGAACACAAGAAATTTATTGGGTCCATGATGCTTGAATTTGGATTTTCCCGAACTGGATCTTGTCTTCTATGATGATTTTGAAGATCCCTCATTTAGATTTGTATTAGGGTTTACATGTTTAATGTAAGTCCATGTCTTTTAATCATGTTTGAATGTGATACAAATGGTCTCTATGGTTTTTCTTGAACTCTCATGTTATTAATGATGTTTTTGATGCGTCTAATTGCTATTTAGGGTTCTTGTCAATATACAAATTAGAGATTTGAGATTCATGTTTTAACTAATTTTAGCAACATTAGGGTTATGAATAATTTGAGTTTACTTTTTGTGCATTTTCAAGGACCTACTGTAGGAAATTAATTCCAAGAAAAATCAAGGATGCTGCCTTATGTGGCTACAGTATGGGGTCCAAATATTGTGATAATAGTAATTGCCTATATCCTATTGTACTCTGTACATCAACTAATAGTATAGTCGACGACTAACCTAAATGTTGTTGGAACTTCACAAATCAAATGGAATGTTTTTTATCTGGTCAATGATTATCAAAGGCTGGTATCCTTATATGATGTAGTGACTTATGACTTCCCTTTGACTCGATGAGTGGGACTCAAACCAAGGCAACCCTGAAAGGGTTACAACAGCAGGGGAGGCCTGAATACTATTATAACTATTGTGCATGTTGGTGGTACCTCACGTGACTATTGTTAAATTGTAACATCCGTTCAGAGGGTGTCATTGAGCAAATGAGATGAAACTCAATCAGCGGTATCGTTAGACCTCGGCTCCAGGGGTAAAATGCATGGGCCTTTTTCCTAATTGGAGGAAGCACTAGGGCTTGGTGTGCCAATTGATGTTGAAGTTGAAGTATTGATCTTAGGATGTATGCTTATCAAATTCAAGTCATTCTCATGTGTTGTACATGTTTACCAACAATCTTTTGATATTATGATGCATATAATATGACCACTATTTATATGTGTGTTTCAAACTATGTACCATATTTACTGAGTTCACCCTGTTCTCACACCAATCATGGGTCATTTTGTTCTGAGTTCACCCTATTCTCACATCAATCCTTCCATCCACTCACGCACATGGGGCCCACCTGGAACCTCACTTGCTGAAGGGACCTCCACCCTACATACTTGTGTAAAGTGGTGCAGGCTCGGATTATTATCGTAACCCCTTGATAAGTGGCCGACAAGTTTTCACCATCCAAAACGAGTTGCACAGTCAATCCAATGGTCCAGTTGATTCAAATTGGTGCCAAACCCCAGGACCTGACTCTAGGGATCCCTATTATGTGGTCCACTTGGATGGGCCAACAGTTGGCCCCATACGTGTGAGCGGGTGGGGTTGCCCCCATCTGTGTGAGCTAAGGAGAGGCTCACACACACATATGGGAAATGTTGCTATGAGAGTTAGCTCTCACGAGACTAGGGGATGGAAAGAACCATCCTTGATGGGCCCAACTATCAAGTTTGGATTCAATCCTATACCTCTAACCCCTTGATCTGTGGCCCACAAGTTTAACAAGTAATATTAAAGAAAAACCTTTGACCCTCAATCCAGCGGTCTAGTCCACTCGGATGGGTTCCAACCCATGGGCTCTAGCATAATTCAAGGGAGTCCCGTGTGCGCGGATGGTTAAGATGGTGAGAGTTAACTCTCACAAGGTCATTTTCCCTATATTATATATATGGTGCACACCCCTAGTGGGGCCCACCTGATGGTCCATCCAAGTGTGCCACACACACACAATACACCCCTCCCCCTCCTCGAATTTCACACGTCCCTTGGGTTAAGGATGATTGGATGAGGCTAGTCTTTGTAGAGAGGAGGGCCCCAGCCAGATCTTCCAAACCCCCCCGTCCCAGCCCTAGGTGGGGCCACAGGTGGGCCCCACAGCCAAGTGCTCACTGGCGGACGCATAGTGTGCCTGGTGCACACTTGATCAGGACTATATATATATATATATATATATATATATATAGAGAGAGAGAGAGAGAGAGAGAGAGAGAGAGAGATGCTCATATGAGAAAATTCCTTCCTTTCGTATGGAGTTGATATGGGTCATGTACCATAGTGTTGTTATTAAGAAGAGAAGCATGAATTGTTCATTTGGGAGTCCTATCTTTCTTCTAATATGCACTTAAACATTATAGTTTATTAAAGCTGTACTTATGTTCAAGCATGGTTCTTAATATGTATCAAAATAGTAGCTGCTATACTATGTCAGGCGTAGCAGTCAATTTAGTGCCACTCTCATCTGCACTGGCCACTATGGTCTACTACGTGGCCGCTGTGGATTGCTACAGAATGAGACTAGACAGCCACTTTCCATCATTTTTTAAAACACATAGTATGGCTTTTCTCTTCTCTTCTGCTCTCCAAACAACATCTGTAGGAAACTCTTCTACCCTAGTATGCTTATAGAACACCAAAAAAACACAAAAGCTCGCCCAACTGAAGCTGATACATATAATTCCTCTCAAGGACACTTATCTTGGTATATCATCGCGGACACCCCTGTGGATGTTAGAAGTATTCTTTTCTCAACTCTCAATAGATGAAGATTATTTGTTTTAATGAAAGTTATTTTTTCATTCGGTTTGAACTTTGAACTTTACCTTTAAGTTTTACTTTTAAGTATTACTTTATAATTGTGCTAAATTTCCAAATTGCTTATTTGAATTATGGATTTAGAAATGCATAATAGTTTCTAATATAGTATAGCTAACCAGCATGAATGCATGTGAAAATAATAGATCAATACTATTATTTTATAATCATTCAGCGATACAGAACCTCTATGCACTGAAGGGGCCACTGCAGCCGCCCCCTCCTATCTTAGTTACTATAAGTAAAAGGCATCAAATTCTAACATTTTCCAATATTCTGGATTTTTTCCAAAAAAATTTAACCACTTTTTCAATTCACGCCGATACGTAGTGTTTTGGGGATCCATTACGCTTGCCACAACTACTATTTTGATCTTGATACCATGCCCTTTATGCTGAAATATAATTTCAATCTCAGAAACATATATTCCATCTGTAGGGTTATTTTATTTGTACTGTTAACGAGTTCATAATGTATCCCTACTTAACACATTACACAAAAAGACAAGGAATAAGAAGTTAGAGACTTCTTTTCCTGCCATTGGATAATTACATCAGTGTGAATTTTTACTATGGTTAATCCCCGGTAGGCCACTTAGGAAACAATTAAGATATTGCAGAAATATGTAACTCTAAACATTAGGGCCCCCGGTAATTATGGAGAAAGGGTGGTTTCACCTTAAGTTCTGTCTTTTTGATGATTGATTGAATTTATCCATTTTCAGGGGAGCACCGCGCCTCCAGAATACCTAAGTGAAAGCGAATTAATTTCCCTAATGGAGAAGAATGGGATCGGCACAGATGCATCTATTTCTGTGCATATTAACAACATAAGTGAGCGTAACTACGTGCAGGTTTGGGATTTTCTCCAGATACTTCATGTTCTCATGCAGTTGCACTGTAAGGGTTTGTTTCACCGAATCATCATGACGAGAGTTACATTGTCTGAAAGCACTAAGGCATCATAGATGTATGCTAGACATGTTCCTTGAAACTTTTAAGACCTGATTATTTAGCTTACTTAACTTGAAGGTCCAAGCTGGGAGGAGGTTGGTCCCTACAGCCTTAGGAATCACCCTCATAAGAGGATATCAACGTATTGATCCAGACCTATGTTTGCCAGATATCCGCAGCTTCATTGAACAACAGATCACACTGATTGCTAAAGGGCAAGCTGATCATGTTCATGTTGTACAACATGCACTGCAACAGTTTACTCAAAAATACTCTTATTTTGTTAAGCAGGTAATACTCTCTTTTGATAATGCCAGTTTAGTTCTGATCGTTAAAGCGAAATGATAATTTGAAATGCTACTATTATATAATGAGAGTTCTGTCATTTTTGTTATTTCTTGTTATAATGTATGTATATTGTCTATTTCTTGTTATTATGAACCATTTCTTTCATGTTAAATTGATGTTAATAAGGAAGGATTCTGATCAAGCCTGGCTCAGAGTTTATCAATCTCGTTAGCTCCCAACAATAACTACGATTAAAAACTAATGAACTTACGAGATTTTCATGATAGTGATCGTTCAATCCTCACCTCATGCACATGAAAAACAGCCCTCAGACAATCCTGAATGGTCCTTTTAAATAGAGTCAATAGCATAATTTGTATGAACTGTTCTGAGCGTGGGCAGCTTTGAACAAATAGGTGCAGTTGTGCTTTTAGGGCAACCAATCAAAGTTCAAATCAATCCCAGTAGTCAAATAAAATAACAATAAACTTCTAGCCTGGTTTGATATTTGACGTGAAATTTGTTATTCTAATACCTTCATTGGATTTGTTTTGAACACTGACATTATTTCCAAGCTGGCCACATAATCTTCCTCTGTACCAATGTCCATAATATCTTATTTCTAACTGGCACACATTGTTGACTTCTAATACTATCTTCCACAGACTCTCTGAAAGTCTGATGCAGCTAAAGGAAATGATTACCCAGTTGACTGTGAACCCAAAAGCCTCAATCTTCAATCAACAGAAAATCACCCGTAAATCAAGGAGAAAAGCAAGAATTCACTTTTCAATTATCTCAAAAATCAATGGTCGAAATTTTAAAATCCAATGGGAGATGCTCAACCAAGGGAGAAGAAAATAAAAGTGCAAGCAATGGAGCCTTCTATCAAATATGTATAAAAAAAACAAGATGGGCTGGTAGACCTTTGCAATGGATATGTAGAATGCTTAAACTCCAAAAACATCCTTAAAACCTAAAAGAAAGCATCATCCATTGATTTAATCTCTAAACACACAACCACTGATGTCTTAAGAGTCCTAGTATGCTTAAGTAGAAAGAAAATAATTTCAAAATCATAAAACAGAGCAACCCCAACTTCCTACGCATGTTTTGGACTACATTCATTTTTGAGAATTGTGGGTGCACTTGCTGTCCTTGTGGAGAAAGCCACTTAATTTTTTCTCTCAATTCTCAATAATAATCCTAACTAAATAGCTTTCTTTGAAATCAAATACATTAAACAACTAAAGAAAATAAGATAGTTTTCTTTAAATAAAATTTCCTGACTCTACGAGCATTTATGAACTATAGTGCATATCATGTGAAGATTCCCAATGGAATTTCTCTATATTTCTCCATTCCAGTTTGACAGAATGCAAAATATTGTATTCTGATGTTTTAAATCTTGCCTGTGTGTGCAATATATTATCTCTTCATTTCCTCATCAACTATGATGCATAGATACTTCAAAATGGGCAACGTACCGTGTCGCATCATGCAATATATTATCTCTTCATATGCTCATCAATAATCACTTTTTATGTGTAAAATCTGCATCCTTGCTGTGCCCGCGTCCCTGCCGTATCAATGCCGTATTTGGGCATCATAGCTCATCCAATATGGTTTAACTTTTAGGATTCATGAATCTGATTTCCTATCTTCTCTGCAGATTGAAAACATGGATGCATTATTTGAAGCACAGTTCTCACCTCTGGCTGATTCAGGGCGTTTACTTAGTAAATGTGGGAAATGCATTCGATACATGAAATACATCTTCACTCAACCATCACGCTTGTATTGTGGCACTTGTGAAGATGTTTATTATCTTCCTCAGAAAGGCACAGTTAAGGTACTACAAATCACCTTTGAGGACATTTGTTATCTTTATAGCAAAGTTTAGTTGGTTTTGTTCCCTACAGTTAAGTCCTATGCTTGGTATGGTAAAATATTTGACAGTAGCAGTCAGTCGAGCCACACTTCTTGTTTTGCATTGGCAGGAGAGGGGGGGAGGCCCCAAAAACTTTTAGAAAACTGTGTTCTGGAAAATGTATTGGCTCCACCAGTGTCATTGGGTGTCACACTATATAGGTTGAGTCAAACAAGTCATTCAATTTATTTGCTCAACAACACATATTTTAAGTTTTTCAAAACCCTATTCATTTCTATTTTATGGCATTTGAAGCATTGACAACATGAGGGCTCTAATTGGAGGACTCCGTTAGTATTGAGTCAATGAATCAAAGCCATATCCTCCAAAAATCCATTTAGGGCCCTTCAAAGAATGTAGAAAAGAGAGGCTTTTAGATTTAATGCCCGAGCTTGATTTTTAAACCCCTGCAATCATCATCTTTCGCTGATGATCACCATCTATGTTGTTTGAGCCTATCACTATCTCAGAACGCGCTTTTGAGCTTGTCAATGCTGATGGCCCACTGGATCAAGGCTATCGTGATTCTTCTATTAGATCATGTGCCTTGATAAGGATGACGAGATCATGAGGTCCCACAAACTAGTATTAGTGATGCATGTGTGTGTATCAGTTCTTAGATTGAATTTATATCGAGGTTCAAAAACCCAAAATTTAATAACATTAGGAGATGTTAACTTTTAATGTTTATTTGTATTGGTAACTAGAAACAATGGGAGTATTGGACCATTCATTGTCATATAGGCTCGTATCGCTGTGTTATTTTAAAATAACAGTACTGATGGAGTTTTTCACCTATATTCAGGTTCAATTATATTCATCATCATCATCATTGTAGCCTTGTCCTAACTAAATGCATTTTGTTTCTCCATTCCAATCTATCTTCTGTCAAATCCTTGGATAGGCTGCACTTCTTCATATCTTACCTCGCTGCTTCTATCCATGTCCTCTTGGGCCAGCCCTTTTTCCTTGGTGGGCCATCAACTTACATAGAAAGACTTTTCCTTACCAGCACCATTGCAGGCATATGTTGGGCATGTCCAGATCATCTAAAATGAGTCTATTAATTTATCACCTATTGATATTACCCCTAAATGCTTACTAATGCACTCATTTCTAATTCTATCTTCCGTGGTGTACCAGACATCCATCTCAACATTCTCGCCTCTACTACCCTCATTTTGTGCATATGTTGATTCTTGATTTCCCAACATTTTGCTCCATAAATCACAGTTGGCATAATCATTGTCCTATAAAAATTTTCCTTCATAATCTAGCTGGTTCGCACGAATCAAAAAGCGCTCCAGAAGCAAGTCTCCACTCCAATCATTCCCCTCTTATCCTATATTCTACATCTTCCTCAATCTCTTTCCTCCTTACTAATTATGGAGCCAAGGTATCAAATGCTTCTTTTTCTTTTTTGCTATCTCTTGAGCTACAATTCTCACAGGCGTTTCATCTCTATGCACATCCCTACTGAAGTTGTAGGGTGTGTGTATTGTATTTGTATGACTTATTTTAAAGCCCTTCGATTCTAAAGCCTCTTGCAATCTTTCTAATCATCCACCAACACAATATTGTCTACAAGCAACATACACCGAGGTACCTCATTTTGACTAAGCAATTGACTCATCCATAATCAAAGCAAAGAGATAAGCTTTAAGCCCTTATCTAAAAAAGTGTTAATAGTCAAAGATCATTCGTTAGTTGGTTTTTTTTTTTTTTTTCCTTTATCATTTGTTAGTTTTTTTTTTTTTCATTTCTTTTTTTCTTTTTTTCGCTAGATAGACCATTTTTTAGTATGTTAGTATGATGACGTCGTCAATTATGTGCTATGTAATATGCAGTATATTCTCACTATGTTACTAATTATTTATTTAATATTTAATATTATT
This sequence comes from Umbellularia californica, assembly GCA_028538565.1. NCBI lineage: Eukaryota > Viridiplantae > Streptophyta > Magnoliopsida > Laurales > Lauraceae > Umbellularia > Umbellularia californica. The sequence continues at coordinate 26,208,354 of JAPQWN010000002.1, forward strand.
TACTTAGTTGCTAGTCTTTTCTTCTTACTAGTCAATGTGTGTTATGTTGCTACTTATTAATATATATATATATATAATACTATTTACTTAGTCACTAGTGCTTTCTTCTTACTAGTCAATATGTACACTTAGATCTTAGCAACTGATCTACGAAACACGGTCTTTGTGGGCAAAATATTTAAAAAATCCTATTTTCGATAATAATAATAAAACTTGCAAAAGTCTCCAGTAGTATATCTATGAATAAATCCATGCTCTAAACATGCATTATGAATGATTTAGAGATCAATTTCTACCTAAAAAAAAAAAAACCTTGAGAATTTGCTAAAATTTTGATTTTTCTTACCTTATACGAACACCATCAAAGCTATGGTGGTTGTATTGACTTCAATTCTGACTTTTTTTTAAAAAAAATTAGAAAGGCACACAACTCTCTTCACAATCTTTCCTTACAAAAGAATGTAGAAAAGAGAGGCTTTTTTATTTAAAAGACTGTCATTTAATACATACTACAGTGTATCTGTTGATGCTCCTGATTTGTCATCCATATCGATTGATATGCTTGAATTCGCATGTGAATGCAAATAAAAAAAAAAAGGTCTTGACTGATATGGTCAATGCATAGTATCCGCTGATATTTTGATCCATGTTGTGGACATGGGAGGATGCGTGATTTTTTTATTTGAAAGAAGAAAAATATTATAGAAGCGAATGGGAGAGGATCATGGTGGGCCTGATCACAACTTTGCCTTGGCTCTTATTCCATGTAAACATTTAAAGAGACTACATTGTGAGAAACTTGTCATAACATTAAAAGGGAAAAAAATCCCAATTTATAAAAGGGAGAGCATTTGAAGAAACTTCAAATATTTAAATTTAGCTTTCGTAATATCTCTGTACCATCTCTAACATGCACTATGTAGGATGTGTGAATTATGCCCATTAAGATAGGCAAAGTATTTTAAAGCAGTGCAGGTGGGGTTTCAACCAGTTAATCACATCCTCAGTTCAAAGTTTTCTGGGACATAGCGGCATGTTGTTTCTTAGCCTTTCGTATTTCCATATAATCAATAGTGAAAGAGAAGGTTGTCGAGTCCCAAAACTCAGATATGTAATTCTGACCAAGTTCTGGAGCTTGAATGTAAATAAAATTCAATCATAATATATCGATGAAGCAAGTTATAAACTTATTTATGGCAGTCCATGTAGAAGATAGTATGGCTTTTGGCCCACTTAGGCCCGCCCACTGTATATAAAATCCCACGTGTGGGATCATTGATTAGTAGATTAGATTTTGTTGCTAATTTCCCTGTACTACTTCCTTATATAGATTAGGAGATTCTTTCATTTCTTGATTTATTCTAAGATTGTAATCTTAACATACTTAGTGCCTTGATTAAGGTAACTTTTGATTATAAAATGGAACAGTCGATGATCAATTGATCATTGAGTTTTCTCCCCATACTGTTGTCTTCTTCCTCATCTCATCTCATCACAGACTCTTACAGAATCTTACATGGTATCAGAGCACTGTGGGATATCTCCATCTCTCAGTTGCAATCCTTTCTCACGGATCTAGAAAGAGCATCTTTCTCTTTGTCGTCATTCTTCACTGTGTCGACATTCTGCAGTGTGGAGATCAAGGTGGGCCACCATCAAATCATCAAGATAGCACCTTCAACCACTACCACAGTGGTCAACCCTCTTCTCTGAGTTTTATGGGCATTTTTTCAGGATTTTTAGCACATCAGAGGTAGGCCATCTACTGCCACTTGTGCTTTCACAGTTTTACAGGATAGTTTTCATCAGAGCCGTTCAATTTTGCGGATTTTCATCCGTTTGCCTTGCAACCTGATCTGGAAGTTAGTAAAAAGTCTCCTCCATAAGAATGTATTCTCTGATCAGAGATCTGATCCCTTTGTGGGCCCCACGTGACCACTCCAGGACCAAAATAGTGGTCGTCTGGCACTGTTTTTTTGCTCAATTGGGTTATTTTATGCACTGTTAGGTTCTTTTCTTGTTTGGAGTTCATTCTTTTACTCCAGTTAGCCATCTGCACCAGCCGTTCAGCCTCTCTTGCTGATTATTGCTGTTTAGTCCACTTCATCCCTCTCTGTCAAAGGGTTTTGGTTTGGACATCCCTCTCTGTGAGACATTCTACTGCCTTTTGAGAACATGGAAAAGTACGATGTTATTCCCGTTAAGTTTAATGGGCAAAATTATATGTCTTGATCCTTCCACTTACGGAACTTTGTCGAAGGACAGGGCCTTTTCGGTTATCTTGATGGATCGATAACCAAGCCTAAGATTACAAGTGCTGCCGACTCAAAAGGCCTAGCCACTTGGTCCAAAGAGAATGCAAAGGTCATCACTTGGATCCTTAACTCTATTGATCCTTCTATGGCTGTGGCTCTTCAAGCCTACACCACAGCAGTTGATATGTGGGCTCATCTGAAGAAAGTCTACCATCAAACCAATAAAGCCCGAAAATTTCATCTAGATAGTGAAATTGCCAGATATAGTCAGGGGGATAAAACTGTGCAGGAATACTTTAATGGTTTCCTTACCTTATGGACTGAGAATGATTCTATGTTGATCCAAACTGTCTCTTCTGGATTTCTGTCTGAGGCTCTCTAGTTACAAGAAGAAACTCATATTAGCTAGTTTCTTATGAATCTACGACCAGAATTTGAATATGTTCGGTCTACGCTAATGAATAGGGAGAATATTGCTAATCTTGATACTTGCTTCCAAGAAGTCCTTCACGAAGAACTTTGTCTCACTTCACAGCGCACTATTTTGGAAGCACCCAAAGCCTTCCTTGCGCCTCTTCTTGATTCCTCAGCTCTTCTGGCAACTCCAAAGCAGCCTCAAGGTTATGAATGCAAAGGCTTCGGGCATATTGCCAAAAATTGTCGCAAGAAATTGGTTTGCAGATATTGCAAAAGGACCGGTCATGTGATTGATGACTGTCGAAGCCTGTAGCGACGGAAAGAAACACAGCCTAAGAAGCCTCCCTCCAATATGCCAAAACAGAATGTTCCATCCGCATTTCAAGCTCAAGCCCCCGTATCAGATAAAGGCAGCACTTCCTCCGGGGCTATCTCCATGACTCCTGCTCAAATTCAAGAACTGATCCAGAGCATAGTCACCTCTACATATGCGTCTATGGGCTTCTCTGGTGGTCGGTATCAACCTCATTCTCATATAGCATCTCCTGCCTTTCATTCTTATGCATCTCTTTCTTCTTCTATCACCTCTTCCATATGGTTTTTAGATTCAGGAGCCTCCAATCATATGACATCTGTAGAACATAGCTTTACAGATTCCCACCCTTACCTTGGAAAAGAAAAAATTACCACTGCCAATGGTGATCAACTACCCATTTCTGGAGTGGGTACCATTACTTTATCTAGTGTCACTGGCCAGTCCATCACCCTTTCTAATGTCTACTTTGTTTCAAAATTATCAGCCAATTTACTTTCTGTAGGACAACTTATTGATGATGGCTATCTAGTTCACTTTTCTTCTTCTGGTTGTGTCATACAGGGGCGACAAACTGGGAAGGTGATCGCGACGGTAAGTAAACATGGGCGTCTGTTTTTGCTGGACATTGGACATTATTCCTTCTTTGCTTCTTCTTCTAATAATTTCAAAAACTTGTGGACGGTTTGGCATAAACGTCTTAGTCATGTGAACAATGCCTATTTAATTTCTTTGTTTAAACTTGGTTGTTTGGACTCTACAATTGATAATAAAATGATGTCTTCTTTATCACAATCAAAATGTGAAGCTTCTTGTTTAAGAGTCATATTTTGCCATTTTCTGTTCATAATTCTCGTGCATTAGAATCATTTGACATCATTCACACTAATGTTTGGGGCATTGCTCCTACATTGAGTAGGGTAGGATTCAAGTACTATGTGACATTCATTGATGATCATTCCTGATATACTTGGATTTATTTCATGCGTTTAAAATCTGAAGTGTTCTCTATTTTTAAAAGATTCTATAATATGGTCCACACTCAATTTAAGAAAGATATCAAGATCCTTAGATCCGATTCTGGCGGCGAATACATGTCTCATGAATTCTCTGATTTCCTCTTTGATAAAGGAATTCTTCATCAAAAATCTTGTCCGCAACTCCGCAGCAGAATGGAGTTGCGGAAAGAAAGAACAGACATTCTTGAAACTGTTCACACCCTTTTATTGGCATCCTTAGTTCCTCCTGAATTTTGGTGTGATGCTGCCCAGACTGCGGTTTATCTGCTCAATCGTCTTCCTAGTACCGTTCTAGGCAAGACTACTCCTTACGAAGTTCTCTTTGAACATCCTCCTTCATACTTTCACTTACGTGTGTTTGGTTGTCTGTGTTTTGTTCATCTTCCACCAACTGAACGCACTAAGCTATCTCCACAGGCTGCCAAATGCATCTTTCTTGGCTACAGTTCTGAACACGAAGGGTTCTTGTGTTATGACCGATTTGAAAAATGCATGCGAATCTCTCGAAACGTGATCTTCCTGGAACAAATTCCTTTCTTCTCCTTGCATTTAGATCATCATCCTATTGCAGTGTCCTATTTGCCACAATTCCCGGAATCTGCTCCTATCTCACCTGCTGTCAAGGTCTATGACCGGCGTAACAAGGTTCATCCTATGGTGGCTCCCTCTCCTGATCATCTCTCAGTGCAGCCTACTGCTCCTACAGGTAATCATGCTTCTTCTGATAATACCCTCTCTGCGATGATCTAATCGTCTTTCCATTGCCCCTAACCACTATGGCTTTCCTGCTCTCTTTTCATCTTTAGATAGTGCTCCTATCCCCACTTCATATTCACAGGCCTCGAAGATTGCTTACTGGCGGGATGCTATGAATGAGGAATTACTCGCTCTTGAAGCAAATCAGACATGGGACTTGGTACCAGCTCTTGAAGGAGCCTCTGTGATTGGCATTAAATGGATCTACTCCATCAAAGTTCACTCCAGTGGGAGTCTTGATCGCTACAAAGCCTGATTGGTTGCGCAGGGATATAAACAGGAGTATGGAATTGATTATGAGGAGACATTTGCACCAGTGGCTAAAATGACCACAGTCCGTACTCTCCTCTGTGTCGCTGCAGCCCGCAACTGGCCTCTGTGGCAAATGGATGTCAAAAATGCCTTTCTCCATGGGGATTTGCGAGAAACAGTTTACTTAAAGCCTCCTCCAGGATATGCTTGTCCTCCTAAGCATGTTTGTAAGTTGCGGAAATCTTTGTATGGACTTAAGCAAGCTCCCAGGGCTTGGTTCGATAAGTTTCGAGCGGCGATTCTTCAAGCAGGATTTCGTCAGATTCATTCAGATAGCTCACTCTTTCTTAGATGGACATCGAAGGGCTACACTTTCCTGTTAGTATATATTGATAATATGATTATCGGTGGCAATGATAGTGCTTGCATTACGGAACTCAAACATCATCTCACTCGCCACTTCAGAATGAAGGATCTTGGTCCTCTCACCTACTTTCTGGGGCTGGAGTTCTTGTATAACAAATCTGGCATTCGGGTTCATCAGCGGAAATATGCTACAGATTTAATCACTTTGGCAAGACTCAATGATGCTCACACTTTTGATACACCTATGGAGTTGAACAACAAGATCAGTGCGGATGATGGCCCTCCCTTGGATGATCCCTCTGTTTTCCGGAGGATAGTTGGTAGTTTGCTCTACTTAATTATGACTAGGCTGGATATTTCTCATACCGTTCATACGGTTAGCCAGTTTGTGAGCAATCCTCACAAATCTCACATTGTTGCTGCCTTGCGCATACTCCGCTATGTCAAAGGCACCCTTAATCATGGTCTCTTCTACTCTTCGGGCGCTTCTCTGCACTTATCTGCTTATGTGGATGTTGACTGGGCTGGTTGCCCCGATTCTCGGCGCTCTACCACTGGTTGGTGTATGTTTCTTAGGGAATCTTTGATTTCATGGAAGTGCGAGAAGCAAACCACAGTTTCAAAATCGTCTGCTGAGGCAGAATATCGGGCCATGTCATCTGCGAGTGCTGAAATCATCTGGTTACGCCGTCTTCTCTGTGAGTTCGGTGTCACTGTTGGTAGCTCTACACCTCTTCATGGGGATAACACCAGTGCTACCCGAATTGCAAACAATCTGGTCTTTCATGAAAGGACAAAGCATATTGAGATTGATTGCCACTTCATCCGTCAACATGTTACTGAGAAGATAACTTTGCCACATGTCTCTTCTCATGACCAGTTGGCAGATATCTTCACAAAAGCTCTTTCCAAACCGCGCCATCATGATCTCACTAACAAATTGATGTTTTCTGCATTACCACATCAATTTGAGGGGGAGTGTAGAAGATAGTATGGCTTTTGGCCCACTTAGGCCCAGCCCACTGTATATAAAATCCCACGTGTGGGATCATTGATTAGTAGATTAGATTTTGTTGCTAATTCCTTGTTGCTAATTTCCCTGTACTACTTCCTTATATAGATTAGGAGATTCTTTCATTCCTTGATTTATTCTAAGATTGTAATCTTAACATACTTAGTGCCTTGATTAAGGTAACTTTTGATTATAAAATGGAACAGTCGATGATCAATTGGTCATTGAGTTTTCTTCCCATACTGTTGTCTTCTTCCTCATCTCATCTCATCACAGACTCTCACAGAATCTTACAGTCCAAACCTAACTAGATATCAGCATATAACAAAATTCATGAGCTAATCAACTAATGTTCTTTTCAAGTATGTAAAAATTTAAAAGATTAAATTGTCACAGCTTATCACGACCTCTAGCACAAATGTCGAATCCGACCACTCGGCCCCCATAAACCTCGTCATCATTAATTGGCTCCTCACCCCAGCTCTTTGATGTAAATAGTAGACTATTCATGGACTTTTATGTGATTTCAGAATTAGTATAATAATAATCTAGGAGTGGTCGCCCAACCCAATAGGGTAGATCATCCTTCTACAATTTCTTATGATTCCCTTTCTTTCTCTTTTGTTTCTCCTTTTTCCCTTTTTTTATTTCCCACAACATATTTGTCAAAAACCATAGATCCAATCAAATCTAGGGTTTCAACTTGGTATCAGAGCATCAAATCTAACAGTAGACAAACAGCCAAACAAGTCTGTTGGCTAATAATTAAGAAACAAGCAAGGTTTGAAGGAGTTTTGCCCTAGCCGAACCTTTATTTCGGCTGGGCTTACCATCGTTGAAGATCGTGTCGATAGTGGTTTGCGATTTCCTTGAATGTCTAGTTCGTGTCTGATTTGGGCTGTAGAAACCCTAGGTGAGTGTTCTCTGATGTTGAATTGATGTTTGAAGCTTTGGATTGGAATTTTTTGTGTCAATTGATGTCTATAGTATGTTGGCTTGGTATTCCAGAGTTCTGGATATATGTTTTCTGTGCCAACTGTTGTTTGAAGTGTTGGCTTCCAGCTTTGGATTATTCATTTGTGTTTCTGAAGTTCTAGTGTGTTCTTTTGTTTGAGTTCCCAGACAGTGGATTGGTGTGTTGGTGTTTCTGGCATAGTTGTCAAGTTTGTTTCGGAACCCGATTCGGTTTGGCTCCAAAGTGAAACATTTCGGCCTTTTCGGACATTTTGCTTTCCAATTCAGAAATTCGTTTCCGAATACATATATATATAAACCATTTAATTTTGCATAGAATAGTACTAATTTAACTTTAATAATTTACTTTATAAAATGGCTCACCTCGATTGATAAGATGTAAAATAGTTTCAAAAAATCTCTAATTAAATCAAATACTATCATTTAGATTATCTGAAGTGGGCCAAGAACTTTAGCAACATGTCTAACTGATCATCAAATTTTTCAGTGGGCCCAATTATTAAAAATCAAAACCATTTAATTTTGCATAGAATAGTACTCATTTCATTTAAATAATTTACTCAAATCAAATGTCCCGCTTCAGATTCATAATTTCTAATAAAATCAAATGTCCATACATATCGTATTAGGGTGGGTCTAGAGCTTTAGTAACAGTGCTCACTTCACCTATTGAATTCTGGTAGCAAAAGAATTCACCTACATGAAAACAAGTGACCCTCACGAATCATGAATAATATTGGTAGAACCAACAATTGAAATAAGAGGGCACATCCGTATCTCGTCACGCGTCCTTTCTTATATAAAGGAGCGAAAACTACAAAAAAAAAAAAAAAATAGAAACGGAAGAAGATGAGAAAGGAGGAGAGAATCAAGCATACCTGGATCTCCGGCAAGAGATTTGACGATGGGATCTTGCTTTGGCAGCGGCGAGGAGTTCAACGAGGGAGGGATCTCAACTTTCTGCCACGAAAAGTTCCCGGTGAGTGCAGAGGTTTGATCTCGTGCTTCAGCAAGGGAAGAACTTCACTGCTTGATGGAAACGGGTATGTAAAATGTGTCCTTGCCTTAAATCATTTCTTACCTCTTTTCACGATTGAACCTCAATTTGCCCAAATTGAGAGATTCGATTCTGGTTCATCCAAATTGGGAGATTTTGGATCGAAATGTATGATTTCGTCCGAAATCAACCGAATCTGGACGCGAACACCTTCAGGTAGCATGTTCGGTTTGGATTCCTTACCGTACCGAAACAAATCGGGAATTTCGTCTGAACCGAACCAAATTTGACAACTATGGTTTTTGGCCTTCAATAGTTTTTTTTCATGGTGTATTTTTTGTGGTTGACAGTGTGTCAGTCAGATTCTTTTGGGTTCGTCAAATTGCTATATAATTGGAACTTCAATCTAAATGGATTCAAAGGGTGAAAGTTCCACGGGCTCCAATCAAATAATCCTTCCTAATGTTGTTATTCCTAATAGATAACACCTAGTCTTTTCAATGGTACTAACTGTAAGGATTGAGCCTATTCAGCTATAATGGCCATTGGAGGTTCAAAAAGACTTGGTTATATTATTGGAAATATCAAGGAACCAGAAAAGGATGTACCTAAATATTCAGATTGGGAACTTGATAATGAACTGGATTCTTAATTCAATGGAAGGTTAGATATTCTGAGACTGCAAAGGAACTTTGGGAGTCAATTGAGGCAGCCTATGCACAAAGGAGGAACAATGCCAGGATCCTAGAATTATAGATGGAGATTGCAATTTTTCAATAGTGAACTCTTATCAATTGGAGACTACTATTTTAGATTCAGGGCATTATGGATAGAGTTGGAGTCTTACATGAGTCTCAAACCTTATGGAAAAATTGTTGGAAGGCCAACATATATTTTTTGAACTCTTCGGGGGTGTCAACCTAGAGTATGAATCCATTCACACTCAAGTAACAAGTTGGAAGCCCCCGCCTCCCATTGGTACAATATTTTTCCTACTGTAGGGAGAAGAAAGTCGTCAGATGGTTATGACTCCCAAACTTGATAACATACCTGAGAGGTCCATTATTGCAAACAATAATGTGGGCAGCACAATGGCAAATACTGGATATGGTGGAGGCCGAGGACGTGGCCGTGGAAATAATCGTGAAGGTGGACATACTGATGGTTGTGGTCGAGGACCGCCACCTAATGTTGGGCGGGGTTATGGTGGACAAGCTAATCCTAATCGTGATAATCATGACAAACGTTTTTGTACTCACTGTGGGAGATGCACACGTGCTTGGGAAAATTGTTGGGACTTGAATGGTGGACTTGGACATGTATTTGCAACAACGGTGAAGGGTGGAACACCCTGGTTTTTCAAATGAACAAGTGGTAAGTTTCAAAGTTGACTCACAAAATTGGAAAGATGAGTTCACAAATTTTCGTCAAAGATTGATTACATTAGAGGGTGCCACTCAGGATTCTTCAGTGCGTATGGCTTCTTCCCATAATCCTACTGCATTTGCCTCTTCTACGTTTTCTACTCGAGTGATTGATTCAAGGGCCATAGACCATGTAACAGGTATATGTTTTGAGCTTCAATTCTACGCTTCTACTATTGATGGCCAGATGAGAATTGCCGATGGTTCCTACAAGGCTACAACCACATAGTTGGGAAAGGGATTGTCCGAGTCTTACCCCACCTTTCGCTATCATTTGTTCTCCATGTTCCAAGTTTTTATTCAACCTTTTGTCCGTTAGTGCACTGACCAAGAATCTTAATTTTTGTCTTCTTTTTATCCTTCTTACTGTGTGTTTCAGGATCTGAGGATAGGGCAAAAGATTGGTGGTCGCAAGGAGAGTACTGGTCTTTACACCTTGGACTTCAAGAACATATACTCATATAGCCCAAAGCATTACAAATTGTAGTTGTTGATGATAAGAAAGTGTCTTTGTGGCATTGTTGGCTTGGTCATGTGCCGTTGCAGCATCTTAGGAATGTTTCGTTTCTAGATTTGGCAAATAAACCTAGTAGTAGTTTGAGATGTGATGCTTGTCAATTTGCTAAGAATAAGTGATCAATGTACCCAGTTAATATTAATAAAAGAAATATTGTTTCCATTTGATTTGATTCATTTTGATGGACAGTATCCTCCTATTACATCTATTTACGGCCGTCGATATTTTGTTACCTTCATTAATGATGCCACGAGGGTAACTTGGGTGTATCTTCTGAAATGTAAAGATGAGGTCTTACATGCTTTTCAAACATATTATAAAATGACTAAAATTATTTTTGATTAGAAGACTAAGGCGTTTCGCTCTGACAATGGGGGAGAGTGTACTTCCAATCAAGGATGAAAATAGCGGTAGCGGCGGGCGTAGCGGCCTGCCGCCAAAACACTACGTAGCGGTGCGATTTGGAAAAATCGTGAAAAAAATATGAAAAAATTCTAGAAAATATAGAATATTGGAAAATGAGAAAATGTATTTTTTTTGCAAAAGTAACTAAGGTAAGGGGGCGTAGCGGTCCCCTCACTATATGAGGTCTTGTATCGCTGTATAAATAGAAAATAATAGAATGATCATTTTTTTCACATGTGTTCATGTTGCTTAGTTATGCTAACTTAGAAACTAATGAAAGGCTTATAAAAGAACCAACTATGTCATGAAGTCAAGACTTAAGAGTACCTAGAGAAAAAAATGCATCTACCAAAGGGGGTGTTTAATCGGATGTACTTAGAGAAGAATCATTGAGAAGAACTCTTTGTATCGACTGTAATTCGGCGAGATCATGTGCTTTTTGGTGTTCTTTTAAACATAAAAGGGTAGAAGAGTTGTGTAGAAATGTTATTTGGAGAGAAGAAGAAAAGAAATAAGTCTTATTATGCATTTTAAAAAAATTTGGAAAGCAGGAATTTTTCTCACCCCGTAGCGGCCCTGTAGCGGCCCCATAGCAGACGCTATGGGTGCGACGGCCGATAAATTGGCCGTAGCGTAGCGGTGGCGGCCGCTATTTTCATCCATGCTTCCAATGATTTTCAACTTCATCTTACTAAAAATGGGATTGAATCACATAACTAATGTGCATATACGCCATGCATATACGCCTGAGCAGAACGGTGTCATTGAATGTAAGAATACACCTATTGGAGGTCACAAGGGCTCTTCTTTTTTAGATGAATGTTCTAAATCTTTTTGGTCAGATGGAGTTTTAACACTAGCGTATTTAATAAACAAAATGCCTTCAAACACATTGGGTGGAAAGAGTCATGCAGAAGTCTTAGTCCTAATACATTGTTGTTCCAAGTACCGCAAAAAATATCTAGATGCACTTGCTTTGTTAATATTCCAAAGCATCAATGAGATAAGTTGGATCCAAAGGCTGTTAAGGACTCAAGAGCATTTTTATGGGATATCCTACTTCTCAGAAAGGCTATAAGATGATGCATAGATACGGCATGGATACGGTAAGGACACAGATTTTACACATAAAAAATTAAGTATCAGATATGATACAACACGATACATTGCCCATTTTGAAGTATCCGTGCATCATAGGCTTTAAGTGTTATGCTCCTGGGCCAATTGGTCGCCTCTTTGTTACGATGGATGTTAGTTTCCATGAAGAAATCCCGTTTTATTCATTAAGGAATTACTACCAGATTAGAATGAAGAGGAGAATGTACCTCTTGTTGACTTTATTTCTCCACCAACTTAACCGCTATATTAGGAATGAACGTCAGGAGGAGGTAATAAATCTAAAGCTCCAGAGTGAAGCAACAAAGAAACTCTAGAGCAGTGTTATGAAACTCGATTTGTTTTGGTTGAAAATTCCTAATAATTTTGGTTCGTTTGCTCTACAAAAACGAACAGGACCCTTGTACTTATTCTTCCCAGAATTTGTTCCAATTCGTCCGATTCGGTCCAAATTTCATGATTTCGGCGAATTCATCCCATTATTCATCCCAACATGTAGGTAACCTTTAAAAATATGAAAACTAAGGGGGGCTAAACATTTTTTAACTTAAAAGTGAAAGTAAAAGTGCCGTTTTGGCCTTTTGGCTTAGAGAAATTTGCAGGCTCCATTGTGAAGCCCATCTATTAAATCTCTAAATAACTATATGGGCCCTAATCAAATTTTATTCCAATAAAAAACATTTTAATATCAAAAAGCTACCCAAATTTTACTCTAATATGAAATAGCCCTTCAAATATAAATTGACATATTGCATTGATTTAGTTAAATAAATTAAATGTATCATATATTAATTTTACATTTTAATATAAAACTGTTTTTTTTTCCAAAATATTTCACTAAAATTTCCGAATCAGCCGAAACGTTTCATTTGGAGGCCAAACTGAAATGGCGTCCAAATTGAAATTCACAACTATGCTCTAGAGACCAACGTGAGTTTACTCCAGGAAAAGAACTAGACCATTGCTCTCATCTATACCATAATCATCTTGAAGCTCTGAATTCAGATCCTCAATTTCCTATCCTTCTCAATCTCAGTCTCAGTCTGAAGTTGTTTCCCAGTCAGGTACTCTTTCTATTGAATTAGATCTTCCTGTTGCATTGCGAAAAGGAAAAAAAGAACTTTTATTACTCGCCATCCCATTCAAAATTATTGTTTCTTATAATCCTTTGTCACTTGTGTATCGGACATTTGTTTCAAAACTTGCTACTGCATATATACCTACACGTGTCAAAAGCCCTGACTCATCCTAATTGGGAGGCAATGGTGGAAGAAATGATTGTTTTGGAAAAGAATAATACATGGGAGTTGACTACTCCTCCAGAAGAAAAGCGCTCCGTTGGTTGTGAGTGGGTGGGTGTTCACCTTAAAGTACAATTCAAATGGCACAAGTAACAGGTATAAAGGAAAACTTGTTGCAAAAGGCTTTACTCCATCAGATGGGGTTGATTTCTTTGAAACTTTCTCACCAATTGCTAAACTGACTTCCATCCGAGTAATATTATCCCTAGCAGCAACTTTCTGTTGTCCATTATACCAAATGGATGCATTCCTCCATGGGGATTTGAAGGAAGAAGTTTATATGGGTCCTCCACCTAGTTTTATTGTCAGGGGACAGGAAGACAAAGTTTGTTTCCTTAAGAAGTCATTATATGAACTAAAACGGTCACCCGGAAGCATGGTTTGAAAGGTTCAGCAAAGTTGTGCTCGAGTATGGGTTCCATAGGTGTTATGCAGATCACATTGTCTTGGTGAGAAAGGCGAATAAGAAGTTGGTCATAGTTGTGGTGTATGTTGATGACATAGTTGTCACAAGAAATGATGTTGATGAAATTTCCTAGGGATGGAGTTTGAGATCAAGGACCTAGGATTATTAAAATATTTCCTAGGGATTGAAGTAGCTAGGTCCAAGACTGGAATTGTCATATCACAAAGGAAGTATGTTCTTGAGTTCAAGAGCAGACAGGGAAGCTAGGTGCGAAGCCAGCAGGCTATCACGACCCAAAACCTGGAGCTCTTCAGATTTCAGACTGCAACTAATATTGTATCACATTTCCATTCATGAGTTAAATTGTCAACCAAAATAAGGAATCAGGCAATCCTATTAAATAACTTGAATATATCATATTCATTAACCCAATGTGGGTCTCACTGAGGCAGGGTCTTGAAATAACTTGAACATGTATTAAAGTAAAAAAAATCCACCTTTTAATCATCAAAACAAATCAACTATCTTTGAATACAATGAAAGCATTACAATTTTTAAGTGTTCTAAATGGAAATAATCTAAATCAATAAAAGGAAATTATTTATCGTCAATCTTCTAGGTGATTTCGTACTCTCAAGTGCACATGCCAAAGCCTATCTCTTGATTGGCATGAAATTCCTCATTCTTTAAATCCTGGTTACCTGGAAGGGGCAATCCAGGAGTCTGTGGCTACTGAGTTATGACCATTGAAATCCATTTGTATGATAAACAACTTAGTAAATGATTGCACAGAATAAACTTAATAAACCACACAGAATAAACTTAATAAACCAATTATTGCATCAAACCAAAAATATAAAAATAGTTATAGGGATCCACGGTCATCATCACATTCACTGACTACCATCGAACCACCAGGTAGCACCGGCCAAATCACGGGATCAAGTGCCACAAGTACGAGATCAAACACGAGTACCTCAAGCGCGATCTATATACACCCCACAGTGACCCACTGGTCAATAACAACAAGGCAGTGCCATAGGATCAAGTCCTCCCACGGCTAACCCATAGTCAAGGATCAAAATAGCAATTACAGCGGGCGTGGCGGCCACAGCCAGTGGCCAAAACGCTACATAGCGACTTAGCATTGTGAATTTTTTAAGTGGTGAAAAATTTTGAATTTTTGTAGCAGTCAATCTTGTGTTTTTTTTAGTGATTTGGAACCATATAAGGGTAGAGACAACTTTAAGAATGGCTATTGAGGAGAAGAAATAGGAAAAACAATGTTCAAATTAAAATTGCTTGGCTATATTACGTTTTAGATCGTAGCGCCCCTATTTTCAAAATAGCGTATTGGAGTGAACCGCTAAGGCTAATAATGTGGCCACTACGCTATGTAGCGGCCGCTATTTTGAACCATGCCCAAAGTTAGACGATCTCATTACACATCTGGCATAAAGCCAGACAGTTATCCACAGCTGACACGAAGTCAGACAATAGTGAAAGGAAATCTAGTCTCTTTGAAAAGCAAGAAATAGGTTGTTACGGCCAAGTCTAGTGCAAAAGCTGAGTATAGGGCTATGGCTCATGGATAATGTGAACTACTATGGCTCATAATATTGTTGGAAGAGATAGGTTTCAAGCAGGGTAGTCCGATGAATGTGTATTCTAATAGTACTTCAACAATCAAACTTGCCAATAATCCTATGTACCATGAAAAGACAAAGCATGTGGAAGTTGACTGTCATTTCATTTGGGAAAAATTTGAAAAGGTGAATATGTTGTTTATACACATTAACACTGAAGATCAGTTAGTAGGTTTTCTCACTAAGGCCATAAATAAAGCCAAGTTACATCATGTTTTGTCCAAGCTGGGCATAGTAAATATCTATGCACCAGCTCGAGGAGAGGGAGAGGGGGGGAGGGGTTTTACAAGTCAAAGGGACTCGTAAGTAATTTTGGAATTAGTCATGGACTTTAATGTAAATATCAGAATATTCAAGGAATTTTTTGAAATTTCAAAAATTAGTATGATAATAATATAGGCGTGGTCGCCCAACCCAATAGGGTAGATCATTCTTCTACTATTTATTCTAATTCCCTTTCTTTCTCTCTTGTTTCTCCTCTTTTCTTTTTCTTTTTTTTCGCAACATATTTATAGAAAACCCTAGATCCAATCGAATCTAGGGTTTCAACTTACTTCACATGTAGTCTTACATAATAATCACACGATATGAGAATTATAAAATTCCAGGCATTTGATACCATGCATTATTTATCGTAATTCATTCATTATCATCAACGCTTTGTACCAACTATGTTGGGTTTTGCTATACGAATTATGTTTCTCCATTTTGATCTATCTTGAGTCAAATCCTCAGATAAGTTGAATTTCTTCAAATCTATTTTTACTACCTCCATGTCCTCTTTGGCCTACCCCTTCCCCTTGGTGAGCCATCGACTTTCATAGCCAAACTTTTCCTTACCGGTGCCGTTGCTGGCCTCCATTGGACATATTTTCAAACCATCTCAAACAGGTTTCTCTAATTTTATCCCCTATTGTTGTACCCCTAAATTCTCTAGAAAGCGCTCATTTCTAATTTTATCCGTTCTAGTTTTACCACACATCCTTATTTTATCTTTCTATGTAATTCATTAGCAGGCATAATGTGGCATATGAACAAAATTAAAAAGAAAATACCGCAACAGATTTAGATTCAGATATTCATAAATAGATATTTAAATCAATTAAGTTTACTCACAGGAGACCCCGTCTTCAAAGGAAATTTAGACTCCAAGAGCCTACATAGAAGGAATTCCCAAAATAGCTAATGGTGGGTCTAAGGTAGACGTTGATATGTGATATTTTCTCATCAAGATACTTGGGCTACGAATGCATGATTGAGGGTGCTATCTTGTAGTGGGTCCTCACTTTGGTATATATGTTTCTTTTGCTTGTTATTCTCTTTTGCTAGTTTGAATTAGTCAAGCCACTTCCCACGTAGAAGTTGGTTGTATCTGTAGGAGTGTAGTGGAGTAAATCATTTAAGAAAGTGGGTTATTTGATGTAGTCTCTTGTATTTATTTGGGATTTACTTTCAATAAAAGAATCATTGATTATCATCCAACAAAAGGTCTCTTTTTGGTGCAATCTCCCATCTGAGATTATATCCCCTTATCTTCCCCATGAGCAGTGTTGATCATATCAACACCATAGCTCGGGTTAAACAAAAAATTCGTATTATTTGGTATCAGAGCTGCAAGATTCCGAGATGGCGAACAATACAAGAAGCGCACATATTGAAGAAAGAATAAGCAATTTACAGAACTCACATGCTGCACTAAGGGAAACCTCTGAACAACATAGTGCCTCGTTGGCAAAGGTCTTACAAAGGTTGGACCAACTGCGAGCAACTTAAAAGGAACCAAAGGGTTCGTCAGTAAACTCAAAGGGGCCTATAGGACATTCTTTTGGTACTAATGGTGGGATTCATACCCACACGATGAAGTTAGACTTCCCACACTTTAACGGAAGCAATCCCAGTGGATGGCTTTTTAAAGCCAAGCAATACTTTGCATACCACAATACACCACTAGAGCAGTGGCTCATGATCGCCTCTCTTAACATGGAAGGCGACACGCTCGACTGGTACCAATGGTATAACGATTACAAACCTGAGGCATCATGGAAGGAGTTTGTGGACGCTGTGGATGCTCGATTTGGTCTCACTCGCAGTGAAGATTTCGCAGGAAAGCTGTCAAAATTACGCCAAACTTCCACATTTTTGGAGTGCCAAAAAGTGCTCCAGAAGCTCTCAAATAGAGTTAAGGGCCTTTCAGAGGAGTACCTTATTAGTGTGGGTCCAGACCCCTTACACTTCCTGAAGCATTTACCTTAGCTCGCTAATTGCTGGCATTCGGGCAACCCATATGATGCGCATATCAGATTTCATCTTTGAGGTAATGGTTGCTAATGGGGATCGCTTGAAAGGGAACGGCATTTCAAAAGGTGTTCTTATTGTTAAGTTTGGCCCACGACCCATGAAGGGTCCAAGGCCCATCAGTCAATCCAGTCCAGCAAAGCTTCACCTTACGTGGATTGATTTGGTCAAATATTGAGATACTTGTACATATTTAATAATTGATTGCTTTCCTAACTTAGATTAGTGATTGTTGTAATTACATAGTTTCCTTTGTAAGGCCCTTGATTGAGGCATGTATACTGCTATATATTGGTGGTTGTTCTCCAAGAGAACACACGACAATACAATCAATATTTCCAAGAGTTCTCATTCGTCTCTGTATTTGCTATTGTGAGAATGACATGGTATCAGAGCCTCGTCCAAGAAAATCTTGTTTTGTGATCTTATATAGCATTAAGGCATTAAGGATAGAGAGAAATTAATCTCTCTTGTGAAGATCCACAGATCTAAGTCCTGTTTCAAGGTGTCCAGATGCTGCAGCAGTACCATCTTCATGGTGGCCCACCCCTGATCATCAAACCGCCATCAAAGATCAACCCAGTCATAGTCATCTGTTTTTTCTAGGAATATTGGGGATTTTTTCAAATTTTTTCAGCACTTCCAGGTTGGTGTTTTACACATTCAGTGATTTTCCGGATTTTTAATATTGTTTTCATCTAGACCGTCCAGAATCTTGGATCTGTGGTAGAATTGGTTCATTCTTCTTCCATTAGGAGCCAGACTTGTGTGTTTCCTCAGATCAGTGATCTGATCCTTGTTCAGATCCATCAGTGGGGTCCACGAAGAGGATCAGCACCAAATTTTTGGGTCGTCTGGGGCTGTTTTGGGCTGATTTACTGTTCTGTGCTGTTTTCTCTTCACTGGATTGGTCGGATCTTGTCTTCTGCACACTCAGAGTTTGTTATTAAACAGTGAGACTTCCTCTCTTCTCTACTGCTGGATTTTTCTACTACTTTTTACTGTTCACTCAGTTCCTTTTTGGGCACTCTTAATTAAAGATGGAAAAATTTGAAGTTACCTTGATCCGATTCACAAGAAAAAATTACCCCGCATGGTCGTTTCAGTTCCGGATATACCTTGAAGCTAAGGAATTGTGGGGATATATCTCTGGATCTGATCCTAAACCCACGGAAGATAAGAAAAAGATATCCACTTGGCTTACTAAAGATGCAAAAATAAAAACGTGGATACTGGGTTCAGTGGAGCCACATCTGATCATGAACCTTAAACCTTACCCCACTTCTAACGACATGTGGGGGTATCTGAAGCAAGTGTACCATCAAGATAACTCAACCCGTCAATTCCATCTTGAATGTGCGATTGCTGAATATGCACAGGGGAACTTGTCAATCCAAGACTACTATTCAGGATTCCGAACCCTTTGGTCGGAGTATGATAGTATTAAGTATGCAGATGTGGCTGCCGATGTTCTGATCGTAATACGCGATCTTCAGGCCTCTAGTCAGCGGGATCAATTTTTTATGAAATTACGGAATGAATATGACAGTATTCGATCTGCCCTAATGAATCGGGCGCCTTTACCATCCTTGGATGTCTGCCTCAATGAACTCTTACGAGAGGAACAGCGCATGTCGTCCTCAGCCCATCTGGCTCAACAAAAGACTGAAACCTATTCAGTTGCGTTTTCAGCCAATAAAGCTTCTCAGTCTTCATCTCGAGACTTGAGTAAAACACAATGCTACAGTTGTCAAAAATTTGGGCATCTTGCATCTCAATGCAAACAGAAAGTATGTAGTTACTGTAAAAAGCTGGGACATATCATCTCTGAATGTCGCCGCCGCCCACAAGGCACCACAGCATCAGGCTCCACAGTATCAGGCTCCGCTCTATCAGACTCAGTCTCCGACTCCGCATGCTTATGTTGCTTCTTCAGATATGCCTGCTCCTACCTCTGCATCCTCACAGTCTGGGCCCTCCTCTCTGACTCCTGAATTGGTTCAGCAAATGATTGTCAATGCCCTTTTTGCTTTAGGTCTCTCAAGTACCTCGGCTCCATCTTCTACTTGGTTTCTTGATTCCGGGGCATCTAATCATGACATATTCCCGGAATCCTCTCTCCAATGTGAAAAAATACAATGGTAATCTTCAAATACAAACTGCCAACGGAGGTACTGTTCCCATTACTGCCCTTGGAGACATTCCTGGCCCCATCCCCTTAAAAAATGTCTTCCTTTGTCCCAATTTAACTTCTAATATATTGTCAGTTGGGTAACTTGTTGAAAATAATTGTAACATCTCTTTTTCTTCTTCTGGTTGTGTTGTGCAGGACCAGATGTCCGGGAAGGAGATCGCGAGAGGACCTAAGTGTGGACGCCTGTTTCCGCTGGATTTTTCTCAAATTCCTAGGACTAGAGTTGCCAATGATGTGTTTTGTTTTTCTATTAAAGATAACTGCCAATTGTGGCATAAAAGACTCGGACACCCTAATTCCAAGGTTTTGTCCCTTATGTTAAATTCTGGTTTATTAAATAAATCTATTGGCTTATCTTCTTGTGTCCCCTTTGATTGTGCTACTTGTAAAATGGGAAAAAGCAAAACTCTTCCTTTTCCTATTTCCACTTCACACAGCACTAGGTATTTTGATTTAGTTCATAGCGATGTATGCGGAATTGCTCCAGCTCTTTCTCATGCTCACTACAAATATTTTGTGACTTTTATTGATGATTTCAGTCATTTCACATAGATTTACTTTATGCATTCCAAATCTAATGTTTTCACTGTTTTTAAAAAAAAAATTAGCTTATGTTGAGAATCAATTTTCCACCTGCATCAAAATCTTGCGATCTGATTCAGGCGGCGAATGTGTCCTCTGATTTTCAAAAGTTTTTGCAACACAAAGGCAATATTTCTCAGCGAACTTGTCCCTATACTCCCCAGCAGAATGGAGTTGCTGAACGGAAAAATAGATATCTGCTTGATGTCACTCGCTCCCTCCTTCTTGAATCATCCGTTCCTACCCGGTTTTGGGTTGAGGCATTGGCTACGGCAGCTCATCTCATAAATCATCTGCCTTCTGCCTCTCTTCAAAATCAGATCCCATATTACCGATTGTACCACCCATTCCCCGATCCTATTTCTCAGGCTGTGCAGGACAAATGTTGGAACCAGGCTATGCAAGATGAGTTGGAGGCTTTAGAGAAAAATCATACATGGGACATTGTCCCCTCTCCTATGGGTGTCAAACCTATTGGCTACAAGTGGATCTTCTCTCTCAAGTTAAAACCAGATGGCACTCTCGATCGGTATAAGGCGCGCCTTGTTGCTCTCAGAAATCGGCAGGAATATGGTATTGATTATGATGAAACGTTTGCTCCCATCGCTAAGATGACCACCGTACGCATAATCCTTGTTGTTGCTGCTTCTCAGTCCTAGCCTCTCTATCAAATGGATGTCAAAAATACGTTTCTTTATGGTGATCTCAAAGAAGATGTTTATATGCGTCTGCCTCCAGGGTCATCCTCTGGGCCGGGCATGGTTGCTAAGCTTCGTCGCTCTCTTTATGGTTTGAAGCAAGCTCCTCGCGCATGGTTTCAGAAATTTCAAGATGCTCTTCTTCACTTGGGTTTTCATCCGAGCCAGTATGATCCTTTTATGTTCTTACATCATGCTCCATCTGGAATTACTGTTCTCCTGGTCTACGTTGATGACATTGTCATTACTGGTCCCAATGCACAAATGATTCATGAACTTCAAGCCTCTCTTCATCAGACATTTCAAATGAAGGATCTTGGCCCCTTACACTATTTCCTCGGTCTTGAAGTTCATCAATCCCCTACTGGTATAGTTCTCAATCAGCACAAATACAAAGTTGATCTCATTGACTTGGCTGGCCTTACTGCTTCTGCTCCAGTCGATACGCCAATCGAACTGAATGTCAAACTCAGTAAAGAGGAGGGTGACCTTCTTCCAAATCCTGCCTCATATCGCCAGTTAGTGGGTAGTTTGATCTACCTCACGATCACCCGTCCTGATATCTCATTTGCGGTCAATCTCATGAGTCAGTTCATGACTGCTCCTCGTCATCTTCATCTGGCTGCTGTTCGTCGCATCATTCGGTACCTTATTCGCACACCGACTTGTGGGTTGTTTTTTCCATCCAACAATCCTCTCTCTCTCCGAGCTTATTCATATGCCGATTGGGCTAGTTGTCCCGATACTCGCAGATCAACGACAGGATGGTGCATGTTTTTGGGTGATAGTCTGATTTCTTGGAAATGCAAGAAACATGACAGTTTCTAAATCTTCTACCGAGGCTGAGTACCGCGTTATGTCTGCTGCGTGCTCCGAAATTCTTTGGCTCCGAGGTCTATTCTCTGACATTGGCTTTCCTGCAGAAAGAGCTACCCCCCTCTATGCCGATAATACCAGTGCAATTCGGATTACTGAAAATCCGATTTTTCATGAACGCACCAAACACGTCGAGGTTGACTGTCACTTCATCCGTGATGAACTTAAACGTGATGTCATCAGCTTTCCGCATGTCTCCTATGAACTTCAAATTGCAGATATCCTCACTAAAGGTCTTCCCTGACCACGCCATCAATTCTTGGTTGGCAAATTGATGCTCGTTGATTCTCCCGCATCAATTTGAGGGGGGGTGTTAAGTTTGGCCCACAACCCATGAAGGGTCCAAGGCCCATCAGTCAATCCAGTCCAGCAAAGCTTCACCTTACGTAGATTGATTTGGTCAAATATTGAGATACTTGTACATATTTAATAATTGATTGCTTTCCTAACTTAGATTAGTGATTGTTGTAATTACATAGTTTCTTTTGTAAGGCCCTTGATTGAGGCATGTATACTTCTATATATTGGTGGTTGTTCTCCAAGAGAACACACGACAATACAATCAATATTTCCAAGAGTTCTCATTCATCTCTGTATTTGCTATTGTGAGAATGACACTTATCCACTCCCAAGGCGTTCCAATTCGGGCAGACTTCTATCTTCTCTCTTTGGGTGGTTGTGATGCTGTTTTGGCCCTTTTAGGAGCCCATTGCTTGCATACGTTGGGCCCAGTTGCTTGGGATTTTTCAAAGTTATCCATGTCATACAAAAATGGAGATGAAGAGTTCCAATTGAAGGGGATACCAGCTGCTAGTACATGAGTTGTGGACCCAGACGAATGTGGTAAAATCTTCAAGAATTTTGTCCATGCCTGTGCGTTACAACTTTGCAATGTGGCACGCATATCATCTTCTGATTTGAGGGACCCAGGTTTGCAAAAGATTCTGGCTGACTAAGAATACGTTTTTGCTGATCCCAAAGGCCTAGCTCCCCAAAGACGTCAGGATCATGCGATACCACTTGCTAAGGGGACTTGTTAATCAAGTGGCAAGGTGCGACATGGGGATGATTCAGAATCATGAGAATTACCCAAATGCTGACCTTGTGGACAAGGTTAATTTAAGAGGGGTGGAATGATATGTGATATTTTCTCATCAGGATACTTGGGCTATGAATGCATGATTGAGGGTCCTATCTTGTAGTGGGTCCTCACTCTGGATTAAATGTTTCTTTTGCTTGTTACTCTCTTTTGCTAGTTTGAATTAGTCAAGCAACTTCCCACATAGAAGTTGGTTGTATCTGTAGGAGTGTAGGTAAATCATTTAAGAAAGTGGGTTATCTGATGTGTCTCTTGTATTTATTTGGGATTTACTTTCAATAAAAGAATCATTGATTATCATCCAACAAAAGGTCTCTATTTGGTGCAATCTCCCATCTGAGATTCATGGATTAAAATCTCAGCCGATACCGAGTCATATCGGCCGATATGACTCAGTATCAGCCGATATCTCGCTGAGATATCGGTCTCGGCAAAATATCCCCAATAAATCGCAAAATATCGGCTGATATGATATTTATATCCTATGAATTGATATCTCGGCCAATATTTTCAAAATATCGGCCGAGATGATATAAAAAGGGTAAAAACCCTAATTTTTGCAACTTTTTCCCCATCTTCATCTTCTTCTCCTCTCTTCTCATTTCCTTACTACCCATAGCAAGAGCCCTACTCCCTCTTGCATATTTTCAAATCCCACATTAATTTTTTGAAGAAAATATTATCTAAGGTAAGAGAAAATCAACCTAAAGCATTTTATTATATGTTTTTTTTTTTTTATTTTTTAGATGAAGTATAGAAATCATTGGGTTTGTCATTTGTGTTGTGTTCTTCATTTAGAAGTTAGATCTACATACTTTCATGCAAGATCTACTCATACACATGATTATGAACTTTTTTTTTCCAATTTTTTTTAATTTCGGATTTTTTAATATTTGAATTATTATATATCATTTTTTGGGGATTTCATCATAACTATGTTCTTTTAATGATTCATGATAATTGTATGGTGTATAAATGATTGATCTACATACTTTTATGCTAGATCTATATATTTAGGATTTTGAAAATCATTTTATTAATTTTTTTTTCTTAAAAATAATTGTTGTTACTTGTTAGAATATTAGGCTGTCAATCTGTCATACACTCATACTCATCAATCTCTCCCTAGTCTCTACTCTCTACTAGTCCCCTCTAATTTCAGGTGAACCATGAACCTTTTGATGCCCAAGTGCTTCCTGATTTATCTATCTCACTATTATATTTCTGATTTTAATGTGTATCTTCAGGGTCTTGAATTTAACAACTTATTTGATGATTGAGTTAGTATTAAATGATGACTGATATGTTATCTTTATTTTCTTATATTTTACACCAACAAATTGATCATGAGCATCAATAATGGTTGCATTATATAACATACTAAAGAAGACAGCGAACTGCGACACAGATAAGACTCATAACTTAAGGTGACCGAGATTTTGATTTATTGTTGTTACTAATGGAAAAAATATTGTATTCTAGCATTTTTCTAATATTCTGGATTTTTTGGATATTTTTGCAAATTTTTTTGGATTAAAAAAAAAATTCACACCGCGATGACCGCGACGGACCGATATCCGCGACCGATACCGATATCATATCGGTTTTTCGGCCCGGCCAATACCGAGACCGAGATTTTAAACCATGCTGAGATTATATCCCCTTATCTTCCCCTTGAGCAGTGTTGATTATATCAACACCATAGCTCTGGTTAAACAAAAAGTTCGTATCAGACGTCTTTAGACAAGTTCTGTATCTTGATCCGCCATAATGGACTCTTTTAAGAATCCATTCATTCAAGTCTCAGCGG
The DNA here is from genome assembly GCA_028538565.1 of Umbellularia californica. Lineage (NCBI taxonomy): Eukaryota > Viridiplantae > Streptophyta > Magnoliopsida > Laurales > Lauraceae > Umbellularia > Umbellularia californica. The sequence goes on from JAPQWN010000002.1 coordinate 26,233,085, forward strand.
CCACATATTTGAGGTTTGCTTGATGTCTATTCCAATCCAATCATTATTTTCATGATATTTTATCAATACATCACATACACTCTAGAGATGATTTCCACTTGAAACGGTAAGTAGAATAGGTATCCAACATGAAACAAGCATAAAGATTATTCAAATAAAACCAACCTGAAGAAAAATATAAAATCTGAGATAAATTCCATGTATTAAACCCAAGAAAATCAGTACGCCAATGCATAGTTTAACTCTAGCAAACCTATACCCAATCTTGGAGTGGTCGGCCATTGGGAGAAACCCCAATGGACCACTTGGCGAGCCCCTATTTCCGCATACAGCATACTGTTGATATGGTTTAAGTGTGTTTATTCTCATATCTAGGGCAGCAAGTCTCATTTTCCTAATAAATTCATATAAAACAAAAGGGCACACTCAAACAAGCCCATCATATAGACTTGTATGAGAAGTAGGCTGGGATGTTTTTGCCCACCTTTATAAGTCCTTGTGGCCTTTCTCAGTTGAGGAAGGTCCCACCTTTATAAGTCCTTGTGGCCTTTCTCAGTTGAGGAAGGTCCCACCTTTATAAGTCCTTGTGGCCTTTCTAGGTTGAGGAAGGGCATATGGCATAGATTAGAGTAAGCTCCTAGCTCTTCCTCTTCTTTCTCCAAACTTCTTTTTTTTTCTCCTCTTGTAATAAACTAGGGTTTGGGTTTTTCTTTTGGTGAAACAAAGGGATTTAAGGGAGAAAGAGATATGTCAACCAAAGTGGTCCCAACCAAGGATGAAAATAGCGCTATGCCCGCCACCAAAACGCTATGTAGCGGCGTAGTGGTGCGATTTGGAAAAATCGTCAAAAAATATAAAAAAATTGTGGAAAATCTAGAACATTAGAAAATGAGAGAAAATATTTATTTTTTTTCAAAAGTAATTAAGACAAGGGGGCGTAACGGTCCCCTCATTGTATGAGGTCCTGTATCGCTGTATAATATAAATAGAAAATAATAGTAATGATCATTTTTTTCACATGTGTTCATGTTGCTTAGTTATGCTAACTTAGAAACTAATGAAATGCTCATAAAAGAAAAAACTATGTCATGAAGTCAAGACTTAAGAGTACCTAGAGAAAAAAATACATCTACCAAAAGGGGTATCTAATAGGATGTACTTAGAGAAGAATCCTTGAGAAGAACTCTCTGTATCGACTGTAATTCAACAAGATCATGTGCTTTTTTTGTGTTCTTTTAAACATAAAAGGGTAGAAAAGCTGTGTAGAAATGTTATTTGGAGAGAAGAATGACAGAAATACGTCTTATTATGCATTTTAAAAAATTTTGGAAAGCAAGAAATTTTCTCACCCTGTAGCGGCCCCGTAACGGACGTAGTGGCCGCTACGGGTGCGACGGACGATAAATCGGCCGTAGCAGTATAGTAGCGGCCGATGATATTTTCATCCATGGTCCAACCCTTTTACTGTTATAAAAAACAAATAAATAAATAAAGTGGTCCCAACCCTTGTGCACAAAGAGGCAATCACCTCGGGACTTGCACATGGTTTCGGGATGTGGGCAAGTTTCCTTGGTGTTTCTCATTTATGTGGGCTTTCACAACTTTGGGCCCTGTTAGTACTTAAAGCTTAGTTTGAACTTATATGTTATTGGTAATAACAACCCACCCACCCCCCACCCCCCCTTCTTCGTATTTATTTTCATGCCATAAAACTTCCACATGCCTTCGAAATCTCTCAACAGTCCCTAAGCTTGGGTGTTCCACTGCAGTGGGCTCACATTGACCCCATCTCACTCGTATTATTAAATTTCATCACTTAACTCAGTTCTCCTCAACGATATTAAATAAATCTAATGGTTTAATTATATGGACTAAGGCCTAGATTAGTTTGATTGGACTTAATTGATTAGATAACTATCCAGCAATTTTGGTCCAAACTTATCAGAGAAGAATAAAATAAATTTAAACATGCAAGTTCCAAATCCCATAGGTTGGGCCCTTAGAAAGGTAAAGCAGAACCTTCCCAACTTGCTTGCACATTTTGATGTTGCATTATTCTAGGGGTCAAATGAAATGTATTAATACAGTGAATAAACATTGGCATCTTAAACTATCTCCAAAAGAAGCAGGATTTTCTGTCATCGTTTTTGCATTCCTAATGTATCTGATTTTATGTATTGGATTGTATAGAAAACAATTTCTGTCATTGTTTTTACAGTCCTAATGTATTTGATTTCATTTGGTTTGTATAGATTTTAATTTCCTCCCCTGCCTGATGATACAGCTCCCTAACCAAGTATATTTTTCGCAGCTGTACAAGGAACTCGTGTGCCCTCTGGACAACTTTGAACTATTGCTGTTTTCCATGGCGGGTACTGATGGAAAATCATTTCCATTTTGTCCTTATTGTTACAACAGCCCTCCATTTGAAGGAATAGACACTCTCTTTGGTGCTCTTAAGACGGGCAGTTCAGGCAACTTAGGCAAGGGAGCAGGCATGCCTTGCTTCCTTTGCCCGCACCCTACTTGTCGGCATTCTTTGATAGCTCAAGGAGTGTGTGCTTGTCCGGAGTGCAGTGGGACTCTTGTCCTTGATCCAGTCAGTGCCCCCAAATGGAGGCTATATTGCAACATGTGCAACTGCCTTGTCTTCCTTCCCCAGGGGGCGCATAGGATCTCAACCACACGTGAGCGGTGCCCTGACTGTGATTCTACTATCATTGAAGTGGATTTCAACAAAAAAACAACCCCTCTGAATGATGGAACTACTCTGCATGTTGGGTGCATCTTGTGTGATAAATTGCTGCACTCACTCGTGGAAATGAAGCATGGGAAATCCTTCAAGTATGCAGGAGGGAGGGGGAGAGGACGGAGAGGAGGCATCAGGGGACGGGGGCGGAGGAGCAGTGGAAAACAAGAGGACCCTAAGATGAGTTTTCGAGATTTTTGAGATCGATCAGCTGATTTGACATTCAATGCTAACCAAATTATGTGGTAATCAATTACATTTTCAATGATCTTTTAGGACACTTTTGTGCTGTACCAAAATTGATGAAAGTAATGGATTGGAGACTTGGTTTTTTGGCCTACTTTATCTCCTCATTTGGTGCAACTCTAATCTCAGCATGAGAGCATCTCTCACCTTATTTGAGAGATATGGTTGGGGCCCCTTCACATTTAAGTTGTTGGCATTGGATATGGATGTGAGGGCCCCACCTTATCTCTCATAGTTATGAGAGCATCTCCCTATATATATATATATATTTATTTATATATATTTAAGAAACTATTTCTTCGCGGGAGAGGAATCCCCCCCCCCCCCCCCCCCCCGAGAAGAGGACTCTTCTGTGGAGAGAGAGAGAGAGAGAGAGAGAGAGAGAGAGAGAGGCGCCCTCATTGACAACTGAGACAACTGACTAGAATCATCAATACTTGATAGAAACTAGTAAGAATCGAGCCTCAACATGCTATGATGCCTTGACACATTAAAATAGGCAACGTATCTTGTTGTATCGTATCCGATACTACATTTTGTATGTGTAAAATCCTACCATGTCCCTGCCGTATCTGGGCATCATAGTCAGCATGAATATATGCATAGTTTCTAGAGGGCATATATGTACATGAATGAACCAAGTTGTCAATATGATGGGCAACCTCACAGTGGATAGACCTGTGGGTACAGACAGAGCCAGAAATCTCCTCATTCCAACACTGTTACATCTCCTCATTCCTACACTGTTACAACCATTTGATGAATTGCTTGCAGACAGTAATCTACATTCACTATAGAGAAGGCCAAATATTGGATAGATTTATCTTCCAATTGGGAATCTGTTTGGTCCAATTTTCAATTGACGGCCGGGTTCTCATATCATTAGGTTTATCTTTGAGCCCTGGGTTCTCATGTACAACTGAGAGCCTGAGAATGTCATGTATATCCTCAGTTTTAGGATCTTATAATTCCTCAGTGCTGGGAACCAAGGAACTCCATGTGCACGCCCAATGCACCTGTACATGCATATATGTCTGTGTGCGCTGTAATGGCTGGATTTATGTTTTGAAATTAGAAACCAACAAAATCTGGTGACGTCAAGAGTTTTCGTATCTGATGGTAGGGAAAAGCAGGTTATTCCTCCTGAATTCACTATGAGTTCCAACGGTTCTCAATGTAATGGGAACAGAGTGACAATAGCTTCCTTATTTGTGCTATGACTTTGACATACCATGAAGACAATTCGAGCAAATCAGGTTGGTTTGTCATGGCCCATAAGGTAATAAATGATTTTCTGTTGGAGACGAAGCTAGCGGAACCATGGCTCAGTTGTAGTTAAATATGAAGGTTTCAGTATCTTTTTGGGGCATATGGCTCCACAAACCAGTTAAACCTAAATTTGTGTTAACAATCCCTGCAAAACAGATTGGCTGAAGTACAGGTATGTGTTCCATACTTCTTTTTTAATTGTACTTTCTGTGAGTAATATTTTCCTCTGGAACAGCATAACAATAGAAAGAGGGCACAGCTTTACTTGCACATGTAAAGCACTATTCCTTTGTGAGTTATCCATAATACTTGTACAGATTATTGTAACCAATTTAGTTGTAATCAAGATCTAATCATATCTATGCTGATTGTAATCAAGCCCATGATATAAGGCACCTAGAAGCAGATTTTAATCAACCCATGAAATAACGGCACCTCGTACTGTATATGTGACAATCCTCTCAAAGAGAGGCAGGTTATTCAATTGCAAATTCCTTGGTTTCTTTTGAAATAGATGGTATCAGTCTCAGAGCAAGGTTGCCCGATTGAGAGTGGGTCCTGTCCTCATTGTATACGTTCTGCTTGTCTTTGGGTTGTGGGTGGACCCCGCTCTCTGTTTCTTGTCCCATTTCCAAAAAATGGTTTTTGACCCACTGGAGTACATGAAAGGGGAGAAGCCTGGGGTTGTCAAAGCTCCAGGGTCTTGTGGTTTTAGTGATGTTCCTGTTCTCTCCATTCTTTTGAAGAAGACCCCAGCAGAGCACTTTTTTTTCTTTTTTGCTTTTTACTCGGAGATTCAGATATCCTTTTTTACTCACAGATTCAGATATCCTTTTTTTTCTGGTGTGGTGGGTATTCTATTCACCTCCCTCCAATGACTGGAAGGACAGAGAAGACCGAGGGATTCTTGTCCCTTGAATTGGGGAATCTGGTAGATCTTTGGTTTATCTCACTGGGCTTTTCACTGAGTTCCTTTCATAGGGAATCTCTCAGCTTTTAGTCAGTTAAGGATGATGCCTACATTGGTCTCAGCTGCCATGCATTCAGTTCCAGATAATCATGTGGCTAATCTCCATCAGTCAAGATGTCTGGGGAAGGTTAGCACTTTGTTCATTCTCTTAAAACCCTTGGTGATGGGCCACTGGAGATTTTTCATCTAATTTTTCCAGTGATCTGGACTGATGGTTTTTACATCAATCATCTTGAAATTCGCAGAAATGGAAGCTGGTTGGGGAAATAATCGGTATCCTTTGTGATACCATAAGTTCTCTTTATAATGTTGTTGCCAAGTGACTTGATCCGTGTTTCCTAGCAGGCAGCTCCAACAAGGCGGAGTTATCAGATGGTAAGGAGACCGATGAAGGATGGACCCATGCAGAGGCCCAAATTGAGACTGACGAGTCAATAAAAATTGAGCAAGGCAAATTTCCTCACCATACTTTCGGAAAATGGGGCACAGCAGCAACAGAGAGTTGTGGGTTCATCCTTGTGGCTGATTGATCTCAGTACCTAGTATCACTTTGTAGAATTCTTGAAATTTTTTTATCATCTTATTTAATTGATCAAGTGTCCATTTCTAATTGATATCGGCGAGCAAAGTTGGGTTGTAGTTGGGCCAAATAGTCCCACACAGCTTCACCTCTCCAGATTTGGCCAAATTAGCACAGATGGATGAAATGATTCCAAGAAATTTGCAATCCATGTCAGGATGTGGGCGTTATTGGCGTCCCATTTCTCACGTTCTTTGGCTTTCTCAGCCACTGGTTTTGGGTATGTTTATCCATTTTTCATAACCCTTTCACCATGAGAAATATTTTTACTAGAGAAGACCAATAGGTATAATTTATACCTTTGATGGAAATGGTCATAATGCAGTGAATTAAGAAAAAGAAAAGTTTCAAAGGTAAAAATGGCTTTGGCGACTCTACTCAGACAGTGGTAAGAATGTTCAAAACACATATATATGAGGTCTTCTATGGAAATCAAAGCTCGTTGCAGTTGACCTAGATTTTGAGATGCTGATGTGGTTGGATCTAAAAGTTGAACAATCCAGCTGGAAACTGGTTGCAGTAATTTGCACAGACGAGAGAATGTTTAAGTAGCTGGACTATTTTGGGCCCATTTGGCATTGTTTTGTGCTGTTCTTGATTCTAGTTATATTGCCCGTACAACTGTTCTTAAATATGGCATTTGCCTTAGAACATGTAACGTTTAAATATTTTCCGCAGAGTTGTTCGTACAAAAATGGTGTGACATCTCACGACCCTAGAATATCGCACAGGGTAATACATGTGATATCGCACTATCTTAAATGGCAAAGCTACCATACATCAGCACTGCATCTTCATATGATGCAGTGCCTGGCATATGCAAGTGGGTGGGACCCATCTTTAAAAAATCCAATCCGTCCATCATCTTTTACACACATCCTATTCTTTGCATATGAAACTTCAGAGTGTATTTCGTAGGGCCTACCGTTAGATCGATTTGTTGATTTTTAATATGTGCCCAAGTTCTATTTCGATCGAACGAAAGAGAGAGAGTAAATAAAGTTGAATCATGTGTTCAGAATTTAATTAATCCACAGTGTGCATATTGTTGATTTAAATAATATTTTATATGTATATCCCATAGTAAGTGTTAGAACCAATAAATGAATTGGATTTTTTAAAGGTGGGCCCATCCACTTGGGTATGCCTGTATGATGCAGCACCGCTGAATGGTAGCTTTGCCCGTACGGGGCAATATCCCATATTTCCCTTGATTCTATGTCGAGATTAGGTTGTTCTGAGAGTAACGTGTGCATGGGTAGTTCTTTGGCAACATGGATTTAGAATCCGCAGAAAGCTGCATTGATCGTTTATCATTATTATCACTACTACTATGGCCTCTGGGGGCCATAGTCATCTATCATTACTACCATTACTACTCTGGTTGGATTTTGGATCTTGCGGGGGAAGATGATAGGTGAAAAATAGGAGAAAGATGGGTCGGATGATGCCAATCTCGAGCGGGCCCCACGATCAAAGTTAATTCTTGAGCACAGGTTTTTGCTTCCCTCTCAGGAAAGATGGGAAATACCCTATAGTAAAAGTAAGGGTAAATTAGCAATACATCCTTGATTACTGGGCTATAAAGTCTCCAGTACAGAGCACAATTGTTTAATGCCTAAGGTCCCTTGCGCATGGGATTAATTTGGGCGGTGGTCCCTTACATGACACGTCATACTTTGTTATAACTGATCTGCCCTTCTAGCTGTTTGTATAGTTGTCATGCAATCTTCTCCTTGTTTATAGCTCCAGCTCATCGTCGTCTTCTTCTTCTTCCTCTTCTTCTTGTTCTGACGTTGCTACAAAGTACAGATAAAAACAAAAAGACAGATAAATTCATATAAATATAGAGATAACTTTATTTTAAAGTCAGATAACTTCATGCCAAAATTAGATAACATATACAAAAACTCAGATAAAATGACAGCAAACTCAGAAAAACAGCAAATTTATCTTAGTTTTCTCAGATAACTTCATGCCAAAATTAGATAATATATACAAAAACTCAGATAAAATGACAGCAAACTCAGAAAAACAGCAAATTTATCTGAGTTTTCTGAAACTTATCTTAACCTCTTAGAAAACTCAGACAAATTTATCTGAGTTTTGAACAACCTTTCTGAGTTGTAAACAAATTTATTTGAGTCTAGACCAAAGCAAATTTGTCCGGTCAGATAAATTAACACCAAACTCAGAGAAATATCAAATTTATCTGAGTTTTCTGAAAACTTATCTTAACCTCTTGCAAAACTCAGATAAATTTATCTGAGTTTTGAAGAACTTCTTTGAGTTGCGAATAAATTTATCTGAGTCTGGACGAACACAAATTTGACTGAGCAGATAAAATAACAGCAAACTCAGAATTTATCTGAGTTTTCTGAAACTTATCTTAACCTTTCAGAAAACTCAGACAAATTTATCTAAGTTTTGAAGAACCTCTCTTTGTTGCGAACAAATTTATCTGAGTCTGGACCAAAGCAATTTTATCCAGGCAGATAAATTAACAGCAAACTCAGAGAAATATCAAATTTATCTGAGTTTTCTGAAAACTTATCTTAACATCTTGCAAAGCTCAGATAAATTTATCTGAGTTTTGAAGAAATTCTTTGAGTTGTAAAACAAATTTATCTGAGTCTGGACCGAGTTTGAAAGAAATAAACTGATTTGAAGTCCTTTTTTATTTGATAGATTTGAAAGTGAGGTAAAATGATTTAAAACTGAGAAAACCATATCTGTTTCTTGATTGACCTTGTTCTTACTTTGGTTGTATTGTCGATTGCTTTTTTCCTTTGGCTTGAGGTAAGTGAGGACTTTGTTCTAGCCATTGTCTACATAGATTTGAACATAAAGAATAGATAAAATCAGATAAAAACGAAAAGAAATTGGGCTTTTAGTTTTGTTCAGAAGAAGTTGTATTGTACATCTTCTTTTTAGGAATGGAAGAAGAAGAAGAGGAGCGTTTTTGCCGACGTGTACAGGGGCCGACGTGTACAGGGGCATTTTGGTCTTTGTTGCTGCGTCATTTTCATGGGAGGACTGCCGCCGTTACGGAAAGATGTCATGGACCTTAGCCTTTAAAACCAAATGACGAGGGACCTACGGCCAAAATCCCCTAAAAGTAAGTCCATAAGAATCAAGATTCATATAGTCAAAACTTGATTAGGGATTTGAGCACATAAGATCATATCTAACATCTTGACACAATTTATGAATGCGAGAATAAAATAATTGAGAAAGTAATAAATTTTTCTAGGAAAATGAGATAAGAAATAATTACTCTTCTGCAACATCAAGTTTGCCTACATGAAATTGAAGGAACTTAGTCACTAAAGTCTATTCATGCAAATTGTCTGTTAACTTTGTGTGATGGCATGCCTTTGAGGGGATGCATATCAAATGAAATACATTTCTCTAGTTTATGAAAATCCATAAACAGCAACCAACGATGAAGTGTCAGATTCCCAAAAGGATGAGGAATAGCATGACGGTAACATGACAATTTGGGTAGAGAAGAATAGATTTCAATCTACTGCTCAAAGTAACAACATTGTTACAAATTCAATCAGCTTCTGCTCAAGGTGATGACATTGTTATAAATTACAATTAGCTTCTGGTAGAAAGTTTTATTACATGAAAAAGCAATCAGTAACTGATTGAGCAAAAGCATTTCTTTCTTCATGAATCAAACAAGTCCTTTTAATGTTATGTTGGAGATGATTAAATGTAGATATTGAAGACAAGTCACAGGGACCAGAACTGATCCAGTCAAGTCTGTTGCACTATCCAAGGACAGTTTCACAATTCAAAAATGAAAGAGAATAACGTGTAGTGATCTTATCTCCTGATTTTATGTTATCATTGTAAGCACTTCAAAATATTATAAATACATGGACTTATCTCTTCAGAAGATAAGAAGAGAAAAGTTATTCAAATAGAAATCTATTGTTAAAATTCATACAGTATCAGAGCTTTTGAAGGTTGACACCTCACAACAGATGTCTTCCTCTTCAAAATACATGTGCCCATCCTCTATCAATGTGGCAAACTTTGTCTCATTGAAACTCACCCAGACGAATTATCTCCTCTGAAAAACTCAGGTTTTGTCGTTACTTGAAAGTCAAGACGTCACTGATTTTATCAGTGGCAAAATGGTGGTTCCACCAGAAGAAATCACCATTGACGATGGGTTATCAACGGTGAAGAATCTAGACTTTATATGTCATGGATTCGAACTGACAGATTAGTGAAGGCCTGGATCACAGGCACTTTGTATGAAGATGTTCTCGGCCTTGTTGTGGGTCTAGAAAACTCTGCAGATGTCTGGCAAGCTCTTGCAGCAACCTATGCTCAAAATTCTCAACCTCGTGAATTTGAACTTCTCTCCAAATTACAACTCTTTAAGAAGGGTATGTCTCCTCTCTCTGAATATCTTCGTGACTTTAAATCTATTTGTGATGAGTTGAATGGTATTGGAAAACCAATCCCTGATCAAAGTAAGGTATTCTGGTTATTAAATGCCTTGGGACCGAACTATGAGTCTTTCACCATTACTATGCTCAAACCACCAGTTCCTTCTTATGATGCTGTGATTCCGCTTTTACAAAGTCACAAGCTTCGTAACAGAGGACATCAAAATATTTTGGGCAACCCTTCCATGGCCTTTTATGGTTAGAAACAACATGGAGGAAATAAAAGAAGAGAGCATACCTTTACATCTAAGGGTAGAGGTTTTCCTCAGAGTAGTCAAAAGGCAACACTACCTCCAACTCAAGGTTCTGACTCTAAGAACAAATCATTATTTAACCATCCCAACACAGGTGAAAAGTCTGTTTTGTTATGTCAGATTTGTCACAAGAGGGGCCATGACGCCCTCAAATGTTGGCATCGATTCAATCACACATACCAATCTGGTGACATCCCACAAGCCGTGGCTGCTATTCATCTCTCTGACACTCATGATGCTGAATGTTGGCTTCCTGACACGGTTGCCACTATTCACATAACTGATATTCCTGGTAAGTTGTTCAACCTACGTCCTTATCACGGGTCTGATTCTATTATGGTTGGAAATGAGGATCTATTACATATTTCACATGTTGGAGAGGGGTTCATTACCAATGGTGATATAAATATTCCATTAAAGAATGTTCTCTTGGTACCTAACATCAAAAAGAGTTTGTTGTCTATCTCTCAGTTGACTTCTGATTATCCCTGTTATTTTGAATTTAACAAATCTTAGTTTGCTATAAAGGATCTGATGACAAGAAGGGTTCTAGCGGCGGGGAGTCAGCATGATGGGTTGTATGCTCTTGACGGAGGACAAGTTGCTTAAGCGAACTTCTCTTATCGTTTTACACATGCTACAGCAGATACGTGGCACCAGCGACTTGGCCATCCTCATGCTCGTATAATAACGCATCTGCAGAATAATGGTTTCATTAACCTCCATCGGTCCAAATCCTCTTAACTTTGCAGCAGTTGTGCAATGAGCAAAAGTGTCAAGCTACCTTTTTATGCTTCCAATAATGATTGCAGTGAACCTTTGTATAAGATCCATTGTGATCTTTTGGGTCCTGCCCCCATTAAATATATTCAAGGTTTTAAGTACTATGCTTTATTTGTGGATGATTTTTCCCGCTTTAGTTGGTTCTACCCTTTAAAGCAAAAATCAAACTTTTTTCGATGTTTTGCTCTCTTTCAAAAGCTTGTGGAAAATCAATTTGATAGACATATTAAGGTTTTTCAATCTGATGGAGGTGGCGAATTCTCTAGCAAAGAGTTTCTTCAACATCTTTCAGATCATGGAATTCTACATCAAATCTCTTGTCCTCACACCCCTGAGCAAAATGGTGTGGTAGAGCGCAAACACCGACATGTTATTGAACTTGGGTTGGCTATGTTGTATCATGCTAGTGTACCCAAACGATATTGGGTTGATGCCTTTGGGACAGCTATTTTTCTCATTAATAGGCTACCTACTCCACGCTTGGACATGATTTCCCCATTGGAAAAATTGATATCTATAAAGCCTGTTTACTCATCTCTTCGAGTATTTGGTAGTCATTGTTTTCCCCGTTTACGGGCCTATGCGACAAATAAATTTGATCCTCGCTCACTTCCATGTGTGTTTATTGGCTACGGTGATAGACACAAAGGCTACAGGTGTCTTTATCCACCAACAGGGAGAGTTTACATTTCTCGACATGTGGTTTTTGATGAGTCTATGTATCCATTCAAGCAGCCTTCTGATTTGTTTGCCTTAGCAAAGGTAGATGGAGAAATGTCCACCTTTTCTTATTGGGTTGACCCTCATGATGATAACAGCACCTCACATCTCTCCCTCAACCCAGCCCAAATCTCTCAAAAGTTTCCTGGTCAAATCAGCACTGCTCCAGTAACGGGGGCCGCTCCCGGATCAGAACTTCCTATTATGCCATGTGCTACTAATGCTCTTCATGATGCCGATGCACCATCTGTTGTCCCCACTAGGATTGACCAACACCATAATGAAATTGGGTCTACACTTCTGGCATCATCAGGTTCTCCTTGTCCCATGTCGGTTGACTCTCACCCTGCTGCAATTGGGTCCTCTAGTGGGCCTACCGTGGGCTCACCAATTGGGCACACTGCTGACCTTGAGCCCATGTCAAGTTCCATGATCGAGCAATCCATTGCTGATGTTGGGCCACCATCAGGTTTACGAGATGGATCTCCTGCTACTGACGATGGGACAATTGACCTGAGTTCCACTCAACTTCCTCACCATTCCATGGTCACCAGAAGTAAAAGTGGGATTTCCAAACCAAATCCTAAGTATGCCTTGGCTACATCTACTATACATATACCAAATGAGCCAAAATCAGTTAAGTCAGCACTTAAACATCCAGGTTGGCATGCAGCTATGTTGGATGAAATTGATGCTCTAAATACTAATCAAACGTGGGTCCTTGTTCCCCGTTCTCCATGGATGAATATAATTGGCTGCAAATGGGTTTTTAAGACCAAATTACAAGCTGATGGCTCTGTTGAAAGACTTAAAGCACGGCTAGTAGCCAAGGGTTATACCCAACAAGAGGGTCTTGATTTTTCTGAAACATTCAGCCCAGTCATAAAGCCCGGCAGTATTCGCATTATCTTAACCATTGCAACAGTTAAGAAATGGTCTATACGGCAGCTAGACGTGAAAAATGCCTTTCTAAATGGGTTTCTCACAGAACAAGTTTTTATGGAGAAACCTCCGGGCTTCGTAGACACAGCTCTACCATCTCATGTATGTCACCTCAAACGGGCACTCTATGGCCTCAAGCAAGCGCCAAGAGCTTGGTTTGACTGGTTTAGCATATTCTTGCTCCATCATGGATTTCTCTGCAACACTGCGGACTCTTCGTTATTTGTACGACGAGCCTTAGATGGTATTCTCATCCTATTATTATATGTGGATGATATTATTCTCACTGGGGATAATTCTGAGTTATTGACTTCATTTATTGATGTCTTAAGCACCAAGTTTCGAATGAAGGATCTTGGATCTCTACACTATTTTCTTGGCATCGAAGCCCGTCCTGGTCCTGATGGTCTTTATCTTACTCAATCCAAGTATGCTAAAGATCTATTATGTCATTCAGGAATGGAGTCATGCAATACCACTGCTACTCCAATGGCAGTTTGCACCAAACGGCTTCTTAAGACTGATGATGATCCTTATCCTGACCCATCTCGTTATCGCAGCCTAGTGGGAGCACTTCAGTATCTTACATTGACTAGGCCTGATTTGGCATTTTCTATTAATTTTGCATGTCAATTTATGCAGCATCCTACTATGAGTCATTTTCAGGCAGTCAAACGCATTTTGAGATATGTTCGGGGCACAAGCAATTATGGCATTCGTATTTTACAAAACAGTTCTCTCAATTTATATGGTTTCTCATATGTTGATTGGGCCGGGTGTCCCTTAACCTGACGGTCCACAACTGGGTATTGTATTTTTCTGGGTGCAAATTGTATTTCCTAGAGTGCCAAGAAGCAACCTACAGTTGCCAGGTCTAGTTCTGAGTCTGAGTATCGGGCAATGGCTTCCACCACTAGCTGACGTGTTTACTAAGCCTCTTGTTCGCGATGCATTTAGTCAATTCTGCACCAAACTAGGCCTCTGGCTTGCACCCCATCCTAGTTTGAGGGAAGATATTGAAGATAAGTCACAGGGACCCAGAACTAATCCAGTCAAGTTTGTTGCACTATCCAAGGACAGTTTTAGCAACAATTCAAAAATGAAAGAGAACCATTATCACCTCAAAAATAACTTGTGCTTCACAAAGCTTTAACTCAAATATGGATTTGGGGAATGAAACATGCATCAAAAGATAAAAGAGTGACCATTTTAATATCTACAAAAACATGTATGTGTAGGGAGACGGTTTTGGCTACAGGACTGGAATATTCAAAGCCCTAATGAAATCTAAATAAGAAGTCGTCGATTTCATGTAGGATTTAAAATATCATAATCATGCTCATACTCGCTGAGTCGCATTCTATTCTGTTTTTTTTTTTTTTTTTTTCTTTTCTTTTCTTTTTTTAGTTAACTGCCTTGGATTGTACTGGTTGCTATGCTTCTTCAAAGGTAATTGAATCAGCAACTCCAAACAAAGAAAAGTTCATCCCACCATTAGAAATTATAACATTATCACTAGATGGATACCTGCCGGATGGTTGATGTGGCCAATTAGATCTCCTTGGCGTAGGAGATTCTTTATGCTCATTAGTGTGATCTATACTCACCCTTAATAATGATGGTGGTGATGTTGATGATGTTGATAGAGAGCTTGTAATTTCATCATTTGGTTCTTCTGTGTGTTCATTTAGAAAAATTGGTTTTTGCTTTCTCATTTCATTCCTAGGTCTCTTCTTCATTGAATTTCACATCTTTACTAACAATGATTTTGTTCATCAAATGATTAAATAACTTGTATGCTCTATATTTTTCACTATATCCAACAAAAACACATTTTGCTAATTGGTTATCCAATTTTCTTCTTATTTCATCCAGCATATGTGAGCAGGCTGTACTACCAAATACCTAAAAATGGCTAGTACAAGGTTTATGACCTCTCCAAGCTTCTTGAGGGGCCATATCTTGAACACTTTTATATGAGACATGATTTGAAAGGTGAACAACGCCTAATACCGCTTCAACCCAAAATGTATTATGCATCCTTTTGGCTTTCAACGTACTTTTTATTAAGTCTACAATTGATCTATTTTTCCTTTCAATGATTCCATTTTGTTGGGGGTGTAGCAAGTGGTGAGTTGATTCTTAATTCCATTTTTTTTCAAGAATTCTTCAAATCCATTTGATATACTCACTACCTCGATCGGTTTGCAACGTTTTTTTAACATGAAACCACTTTTCTTTTCAATCAAGGCCTCAAAAAATCTGAAATATTCAAATACTTCATATTTTTCTGTAAGAGCAAACACCTAAGTTTTTCTGCAACAATCATCAATGAAAGTGAGAAAATAGTGATTACCTCCAATCGAAGTTGTATGTCATGCCAAATATAGACGTACATGAAAAATGGGGATTAAACCAAGTTTAGTGTTTTATGAATTGAGTGATCATAAGAAGTAAATATTTCAAGTTTAAATAACAAATATAGTAGGTGTGACTTAAATTTGTTGAGCATCATTATGAAATAAAAATTACTTATTTGTTTTCTTCATTCTTGAAAGTAAATGAAGATTATTATGCACATACACCAATCTTCTATCCTTCTAGTTTTAAACTTGCTTTTTTTTTATAGTATAGATTTGAGAATAAGTACTTGATTTCTTTCACAACATAATGATGAAATGGGTTGAGAGAGAGACTTAGATGCTAACTCTGATAATATAAGAGCACTAAGTTCATGCATTTCCCATCATGCAAGAGGATCAAAAGTGTTCATATCTTCCATTACATGTAAGGGTTACTAATATAACCAGAAGGTATTCAAAATATTTCAAACTCCACATTAACCTTTCTAAATTTCTCTGGTGGAAATAGATGATCAAAACGCGCAACTCGGTTACATGATACTCCTACATCAATATGTGGTACTCCTTTACCTCCCCAAGTAAGTCATCCATAATTGTCATATTTAGATGGAGTGAGTGTGCCACACAATGTAGAGGAGTAAAGTCTCTATTTCACCCCGAAACAAGTATTTTATACAACACATCAAGAATTTCCGATCGACTAATTAACATGTTTTTCTTATCATAATGAAACACTTTCATATTTTCAAACATTGTGTCCTACATTTCATAACTATAAAATTGGTGTTGTCTGCAATTCTTAATATATTAATTATGGGCTCCATAAAATCCAAAAGGTAATCAACCTTTTTCCACAACTCATCATTTAAAATACATTTTTTTGATAAATTAGTTTTTCTTATCATCAGTTTTTTTTTAGATATTTCTAAACTCGATCGATGATCATTTTTTTGTAATGCATCTTTTACTTTCCTAATATGCCTGAGCGTCACTATTGTAGATGTAAAGTGAGTTTCAGCCACCCGTAATAATTTCAACTTTGAAAGGGAATTGAAAACTGAAAGAGACATATTATGGTTTACAATGAAAATTTTTATATCTTTTACTGTTCTTTCATTTTCAACTATCCACTCTAATTGTGCAAAGCTCCTTTCATTTTCTGACATATTTTTTGGTTGATAGATATCTCTAACACCAAATTTAGAAAGTAAATTATGCATGGAGTCCAAAATATGTGTGACTATTTACCCTCAATGATTTTTTTAACTACCTTGTAAACTACATTAATGTTTGTTAATATTTGCACTACTCTGGATAAACTCACTTCCTCTAAAACTTGCACAAATGATTATTCCGACATATATGTTGTATCTTCATAATTTTTTTATGCATCAACTGCTCTAAAAAAGCATTACTCCATAAGATGAAACCATCATAAAATTAATCAACGACCTTGTTTGAGCACCAGTTCAACTATCAGACACAATGGAAACTTTTGTAACATCCCATAATCTCCTAAATGTATTCTTCAAACTTTCTATATCATCTCTCTCTTGCACCAATAATGAATTGCGCAACCAAGTGTTCAACTTGAATGATTGCTTAATCAATCATCCTAAAACTTTCTTCCCTTTTTGCTTTCATCTATTGGAGGTAATGGGGCATTTAAGGATGATCTTCACTGTTGTTCTTTCCTAACTTGAGCATCGAATTGTTCTTTTTTCAATTCCTCTTTAAGTGTAAGATCTACTTTTGAGCTACTTTGTACATTCCCACTTCGCTAATCTTAAGTAGATGAGCATTTACTCTAGAGTATGATCCATTAAATAACTTATTACACAAGTTGCATATCCAACTTTTATTACCACCAACTATAGTTTTACCACTAGATACCAACACACATAACAAATCTTCATAGCGGGGCCTCAAGTTCTACTTCATCCTTTTTTATAGTGTTGTTAGCTTGAAACTGAATCTCATCACTTGTTAAAGGACTAATTGTAACATGAGCCATTAAGAAGAAAATAAAAGTGGTAACTTTACTAGAAAACCTTTTTATGAAGCTTTAATGTTGATGAACATTAAAGATGTTGTGAGGCCTCTTATGTACCAAAGAGAGAGTTGTCATGAGAAAAATGTAGAATAACAATTATTAATCAATCAGAGAATAAGAAGAGAATAATAACCATTAACCATTAAATAAAATGTGGAAATCTTTGTAAGAGTAGTATCAATCTTACTGTATATTGATTCTGATTGACTAGTGTATATATAATACATGGGAGATCTCTTGATAAGATTTACAGTTCAGTGGATTTACTATATTATAGCAAGTTAATCTTTGAGAGAGTTGATTTTATCATACAACTGTAATGACACCACTCTTGCTCTAATTGGGCTTTGATGGATGGGCCTGTGTGCTTATCCTAACATGCCCCCTCAAGCGAAACGGATTTTTTGTGATGTGATTTGCCTTTTAACAATTGAAAGCGCACAGAGCTTAACCCCTTCATGAAGATATCAGCTAATTGGTCAACAGAGTTCACAAATCGGACTTGAAGATCACCACGTATGACCTTTTCTCTGATGAAATGATAGTCCACTTCCACATGTTTTGTTCTGGCATGATATACTGGGTTTGAGGCTAGAGAAATCGCACTGATGTTGTCATAGTACACAAGAGGTGGAGTTTTGAGAAAAAGTCCAAGGTCCCGCATTAGCATTTTAACCCAGTACAACTAAGCTACAGTAATAGCAAGGGACCTATACTCTGATTCAATACTTGACTTTGATACTGTTGGCTGTTTCTTTGCATTCCATGAGATCAAATTGGGACCAAAGGAAACAGCGTAACCTAAGGTGGATCTCCTATCATCTGGATCTCCTACCCAATCGGCATCTGTGTACGCAGTAAGGTTGAAGGAACCCTTGCAAAAGCGAAGACCATGGGTGATAGTACCTTTAAGAAACCTCAAGATTCTTTTGACAGCTATCCAGTGAGTAGATCTAGGCTCATGCATATACTGACAGACTTGGTTAACAGCAAAGGCAATGTCTGGTTTCGTAAGGGTGACATACTGTAATGATCCAACTACACTGCAATACTCATGAGGAGATGGCAAGGGATCCCCAGAGAACTTAGAGAGCTTGGATCCTGAGTCCACTAGTGATTTGATGGGCTTGGCATCATGCATATTTGTTCGGTGTAGCAAATCCCAATATATATTTTTTAGGTGAGATACAACTCAGAGTTGACTTGGTGTGCTTCATTTCCAAGAAAATAATGCCAAGGACCTAAGTCTTTCATTGCAAAAAGCGGCCAAGATCAACCAACAACTTAGAAGTGTAGCAGAATTATTGTTAGTCACAACAATGTCGTCGACATAAATAAGTAAAATAATGAATTCACCTCCAAAGTTACGGACAAATAATGATGTATCTGCATTTGACCCAATGAAGTCAAGAATCTGAAGATAGTTTGTGAGTCGTAGATACCAAGCCCGCGGAGCCAAGTTTGTGAGTCGTAGATACCAAGCCCGCGGAGCATGTTTCAAGCCATAAATTGCTTTGTGAAGCCGACATACATGATTGGGCTTCGATGAATCCACAAATCCCTGAGGTTGCTCCATATAAACTTCTTCAGTTAGAACCCCATGTAAAAAGGCGTTATTAACATCTAGTTGGTGAATGGGCCGTCCAAATTGAATTGCAATCGAGAGCACCAATTGTACAGTAGTATGTTTGACAACAAGGCTAAACGTATCACTATAGTCTTGGCCTGGTTGTTGATGAAATCCTTTAGCCACAAGACGAGTTTTATATCGCTCAATAATGCCATTTGACTTTTGTTTGAGTTTGAACACCCACTTGCACCCTATTACATTATGGCTTGGCTTGGCTGGGACAAGGGACCAGGTACCTTGTTTTTGCAAGGCTTCAAACTCAAGAGCCATTGCGTTTCTCCACTCAAGAGACTTAACTGCCTGAGAATAACAAGTGGGTTCTGCTCGTATAAGTGTGGTTTGTAAAGCCATAGGCAGTGGGTAGCGTGTGGCCAGCAGTCTTTTTGGTTTAAAAATTCCGTCCATAGCCCAGGTCCGCATTGAATGGGGTCTTTGAGAGCCATCAGAGGTAAGGGGCGGTTGTGCTTGAGGTCCCACATGTGTAATGGGTACTGACCCTTCTTGAAGCATGTCAACTGCATTGACCAGGTTCGAATTAGTGGGACCAGTAGGTGCTTGTGGCTTTGATTGTTGAGGTAGCAAATCCAACTGATCATGGGATGAATGCACAACAAGTGGCGCTACCTCATGAAACCCACTAGATAGTGCCCCTTCTGGTTGTCTACTTGTAACAAGTGGCTCACACCCAGACACCTCATCTACACCATGAGGGACATTTATGGGCACTAGAGCAGGTGTGTCCATTAATTCAGAGTGCAACATTGGCCCACTTGATGTGGATGAATCATTAGTTAATGAGCCAGGTAGAGAGTCAGCAAGGGGGAGCAGATTCTGATCAGAATGTGAAGATAGAGACCCACCAGTACCTGTCAAACCATCGGTGAGATGGGAGCAATTATGCAAAGGCCGTGCAGTAGGATTTGGAAGCAACTGACCAAGAACAACGGGATCATCAATGGATTGTGCATGAGAATTGGTGTTGGTGGAGATTAAATCATCTTTTTGGGCAAAGGGGTATCGATGTTCATCAAAGACAACATGATGAGACATATATATTCAACGTGACACCGGGTCATAGCATTTGTAGCCTTTATGATTACGCCCATATCCCAGAAAGATACATGGCTTGGTGCGAAATGCTAATTTGCCTGGTTGATATGGGCGAAGATATGGGTAACATGCACATCCAAAACTACGTAGAATATTAAAATCTGGAATTTTGGCAAACAATTTTTCATAAGGAGAGACATTATCCAGAACTCGAGTAGACATGCGATTAATAAAAAAAAATGGCAGTTTCAAAGGAAAAATCCCAAAATGAAAATGGTACAGAAGAATGAGCCAAAAGAGCTAATCCCATCTCAACAATGTGACGGTGTTTTCTTTTGACCACACCATTTTGAGCTGGCGTATGAGGGCATGAAATCCTATGAGAAATGCCATTTGTACTTAAAATAGTTCTAAATTTATGATTTGTAAATTCTCCACCACCATTAGATTGAACATATTTTATATGCCTTTCAAACATATTTTCAACAAGTGGTTTAAAGGTAAGAAAAATGTCATAAACTTGAGATTTGAAAGAGATATGAAACAACCAACAATATCTGCTAAAATCGTCAATAAATGTAACATAATATTTAGACCCATTTATTGATGGAATATTGGAGTAACCCCATACATCCATATGAACAAGTTCTAAAGGAGATGAAGAAGTGGAAATAGATGAAGTAGATTTACCCATTTGACAAGCTGGACAAATATGCGATAACTTTGGCAAACCATGCAAAGGGAGAGATGATGCGACATGATGAAATGTTTGTTGTGAAGGATGACCTAGTCGACGATGCCAGAGAAGACTTGAAACCCAAACATTTGAGTGAGGAGAAGGAGGTGTAGGCAACTAATCACGAAGACTCACTGGAAGCTGTAAAGGGTAGAGACCGTTACGAATCGGTCCGCGGAAGAGGATCTTCTCCGATTGTTTTTCCTTAACAAAAAAACCAGATTCATCAAATACAAAATAACAATCATTATCACATGTAAACTGAGACACAGACAAGAGATTTTGTGAGATGGTAGGAACATGGAGAATATCACGTAAACAAATAGTGGTTCCATTTGAAAGATACTGAGACTGACCAATATGAGAAATTTGTAAGTGCTTACCATTTCCTACTGCAAGGCCATCCGTGCCCACATAGTTTGAGTGAATGGACAAGTTGCTGAGATCCGATGTGACATGGTTTGTTGCTCCTGTATCAGTAAACCATGTTGTCTCACCATGCTTGGCTGCAGCCATTGCTTGAAGCTTCTCAGGGGGTTGTCTTTCTTGGAATGAGAGATCCAGGCGGTTGAAGCAGTCTAGGGCCAAATGACCAACCCTATTACAGATTTGACACAAAGGACATGGCCTGGGTGACTGAGAGGGAGGAGATGGGTTAGAAGAGGATCCTCCATGGTTATTATTGTGATTCTGTCCACGACCACGACCTCATCCACGTCCACGGCTTTGAGAACTAGTAGCCGTATAGAAGGCAGTGGCGGGTTGCTCCATGACAGGAGCAGAATGATGCGATTCCAGCCTTAACTCAACTGTCAAGAGTTGTCCAAATAAGTCCTCAAAAGTGATTGGAGAGTCACGATTCACAATAGAGGTGTGAACGGCATCATATTCTGGTCTGAGCCCATTTAGAATTTGGTTACAGAGATCGTACTCGCAAAAAGGTTGAGCAATTGCTTTAAGGGCATCAAAGATACCTTTCATCTTATCAAGGTATTCTGTAATAGAAAAGACCCCCTTTCTTAAGTTTTTGAAACTTTTGTTCAACTGTAGAACCCGAGATCTAAATTGAATCAAATGTAGTTTTTCCAACCATTGCCAAACTTCATGAGCATATTGAAGCCCCATAACCCGTTGTAACACTGAGGGTGTGAGTGTAGCATTAATCCAGAGAAGGACAAGAGCATCTTGTTCCATCCATTGGTCATAGGCAGGGTTGATTTCAGATGCAGGAGTACCATCCTTAGTAAGAAACTTTGCAGGACAAATTCTAGTACCATCAACATATTTAAGCAATTTATTGGCCCGAAGCACAGGAAGAAACTGCCTCTTCCACAACAAGTAATTGTCTATATTTAACTTAATAGAGACTAGGCTAGCAATATTTGAAATTGAAATTGTGCCAGAAGAGGTACCTGAAGAAGCCATGGGAATACCCAATAACCAAAGAACCGGAGAAAGACTACAGCAATGAACCAGTGCCCAGCAGATCTCGCTAGATAGAACGAGAGGCAGAATCACGGTGCAATGATAAAAAAAAAGATTGGTGATGTAGCCACGGTCCAACAGAGAATCGCTGAATACAGAAATAGATCTGAGAGAGCACTATATCAAGTAGTGCTATAGACGATGCACACTATCAAAACAATGATATTTGTGCTATGGTGGGTGCCTAAGAGACAGCAGAGCCCTATTAAAATCTGTAGCAGTCTGTAGCAGATCAAGGAACAAGGGGACAATCCTGCAATTGACTTGAAAGATTCTCTGGAGATAACAGATCACCCAGATGGGTGCATGTAAGTGGCACACCAGGCACCAGGTGTGTAGATCAATGCTTGGACAAAGCAAAAGAGATAACCCACATGCAACCTCAACGGAAAGGCACGTCGTTGAAGAAGAGTAGTGCTTTGGCTTTAGATATGCACAAAGAAACACAAGTTTCTTCAGACTTATAGATCCAAACTTGGATAGACAATACTAGATGAATGAATTAAAATCCACAGGAGGGATCGAATGAAGGCTCTGATACCATGTAAGATTAGTATCAATCTCACTGTATATTGATTCTCATTGACTAGTGTATATATAATACATGGGAGATCTCTTGATAAGGTTTACAATTCAGTAGATTTACTATATTACAGCAAGTTAATCTTTGAGATATTTGATTTTATCATACAGCTGTAATGAGACCACTCTTGTTATGATTGGGCTTTGATGGATGGGCCTGTGTGCTTATCCTAACAATTTTTACCTTTTTTTTTTTTTTGCTTTTCAAATATGAATCTATGATGGGGTATGTAGTCATGACGAAGAAGAGTTGAGAGAGAGAGAGAGAGAGAGCAACTGATAATGATTTTTTTTTTTTTTTGCTATTCAGTTTTATGCTTGTCTTCCACAATTTAGTATGCATGTTTACTCACTATTATAATACACTTGGAAGCATCTAAAAATGTGATAGACTCATTACATAAGAGGTTGCTTTGAAATGAGAATTGCCTATCGAAAGGCATCACACTTTCTTCTTTTGCATGACTTGGGTGGCGTTTGGCATCTCTTATTTTTACCTCTACTTGTCTAAAAACTGCTTTAAAACACATAAAGATTGTTTGGTAAACACTTTTACCACGTCTCTTCCAAACCTCATAAAGACGTTATATGTCTTTTTGGGAAAGCCACCATTTCTGCCATATTTGATATAGACTTAAATGTCTAAAGCGCGCAGATGGTCATTGCTACGGTATTATTGACGTGTTTCTCAACTTAACCGGGTTTTTAAATTCTTTCAAATAGTGGGACTCTCAAGGAACATCAAAACCGTTGAAAATACTTCCAACATCAAACACAGCTACCACGTCCAATTTAGTCCGTTGATCTGTCTGGAATCTCAAGATAATTGTGAAAAATTAAAAATTCTAGAAAAAAAAATTTTAACTTCTATGGGGCCCATGATTGAGATCTAAACCATTGATCTTGCTTGGAATATTGGAAACAGTAATGGGTATAAATTTTAGCCTCTGATTCATCACGAATCTAGACAAAACGTTGAAAAAAGGAGAACAGTTCGATAAGCTCAGGTCAAAACTAAGGAGTGTTCAAGTGAATTTTTCATCGCGTGTTTTACTTTTTTGTTTTAATTCTAGGTATCTAAGTGACTATCAGAACCATTGAAAATGTCCCCAAGATGAAACACAACTAAGAGGTCAGATTTGACCCGTTGATCTGTCTCGAATCCCGAGATATTTGTGAAAAAGTGCAAAACCGTAGATCTAATTTTTTTTATTTATGTGGACCCCAAATTTAGGATCCAAACCATTGATCCTTTTTGAAATGCTGAAAATAACTATGGGTTAAAAAATTAGCCTCTAGTTCATTGTAGATATCAAGAAATTAGTCAAAAAATTGAAAACCGTTGGATTTGTAAAACATCTATTTTTACCAATATTTATATTACTAAACGATCTATTTGTAAAACATCTATTTCAAAACACACTTTTTGAAATAGACCTATATCATAAAGTTCTATTTCATATAGATAAGACTTGCAAACAAGCCCTTGCATTTAGAGTGTAGGGGTAGCATTTATTGCATGGGGGTAAAGTGAAGGGACGAGTGTGATGACTAATAGAGAGCTTGTATAGAACTACTTGAACGGTATGGTATGGACTTATGGTATGATATAACTAAGTATTTGTATAGGCATGGTATGGATGAATCATCTTATTATTTGTAATTTTAAAATACTATTATTTACATCGAAATCATTCTAATTATGTACACATTATTTTTAGTATGGGCCTCCAAACAGATTAAGCCCATATGGTTATTGGAAAGAGTACTCTTGAATTGTGCCAATTCTATACATAGGCCTTGTTTGGATCGTCTTAATGTTTTGACGTCTTAATCTGTTTGAAAAAGATATGTGAGTTTAAGATCTTATTAGAGCTGTGAGTTTAAGATCTGATTAGCTGTTCTTTAATAAGATCGTTTGGCAACACCTGAACGTGATGAGATCTGAATTGAATAAGACTGTTTGGTAATGCATCTTATCCGTGTCTTAAGTTAAGGGTAATTTCTATCATTTAAAAAAAATGGTTTTAAGCCTAAAAAACATCTGTGACATAAATTTGTTTCTTTTGACTCGGACAATGTCTAGTGATGAGTCCGGCCCGAATGGCCCGATCTGTCGTGAGCCAAAGCCCCAAAGTTAATGGAGATCCGTTTGTAGTCCGAGCCCGTATCCATGATGCCCGGCCACGTCATGGCAGTCCGGAGCGCTTCGGAAGCAGTCAGGCCACGTCCCGCTCTTACCAGGTCCAGCGGAGGATATCGCAACTGCCTCGCCAGTCGAGGACACCTCGAACGCTCCTCGTGAACCGTGCTGAGAAGTCTCCCCATCTGTTAGGGGACGCTTATAAATACGATGGCCCCTCGGTACTTGAGGGGCAAGCGATAATTTCTCTTTTACACTCTCTCCAAAGCTTGTAATTACGGCACACTTGAGAAGTTAATACATCCGGCGACCATTGCCCTTGAAGTGGACGTAGGTCACACTGACCGAACCACTATAAATCTCTCTCTCATCTCAATTATTGCATTTATTATCTATTGATTGACCGGTGGTGCACGAAGTCATTTTCAGCATCATCAGTTTGGCGCCGTCTGTGGGAACCGATAAAATTCTCACGTTAGAATCCTCTTTTTCCAAAATTATGGTGATCACCACAAGATCTGCAAGACGCCCAGAGGACAATCCCTCTCGAGAAGGCGAGAATGATCCTCCTCCGACTAATCCTGCCCAAGACGCCCCTGCTCCCACTCCACAACAGATGTTAGAGACTATGCAACAGCTGGTGACCCAAAACCAGCAGATCCTACAGTTCATGCTCACAGCAGGACAGGGAGGAGCACACTTTGGAGAACCCCAGCATGGATTACCGCGCCCGGGGCACGCAAGGGCTCCACGTCGGGGAGCTCCTCCCCCGGGCGCCCATCCCCTGGGCGCCAATCCCCTGGGCGCCAACCCCCTGGGCGCCCATGCCCCTGGCGCCAACCCCCTGGGCGCCCATCCCTTGGGCGCCTGAGGGTTTCCTCTTGCCCCTCCTTTTGGGGTTACACTAGGGGCTGGGAGAATAAATCAAGAAGGACCTCCTCCTCCCGATGGAGTACAGTTTGAAGGATTCCCACCTCCAGGAGGAGCAGGACACGGAGGACTTCCACCTCCGGGGGGAGCACATCACGAAGGACCCCCATCTATTCCCTCTGCTTCTAATGGGGATGGTCCTAGTTTCCAAGAAGGGGAAAGTGAAAACATGGAGGAGAGCAACTTCCATGATCACTCCCGAGGAGCTCCCAATCGCTGGGATGAGCAAATCAGAGAAATGCAGAACCAACTCGGTGATGTATTCAACGCCATGAAGGCGCAAGCCCCACAAACGGTGGATTACCTAGTCGGGCGGACGGATACACCGTTCAAACCCGACGTGGTAAACTACCCTCTTCCTCCAAGGTTCAAAATGCCGTCCATAGAAACCTTCGATGGGACGAAGGATCCATTGGACCACCTGGAGACGTATAAAACTGTAATGCAGCTGCATAACATCCCTGACGAGGTTATGTGCAGGGCATTCCCAACTACCCTGAAGGGTTCAGCTCGGCAGTGGTTTGCCAATCTAGCCCCAGCCTCCATCGCCACCTTTGGGGAGTTAAGCAAATCCTTTGTGTCGCACTTCATTGGAGGGCGCCGCCACCAAAAGCCTGCCACACACCTGCTCAGCGTAAAGCAGGATAAAAATGAGAGCCTGAGGAGCTACCTCACTCGTTTTAACGAGGAGGTACTTCAGGTCGAAGATCCCGATGACAAAGTGACAATGACAGCCTTCTTGGGAGGCCTTCGCTCATCGAGTTTCCTTTTCTCAGTAATGAAGCGCCAACCAAAGAGCATGACAGAGCTACTGGCAAAGGCCCAGAAATATATAAATGCTGAAGACATCACCAGGGCTAGGCGAGGTGAGTCCTCCAGATCCGGGGACAAGGGGAAAGAGCGGGACAGAGACGAAAAGAAGGAGACAAGCAACAAGCGAAGCAGGACAGAGAGGTTACCTGTCAGAGACCGACTCGGTCCTGCTCCGCAGAGAGACCGACTCGCCCCTGCTCCGCAGAGAGACCGACAAGCATTCACCCCCCTCAATGCCGCTGTTGAGCACATTCTGCTCCACATACAGGATGACCCAGCCGTGAAATGGCCTGGAAAGATGAAGTCCCCTCCAAACCGCAGAAACCCGGACAAATATTGTCGCTTCCATCGCGACCACGGTCATGACACCGACGATTGCTATGACCTCAAGAGACAGATTGAGGATCTTATTCAACGGGGTCACCTTCGCCAGTATGTTGCTGGTAGAGGGCAAGCACCACCACCTCACAATCGGGAGGACCAGCAACCCATTGGAGAAATCCGAACCATCTCGGGCGGACTAGCAGAGTCGCTCTCTGCCGTCAAGGCCCATGCTAGGAGGGCAAGGCATCCTGATGAAGCACCCCCATCCAAGGCGCCCAGGCACGGCTTCAGCGAAACCATATCCTTCTCAGATAAGGATTTGGAAGGGATCCAGCAACCCCATAACGACCCTCTGGTGCTCACTATGACCGTCGCCAATTTCCAGGTGCATAGGATCTTGGTAGATAGTGGCAGCTCTGCGGATATCCTATACGCAGAGGCCTATGATAAGCTAAAACTGGGCCGGGAAAGACTGCAGCCTATTAAAACCCCCCTCATCGGGTTCTCAGGAGAAAAAGTGTATCCCCTTGGGACAATCACACTGCCAATTACAGCCGGAGCAGCACCCCGAAGCTCCACTACGCTGGTTAATTTCTTGGTGATAGAGTGTCCGTCAGCCTACAACATCATATTAGGGCGACCCGCTCTTAACGCATTAAGAGCCGTTCACTCCACATATCATCTCATCCTCCGCTTTCCAACCCCGAACGGAGTCGGGGAGGTCAGAGGGGATCAGGTTGCAGCAAGAGAATGCTATTTTTCCTCAATGAAGGCCAAGAAGACACAGGAGGCATTGCAAGTCGAAATCTTGGACCCGAGAGATGACGACACCACAGAAAGAGGGGAACCAGTTGAAAAACTCACCCCCATGGCCTTAGATGAAGAACATCCTGATAGAAGAGTGTACATCGGCTCTTCTCTTTCGGAAGATCTGGTCTACAATTTGACAGATTTTCTGAAAATGAATGAGGACATTTTCACATGGTCACATGCGGATCTTGAAGGAATCGATCCCGAAGTCGCCACCCACCGCCTCAATGTCGACCCTCGCCACAAACCTGTTCGACAAAAGCTGAGAGGCGCCTCCTCTGAAAGGGCCCAAGCAATGGACAAAGAGGTCGGGAAGTTGATAGAAAATGGAGCGGTCAGAGAAGTGGCATATCCCGAATGGCTGTCAAATGTAGTAATGGTGACAAAAGCCAGTGGGAAGTGGCGCCTCTGCGTCGACTTCACGGAGCTTAACAAAGCATGCCCAAAGGACAGCTATCCGCTGCCTCGGATTGACCTCCTCATCGACGCCACAGCAGGACATGAACTCCTCTCTTTTCTAGATGCCTATTCTGGATATAACCAGATCAGCATGCATCCCCCAGATCAAGAGAGGACGTCGTTCATCACTCCAAAGGGGACCTACTGCTACAGGGTCATGCCCTTCGGGCTAAAAAACGCAGGTGCAACCTACCAGCGCCTGGTGAACAAAATGTTCCGATCCCAGATTGGGCGAACAATGGAGGTTTATGTCGACGATATGCTGGTGAAGAGCTTGGCCGCAGCAGATCACATCGACCATCTTCAAGAGACTTTCAATATTCTCAGAACCTACCACATGAAGCTGAACCCTGAGAAATGCGCCTTTGGCGTGGGATCGGGAAAATTCTTGGGCTTCATGGTCAATCAGAGGGGAATTGAGGCGAACCCTGACAAAATCAAAGCTATACTCGACATGAAGTCACCCTCCTCGACCAAGGAGGTGCAGCGCCTCAACGGAAGAATTGCAGCACTCAATAGATTTGTCTCTAAATCTGCAGACAAGTGTCTGCCCTTCTTCAAAATTCTCCGAAAGGCTTTCGAATGGGGACCTGAGGCTGAGGAGGCCTTCCAGAAGCTTAAAGCGTACTTGGCCACACCTCCCCTCCTTTCACATGCTGCACCCGGTGAGATATTATATTTGTACCTATCTGCCTCCTCCTCAGCAGTCAGCTCTGTTCTGATCAGAAATCATGGTGGCGTGCAAAAGCCTATCTATTATGTCAGTAGAGCATACCGGGGCGCCGAGATCAGATACTCTGAATTAGAAAAACTTGCCCTTACCCTCATCTCTACTGCCAGGCGACTACGGCACTATTTTCAGAGCCACACTATCGTGGTCGTCACCGATCAGCCCTTGAAAAGAGTCCTAGCAAAGCCGGATGTATCCGGGAGACTCCTCAAGTGGGCAGTAGAACTGGGCGAGTTTGACATCCAGTACCAACCAAGGGTATCCATCAAGGCGCAAGCACTGGCAGATTTTGTAGCTGAGTTTACATACAGCGAATGTGAACCCACCGTATCGCTGCCGTCTAGTCCAGAGATGCAAGTCGAACTGTCACTTGGCGAGGGCACCCGGGCGGGCGCACAAATACCAGCACCAGCCGCCCATGTCACTCCGGGCGCCCCGACACCAGAGACATCAATGGCCTGGGCGCCCAGACATCTATGGGCGCCCAAGCCACCCCGGGCGCCCAGGCATCCATGGGGGCCCAGGCCACCCCAGGCGCCCATACATACAGGGGCGCCCATACCACTCCGGGCGCCCACTCCCCTCCTGGCGACCTGACATCCCCAGCGAGCGTCCAAATACCTCTGTGTGGCCAGGCACCTCGAGAAGATCTTTCTTCACTGCCACTTTGGAATCTGTATGTTGATGGCTCCGCAACCAGTGAGGGAGGTGGAGCGGGACTCGTTTTGATCAGTCCTGATGGTACACCAATCAAATATGCCGTGAAGCTACACTTTATTGCCACAAACAATGAAGCAGAATATGAAGCACTCCTCTCGGGATTGAGATTGGCAGCAGAAATGGACGCCCGGTCCCTCACCGCCTATAGTGATTCACAATTGATAGTCAACCAAGTGAATGGCGAATTTGAAGCAAAAGAAACAAAAATGCAGGAATACCTTGGCATGGCTAAGAAGCTAGTCCAGCAGTTTCAACATTTCCAAATCTGTCACATCCCAAGAGGTGATAACATGGCCGCAGATGCTCTCGCCAGGCTCGCCTCATCCCTGGAGACCTCATTCGCAGAACCGACTCTCATCGGGCACCAGTTCGAGCCAAGTAAGTTGGATGTGGACACCACAAACATCAACTGCACCACGGCCGAATTGAACTGGATGACCCCCATCAAGGCGTACCTCCAAGAAGAAACAGTACCAGATGATCCCCTGGAAGCCAAGAAACTCAGGATGAGAGCTTCTAAGTTCACCATCCTACAAGAGGTACTCTACAAAAAGGGTTACAACCTGCCGTTGCTGCGCTGCCTTTCCCCAGAAGAAGCTGACTACGCCCTCAGAGAGATTCACGAAGGGATTTGTGGAAATCACTCTGGAGGACGTTGCCTCGCCCACAAAGCGCTTAGGCAAGGGTACTTTTGGCCAAGCATGGTAAAAGACGCCAAAGAATTCACCAAGAGGTGTGACAAATGCCAGCGCTTCGCCACTGTATCAAGGCAGCCACCAGAGGAGCTGACTACCATCCTCAGCCCATGGCCTTTCTCCAAGTGGGGCATCGACATCTTGGGCCCCCCGCCTTTGAGTAGAGGCCAATGCAAATTCATAGTCGTCGCCATAGACTATTTCACAAAATGGGCGGAGGCAGAACCCTTAGCAAAGATAACAGACTCCAAGGTGAAGGATTTCGTCTGGAAAAACCTGGTCTGTCGCTTTGGGATACCTCACGCCATTGTCAGTGACAATGGCAAGCAGTTCGACAACAGGCTCTTCAATTCCTTCTGCGCCGACTTTCAAATAAAGCAGCCTCACTCTAGCCCGGCACACCCCCAGGCAAATGGGCAGGCAGAGGTGATGGTGAGAACGATCCTGCGCAACCTTAAAACAAGGCTCGAAAGAGCAAAAGGTCTATGGGTCGACGAGCTTCCGGGGGTATTATGGGCCTATCGAACAACGCCACGGACTCCTACCGGGGAAACCCCTTTCTCTCTTGCTTTTGGGACTGAGGCGGTCATTCCTGTCGAAATAGGGGTACATTCCCTAAGGGTCCACCACTACGACCCTACCACCAATGAGGAAAGACTCCGCCTCAACCTCGATTTGCTAGAGGAGGCAAGAGAAATGTCTGTGGTCCGTAATGCGGAGTACAAGCGACGCATGGCCAAGTACTACAATTCGAGGGTGAAGCCTCGTTCCTTCCAACCAGGAGACCTGGTCCTCAAAAAGGTGATCCTCGCCACAAAGGACTCTCGGGAAGGAAAGTTGGGACCAAATTGGGAAGGTCCCTATCTCATAATAGAAGTGGTGAGACCGGGCACCTACAGAATCCAGAACTCTGAAGGAAAGGTCTTACCTCATCCATGGAATGCAGAGCACTTGAAGAGGTACTACCAGTGAAGATTTTGAACGGGGTGGATTAGGGTTTTTGTTTAGGTACTTAATGTTGCACTTTTTATTGTTCAAAGCATTGTTCAAAATAAAGCAATGGATAGATAAATAAAATTATGTTACTATCATTACAAAAAGGTTGCATAAGCAGAAGCAACGGTCCCTATGCTCTAATCACTCTCATCCCCCTCCTCATCATCCTCCTCTGCATCGTCCTCAGCATCATCAGAGCTGCAGCCACCATCATCAGGCGCCTCCATAGGCACAAAGCCTGATATGTCAATATCTGGAAAGGCAGCCGAAATCTTCTCTCGAAGCTCCTCGTAGCCATCAATGAAGGCATCTGCAAGGCCAATCTGTAGGTCCCTCTCAGCTTGAGAAGCTCTCTCGTTCGCTGCCTTCATCTCTGCCTCCATAGCAATTTCTCTGAGCCTCGCCTTCTCAAGGGTCCGAGCAAGCTCAGCCTCACTGAGCGAAGCCCTCTCACGGGCCTTCATAAGCTCAACCTCACTAAGCGAAGCCCTCTCACGGGCCTTCGTAAGCTCAGCCTCATTGAGCGAAGCCTTCTCACAGGACTTCGAAAGTTCAACTTCTGCCTCGGCCGCCCTCTTAGTGGCTGCTGAAAGTCTGATCTCAAGCTCGCTCACCCTCTCACGGGCCACAACAAGATCAATCCCCGAAGCCCTACCAGCGGTTTCCAAAGCAGTAATCTTCTCTTGAGCAGTGCAGAGCTCTAGCCGCACGGCCTCCTTCTCCCGTCTCATCTGACCATAAGATTGGGCTCTCGACAGCAAGCAGATGGATGCAGTAGAAACCTGAAGAGATAAGGGACGAAAGTAAGACGGTTAAAAAGAAATAAAGGGGTAACGGTCTGGAGAAAAAGGAATAAGAATCTTTACCTGAGCCAGGCCCTCTACAAATGAGTCAATAACCCCCTCGGTGCCTAAGGCATTAACCCGAGAAACCTCATGCGGCAGCACATATCTCCCTAGCCTGTCCCGCCTCTCCCACGAATGGCCCAGCATGGAACCAGTCCTAGCCGATACCCCTGAAGAAGTACCCGGTTGTGGAGGACACAGTTGAGGGGCAGGAAGTGTCGCTGAAAAGGAAGACTGCGGGAAAGCAGTCTTAGCGGGAGAGATCCCTGCCTGAGGAGGCACCATGGGTAAAGCCACTCGAGGGGGAGGCACCCGAAACTTGACGCTAGTCGCTGGCGGAGAGGTTCTTGGAGAGGCGTCGTTCGTCCTCACCTTGGTCGAGGAAGGGGTACCTCTGTCCGAGAAGCGGGTCGAAAAGCGGGCGCCTATCATCTCTCTACTTATCTCTATGCCTGTTAGAGAGAAGTGTTAGCCAATGGTACATGGGTACAGCATGCATATCAGGTAAAAGTTTAAGATTATTGCCAAAGTAGGAGTAGCTTACTTTTTCTTTTGGATGACGGTCCAGAGGGGGACCCGCCTGTCCGATCCGAAGAAGAGTCCGTAGGAGGACCACTGGTCTTGCCTCTCTCCTTGGGAAGAAGGACTCCCAAGTCCTTGTCAGGGTGATCTCTCACCGCCTGCAGCTTGTGCTCCTGTTCCGTGGAAAGAAGGGGAGGATCTGCAAATGAGGACATGACAGTGAACACATGCATAAAAACAATGAAGCAATCAGAAAGAAAGCAATCAGAAAATGTACCTAATCTCTTAGCGTCAATCCATTTGGTGGGTACCAAAGGTCGATCTGACTCAGCAACCCACTCTCCACCGACGAAGAAGAAGCGAGATTTCCAATCGTGGCAGTTTGAACGTAATCCCGTGAGCAGTCTTCCGCCCCTAGGGGTAAAATAGTACCATCCCCTGTGAGGGGCTGGGGACTCAATCAAACTGTAAGCAGCATGAAACTCGATAGGAGAAGCGTCTTCTTGATGTACTCTCCCCCACAATGCAAAGAAGCCAAGCAGAACTCTCCATCCGTTAGGTGCTAATCGCCCCGGAGTTAAGGAAAAATAGTGGAGAGCACGGCAAATGGGAGAAGGTATTGGAAATCTTAGCCCGGCCTCGATCATCTCTTCGTATATCACGATGTCACCGGAAGAATCGTCACAAGCTGGCTCGTCCGCTTCAGCACGGCGGCACATTACAGTAGGAGGGATGCAAGCACTAACCCTCAAAACATCATTGTCTGTTTTGAGTACACTAAAAATACTGCCTACCTTGGATCCGGCATCCTCAACAATTACTTTTGCTTGATATTTTTTGCGAGAACGTAAAACTCTACTCGATAATCCAGCCTCGCCTACCACTTCCGCCCGAGATGCTGCGGTTATCCCCGCGTTCGCCGCGCCTGCCGCACCGGCGCCCACCACGCTGCCAAGACTCACCCCGCCTGGGGCGCTGGGCGCTGTCGCCACCTGGACGCCCAAACCGGGCGCTACCGTGCTGCCGACGCCAAGGCGGGGCGCCGCCACAGGACCGGCGCCCTTGCCGTCGCCCGCCGTGCTGCGAACGCCAAGGCCGGGCGCCGCCACGAGACGGACGCCCCTGCCGCCGCCCGCTGCCGAGCCGAACACCGCCCCAGGGCCCGCCACGCCTGTGCCGGGCGCTGCCGCCGCGGCATGGACGTCGCCCGTGCTCGGCGTCGCCGCTGCCGCCGCCGCCTGGACGCCGTCCGTTCCGGGCGCCGCCGCTGCCTCGCGTACGCCGACGCCGGGCGCTGCCCAACCGCCGCCGGCGCCAGGCGCTGCTGCCTCGCGCACGCCGACGCCGGGCGCTGCCCAACCTCCGCCAGCGCCAGGCGCTGCTGCCTCGCGCGCGCCGACGGGCGCTGCTGCCTCGCGCGCGCCGACGGGCGCCGCTGCCCAACCGCCGCCGGCGCCAGGCGCTGCTGCCTCGCGTACGCCGACGCCGGGCGCTGCCCAACCTCCGCCAGCGCCAGGCGCTGCTGCCTCGAGCGCGCCGACGGGCGCTGCTGCCCTGCCACTGCCTGCAGAGCTGCTGGCGCCCACGCCGGGCGCCCCCGTGCTGCCGACGCCGCCGGCGCCCACGCCGGGCGCCCCCGAGCTGCCGACGCCCCTGCCTGCATCGCCCATGCTGCCAGCGCCCCGGACACCAGAAGCCTGCCTGCTGTGCACTTCCTCCTGGGATTGCTCATCCATGGTGGATTTTTCTTTGGGTTTTTGGGATAAGGGAGATGAAAGTCTTGAAATAAGAACCCAAGAGATGGGTTGTCTCTCACTTATAGCAACAGAGGATAAAAAAAAAATATATATATAATAGAGAAGAAAAGTTGAAGCTCTCTGGGGAGAGGAACAGATGAAGAAGGTGGAGTGGGTCTCCTCTCTTTTAGAGGGCTTTTGTATCCTAGGGTTTCAGAAAATCCCAAACATAAGAGGAGTCTCATACTAATAGGACTCTCCCAAAAATCCTTCTCCTCATGGCCGGGGAAGAACACGAGAAGCTGGCAGGGAGAGGAACGCGGCAACAATTATTTGAATGGGAAAGAAGCCGGATATTCAAAATGCCCCCCTTTCAAAGCTTGTTTGGGCGCGGGGCATTGAGGGGCAAATGATGAGTCCGGCCCGAATGGCCCGATCTGTCGTGAGCCAAAGCCCCAAAGTTAATGGAGATCCGTTTGTAGTCCGAGCCCGTATCCATGATGCCCGGCCACGTCATGGCAGTCCGGAGCGCTTCGGAAGCAGTCAGGCCACGTCCCGCTCTTACCAGGTCCAGCGGAGGATATCGCAACTGCCTCGCCAGTCGAGGACACCTCGAACGCTCCTCGTGAACCGTGCTGAGAAGTCTCCCCATCTGTTAGGGGACGCTTATAAATACGATGGCCCCTCGGTACTTGAGGGGCAAGCGATAATTTCTCTTTTACACTCTCTCCAAAGCTTGTAATTACGGCACACTTGAGAAGTTAATACATCCGGCGACCATTGCCCTTGAAGTGGACGTAGGTCACACTGACCGAACCACTATAAATCTCTCTCTCATCTCAATTATTGCATTTATTATCTATTGATTGACCGGTGGTGCACGAAGTCATTTTCAGCATCATCATCTAGTACACTCTATATTCATTTTTTTAAACTTAAAAAAAATCATGTTTTAACTATCACAATGCATGTTCCACGTCATAATCACCAACATTATTACATAAACTTTAATAATAGTTCGCTTATAAAAGGACTAAAGACACATCACTATAACGACCACCAAAATGAAAAAAAAAAAAAAAACAACCAAAGCCACAAAAACACTTTCGAGTCCACATCTAGAACTATCTGCACTTGGTGATGATTCCCTTTAACTTGAAAATTTTGGAGCATACAAACAAAAGCTTCTACTCATTGGTCTCATTGTCTCATTTAAATGCTCCTTTTATGGTTCTGCCAAAATGAAAAACAAGTAATTTAGAATAATATTAATCATTAAATGAAAGAGATAGAGAGATTAGGGCTCCAATCATTGATATTGGTGAGGGTTATTACGGGAATTTTAAAATTATTTTAAAGTCCTGAAATGTCTTACCGCTTAAGATGTTGGGGTCTTAATTCCAGGAGTTGGATTTTGAGCTCCTAAAATTAAGATAATTTCGTCTTAAATAACAAGTCGTCTTAGCGCTTAAGACATGTTGTTATTGCGTACCAAACAATCTTATTTAGTTTTTTTGTCTTAGCGCTTAAGACATAAGACATTAAGACCCAAACTATAGTTATATATGATACGTACATAAATACTAGAAGTGGGTGCTTGAAAATCTCATTCTGAAGTGGGTTAAGTCATGATCCTAAAAACTTTCAAGTTCCAAGCTTTCAATTATAAAAATGAAGGGAGGGAAAGAAGATTCATTGAAGAAGGGAAAATATAATTTAAAGAAAGAAAATAAGGACATCATGACAAGAAAGACAATTTCTCAAATCCCAATCCAGTACAAAAAAACACAAATAAAAATAGTAGAGCTCTTAAACATGAGAGAGATTTTTTTTTTTTTGGGAGGGGGGGGGGATGTTGTTAGTGAAAAAAGTAAGCCAACACCAATATGTATAGTAGGTTATTTGGTTTTTGACTTTAGTAATCTTAAAATAAGATAAAAGTTGCTTGAATGTCAAAATGGATATGTCAAGTGGACTAGATTTTGAGTAATGCACTCTAAAAAAATGAAATGTCCTTTTAAGGCCCCTTTCCATTCATTGTCGACAAAAACAAAACAACATCAACGGAGAGAAAAGAAAGAATGAGAAAAAGAGGAAATAAGAAGAAGCTGAGAAAGGAGGAGACCAAGGTGGCCATCATCAAAGCCACTACTCTACCACTCCTCCTCTGACTGTGCCACGTCGCCACCCGCGTCTCTGTCGTTGCTTGCCGCTTCTCCAAGATTGAGACCGGATTGTCACACTCAATCAAGCAATTGACTACAAAGTCAGTCTCCTCCTCCTTTTCTTCTTCTTCTTTGTCGTCATCGTCGTCTTCTTCTTCTTTTGTATGTTTGTTTTCTTTTTCCTGGTTGCACGAAAGGGGAAAATGTGTTTGGTCTTTTCCCTTTTAAGTTATAACAAAATGATATGAGATTTTACTAGAAAAAATCACATTAAGGCAATTATAATATTTTGAATAATTATCCTTTTTTTTTTCAATTTCTTACAAAGTCTTCTAATTTTACTTTTTCCATAAAATAAGAGATAGTCGTATCATAAATTTTTTCACCGTATCCAAATTGTATCTTGTCATATCTCGTACCTAGATCCATATCGGACCGTCACAACATGAGTACGGTGAATATCTATATTCAGGTGTCATAAAACTATACAATGAGCAAAAGCCTAAAATAAAAAAACCCAAAAGTCACATAAGAGACTTAATGGGTTTTACAAAAGGCGTTGCACCATACAAGAAATAATGTACAATAGAAAGATGAAATGAGCTGTAGAAAATGGTTGCTTGTACTTCAGTGAATGCTAAATGACTTCCTAAAATTAATAAGGGAACTAAGATAGATAATTAACAAGAACACCTTTGTCGGTAAATAGCTTCCAATTATAACCTATCACTGCACCTATTATCTACAAAGAGAAAAATAATAGATAGATTATTTCAATAACTTGCATATGAAGTTTTGCTTGAGATTGCTGGCATTGGTAGGCTATCATGATTGATGACATTGTTCGGACTTTTGTTGATTTATATTGTACCAAAACCATAACCAAATCCTCAGATAGTCACTTATTCTTACAAAACTAAAATGAACAAAAAATACCTAAAAATAAATACATATATATATTTATATATATTTTCCTCCCCACCTTAGAGCATTACCCATAGCTCACTGCATGTCATAGTCATGCCTAAAAAGTTTCTGGAGTGTTTTATTACCCTAGGAACTTGTGCTTTGATAACATCCTATCATGACCCAAATTTTTGGGCAATTTTTTTTAAACAATTTTGAAAACGGAATTCTAAAAACTCAGTTCATGAGGCTCAATAAATCTTTAATGTGAGATTAGGAGTGTTGCAGAAGAATATTTAATGACATCAAGTAAATACGAGATCATAACACAAGCATTTAAATCTTTAAGTTGAATCACTAATTAAATAAAATAAACAATTTAATAATAGACTACTCGTTTTGACGATTGTCAATTCGATGAGACAATGTTTTTGCCGTTAGGAGGAGATAAAATAGTTCCTGAAAAACGATGAGAATTAACATGGAATACATTCACTCTGTCTCATCTTGATCCACGTACTTCACAATATGAAAATGAAGTATGGAGAATTGTGTATTTACAAGAGATTGTAAACAGATTACCTAATGCATTTAATGATGCAACAAAGGTGACAAAGTTACATGTGACTGCTATGAATGCACCTGATATAATTAATATCCTTGTAGGATATAAAGTCATAATATAGCAGCAAAAGAATTTGCAACACGCTAGAAGAGTGGCAACTTATACGTTCAAAAGACTAAGCTTTGCAGAAAAAGAGAAATGAGCAATTATTATCATGTCCTCTCCAAGAGGGCACGAAACACTTTGAAAAGGTTCCTCCCAAAGAGGCATATAACTCTCCTGAAGAGGTTATGGTAAAACTCACTCTCTCTAGAATAATGGAAATCCCTAATGAGACTTTGGAAGCCCCTTGAGAGATACCGATACCAGATAATGAAGAGATCTGTATACTTTACAATTTTTTAAGAGAGAGATTGGATGAAAATGAAATTGTCATTGATGACGTATTTGCATATGCGGTAGCTACACAAATATAAAAA
Source organism: Umbellularia californica (assembly GCA_028538565.1). Lineage (NCBI taxonomy): Eukaryota > Viridiplantae > Streptophyta > Magnoliopsida > Laurales > Lauraceae > Umbellularia > Umbellularia californica. Next base: position 26,271,804 of record JAPQWN010000002.1, read on the forward strand.
GAAAATGATGATGATGATTGGGATACAGGACCGCGTACTAGGGGTGTGCAAAATATCCGCTTAACCCGCCGACCTGTCCGACCCGCAACCGACCCGCCTGCCATGTGCGGGTCATTAAGTTAGGCGGTTTGGGTTGGGCGGGTTAGACCCCCAAAATTGCGGATTGGATTGGGTTACGGATTGAAAAATTGCCAACCCGCTACAACCCGACCCGCCCGCTTAATTAATAATTTTACATACATAAAAAAAATATTAGTTGAAATCGTTAAGTATTTAAAGTTAATCAATTCACCTAATAAATTTTTACAGCTAATCAATCATCAATTCCCTAAACAAAATCTAAAAAGTCAATATTGAAACCCTAAACACTCTTACCTACCACCCACCCCATTTACTTCAGCCGTATAAACTATATACATTACATTTATACTATTTGTATTTATACGCTCTAAGTCTCACTTTTTCTTCTCACTGCCTACACGGTTCAATGAAATTTACCTTTAGTTTTTTGTGTGCATTAGTTATATTTTGAGATTATCAATAACAAATTGTAGTTTGTGATAATTAAAAAAAAAAAAAAACATTATTAATGCCAACCCGCCTAATCCACTGAGTTGAAACCGCCAAAATTTGTAACCAATCCGCCGGATTTAGACTTTGGTGGGTTGGTGGCGGATTGAGATTTTCCCAACCCGCTAGTAACGGATTGGATAGAAATATTGGCCTTTATCCGCCCAATCCGACCCGCGCACACCCCTACCGCGTACTATAAATGAATGTTGACAAAGAAAAGTTTGGCATAAATGGAAAAGTGTCATCAAAGTAAAGTCAGAGTCTCTCAATAAACGTGGTGTGTTAAGACCTATAGTACAAACTCCAAACGGTGTTAACCATGTAGATTACAAGTGGGTGTTTGAAATAAAAATGAATGAAATGAATAAAATTACCCGATATAAGGCAAAATTAGTGGCACAAGATTTCCTTAAGAACCTGGGATTGAGTATAATAAAACATGCTCCCCTGTTATGGATACAACAACATTCAGATATCTGATAAGTTTAACAGTTTCTCAAGATTTAAAAATGAGACTCGTAAATGTTATAACTGCTTGCTTGTACGAGAACTCAGACACATAAAGTTATATGAAAATTCAGGAAGAATTTGCTTTGCCCGAAGCAAAGTCAAGGAATACATACTCAATCCAATTAAGGCGATCATTGTACGGCCTGAAAAAATCCGGAAGAATATGGTACAATCGTTTTAGTGAATACTTGTCTAAAAAAGGGTATGAAAACAATCCCACTTGTCCGTGTCTATTCCTAAAGAAATTATTGAAAGGATTTGCAATAGTAGCAGCTTATGTGGATGATATAAATTTGATAGGGACTCCAGAAGAGCTTGAAAAAACTGCTGATTATTTAAATAAAAAAATTTGAAATGAAAAACCTTAGAATAACGAAATTCTGTCTCGGCCTGCAAATCAAGAGAAATTCTAGTGGGATGTTGGTCCATTAATATAATTATTCAAAGAAGGTTTTAAAACGACTTGGCATGGAAAATGCACATCCAATAAGTACCCCACGGTCGTTCGGTCTCTAGATATAAAGAAAGACACGTACCTTCCCATTAAGGAAAATGAAGGCAGCCCAGATGTACTTGGCACAATGCACTAGACTGGATATTTCATTTTTTGTGAATCTACTTGCCAGATATAGCTCCGCATCAACTCAAAGGCACTGAACCGGTAGTAAACAAATCCTATGATATTTACTTGGAACAACTGATTTGAGAATATTTTATTCTTATGATTATAGTGATTTCAGTTTTGTAGGATATGCAGATTCGGGTTATCTCTCTGATTTTCATAAGGGCCGATCACAGATATGTTATGTGTTTCTTAGTGGTGATGTCGTCATTTCTTGGCGTTCTACTAAACAGACTTTGATTGGTACCTCCTCCAACCATGTTGAGATTTTGGCCATTTAAGAAGTAAGTAGAAAATGTGTATGACTAAAATATCTGATTCAGCATGTTCGTAGTTCTTGTCAATTACCTTCTATTGCAGATATCCCAAAATTATCTATGAAAATAATGAGGTATACATAAAATAAATTCGAGGAAGTTTTATTAAAGAAGACAATACTAAGCATATAGCACTGAAGTTCTTCTTCACTCATGAAAGTTAGAAAAACAATGAGATTAAAGTCAAGCAAATTCGTTTGAGTAATAACCTGACTAATCTATTTTCCAAAATTTTGCCAAAATTAGCATTCCACAAGCTTGTATATGAAATTGACATGCATAGAGTTCATCATCAAACTATGTGAATAATTGTTATCATCAGGGGAAGTAGTTAATTCGGGGGGACATCCTGAAGTATGTTACCCAGGACATTTGTGAGTTGCACACTTTTTCCATTTCTAGGTTTTATCCTAGTGGGTTTTCCTAGTTAAGATTTTAACAAGGCGGCATTGTGTATGTCCAATACCAGTTCAATGATCTTAAAGAATGTTGTACTCTTTTTCTCTTTGCTTTGTGTTTTTTTTTTTTTTTTTCTTTCATTGGATTTTTTCTTAGCAAGGTTTTTAATGACGCAACTATCATTGAGTGGTGGTCATCCAAGGGGAGTATTATAAGATATGTATCATGGGTGGATGCCCCACATGAGATAAGTTAGGGTTAAAATCATATTGCAATTAGGGTTTCTTAATGAAGATGTTACTTTGCCTATAAATAGGCTCCCCTCTTATATTTGTAAACAATTGAGATAATAGAAGAATCTCTCTCTTCCTCCGTACGTATTACTCTCTCTCCCTCTTGGTGCTTTACTTTACAATATGGGGTGCTTTGAACCAAGGAGTCAAAATATTAACTTTTTAAAGAATTAGGTGGTCATCTACTAGTCTTAATTTATAGATCAATAGAAGGTGTTTTTTTTTTTTTCTTAAAACCAAAATTTTTAGAAACATCATACCTTAGAGTTCTAACTTTCAAATTTGAAGTTTCAGCACCTGAAACCCGAGCCTAATCACTCACACAAGATGTTTAATCATATAAAAGCATGTGATTCATAATGTCAAGCACAAACCCAAATTCTAGACACATGCACCTTAAACATTGGCGCTTGCAAGCCACTTATTTTTATGCAATGATTACATGGGAGCTTAGAAATGACCGGGGTGAGACTAGAAAATCCCCAATGCTTTTTTTTCTTTTGGAAAAATGGGAGTCCATTATAATGCATGACAACCATGTAATGCAGTTTGATGGAAAGATTTGGATTAGACCTATTCATATGCAAAACTTCTGAGTCTATTAAATCATTCTAACCCCCTCATCCATAGCCATAAAAGTTAATGGTTTTTGAAGGGTCATATTCTTAGAATATTATTTCAAGAGAGCTGCTACCTGCACATTGACTTTTGCTCTATGTACACTGCCACTCTCTAAACTCATCACACTTACTCTCTACACACCTTGGACTTCCCAAAATACCCTCACCTATACTTCCTCCATTGCTCTCTACATACTCCTCCTTCCCCCTCACTCTCCAATGGCTCTCACCGTCACTCACTCTTAAATCCCTCTCTCTCACCCTCATTTTCACTCACTCACTCTTCCTTTTTGCCCCCTCACTCATTCTCTTTTTTCTTCCTCGCCCTCTTACTCTTTCATCACTTTGTCTCTCTAAAAGGTCATTGTTAAAGGAAATCTCTTTTCTTCATTCTCTCCATGTTCATCTCCCCATATTTCATTCATTTGTATGCATTCACGGCAGTGGTTGTTTGTTGGCATCATAAAGCTTGAATGGGCTAGAGAGATGCATTCTCTCTCCCTCCATTCACACGGTTTTTTTCTTTCTTTCTCGAGACAGTTCGGCCTTTCAGGGCCGGGGTGAGACTAGAAAATGCCCAATGCTTTTTTTTTTCTTTTGTAAAAATGGGAGTCTATTATAATGCATGACAATCATGTAATGCCGTTTGATGGAAAGATTTGGATTAGACCTATTCATATGCAAAACTTCTTAGTCTATTAAATCATCCTAACCCCCTCATCCATGGCCATAAAAGTTAATGGTTTTTGAAGGGTCATATTCTTAGAATATTATTTCAAGAGAGCTGCTACCTACACACTGACTTTTGCTCTATGTACACTGCTACTCTCTAAACTCATCACACTTACTCTCTACACACCTTGGACTTCCCAAAATACCCTCACCTATACTTCCTCCATTGCTCTCTACGTACTCCTCCTTCCCCCTTACTCTCCAATGGCTCTCACCGTCACTCACTCTCAAATCCCTCTCTCTCACCCTCATTTTCACTCCCTCACTCTTCCTTTTTGCCCCCTCATTCATTCTCTTTTTTCTTCCCCGCCCTCTTACTCTGTCATCACTTTGTCTCTCTAAAAGGTCATTGTTATAGGAAATCTCTTTTCATCATTCTCTCCATGTTCATCTCCCCATATTTCATTCCTTTTTATGTATTCACGGCAGTAGTTGTTTGTTGGCATCAGAACGCTTGAATGGGCCAGAGAGATGCATTCTCTCTCCCTCCGTTCACATGGTTTTTTTTTCTTTCTCAAGACAGTTCGGCCTTTCAAGGCCGGATGGATTTCATTTGTTCAGTTGCATTCAACTAAACAAATTGTTGGGCTGCACATGGCCAAACAAAAGCATTTTGGGAAATTACCATCTATTAGATGGTAAGTAAGAGGTTTAGTCTGTTTTTGCCACATCTCCAAACCATCTAATGAATGGTAAGTAAAAGGTTTACAGCCAATTCACGGGAAAAGAAATAGTACGGCTCAACGTGGGCTCCACTGCGTTAAAAACAATGAGGACAAGAATGGGCCGTCTTCGCTTTTCTAAAACATTTCAGACGATCCAAACGCGCTCGTAAGGTTCGCCTAAAACCCGAACGTCTGTACAAGTCGCTGCAACCGAGCGCGAAAAAGAAACCCTTGCTTGCAGAAAACTAGTACTCTCTCTCGCACTCTCTCTCGGTCTCTCCCTCTCTCTCATTCATGGCGAGCGGGAAACCTAACAAAGCACTAAAGCAGAAGCCTCCTGGAAAGGGATTTGGCTCGAAATCCCTCTCACGCAATCCCAAGACCCCAATCTTCAAAAACCCTAACCACATTCCTCTCGGCAAAAATAATAGAGCCAAGACGAACAAGGAGAAAGTGAAAAGCGGAGCAGAACCAGTCCGAAAATCTCGTCCCCTTCTTCCCTTGAACGCCACTGCTTCTCAACAGCTGCACTTCTTTCTCGATCGGTTCCAATCGGCCAATGGAATCCAGCTCTCCTCTCTCGAGCTCGAAGGATTTAAAGGTACATACTACATACATACCTATACCTACGTATTTTAACCGCGTCCTTTGAAAACAAAACTTTGATGTTCATTGAACCTTGCAATGTCAAGCCAAGGGCTTGTGGGTTTGCATTAGAATACATAGGAGCTGATACTGATACTGATAGTGTGGTTAAAAATGAAGATCAAAGGTGAGTTTCCAATGTATTTTGATGCAAACAAGCAGGGCCTGATACTGATAATGAGATTACTTGCTAATTGCTGCAAGTGCTAGTAAGGTCCGCACAATTTTCATCTTTGCTAGAAGAGGAAATGCCTTGTCCTAGTCAATCCCGGCTGTTGTACCTGCTACCCCTATAAAGATCCAATTTCCCATTGGATATCACTGTGATTGAATAGTCCCATCTGCTTCCTGTAATAGCTCCTTCTATAGGTTTTATAACCGGGTCCATGTCTCCTTGGCCTCAAGAGCCTAACATTATTTTGCCTTAGTATCTTCCCGACACTTTTCTTTGGGTGCCTCTTAACAAGGGATCGACAATGTATAGTGGCAAAAAGAGACGAGAAACTAAATCTATTAGATGGTTTGGAGATGTGGCGATTGCCTTAAAATAGGAAGATAATAGGCTAAACTGACAACATACTTGATGACTCAAGGGGTGCATGATTTGACAATTGAAAAGCCTCAAGAGGTTGCATGGAAGGCATCTTCTTTCTTTGAACGTATTTTGAAATGGCTGATGTAGACTTAGGAGACAGAGGAAGACACAATCATACATCACATTTCAAATTGTGAATCCTTTTGACAGGAAAGTAGTATACATTTTCAAAAAGGCGAAAATGTTGGAGATGTGTGAATATGCCCAACTAATAATCCCTTTCCTTTGATCATTGTGTTCAAGAAATACACATTTGACAGCTTAGGAAATCTCTTACTCTCTCTAAAGGTGGCAACTGTATAAAACAAAGGCAATACAAAAAATTTGAACTAAAGTGAAATCATGGGAATATTGGATAAGGCAAGCAAATAGAGACTTGTAGCTAAGAACTTTGAAGGAAGCCGATTGATTAACTATATTGTTTTATGTGCAGCTTCACATGAAAAGGTTAGGGGGAAAACTAAATTCTAGGATAATTATTTGGACAATTTTAACATCATCATTTTTTTTTTGCTCAATGATCTCATTTTCTTTAGTGTTATGAGGACATGATCTCTATGGCCACTTCTATACTCCTTGAGGAAATTCTAAAGACCGTTTAATTTTCAACATATAATTACCCTTGAATGTTGGCCAATCAAGAATCAACATATGCACAAAATCGATTCAGTAGAGACGAGAATGTTGAGGTGGATGTGTGGTAAAAGTAGGAAGGATAAAATTAGAAATGAGCTCTTGTGAGAGCATTTAGGAGTAACATTAATCGGGGATAAAATTAGAGAAATCCGTTTGAGATGGTTTGGGCATGTCCAATGCAGGCTGGCAACAGTGCCGCCGATAAGGAAAAGTTCGGGTATGAAGGTTGATAACCCACCAAGAGGAAGAGATAGGCTAAAGAGGCTGTGTATGAAGGTAGTAAAAATAGATTTAAAGAAGTGTAACTTATCTAAGGATTTGGCTCAAGATAGATTGGAATGGAGAAACAAAATTCGTGTAGCTGACTGATGCAGTGTAAACCTCATGGCCACATGTGTTGGGCCCACTTAGATTTAGGATATTTTATTAACTAATTATAGGTCATTAGTTTCTGATTTTATTTAAAGAATGTTATTTAGGATTAGGTTTCCTATTTATTTGGTTTTCTATTTTAATTAGGTTTCTTAGACCTTAAGTTGTGTTTTCCTATTTGTATGGCATTGTAGAGAATTATTTCTCAGAGAGTTGATTAATGAAATTGGGTTTTCCCATTTAGGTGCGTCCTCGTTTATTTTCTCTGCGGAGCAGCTATTGATTGTGTCTCCAGACACGTGCTTCGGCACCATTGTTCTTTTAGTGCTTTCAATGCAAGCCCTAACCCTAAGCTTGCATCAATTGGTATCAAAGCCGAACGATCCCTTGATCGTTGGTGTGATTAACCCTATCTCTCTTTTTGTTCACTCAGCCCCCAGCCTTGATCCCAAATCCCTACCCCAAATCCCTGAGCATCAACACTCAAACCCTAAATCACCGAACCCAGCCCCAATATTACGCATTCCCATTCCCAATTTGCATTACCCATAGACCCATTATGCATTCCCATTCCCAATTTCCAGAAAACCAATCCAGACGACCTTATTCCCAGACCCCTTGATCGAGACCGCCCCCCAATCTCTTTCGCACAACCTCCAGCATGACCCAGATCCCACTCGACCCCATACTCCTTTCTTCCCCCAGACCCTCTTCCTTCTTCCCCAGATCTCGAGCCAAAAAAAAAGAAAGAAAGCAGAGATGCAAAAAGCAGAAAGACAGAGAAGATAGAAGAAGAACAAGAAAAAGAAAGAAGAAGAGAAGAAAAGAAAAGAAGAAGAGGGAAGAGAAAAGTGTACCATGCACTAGTCGACCGCTAGCAGTAATGCCAGATCTCCAAGCCATCATCAAACAACATCATCGTCTTCGCCAACCAGCAGCGTTGCCGTTTCCGTTGTCGCCGTCCCATCGCCCTTCTCCCTTCTCCTTTCGTTGAGGCACAGGTGCAGTCGAAGACTCTCCTTCGTTCCCTCCCCATATTTGGTCAAAGCAGAACAATGGATCTGTAGAGTTTGCATCGCAAGGTTAAAGCAAATCAACTTCGGTTCAGGTCAGTTCCGACCCACTTCTAATTTTGACCCAGCCACTACCATTTATAATATCAGCAGAGAAGTCAAGGGCCTAGATTTGACCACAATCAACGGTTGTGACTTCTTTTTGCAATTTCCGGCTCCTCCACCGTCTAATTTCAGATCCGTTTTAGCCTTTGTGCTTGTAGATAGCAGATATACAGAAAATGTTAGTCCATTCACACTTCCAGTATGAAATTCCATACTAGTAAGTTCTACAATGCACTTCAAGGAGTCAGACATGCGTGTTAATATGGATTATGGTATGCTGTCAATAAAAATTATTTCCAACAATTTCTTGATTTGAAACAAGAAGAATTGTCTGTTCTTGAATATTTTGACCAATTTTCAAGGCTCCAAGATGCATGTGTAATGGAGGATGATGATGAACATGATTTCATTAGTTTTGTAAGAGGCTTGAGACCGGACATAGTTGACAGAATGACTGACTGCAAGACCATCCATGAGGGATTTTGGGAAGCAATTCGTGTGGAGTGGATGCTTAAACGGTCTAGTTTATTGGAAGTTACGTCTCAAGAAGAAAAGTCACTACACATAACAGACTGTGTTAAGGAACAAGTGCCAGTTGATATGCAGACCGATCAACCAGAGTTAGACATAGAAGATTCCACATCTACAGTTGGCCTTGAAATTTCTCCTATGAGTACAAATAATTCCTAAGTGCAAACCCCAAGTGATGAAGAGCAAGTTGTTGATAATCCCCACATAACCTCTCAAATTGATTTTGTCTTTAGGGATCACCAATGGCAATCGGGAGATCAAGAACGACTTGTCAGATATTGTGATTTGATGGTGCAGATTCTACAAGTAAATCATCCAATGGTTTGATTGCATATCAACACAAATTTCACTCATCAAAAGCAGTTATACATGGAGCTCTACATGGAAGTTGTAGATCAACAGATGAATCAGAAGTTCGTCATTTTGATCTTTGATCCAAGTGGACATTTTCCGAACTCGAGGTCGAGTTCAGCGTAGACCTCATGGCCACATGTGTTGGGCCCACTTAGATTTAGGATATTTTATTAACTAATTATAGGTCATTAGTTTCTGATTTTATTTAAAGAATATTATTTTGGATTAGGTTTCCTATGTATTTGGTTTCTTATTTTAATTAGGTTTCTTGGAGCTTAAGTTGTGTTTTCCTACTTATATGGCATTGTAGAGAATTATTTCTCAAAGAGTTGATTAATGAAATTAGGTTTTCCCATTGAGGTGCGTCCTCGTTTATTATCTCTGTGGAGCGGAGATTAATAGTGTCTTCGGACACGTGCTTCGGCACCCATTGTGCTTTTAACACTTTCCACGCAAGCCCTAACCCTAGGCCTGCATCACTGACCCAAACATAGTTGGGACAAGGCTTTGATGATGATGATGATGATGAATCATTATGAAGTCACTCAATCTTTTTTATCAAATTGAGTGGAAATCTTTTGACGTAAAGTACTGAAAATGGCTATAACTCCAGTTTATATTAAAGAAAGTAAATCCAAGTATATCTTGTGTGATCGTAAATGAAGGTCACAAATTTTAAGCCTTGTCTACTTAACACATACCTGTGCCCAGACATTAGGCGGAGTAATATTAAAAGAAATAGTCCCTGTGCCCAGACATTAGGCTGAGTAATATCAAAAGAAATAGTACCTTGATCAATTTGACATTGTGCCTATCGCCTATTGGAGCGAGATTTGATTGAGTTAAAGCATGAAGGGGCCATTTATTTTTGAGCAATTTTGATTTTTTTAATTGATTAATCAAGCATTACAATGGACCCATCTCTTATTAGAACGAATTTTGGCTAGTCGCATACATGAGGGGACATTAATTTTGAGCTGTTGAGATTTTTAATTCTCAGTACCATCAAAGTTCATGCATCATTCAATTGAAAGTCTTAATTTGCTTACTTTTAGAGTTCACCATTGGAAGTCTTAATTTACTTTTTCTTTATCCCACTCTCGAGGGTAGACTTGTTAGTTTTCTGTTTCATCCTAATCTAGGCATATAGAACCTCGGTCACTAGCTAGGGAAATTCTATTTGCACCCACATGCTTTGCTGAGCTCACCCACTTTCTGAGCTCACCACACCTAAAAAAATAAAAAGGCCATTTTTGCTGAGCCCACCCCCAATAAAACCCAAAACACTCTCTTCTCCTCTCTTCTCTCCTCTCCTTTCCTCTTCCCTTCTCCTCATTGGCGAGCTCTCCTCTCTTCTCATCTTCTCCTCTTCTCTTCCCCTCCCACCAGCTGCCACCGAACTAGACGTCTGCCCCATCACCGGCGACCATCTCTCCCTTCGGCGAGCTCCCCTCTCTGCCCCACCATCACTGATGACCATCACTCCCTCCGGCGAGCTCCCCTCTTTGCCCCACCATCACTGACGACCATCTCTCCCTTTGGCCAGCTCCCTTATCTGCCCCACCATCACCGGTGACCATCTTCTCCTCTTTCTTCGTGTGTATCGCTCGCTGGTGGGGTGCGCGGAGTTTTAGGGCCGTGCACTTGCAGAGAAGATGAAGCTCATGGGTATTTTTGTCCTTTCACACATGGGTATTTTGGTAATATTTTTTTTTTTAAAAGGTGGGTGTGCTCAGTTATCCATGGTGCAAATAGAATTTCCCCACTAGCTAACCACAGTTAGACTAGGTCCTTTTGCCTAAACATGTAGGTGATCTTATTTATTGTATTTTTATTGGTTCTTGTTTTATTTTATGTATCCATAGATAACGTGCATGGTGGCATTTGATATGAGCAGATACATGCATGGTGGAGCTCTCTGAAGGCCTAAATCAGGACGCTGGCAATTTAAGCAAACATTTGAAGGCTACTTTTGGGAATTCATGGAATGAAGTGCTTTGTGAAAGTCAAGTTTTGGAGGGAAAGATCTCCGTAGGGAGTCCAGCAGTTCTTATTATCTGTGCATCGGCCTTAAGATCATTGGAACTTCTTAGGTTTTTTACTATCTTCTCTTTTGGTTTGATTACAACTTCTAGAATTTTAAATATATGTATTTGCCATGATATATAAGTACCAATTACCATTAGAAGTAAAAATTTCAATTATGTCATTGGGTGTCCACTTGTTTTGTGAAGTGATGCCAGTGTTTCATTTAATATTCATTTGAATGATGCAACTACTGCTACCTTGTTTTGGAGTAGTTATTTATTGCTTAACGAGAACGTGGATTTAGGGGACCATGGAAAATCAGTTTGATATATACAATATGAGTGCGATTCCTAGGAAGCTTGTTCCAAAACTTTGGTGTTGAAGAAAAGGAGAGAGAAATTTGAAGATGAGATTAGAGGAGGTATCAGAAATCGAAACTTGACAGTGATTGTTTATGGTGCTAATATCAAAACACATGCTCTGAGTCCCATTTTTGGTGCCAGCAATGTTGCCATCAACATAGCCTCATGCTCTCCCATATTTACCCTTTCTCCAACAACTCAATCACCTGTTCGTTCAACTCGTGCTCCTTTGGCTCATTCTATGGATGACTTATTCGGCAAACAGGAGTCGTCTCCAAGTTTGACAAACAATGAAACTGAACATCATCCAAAAATGTGAGCTCTGGCCATAAAAATCTCAAATTAGTATGATTGAGCAAAAGCTTTGTCTCCTTGTTGAAGTTTCCAATCTCTTGGGTACAACTGATAAATTCCAGCCTTATTATTTTATGTGTGCATGTTTCCTTCACTGTTTCCCATATTTCCTTGGCAATTTCAAGAGGAATGATTCCTTATATCATCTTCCATGGAATGTATCAGCTAAGACACAACTAAAGAGTTGTTAAGAGGACCGGTTGTCATTCTTAGGGTCATCCTAACTAGGTCCTTTATTTCTACCATGAAAATACCGAAATTTGTTCTTTCCTTTGAGAAAAATCTCAAATGCCTGCGGCCAATATAGGAAATTTGTGGGCAGTAATCTGAATTCTAGGGTTTTCTGAATTAATGTTAGCATGGGACTTTTCTCCTTGATTCACACTGTAGAGGATACGTCGGATAATTTCATAGCAGAATAGAAATTGATAACCTAATAAAATCAGCCCCAGTAAATCCAACATTGTTAGATGGACCTCCTAACTTAAAAACAGTTACTAGGCTGATTTAAAAGGTTCCAACAATAGTTTCGAAAACTAACCTCTGGATCTCAGTTAAAACAATGAATCTCTTTAAACAAAACAAGAACTCACCTCCGAATCAAGCATATCATCGCAAATAAGCTCCTTGAATTCAACGCCTCTCATTCAACACTGCGCATTCAACTTGATAACGTGCTGTATTATAACTTACCACAATTAATAAATAAAGCCCTTACAATTCATGAAAATTTAAAAAAGTATAAAAGCTATTAAAGTAACATAAATATGAAATAAAGATGACTTCCAACGCATTCAATTAGATTAGCTCCACAAATGTGCAACAACCATTGGTGAATTAATGATCATTTACTGAGTCAACTTTATTCAAGATCAGAATATCCTGTAATGTAGAGATAACTACAGCTTCTCAGTCTTTCTGTCATTTATGATAATAAAACCTCTCTCTTTGTGACTGTGAAGCAAATTGACAACAATGTGGGCTTTGAAACTTGTAGCTTATTCTAGATTATTTTGCATAATTTTGTCTTGAGCTTGTTCATGCATTTGACTTTATTTTCCTTCCAAATATGTGTTTTTCATTAATTTCTTCCTTCAATCTTAATGTTTTCTATCTTTTTATTTCTTGCAACTTTTCTTTGATTTGTTTCTTATCAAATTGACTTGGTGGCATACTGACATTATTAGTGCTTTTAAGTTTTACCAATTTCTTTCAATGTGAATTTGCAACTGATGTGTATGGTTAATGATCTGAACAGAAAGATTCAATGAAGTGAGTATCTTTGTACTATTTATTTTATAGCTACTATAACCGTGAAGCTAGTTACGTATTCAATGGTGTGTCTATGTTCATGTGTTATATGAACTTATGTATTAGTATGAAGATGAGCAAAATCACTTTTATTGTATGGTTTTAACATGCTGACATTTTATGGATGTCCACTAGAGGCGTACGATCATTGACGAAAGAATGCAGTCCGGCAAAGCTATTTGCGAAGCACATTAAAGTGGAGGATCAGGTTATTTCTATGTCCATTCTTTACCTCAAAAGTTTCAGCAAGTGTATCCCCTCTGATTGGAGTGAATACCATCAAAATCCCTATCAATGGGGCAAATAAGCTCAATCTAAAGTCAATGATAATATATTACAGATTTGTTAAAAAACAGTGTCCAACAGGATCATATAATTCAGTACTAGTGATGTCCATGTTGTGATGGGTCCATGCGTTGCATTAGATGGCTCTAATAGAGGTACTAATGTGCTGTGGGGCTTTACTTTTGTGGCTATTATAGTCTGTCTAGATGGAAAGGAGTAGGAGAGTTTTTGAATTCGAATTAGGTACACAAATGTGGTTGTGGAGGATGCTCACAGTGGGGTAATATCCTCGGTGCTCATCATGAAAGGTGTTGGCTTCTATACCACTAACCTACGACGATGCTGCTTCGAATGCCATGGCATCAAGAATTCATTCTTATGTGTTGTATGGTTCTTCCCAGTTTATTTGATGCAGTGCTTTTTTTTTTAGTATTTGGGATCACAGCTCACGGCTTCTTTGGGTGGGGCTCCCGGAAAATGCCCTGTGCAGTACACTTCCGCCATAAGTCTTAGATGTGGATTGCATTTAAAGCACATGTTCCATCAAATGAGGCGTACACCCCATATGAAATGGTCGCTCCACTCACACTTCATATCTCATAGCATATGCCTCTTTAACTTATCTTTTAACTATGCCAGTTTGTGTAACTTTGTCCTATGCCTAGACCAAGGAGGTTTGTATTAGGTTGACAGCTGGCTTAAAACTATTTCGCACCTTAAACATGGATACTGAGCGAGTAGACCAGCCATGACGTAAGGAGCAGAAGTTGGCCAATTAGGGACTAATGCTGAGTGTTCCAAGCTTCTTGCCAGGTCTGTGCGACCAGACTGGCTACAGTTTTCCGTAGATTGAGCCTGTTTTGGGCCCTGCTTTCATTGGTCCATGATCAGACCCTTGGAAAAATGGATTAAAAATCCCATTGATAGATCCAATGTAAACTTGGTTGAGTCGACTCGGACTCGGCACTTACCGAGTTGGGTCTATAATGACTCGTACTCGACTCAAGTAAAAAAAAAAAGTAAAATAAAACAAGAGGGTTGTTTTTGTAAAATCACTTTAAATAGATGGAGGGGGAGAGAGAAATATAAAGGGGAAAGGGTTTCTAGCAGCGATGGAAAAAAAAGGGATTAGAAAGGGTTTCCGGTTTTGGCGATCGAGAGATGCCTCTACTACGGTCCCGCGGGAAAGGGGAAGGGGGGGGGGGGGGGGGGGGGGGGGGGTGGCTTTTTAGACCCTGATCTAAACACATGATCCTCACTAATCTGTCCATCTAAGTTTGCACTACTGCTGCAGTAGCTGCAAAGTTGCACTCTGAGTCTCTGACTTAAATCAAATTTTTTTGGTTGGGGCCTTATATATTCTCGGCTAACTGTCAATTCACATAAAGAGTAGAATGCCTTATTTCTGATTGATACATGTTTCAACTACGGTTAGTTGGGTTTGATAGAATTCAAATTTGTTGAGACAAAATATTCTTTTGAATTGGTTTGCATTAAATAATATATATTTTGAATTGCTTTGCATTAATATACTACAGGCATAAATATTCACGCAAGGGCAGTTTACATATATGGTCATATGTGAACTGCCCTGTGGTGCCCACCTGGGTCCACGCGTGACGAATCTTTCCTCCCCCCGACTCTTGAATTGGCTCTCACGCCGATTTGACACTCATCTGATCTGCTCTAAACATGTGCCTGTCCCATGATACTGCTATTGCAGACTGTTAAGACTTATGGGGCGTGGTATTTATTTCAGCGCGGTATTTATTTCAACATTATGCCACCCATAATAAATTCACAAAAAAAAAAAAAAAAAGATTTTATCATCTGCACCTGAACTCTTGGTCTGCTGTTGTATATGGACCTATAATACCCGGATACTTGTACAAGCCCAATTTATCCATATCAGACCGATACAATACTTTACTGGTACCCGCCACTGCATTGATACTTCTAGGGTATAAGTTTAGCACATCCTACTTAGCAAGTCCATTATTTAATTTAGTTCTTTAAAGTTTCTTACTTCTCAACGTAGAAAATGTTAGAAAGGAACATAAACAATTATAATTTCATTAATTCAAATGTGATCTAAAGGAAAAATTAGGACACCTGTATTTGTATCAGTGTCCTACATTTTCAAAAGTGCAGATTCGTATCCTCGATCCCCGTATCCGTGTCCGTACCCAAATTTGTATTTGAGCATCATAGATATGGATGTATCTTTGTCTCGTGATCAAGGATGAAAATAGCGGTAGCGGTGGGCGTAGCGGCCCGCCGCCAAACCGCTACGAAGCGGGCGATACGTAGCGTAGCGGGGATACGTAGCGGCGTAGCGGTGCGATTTGAAAAAATCGCCAAAAAAATCTGAAAAAATTCCAGAAAATCCAGAAAATTGTAAAATGAAAGAAAATGTGGTTCTTTTGCAAAAGTAAGTAAGAAAATGGGGCGTAGCGGTGCCCTCAATACATGAGGTCCTGTATCGCTATATAAATAGAAAATAATAGTAATAATTAGTTTTTTCACATGCTTTCATGTTTCTTAGTCATGTTAACTTAAAAAGTAATGGAAAGCTCATAAAAAAAAAAAAATACAACATGAATTCATGAAATAAAAGCATAAGAAATTAAGAATTAAAAAATAAGAAGACTTAAGAGTTAGGTCATTACACAATAGTGACAATACACAATACCCATTAGTCATTAGTGAATATTGAACAGTCAAATATCAATAATTCAACATTCATGATTCAAATTCAATCAAGTGAATGAACTATGAAGTGATCAACAATCAACATTCAACATCAATTTAAAAATGACAAAGAATAGAGAGTTAGTGAAGGATATAGGAATACCTTAATCAATAATCACCACCAAAAGGAATGTCTACCAAGATTCAAGGGGCTATGGTTATCATCATCCCCATTAGTGTTATTATTTGATCCACTGGCACTGGCACCATATTGGATTTGATATTGATGAGAATTGGGATCCACAAATCCAAAGAAGGCAGCTGCACCCGCATCAAAAGAACTTGGAGGAGGTGGAGGTGGACCAGGTGGTATATGTGGATTTCTACCATATTGCGTTTCACCATAGTCACCATATGAGTATGGCCCCGAAGTTGAAGACTGTTCTTCTCCTTGTTGTAATTGACCATATGGAAAATAGTCAAAATATTGTGAGGGTCCTTGTCCACTGTAACTAGGGTTCCACGAATCAGTCCATGATGCCGCTTGTTGTCCTCCAACATCTCCACCCATATTTCCTTGCTCACTACTACCTCCAGCCCCAGGTGGTGAATCTCTTCGGCGCCGTTGATAACCACGGCTTGGATCAAATCTTCCAGATGGAGGTAACTCATGTACTTCCTCTATAGGAATGTCATCGTCTTCATCATGCTGATAGTATTCACTAGTACCACCTGTCCCACTGTCTTCTGCTCCTCCTCCATCTCCACCATGGCTACTCGAAGAGACGGTGGTGGAACTAACTTTCTCAGAAGCAGGTTCTTTCCCACTCCTAGTCCTACTGGCACCTTCTCCCTGAGGTGGCTGACCTTCTGCAGGTGCCTCACCCATATCCGAATCTATCAACTCTTGAACTGTTTCCTGAAACTTCGGATTTGAATCTAGCGGTGGATCCTCTATCTCGACTAACCATGGGAGTAAGGGATCGTCCTCTCTGAATATGTGATCCAAATTAATAGAACAATAAGCAGGATCATCCCTTGACCTTCTCTCCCTAATTCTGTTTCTCAACTTCAGATTGTAATGACAATATACAAGCTTGTTGAGTTTCTGCATGGTAAGCCGATTTCTGGCCTTCGTGTGGATCAAAGAGAAAGTACTCCAATTTCTTTCACAGTTGGAAGATGTTGTAGTTTGACTAAGGATGCGAACAGCCGCTTTCCTTAGATGTGGAGCACTCTCTCCAAAATTCATCCACCAATCAGCTGAAATAAAGAAAATTAGATATTCGTAACCCTCAAGTCCTTCTAATCAATTAAGATAAATAAATCAAGATTTAAGACTATTGGGTGGGGTCTTCTGTTCATCGTTATACCAGGTGGCATTCTTCTAATCGATCGTATCACAAGAGGGTCAGCAAAGGTTCCTCTCCTTTGTGTATATATAGATATCTACAATGTGAAAATTAGATATAAGCATGTATGGCAGTATGGCAGTTGGCACTTGGTACTTGGTAGCATAATTAAATTTTCTCAAGTAACCACCCACTCACTTCTTGTATTGCATCAATTTGATCATCTGCATTTAACAATTTTTTTAATACCTCCCGTAATCCTACCCGCAAGTCCGTATCTATTGCTTCAGTATGTAGTTCGACATTGCGGTAATAGAATTCGGGATTCAAAAAATAACCTACATTATAAATATGTAGAATGTACTGTGAGCAAACAAGATAATAGATACATTAGTTAGGAAAACAAAAATGTATCAAATTCAAAGATATATATTAATTACCTGCAGCATGCAATGGATGGTGCAACTGATCGTTCCAACGAGCATCAATAATCTTTATATATTTATCGTGATATGTAACATTTTCTATAATGGATTGCTTTGCCCGATCCATTGCTTCATATATAAAGCCCATTGTCGGCTTGTCATCACCATCTACAAGCCGCAACACTTTAACCAAAGGCTAAAAAACCTGTAATATCTTCCTCACTTTCTTCCAAAACTTATTGTCCCTCATAAGGTTTGGGACTTCAAACCCCGGACCACTAGTTGCATTGCCCCATTTCGAACAAAGCCATTCTTCTGATGCAAACATCTGAATGAGCTCCGTTTTAAACTTTACAAGGCTTTCCATAGCCAAAAAATGAGTTGCAAATCTAGTTATTCCTGGACGCAGCAAGGCATGGTTATTTGTGTATCTTTTCATCAAGCTTAACACCCATGAATGATCATATATAAATCTTGTAATTCCTCTACATGCCTTGATCAATGAAGCCACTTTTGTCTTCCTTCCAATCTCTTCCAAGATGAGATCTACGCAGTGTGCTGCACATGGGGTCCAGAATAAACGGGTCCTCTTCTCCTGTAATTGCAAACCTGCTTTCTTGAAATTGGCGCCATTATCTGTAACAATCTGTACAATATACTCCTCTCCCACACTCTCTACAACTTTATCTATAAGATTGTATATATATGTGGCTGTCCGTCTATGTTCACTTGCATCAATGGACTTCACAAAGACGGTCCCAGCGACTGAATACACCAAAAAGTTTATTAATTGTGTTTGGGTGCCGCTGGTCCACCCGTCACACATGATGGTAACACCATTCTATTGCCACATGGGCCTAAATGTTTCCACCCAAGCCTTTATTTCTCTATATTCTTCTTCAAGATATTTAGTGCCCACATCATATACGGAGGGCGCCTGTATACCCCGCCCAGCTTCGGCGGCAACATCAAGAATAGTCTGGAAATATGGGGAATCTATTGCTGTAGGTGGTATGTTTTTGTGAATTAGCCATTTTGCTGTAGCTTTGGCCAATCTATCTCTTGCAGCCTTCATTACCCCTTTCATAACACTAGATATTTTTGGTTGTTTATCTCCGTCTTTTCTATGTGCTAGAGGATCAACAGGGGGAGGAACCGCTCTTCTCGTAGAGATAATTTCTATATCAACATCCCGTTCTCGGGTGCTAAATGCCCTACGCAAGGACCCCGCAATGCCCTTACCCTTGCTTGGCACAGATGCAGATGAGCCCCCTGCATCATAATATCTGCTTCCAGCAAATGCACGACGTTCTTGTTCTTCTTGTTGACTCATCAAAGACTCGGCGTGCAGCCTCCATCTGTGCATCTTCCTCCTCATCAAAGTATTCATCCCCAAATACATCATAACGGGCAGCATCAATATCTTGCCGCTTCTTTTCTTTTATCTCTACTTTTCTAGCTTTATTTTGGCCAAGTAAAGCTTTCATTTCTTCCCTGATTTCCCTTGGTACTTCGGAACAGGCAGCAACATTGTCAGAAACGTGGCCCAAGTGCTGCTTGAATCTTGTAATGCCCCCATTGGTTATTTTCGAACAAAACTTGCATTTGATTTTCAACCTATTTTCCTCAACTGCCTCACCAAATCTCCATGCGGGATCAGTATTACGAGGCATTTTAAATGAATAATTTGCAAAGACAAATAGACTGAATACCTGGCTCTTGCTATAAATATGAACAAGTAGTATGTTAAAAATTAAAAAAAAACAAAGAAATATGTTAGAGGAAACATATATATAATGCTTAGGAATTATTCTCTTGACATTTAATTGGTATTTCATTACTTAAAGTATCAATTTTTTTCAAAAAATAAATAAATCCGAAAATAAAAAATAAAGAAAAATCAACATTTTTTTTTCAAAAAATAAATAAATCCGAAAATAAAAATTAAAGAAAAATCAAGAAACATTCAAGTAGTGATGGATTGATCTATGGGAAACATAGATCTATCATTTACAAGCAATTTCCAAGTTGTTTCATTGGTTTTCAATGAATATACACATTTTTTTTTTCAAAAAATCAATAAATCCGAAAATAAAAATTAAAGAAAAATCAAGAAACATTCAAGTAGTGATGGATTGATCTATGGGAAACATAGATCTATCATTTACAAGCAATTTCCAAGTTGTTTCATTGGTTTTCAATGAATATACACATTTTTTTTTTCAATAAATAAATAAATCCGAAAATAAAAATTAAAGAAAAATCAAGAAACATTCAAGTGGTGATGGATTGATCTATGGGAAACATAGATCTATCATTTAGAAGCACTTTTCAAGTTGTTTCATTGGTTGTCAATGAGTATTCACTTTTTTTTTTTTTTTTTTAAATAAATAAATCCGAAAATAAAAATATCAAAAAATTTAAAAAAATCCAAAAATATGTGTGCATCATCAAAGGAAAACATAGATCTAACAATATTGCAAGATAAGGAAGAATTTATAGTAGTTAGAGTCTTAAAGAGACTAAGAGAGATGAAATGATCTCAAAAGTCAACTCCTAAAAAGTTCAAAGAAAGAACATACCTAGAATAAAATCTTGAATCTTGATGAAGATGCTTGGATCTTGTCTCACTAACACTATTTCCTTGTTTTGATGTTTGTTTTGGTGGATCTTGAGCTCAAATATGGTTTAATAGCAAAAGGGAGGCTTTTACAGCAAGTAGCAGTGAAAGAAGAAGGAGAAAAGAGAAGGGAAAGAGGAAATGGGTCGTCAGGGGGTGTTTATAAACACCCCCGCTACGTGGCGGAATGTATCGGCCGCTACGCATATGTAGCGGCTGATACGGTGCGATGCGGGTTTTTTTCAAAATAGATGCCGCCACGGCCGATATATCGGCCGCTACGCTACGTAGCGGCCGATATTTTCATCTATGCTCGTGATTAAGGGCCTGATTGGATGTATGGTGAATTGAAGTATGGTGAGGTGAAGCATCAAATCAAAAGAGAATAAAATATAAAGGGTTATGATGGTGTTTTGTTTTTAGTAGTTTGGTATGGAATCTTTTTTGACTTTTTTTTATAGAAAAGTGGAGGTTTTTTTTTATTTTTTTATTTTTTTTAGTGGAGAAAGGAGGTTGCTTTTTTGACTTTTTTTGAAAAATTCAGAGCAAATTTTGAAATTGTGTACTTTTGATATGACCCCTTGTCATTTCTTGTTTGGATTCACTTTACTTGTAACTTAACTAGTTAATTGCCAAACACGCCCTAAAGTTTTTTTTTTTAATCCTTTTATTTTCTCTTTGGAACTTGACTGAGAAAATTTCTGGTTCCAGAACCCCCTTTCTTTTGTTGATTCATAAAGACTTTCTATTGCAACTTGCAAGGAAAGCAAAGCTATAAAACAGAATTAATGAACAGTTTATCTTAAATCAGCCGTAAAATGAGGCTCCTGTGTTACTACATGGTCAACAAAGTGAACATTGAAAGTGCAATAAAACTAGTGGGAACATTTATTATATGTAACTCCGGCAATGCACTGAATCTTAAGAATGTCCTTATTTTATTTCTTATCATTTTTATTATTGTTGTTATTTTTAGAGTTGTATTATTCTGAAGGAAAATAGTTTCTGATAGCGCAGGTTGATTAGCTTAGTTTTTCTTTCCTTAGTGACACACACAAATAGTTTTCTTTCCTATTTTTCCACACCAGATATTTCATCTAGTCTGTTTTCTTCTGATGCAGATATCCTTGCTAAAGAGCCGAGTAAATATTGCTTGTGGAACGCCAAGCAGGTGAGAGTTTATAGCTTTGCTTTGGATTTTCATGTTTTTGGTGACAATGTTTTCTTATTCCTATAATTAGGTTCTTTATCACTTTATTGTTTTCTTCATTATTTGCTCTTATACTAGTCATTCCGGTAGATTCCTTTGGTACTAGCATTGGAAAAGAGTCTTTATTGAACATTCTTAGTAATAGAAAAGAGTGGGGATGACCTCTCATCTAGAGTTGCATCAAAATCACTGAAGTGATCTCTTGACACAAATGAGCTGGTGAATTTTATTGTTGTCATCATCGTCATTATCAAGCCTTATTCCATGTGTTAGGGGTTGGCTTTGTGAGTTGTACTTTCTCTGGAGAAATTCTAGAAAAATATAATAATTAAGTGTATTTATGGTTTGAGGGATCATATGTACTTATGTTGACTAATGGTATTTATTATTCAGAAATGTCTATTAATCTATGAGTAAAATGAATTTTGGGACTTTGACATACATAAATCCCTTTTCTCTTCTTTAAACATCTTTCTTCTATCTTCTTCTACTGTATTCTTTGGTTTTAATCTTCATATTCTTTGTTTTTTCTTTTTTTCAATCAATTAAATTATAATAGTTATCACTACTTGGTATATGTGTCCTCTCGTCTCTATATACGTGGGTCACTTGATCCTTGAGCATATTGTCGGACTACAATGAAATATAAACATGCTGACTGTTTTGAAGGTTTTTCAAGGAGAGGTGAAAGTTTATTGGATCTCAAAACAAAAAAAGGGGAGAATACTAGAGCATTTTCTTGTTCTAGGATTAATCCTCTAATCTGTGACCTTCTGAAGTTCTAAGGATGTTTTGTATCGTTTGAATGTGATCCATCAACAGATTACTCATGTGATGAAAGAAAGTGGGTTGTGGTTATTTTTGTGATCGTCTTTGACCATATTCAATCACTTAGTGGCTTTGATTGCAGTGAACATATATGTATTTAGCAAAACAAATAACAAAAATTTGATAAAGTTTGAATCTAACTTATGTTTATGCCTGGGTTATGATGGCACTAGACATTTATAAACTAAGGGCCGAAGATCAACAGTTCTTGGTATCCCTTTTACAATCATTAGAGGGCAAACGAATGAACATGGGGCTTTTGGATAAGTTTTGAAGCTTCTCTAGATCTCTGGGGCCTCTTGAAAGACAATGGATGTCTCTGGAGGTCAGTAGAACTGAAGGTGGCATTTTGTTTAAATCCACAGATTTGTCTGATTCAGATTAAATCCTAACGTATAAGTCAAACGAATTACATTTATAGGTGAGTCGGAATTCAGGTGTGAATCTTACAATTTGATGTCTACTTCATCGAATCTTATAATTCAAGCGATTGCTGTAGGTGGGAACAACCATGACCAAAAGGCCAATAAGTAATATTTTACTTTTTTGTTTTTAGTGTTTTTGCTTTTAAGAGGTTATCTAGTTATTGATGAAACAACTTAAGAATTTGGGATTTTGGGGATGTTTTAGAGATAAATAGAAGCAGGCATGTGACTATGTATGGGCTTGTACGTATGAGTTTCATCTTACATTTTGTTTATTTATTTATTTTTATATAATGGACACTTCTTTAACCCTCAGTACGTTTTGAGGTGTGAAGTGTGAGAGAGGGGATACCATAATTGGGTTTTGAGTAAGTCAATCTTTTCATTTTTTTTTTCTTTTTGATTTTAATCACATATCAAATCAATCCATAATGAAGTGCAAAAAGGGATTGCAGGAAGCAATGCAAAGTACAAAAACGACACTGGTCAAGGATGTCAAATGCAATTTTTGTTGTTGCAGACTATGTTTAGGTTTAGTTGTGGAGGGAAAGATTTTTGGTTGGAATCCACAACAACTTAATTGGCCGAAAGATTGGACTATGCTGGGCTATTTAGAAGATTAACGATGACTGCCACAAGATCAAACTACTGGATCATGTGAAAGCTTCTGATGTCTTCAACGTAGAATATCTTGCATGATACAGATGGCCCTGAAGATTGTGTGGTTAGTCAGGCGTTGGAATTCATGGAGGCATATGATTAAGCACGTGGTGTCCGAACCCATGCATGAAGATCCTTCTTGAGTTAGGGAGCCCAATGCAGCCCACATTTACTAAGATTTTTTTTAATCTAGGGGCTGTTTATTTATTTTAATATACCATAGGGTGTATTTTCCAAAAAAAGGGAAGAATTCTATTGAAATTTGAAACAGACTGCGAAAGAGGCTTGATGCATGGGCCTCTTGGGACGGGGATTGCAGGGCCCAATTAGGCCCAAATCCAATTGATCGCAGCACCACCTGTGTTGCTTAGGGGTGTAAACCATCCCATTCAGTTTGAGGCTAAAAGATTTATGTTCTCAGATGAAAAAGACAATTAGGTCCTACTAGGATCATAGTATCAACAGTTTTGGATCAATATATACATTGGACAACACTTGTATAAATAAGTATTAGGGTCATTGCACTCTTTAAATGATGTTGTGTCATGGCTTTGAAAGTCTTAATGGTATGATCGATAAAAAATCCATCTTGCAACATGGTGTGCAAATTGGATATCCTTCAGTCATGAATCAGATAACAAACTAAAGGGAAACAACCTGCAATCTAAATTGGTGTGTTCAATGAGCTTTTTTTTTTTTGGGTGGTTTTGGGGGTATGGTGATGTAGGTAACAGCGATACGTGTTAGCTCAATAGCTCATTTAGAACTGAAAAATAGGATGCATGACCAATTACATAGGGTTGTGGTTTACCTTCATTTGTTTTGTAAGCAGAGATTGCCTTCTAAGATGAGCCATTAGATTCTATGCTATGATGCATGGATACTTCAAAATGGGCAACGTATCGTGTCGTATCGTATCCGATTCTTCACTTTTTATGCGTAAAATCCGTATCTCTGTCGTGCCTACGACGTGTCCTTGCCGTATCCATGTCGTATCTGTGCATCATAGATTCTATGTTGGTCTGAATATATTCTGCATTTCTGCTTCTCTCTTCTCTTTCAGTTTATTTTCTTTGCTTCTTTCAATTTGTATTCCAGGATAAAGAAGTTGATGGATATGGATGCTTTGGGGCTTTCACGCTTGGCACTGGTTTTTCTGGACATGCACACAGATGTGAAGGGCTATTCCCTTTTAACTCTTCCACAAGTCAGGTATGGAAGTTGAATAAAAATATATAAATAAATTACAAAGCATTGAATCATTGTAAGATATGTCATGAGGGAAAATGTGCCTGGGAATTTCTTCATGCTGTACTGACAAACTAGTATGACAACTCTCAAGGAAAACATAATTTGAGTGATGCTCGTGGGATATATCATGGTTACAATGAATATTGTTCATAGATATTAACTAAATTTTCTGTATTCAACAAATAAAAAAGATAAAAGCATCTTTTTATTGTAAGATCCAAGTAATAAGAGGAAGATGTGCTTCCAATTGATGCTAGTGGGAGGTAGCTTTGTGTCTCTTGGTCTAGAGGGTACCAAGTATCATAAACCATAACTGCTTCATTAAAGATCTCAAAATATGCCATGTTATAATGAACGCAAGAGCTTTGGCCGGATAACTGGATTGGAGATGGGGCTTTGGCTACACAATTTCCAAACATTTATAATTGTGCTGCAGATAAGAAGGCTAAAATTCATTTCTACATGGAGAGGTTTGGTGATCACTGTGGTTGAAACCCTATTTTGAGGAGAAATCTCGAAGGCAATGAACCAGATCGATATACGTTGCTGCTTATCTTAATAAGTGGGGACCAAATTCAGGAGGGAGTGGACGAAAGAAGATGGAATGCCTCCAAGGAGGGCTCCTTCTATGTCAAATCTTTCTTTGAGGTCATTAATAAAAGGGATGGGATTGGGAGCTCGGTGGCAAACATTTGGAAGCTTTAAGGCCCCGCCAAGAGTTGTTGTCTTTGGGTGGCTGGCGCTTCAGAAGAAAATGTAACACCCCGAATCTCGGAGCTCATCAGGACCCGGGGCCTTACTATAAGGAAATCAAGATCACCATAAATCAAGTCATGACAAAGAATTGAGCAATGCTTCTAATTTATTTAAGAGATTTATTAAATAGAAGAGAAGTGATAACAAATCTACTGACAAAGCAAATCTTAAATCTTAAGGAAACAAATTCAACATTATTGAAGAAGCAATCAGTCACTAAAATCCTAAACATCATTTTCCAACTCAATTGCAACGCTCTCTCATCAGCCACGCAAATTGAAGTCTAATGGCTGATTTCCATCGTTGCCAAGCTCCCCCAAACGTTGCGTACTTGAAGTGGGGCAAACCACTTATCAGAAAACTGGTGAATAATATTCCAAATACACAGGTCATTACTAACATGATTCATTAACAGAAATGCAGAAGAATCCATGAGATAGTAATGGATAACCTATAGAGTTTTCTTATTATTCAATGAGGTTTCATATTCAGTCCTTAACTTTGGTAAGTTCAATAATCCCAATTATGGGTTTTTATAATATAATGGAACTCTATCATAAGAGTTTTCAGTATTTCAGTTCCTTCCAAAAGAAGGCCTTTCTATAATTCATTCAAAAACTCTCCGTAAGGAGATTAATTCCATAACAATAATTCAGTCCCAGTCCAACCTTATTCCTCCTGGCCCACAAGGGGTTCATTAATCAATTAAATACCCAGAAGTAGGGATCCTTACTGATATTTCAAATATGATGCCACTGTCTCAAATAATATTCATATTGAAATGCTCTCATTAAAAGTTCATTAGTTCTTTTATATCCATTCTGCATTCGGTAACACTATCATGGAATTATGCACACTAATTGTATTGATATAAGATTAGTTCCACATAATCGGGTTTATATACGCCCCACTTAAATTCAACATTTGGTACCCACTCTGTGGTACTACTCTTATAACCTTAAATCCTATGTTCTCATTACAGGTCCAATCATATATAAGCATTGCTATCAATCTAAAATTTTCCTCCATTGACTTGGGAATTCATTTCATAAGTCAGTAACATGCTTCAGAACTACCAAAATGTATGCCTATAATATATAACTCTGAGTTATATAATTCAACCAGGGCCCACACTAAGATACAAGCCCATAATAGAATCAGTATGGATATTAGTTAGTTTATAACTTCTAGAATAACACATGGTTCAGATAGACATTTCTGTATATAAAACAATTATAAAAGGAGCCTTTGGAAGATTCATGAAAGTAATTCGTCACAGTAGTTTATAATAATAAAGCACAGTTCGTCACTTTCATAAAATGGGTCTCACGCCCAATGCTTTGGATGACAAGAGATAGTGGGTCCCTAGTGGTTCAAACCACATGGATCCAGGACCATCCTGGTCGCCCATCAAGGACCCACTAGATAACTGGTCCTGATCTCTGATCAGGTAAATTGGTGGGCCCCACAAGTCTCTTCAACAATGTGATGGAAACTACTGCCGTCTGTAACTCTTCCTCTTCCTTCTTAATTCATCTTTCTACAATTTGTTTTGAAGAGATGAGTCTACAACCTCATGGATTTCTCATTCTATCGTATTTTATGACATAAGGCAAATTTTCAGAAATTTTTAAACAGCATTCAGTTCTGTTTCCAGCAGCCAGAAACAAGTCTTTACATCCAGAATATGAAAAGTTCAGATGGTGGGCCCTCCATGGTTCAATTTGTCTGGGATCTGGCCCACCTTGGTCGCCCATCAGGGACCAACCAGATGATTGGTCCTGATCCTTGATCAGGTGGACCAGTGGGTCCCACAACCCAATCCACTAAAAACCCAAAAATTCACAAAAGTGACGACACAGGGTTTTTTCAATTACAGATGGGGGGCCAGATGGGACCCAGTCCTGATGGGTCCCCCTCCATCTAGGTTGCCCAAGGGTTTGCTATTAGATCCCTGGGACTGATGTGTGATTGAGTGGGCCACATGGTCCCACTACCTAATCCATTAATAAACCCAAAATCCCCCAAAAGTAACGATGCACAGGTCTTGGAATTCTGATGGGGGCCAGATTGGGCCCAGTTTCAAATGGGTCCACCCCCACTGTGGTCGCCCAAGGGTTGGCTTCCAGATCTCTGGAAGTGATCCATGATCAGGTGGGCCACATGGCCCCACTACCCAAGTCGACAGATTCTGTTTCTGTCGATTGGGTTTGGAAATCACCCAGTTGCCTTGAAAATTCATCAGACTCATTCCTCTTTGATTGAGATATTATCATCACATCTACCCAGATAAATAATCATGTTCTAATACTATTTTGGTATGAAGATCACAGATTCTGGTCAGACCCCCAGATCTTCATATAGGGAATGAAATTTTCCAGATCTGTCAGTAATTAGATTTTTCATTCCCTTATCCCTGGTTTATAATCATGATCAACGAAAACACTATAAACCAAGATAAATCCATATTTCTCTGTGTACTTGAAAATATTACTCACCTCCTAGTGTAGCAGATTGTGGCACGGTTGATGTGGAATCTTGAGTACTACATCCACTAGACCTTCCGGCTTCTTCCTCCTTCCCACGAGTCCTACCGGTCTTTGTTGATCTTTAAAGGAAATTCCTCTCCATTCTGTTTCTCTCTTATTCTTTAACCAAATGAAAGCATCGGAAGTTAACAGAAGAACTAATAAGAGGAAGCAAAAGAAATCTGGGGATAAATCCAAATTCCAGTCGTTGAAATCACCCCCCAGGTTCTACGAAGGATATCCCCCTCCTCAAGGGAATATTGTTCTAACAACCTAACGATAAAAAAAAAAGCTCTAATGGGTTGGAAGCAGGTTAAAACCAATTAGTACAACCCAACCCAACCTAATGCCTTATGGGCTAGACGAATCTGGGCCTAATCTGGCCCAGGTATTACAAAAATTCTCATGATGGATAATTTAAGGAAAAGAGGGAAGATAATAGTCAACGGCAGCCCCTATGTGCTTGCGAAATGAGGAATCAGTCGACCATCTTCTACTTAACTGTAGCACCACTAGAATGCTCTGGTCTTCAGTGGCTGATTGGTTTGGGTGCACCTGGGTATTCCCAAATGGCATTCTGGATCATTTCTTATCGTGGAGAAACCCAATAGGGTCGCCAAGGGGAAAGGAGATGTGGAGATTGTCTTTCCTTGCAGCAATTTGGATCATTTGGAAGTAAAGACATTCAAGATGTTTTAATAGGGTTGCAAAGGAAGATAGCATTTTGAAGGATATAATTAAATTCAGAGTTGCCTCTTGGGTGTCATCTAACAGTTCCTTCGAAGGGTATTCAATAGACCAGATTGTTAGAAATTGGAGAGAAGTGGCCTGCCTTTGATTAGAGTCTTCTGTCCTCTCATATGTGGTCTTGGTAGCTGTTTTTGCTTTGGTTTGTGGTTTTTTTTTGGTTGGTTCCTTGTGGTGTGGTGGACAGTATAATTCTCTTGTACTGCTTTTCTCTCTTTTAATGAAAGTTACCATTAAAAAAATAAAAATAAAAATAAAAAAATAAATACTGAACGTTAGAGCTAAAGGTTTCTCCAAACTCCTGTAGTATCATCATAAACCATCGTCCACCTCATTTACAAGAACCCGCGTAGATGAAATCTCAGCGACCTGGGACTCGGACCATGAAATGATGCTCTTAACATAAGATGACCTTTTCCTTGGGACTTATATCACATTTCAATTTGGGGTGGTTTCCATTTTTGGCTTTTGGCAAGGTGATTGATTGGGGGGTTTTTTGGGTCTGCTGTAGCCGCAATCGATTGTAAGGCCCCGGAGAGACAAGTCATCTCAAAAATCTTTTCACTCCTAAAGCGAGAACCACAATAACATTAGTTTTAAATGGAAACAAACTACTACCAATAACAGGGTGCTTTATGTTTTGGTTTTAAGCTTGAAGGGAAATGTAAAAGGCTTTTTCAAAGCCTGTGCTACATGATAATCATCATCGTTATCACTGTTGTTGTTGTCGTCATCACTGTCAAAGCCTTGTTCCAACAATGTTGGAGTCGGCTACATGAATTCCGTTTTGCCATTCCAGTTTATTTTGGGCCAAATCTTCGGATACATTCAACTTCTTCAAAATTAATCCTACAGCTGTTTAGAAGTATCCTATTGAATTGGTATTTGTGGAGCAAAATGGTTTTGGTGATGCTTTTGGTGTCGACTTTGGGTATCTTGGCAGTTAATGTGGGAGACTCAATTATCAGATGATAAATATGCAGTCATAACCAATAGTTAACATTTTTAATGAGCGCTAAATTGGGTTGTAAGGATCATTTGATGAGGGAACTTTCTACTTCTTTTGGCATTTCCATGGTAGGGCACATCTTTGAACCAAGGTTTAGAAACGCGGACTCGGGATTCGACTTGCGCGACTTGCCCTAGTTGTATGGGACTTAGCTGAGTCGGGTCAAGTCCCAACAAACCTAAAAAATAACATTAAAAATAACGAAAAATCAGGATAAAAGAGGAAAAATAAAATGGGACAGCCTAGGAGCCCCCCATCCATGTAGATATATTGAATCTTTTTATTCTTTTATGTAACGATAGATTTTGGTGAAATTATAGAGTATAGAATAGAGTCCTTTATCTTCCCTATTACTTGGGTGTTTTTAACAGCAAATTCTACCATTCTAAAGCATGCTATTGCTACTATTACTGTATACTAGTAAATGGTAACCCACTATTATATATGGCACACCTTAAGATTATGAGAAAAAAACCATTTAATTGCAATTAAAATATAAAAGACAAATCCATGTTCCAATTTCCATATAAACTGTCAGTTATCAAGTATCAATTAGCAAATAGCAACCATACCTTAGCCTACCTTTCCGGTTGGATGCCTTCTTCGTCGTCATCGTCATTTTGATTTCAACGATAGTATTGTGCTATATCAAAATCAAAGAAGCCTTGCCCCCCTCTTGGAGGACCTTGTCCATAATTTGATGGGTCCGGATGACCATAGCTAAATTGAACCATGAGCACGAGATGTACTTGTCCTCCAAATTGACCCACGGGAAAAGGATATGCATTTGGTAGTGGTTGTTGTGGGGGTACCATAATGATTCCATACTGCTGCTGTCCATACCCATGCGAAGGACCACTATACCCACCATAATGCTGCCCATACTCATATGAAGGATCATGGTGTGAGTGTCCATACTGCTGCCCATACCTGTATGGAGTAGTGGAATCTGCGGGCCAAGGACTTGACGCCATTTGATGGGGTTGAGGAAATTCTTCTGATGTCTCTCTTCCTTCATTTTTTCCCCAACCACCAGCAGGCTCACTTTGACCACAATGTAACGGGTCAGAGTTAATATTGTCCTCTCCATCACCACCATCACTACTTTCTTGTGCTCGCTCATTCTGGCCGTGATCACCTTGTGGTGAGCCGCTCTTGCTAGAAGATTATGTTTTGCATTGTTGTTCTTCTTCATGAGTGGCCAACCTTTGACTTTGAGTTTGTGTATGGGCGCTTTTACCCTTTGTCTTCCGTTTGTATTGGAGAGTTGGGTCCTTAATCAATTGTTTTGCTTTAGAGAGGGGGTCACTTGAACCGCTTGAACGTGATGTTGATTTATCTCTAGCCCCCGTAACCATGGTTCAAAATCGCGTTGCAGTTTGCTGTCATCTCGTAACGGTTCGCGGTCCATCGTGGTGCAAATTTTTATTTAGACCCAAAAAAATCTGAAAATATATCCAAAATATCCAGAATACTCTAACATGCTGGAAAATAATGTTTTTTTTTTTTTTTCCATTAGTAAATACTTTAAAGCAAAATAGCGGTCCCCCAAAGTCATAACATCATGTATCGCTGTTAATGTATAACTATTAAATATGTTAACTTTCTATTGTTTAATTTATTGACTAGCATTATAATTTATAAAACCATCAATGTGGCTTTTATATAAATCTAAACAACTCAAAATGATGATAAAAAATAAATGCCCTCTAATATGATATTCACAAAATTACATTTTTATAGGATTGGGCTGATTGTCGAATTGCCTATTCTTAAGCACCTATTCTTTTTTAACATTTTATTAGCATATAAAACATCCATATAATATTAGGTCCAAGTCCCATTGGAGTGAAATTTATTTTGGGCCTAATCAAATATAGAGCCACTTACAAGTGAAATCCATTTTAGGGAGGGCTATTTTTTTTTTTTTTTTTAAAGAGAAGGTCCACAATAAATTTGTATAATGAAGCTCATCAATTATAAATCTGAACTATTAAACAACTACCCTTGTCTTTTATAGGTTCCAACTACATTTCATTTTGATTGGAGATGACCCTCAACCAGGTTGATCAAATTTGATTGAAATTAAAATTTTGACTCATCATAAAATGGGATGGTTGGGACCCACTCCTTTTGCGATTTGAACTGAAACTTGAGGATTTGGGTATAGAGGGAAAGGAATTCATTTTTAACGGTCAGAATTATCTTTATATGGGCCCCATGACAAAGTTTCAAAACTTTGGTACAGGGTTTCATGTGCTGCTGCGCCATACATCCCCATTCAACATAAAAAAAAAAAGGTTCCTACTGACAGAAGAGGGGAAAGAAAAAAAATATAGGGAATGAGAGAAGGAAAGGAGGAGGAGAAGAGAAGAAATAGAGAGAGAGAGAGAGAGAGAGAGAGAGAGAGAGAACGGCTGCGGTGAGTCGGGTGAGAGAGAGAGAGAGAAGGCAACAACAACGGCTGCGGTGAGTTGGGTGAAAGTGGCCATGGCTGGTGCTGGCAGTGGTGATGGCTGCAGCAACCACGACGTTGACGGCTGGAATGGTGGAGGCAGCAATAGCAGGCGGCGGACGGACTCCAGGTACCAGTCGTCCAGTCCACAGCTCTTTCTCTGTTTCTTTTATTTTTCTTATTTTTCCCTCATGCAATGAAATGGTGATCGATTTATTTCTCTGCCTCTGATATGTGTGGATTTGTTTCCTTGCAAATCTTCCTATTTTTCTCTGCCTTCATATTCCTCTTCTTTTATTGTTTATTTTTTTATTTTTTTATATGTACTGTCCATAACAGCCAATATATCAACGGACCGTTATTTTGGCATTTCTTTCCTCCTAGTCATAATGTTACCATTATATGCAATAAATTGTAACGGCAAGGACTGTTGCCGTTTCATAACGGCCGTTATGAATCGGTAACGGTCTTTTTTTTAAACCCTGCCCGTAACATGTTCCGAACTAGAACATGTCATATCTGGCTCACGGCTATGACAATGTTACTGACATTGTGAGCCTTGTGATGATGGCGTTGCTACACTCTTGCCCTTTTCCCACGTAATAGCAGATCTGCAATGGGGAGGTTGGAGTGGGCAAGCACGTCATTCTTCTCGATCTGACTCGTCAACATCAACCATGAATTCATCGAGGAAATCTGTATTGGGCAATACTGCATAATCTCTTTCAGCCAACCATTCATCCAGAGTGCCATCTTTTTCGAATATATAATCCAAGTTAATTGAATGATAGTCTCTATTGTCTCTTCTTTGGAGATTCCTTGCCCTTGACCTGATGCTATAGTGGACAAAAACCAGTTCTCCAACTATCGCATTGTGAGGCGATTTCGGTTCTTAGTGTGGATCAAACTGAATGTGCTCCAATTTCTCTCACATCCGGACAATGATGCTATTTGGCTCAAAATTTTTCTTGCAAAATCTCTAAGATCAGGAACCTCATTGCCAAAGTTGTTACACCATTTAGCTGTATTTAAATAAAGTCAAGTGTCATAAAGTATAATCCATCATCGCTCCAACAAAAAAAAAAGTATAATCCACATAAGAAAAAAAATGAATGATTATGATTCATAATAGAAATATACTTGGGTCCATCCTCGTATGAGCCATTCTACAAATCTCGGACCCAAAACTACCAAGAGCGCCTTTATAGTTTCTCAACTATAGAAGTCAAAATTGGAAAGTTAGTAACTATGACCGAAACTAACACTACGACAATCAAATAAACCATCTGTGATTCGACATCTTACTTGATTAAGAATATCAGTTTGTTTATTCTTGTCTCTAACCATTGTCTCTAGAATATTTTTTGAAGCATCGAAGAACTTCCTCAGAGTTGGAGAAGCCCTTGATATAGTAGCATGATGGGTTCAAGAAGTATGTTGCATGATGTCATGAAAGAGTATAATTAATACCATATTTAGCAATAAATTGAATTCTAAAATAAATAGTTTATTACAGTGATTCAAAATACAAAAAATAATCATGTACCTGCCACGTGTATAGTTTGATGTAATTGGTTGTTCCATCTATGGTCAATAATTTTCCATAGCTTCCTATAATAAGTCCCATACTTTTCATGGATCTTTACTCTATAGCAAGCTTCCCCGATCCATGGCATCATACACTTAGCCCATTGTAGGCTTCGTATTACCATCTACTAATTTCAGCACCAAGACAAGACGCTCGAGTAAGTATGTAATCCGCTCCGCCCTATACTTGAATTCTGTACTGAGAACAATTTCTTGTACACGTCGTGACAAAAATCGATGTGAAAAGTTTGAGTTCACATTCCACTCGTCCAAATCTGCATTATGTTTGCCTTGGCACGACGAAGACTTCCAAGGGCCTCGAAATGCATAGCAAAGCTTGTAATACCCAGCCTTAGAAGCTGACGACCTTGATTCATTTCTCTCAAGAGACCGGTCATAAACTGATGATTGTAAATTGTGCGTAAAACTATCTTTCCCTCATCAATTGTTTTTTGGACACCTTCCAATTTACCAATGTCCTCCAACATAAGATCAATACAATGTGCCGCGCGCGGCACCCATACAATATGAGGCATCTTATCATGTGATATCTTCCCCATGGCCTTAAAGTTAGCCACATTGTCTGTCACGACTTGGATAATGTACTCATTCCTTATGTTATATGTAAAGTCTCATCTATCAAGCTATACAAATATTGGGCATCCATACGATGCCCAGATGTATCTACTGACCTAATAAAAACTGTACTTGTTACACAATAAGCACTGAAGTTAATCACGTGCCGCCTATTATTGCCTGTCCATCTGTCACACATAAGCATGCCCTCATACTCTTTCCATGTTGTGAAGTGGTCTTCCAAGTATCTCGTATAATGGTCATACTCCATATCAAGATACTTTCCGCTAATCCCATAAGTGGAAGGAAGTTTTAACTCTGGTTCCCACATAAGCTATAGTATCCACCATAGTATGGTGAAGTAGCCACATTTGGTGGAATCCGATTATAGTGGAAGGACTTTGAGATTGCTTGACCCATTTTCAAAGCTCCAAGTTTCATATCACCCATAACAGAACTCGAAATCTTTGGTTGCTTTATGCTTTGGGTCCTATGTAAGAGTGGATCCAAGGACCCTCTCCTCGCTATGTTCTCATGAGGGTTAGAATGAGCTCTTGAAAAACCTGCCCCACCCCATCTATCGTCCACACGAGCCTGCTCAGCTTCATATGGCTTCCTCTCATTACCGTCCTTAACTCCCTCTCCTCATCATAACCATCATCATCAGAATCATCATCATCATCATTAGCAAACCTCTCCATTCTAGCAACTCTCTCTTCATAATTTTTCTTCTTTTCTTTTTCTGTCTTCTTTCCTATGATAATTTCCCTCATTTGTTCCCTCACCTCGGTGGGGACATTTGGACAACCTTTTGCATCCCCTGATATATATGCAAGATGCTTTTTAAATCTATGAATTCCACCACTCATGATTTTATGACACCGTTTACATTTGACCTTATGACGGTCCCCGCCAACCATCTCTCCATGTTCCCATTCGGGATCAACTTCTTTCTCTGTTTTTGGTGCCATTGTGATCTAAGTGGTTGTAATTTGCACAATTAGAGAAATAAATTAATAAATAAGGATACTTAGCAGTTAACAATTAACATAGTAATCTACTCAGAAGTTGTAATAATGGAATGTCTTAATTTTCTCATGTATGTAACATACTATATACCCATGATGCCTAGATACAGACACGGGTACGGACATAGATACGGGGAACGGGGGCTCAACATGGCATCTTCAAAAATTTAGGACATGGATACGGTTACGGCATCATGATATAGCTAGGGCCCATTTTATATTTTGGCTAGGATCCTATTTTTTTGTTAAGAGTGAAATTTGGCTAGGCCCTATTTTTATGAGTGAAATTTGAAAATTTAGATGGGGCCCATTTTATATGTGAGTGAAATTTAGTTAAGGCCCATGTCTGAGTAAGATTTAGTTTAAGTATTTAGGTTTTTAATTAATGGGCCTCACTGTAGATTTTATATGGTTTAGATTTTTAATGGTATGGGCCCAATATTGTTGGTCCACCACACTTTCGTTAGTTTCAGATCTATTAAAAGGGCGAAAGGGGCAAAATGTCAACCCGAAGCCCTGACCTCTACGATAAGAAAACACCCAATGCGTATCGCCCCTATTAACCGAGCAAACAGAGAACCCGGAGAAGAGGAGGGGGAAAGAGAGAGATGCAGGAGCAACGAGCAACAGAGACACAGCAGTGAACAGTGACGAAATGCAACTGCGACCTGGCATTAGGTACGCTCCTCTTCCTGTTTCCTCTTCTTCTTCTTCTTCACCTTTCTGCCCTTTTCCCCCTCCTCGAGCGTGACTGATATTGTCAATTTCACTATAATCAACCAATTTTTGTTATTCTCACTTGAATGACCTAACTCTGCCATATTCTTCCTTTTCTGATTTTTTCTTTTTCCTCCACACTTTATTCGATGAAGGATATGGCTTGGCATGGAAACCACAACTCTGCCGTATCCTGAAATTGGGCGCCGTATCCAATACCGTATCTTGCCGTATCCCGTACCCATATCCGTATCAGACCATGTCGGTATGGATACCATAGGTCAACAGCCGTATCCGAGTATCATAGCTATATACACTACCTAACTGTAATATTCTTCCTAATCATAATTTAAGGAAAAAAATGTTAAATTAAAAATAAATTTTGTAATTTTCATGCTTATTAGCAAGTGAAAATATTGACTACTTGCATAACAATGTATGGATCTAGGTGAGGATCCTTAGTTCTACACTCTATATTACTTATGTTTTTAAAGTTGGAAAGTTTTCCAAATAAATAAAGAAGGCTTTTTTTTAGATTTTTACAGATTTGAAATATTATTTTCTAATTAAGAAACATGCATAGTTCTATGACTAAAACCATTGATCTATGGGGTACACTCCCAAAATGCTAAGCTCATACAAAAAAGAAAAGAAGTAAATAATAAAAAAAATTCGATTTTTCTATTTTTCTAAAAAAAAGACAAAAAAATCAAAGAAAGTACATTTTTTTTAACAAATCAAGAGTGGAAAACTCATCTAGAGGCATAACATACTTCCTATCCTCTATTCTAAACAATTTAAGCATTTAGAAACAAAAGAAACATATTTTTAATAATAATTTTAAATAGAAAAAAATTGAAGAAATTGCAATTTTTGGGGGAACATGCATAGATCTAGGGTTAGAACCATAGAGCAATGTGGTACACACCCAAAATCTTAAGTTCATACAAAAAACAAAAGTAAAAAATAAAAAAAAAATTGATTTTCCTATTGAAAAAAAGACCAAAAATTATAAAAAACCATTTTTTCCAATAAATCATGGGTGGAAAAATCATCTATATGCAAAACATACTTCCAATCCTCTTTTCTGAACCATCTAATCATAAAGAAACTAGAAAACATACCTCATAATCCAATAATGGAAAACCCCTCTTTTGGATGAGTAGTATATCTGATAATTTTGTGAGCTAGATCTCTCAAAATACAAAGATTTGATCTTCCCACTAGCAAGAAATGAAGTTAGCAGCCTCTCAAGCCTTACATCCAAGTGTTTCCAGGAAGAGAAATGGGGAAAAAGGCCCATTTCGTCACTTATATAGTCGGTCGAGTCCATCACAGTGCAGTCTCGGTCGACTTGAGGCGAGGCGATTCCTGCTTCCCCGATACAGAGTCAATCCAAATCAACTCGGACTCGGACTCGGCCGATTTTTTAACCATGCTATGAATGGTTTGATTCACCAAAAATTGAGCCCATGAATAGTTTGTTGTTGGGGATATTTCTTATATTCTAGGTTAACTGGATTGGTCTACTGGGTTAGCTGATGACTAGGTTTTGGGTCCAAGGGTATTTTGGTAATTGAAGGGTTTCTTTGGGTTTTAGAAAGAGTAGGTTATAAGTATATGATGTAACCTATAAACCCTAGACTTGACCAAGAGATTGAAAGAGCGAATGAAAGAGGTTGCCCTTTATTTGTGGACGTAGGCCTTGTGTGATTTCACCCTTTGTGTGGTTGATTATTGACTGCAGTTTTGTGCTTTTGCACTCACATGACAATTGGTATTAGATACTTAGATTGGTGCGAACGAAATTTTAGCGAGAAGTAGAGGAATGCAAGGTAGGATAGCATTAGGCAAAAAGTACTGGTTGCTGTAAAGAATGGCTCGGTTTCTTGGTGGTTGACGAAAAAAGCAAAGGGTCGTTTTCTGTATCCAAAAGAGTGATAGGTGTGTCTTCATTTTAGGAAAGAAAACAAAATGACGAAGGGCTAGCTTAAGGAAAAAAAAGGATGCGGTTCGTTAGACGTTTGACATAGTCCATGCCTGTCGTACGTGTGAACCTCAGCCTGACCACATGACCGCCACAGATATCTTTGTTGACCGGACTGATTGAGAGATGCCAGTCCATATCACTTGTGCGACGCGCCTAGAAGCAACATCCATCTTCAATTTTCTTGCCACCATGTAGCTATATCACTGGCCATTCACATAATCTTGACCTCTGCCATAGGAATGCGTTGACAGGCTATGTTTGCACTTGTGCCATGAGTGATGTGTGCTTGGACTTTGTGCTAGGACCTTCTACCGCTATGTGACACAAGCACCAAGTCGGCAAACTGCTGCCAACATTGTACGGTCCTCAAACAACATCTGTACGGGATACTAGTCTATTCTCGATCGAAGAGCCGAAGCCATAGCACGCACCCAGTCATCTAGAAGCACGTGACATAGGTGGTTTAAAGTCAGTGCCATGCAAGCATTGTCAAAAGCCATATTTGACCAAGGGGTCTAGTTTTTATTTATTTTATTTTATTTTTTGGAGGCACTTGAATTCGGATTTCGTATCCGTTTTTGCCTATGAACTTCTGGTGGCCAAATCTATGTAGTGATATTGTAATCAGGGTTGTTTGATGGTTGAGCAAGGAGTAGTTCCAAATACACTTGGATGTCAACGAAGGCTTTGAACACCAAGTTCGAGGTGGTGAAATTTGGTTGAAAAAGAAACTTTGGCTTTTAATAAGTCTAGCTTCCAGATCTGCTCGTTTAACAGGGTTTGCATAAGTTATTGAAGGGGAAATAATAATAAAAAAAAGCTTCTGGTATGTTAAATGAAGATTAGGAGGACCTGGGCCTGGATCTAAGGGCCATAATGTGCTCATCTCTTGCACATCGCATGTTGTATAAAGTCATGAATGTGTCGTCTGTAGAGTAGTTATCAAATAAACTTGAGAGCCTTTACACGAAGAAGTCACTTCGAAATTGGTTATATCTAGAGTAACAATTGTACACTTCCTATGAAGCGAACAAATCAATGATCATCTCTCTGAATTTAATAGTGTCATATGTGAACAACTGAGAATTGATGTCAATCTTAAAAAAGAAAAATGACGTTACTCCTTTTATCTTCCTTCGTCATATAAACATTTGTTACCACTCTTCTCTATGAGAAAGTTAAGATTGATATGAAAGACGCCACTTCATCCTTTCTTCAAATGAGTTGAGGAAGAAGGGTGTAGATGATGATGCCCAAGTGGAGGACTTGGTGGCACAAACAAGGACAAAAGATATAGTCTTTAGTAACAAGGACAATGTAGATTCAAGTCTATAACAGATAAGAAAAATATTGAATGTTGTTACTGTCATAAGAAGGGCACATAAAAAAGAACTATCCTAAGTGGAAAGGAAAAGTGATAAATGATGAATCCTTTGATACAGCTAGTGTTACTGAGTATTGATCATATTTTGATGCTGATGGTGCTTTATTTGTGACTGCAAACTTTGTTCATCCTCAAGATGAATGGATTCTTGATTTGGGTTGCTCCTCTCGTGTACCAATAGGGATTGGTTTATCACCTCTAGAGAAATAAAAAAATGGTGCAATGTCTTGATGGGTAATAATATGATTTGTAGGACAGCTGGGATTGGAACAATCAAAATCACGATGTATGATGGAATTGTTAGAACATTGATTGAGGTTTAACATGTACCTAATATGAAAAAGAATCTTGTCTCTTTGGGTGCCTTGTATTCCAATGGCTATACATTCTTAGCTGAGGGTGAAGTAATGAAGGTTTTGAAGGGTGCTTAAGTTATGAAAGGTAAGATGGTCGGAAACTTGCATTTTTTTTTTTTTTTGGGGGGAATACATTTGCAGGTGGAGCAGTTGGTGTCTTCCTCAAATGACCATGATTCTTTCTCAATGCATCTTTGACACTTGCACATGGTTCACATGAGCGAGCGTAGATTAACAGAGCTAAGCAAATGGGGTTTGTTATGTGGCACAAGCACATGCAAGTTCTGTGAGAAATGCATCTTCGGGAAACAGTGCAGATGGGGTCCTAAGGTTCTTTCCAAGGGCGGATCTCGATATATGTTGACTTTCATTGATGATTACTTGAGTAAAGTCTGGATTTATACTCTAAAGAGTAAACTTCAGACCTTTGTCACATTCAAGTGGTGGAAGGCTCGGGTTGATGAATAGACCGGCAGGAAGGTGATAAGGTTAAGTACAATGTGGCAAGGAATTCAAATTGACAGAGCTTGAGAGCTGTTGCAAAGATCAGTTGTAGTTTGGTACTACAAAACTACAAAAATTCCACAACAAAATATCATAGTACAATTTGATCAAGACACTCTTAGAGAGAGTACACTGTATGTTTACTGCAGGATTGTCTAATGAATTTTGGGTGGAGCAGTGAACACGGTTTCCTACTTGAATAACAGGTCTTCTCCCCACATAGTGACAGACTGCAGGACAACGAAAGAGGTATATCCAATGTGATTACTATAACTTGATAGTTCTTGTTGTTCTAGTTTATACTCATTAAAATTGGCAAGTTAAAAGTAAGGACAATGAAGTATATTTTCATGGGATATGTTAATGAGGTGAAAGAGTACTGATTCTGGTGTACTGACCAAGATTCACCCAAATTCATGATTAGAAGGGATGTGAAATATCATGAGCACGATGTGAAATTTCATGAGGACATTATACTCGATGTGAGGGAGTAGGTGGAGTGGGCAGATGCATTTAGCGTGGCACCACTCTGGTGGAGTAAAACGTCCTAGATAGGAAAGAGAGTGCATTTGAATCCTTTTGGTATTTAGAGGACAGTCAGGCAGAGCAACAGATGCATTCGTTAGAGTAGACGATTAAATCCTCAGAGAGTGAGGAAATCACCAATCAGATTCGATTTCGAGGAGATGGTGGCCTATGTATTGACTTTAGAGAGTGGTTTTGATGATATGGTTGGATATGCATTGGCTGTTGAATATGGTGAGCTATGTAGTGGAAAGGAAAAAAAACTATGGGTTAGGAGATAGTTTCTTTATAAAAACCAGACTATGGAACTTGTGAGGCTTTCTAAAGGACATTAAGCCATTGGTTGAAGGTGGATCTACCAGGAAAAGAAAGTAACTCTAGGCACAGGTAGAGTCAGATACAGGGCATGTCTTGTAGTAAAAAGGTTATTCGTAGATTCTGAGGTGTTCTGTTCGGTTGTGAAGCATACATTCATACATGTGCTCCTCCTTAGTGTAACATTTCACCTTAAGTTGGAGCAACTTGATGTGAAGACGGCCTTTCTACATGATAATTTAGACGAGCAAATTTACGTGCGTTAGCAAAGGGGTTCCAGGTTTATCGTAAGAGAGATCATGTATGCAGATTGAAAGCAAGCTTGTGTATAATGGTAGAAACGATTTGAGGCATTCATGAAGAAACAT
Source organism: Umbellularia californica (assembly GCA_028538565.1). Taxonomy (NCBI): domain Eukaryota; kingdom Viridiplantae; phylum Streptophyta; class Magnoliopsida; order Laurales; family Lauraceae; genus Umbellularia; species Umbellularia californica. The sequence continues at coordinate 26,313,433 of JAPQWN010000002.1, forward strand.
GTTATACATAAGTTCTACTTGGACTTGATTAATGTCACTCAACATTGAAGAGCGAAGGCTGCACCTAGTGAGAGTGATTGCAGGGATGAAGCTTTTAACGAGGTATGAGTGATCGAAGATGTTGACGGTTATCTTTTAAGGGCTCAAGTTCTACAGCGTCTAAGCCAAGCTTTGTCGGGTCCATTTCTTGTAGATTCCGGGTAACTGGATTGGTCCATTTGGTTAGCTAGTGACTAGGTTTTGAGCCTAGGGGTATTTTGGTATTGTACTGGGCTTTCTTAGGGCTTTAGAAAGAGTCTAGACCAAGAGCTTTACAGACTGAATGAAAAAGGTTACCCTTTGACTGTAGATGTAGGCACATTGCCAAACCACGTAAATTCTTTGTATGATTTCTTCCTCTTATGTTGTTGATTGTCAATTGTAGGTTTCTTTTTATGCACGTGCACAACATTTGTCAAGCATGGCAAATGGTTTTGTCAAGTAATTTATATGATTATTCTAATTAAATTACCAAATGAACAATCTTTATTTTACTTGTGTGATTCTATGCAGCGATGAGTTCTGGGACTTGTACAGAAGTCACTTTCATCAGCAGTTGCTCCAAGGTGATCTAAGGTTTTGCTTATATGGCCCAAGTGGTGTTGAGCTAAAGAATGTTGTTCCTAGCCATGAATAATTTAAGGTCCGTGTATTACATGTAATGCCAATTTTGATAATAACAATTTGCATGTGTATTGTAGTCTATATTTGTGAAAGTGATCCTTATTGAAGAAACTAATTTCTGCTCTAGCTTTTTCCATATTAATGCTTTTATGGTTGAATTCTATATTGTATAATTCTTGTGGTATTTCCAATCAATAATGCTTACTTGCTTAGGCATATTTGTAGACACACATACGCAATGCTTATTACCTTAGGGGGTGTTTGGATGTACGGTGAATTGAAGTAAAGTGGGGTGAAGCTTATTACCCCTTATCTTTTTTTATTTGGATAATGGAGGCTTTTATTGTTATTATGGGTTTGTTCAAATTTTAAGTTCCGTTTCAGAATTCCAAGTGGTTGCCTATCCAAAGAGAATCTCTATGGATCTTAGGGGTTGCTTGGATGTGGTGGAAATAAGCTGTAAATGGGTGTTTGGCGGCCCCTTGCCTAATGAATGTGATTGTCAATGTAATTCCTTTCTAGGCACCAATTGAAGTGTTTTGTGTTGCTTATTTCCTCCGTACACTGGATCTGGATCCCCTGTTTCGTCCAAACAGGGGAATCCTGTTCGGATGAATATGGGGCGCCACGTGTGGTGCGGAGGAAAGAGACCTTTTTCTCTTTCCTCCGTCCCCGCCTCTGCCCCCCCTGATTCATCCAAACAGGGTTTCCCTGTTGGGACGATGAAACAGGGGATCCTCTTCCCTGTACACTGGTGCAATGTATTGATTTTTATTGTTGTTTATTTATCTATCCAAGTAAATCTTTTGATTGGGCCAGTTTTGTCCTACAAGAGAACTTCTTTTGATGGGGCCAGTTTTGTTTTGTCCTACAAGAGAACTTCCTACTGATGGTATGCGCTTTAGCTCATGGAGCTGGCCTAGATGCACGTCGATCTTTCATTCGAGTAAAAGGAGAATAGAGATCTCTGATTTTGGATTAGAGTGATGCAGAGGATCAGCCCTCATCATATTACCCTAGCCCGTCATATGGCAGCCTGAGTTTTAGGGTCTTTTAGCTAACATACATACTACTGTGCACACTTATGTGCAACTCCCTAAGTCCATCAGACAATCTTGATCGATGGCCCTTGAATTTAATGGTTTTAGATGGTATCATTTTTTAAAATTTTAATTCAAACGGTCAAATTTCTTTTGAATGGGCTTCAAAACCATGGGTCCTATGGTGGTAGGTGATGGGGTTGGATGGATCAAAAGGGGTCCCAGGTGAGTCTCACTAGGTAGGTGCATGTCCATGCGGCATAGCTCCTAGCTCCTATGGGAGACAATTGTGGGGTCCTCCTGGGGTCCCATCGATCTTGGATGAGGTTGACGATTGAAAGATCCAAATGGGACCAGACTACATATAGAACTTCAAAGATAATGTCATCATACTAGTTTCTTGATCTGTGGCCCACAAGTAACAATTTTAGAATCCATCATTTTTTTTTTTCCAACCTAACGCTTCAGTCCTACATATGCATTGCAGATGATCAGTCCAATCGCGTTGCTCTAAACCTTCCCCTTGCACAGTGGTGATCCAAATGGACTGGACCATTGGATTGAAAATAAAAAAGAAATGGTGTATTCTTAATATTGTGGGCCATAGATCAAGGAATTAGGATATGATTGATTTGAATTTTTTATATATAGATTGATTCCATTTGGATCTTTTATCTCATGCCTCACTTATAATTGGTGGGGGCTCTAGGTATACCCCACAGGTTGTCTCACATTGTATCCTGTGCAAGACATCCACGCAGGAGTGCACCCAATGAGATTCCCAGAGAATGTCCAAACCTTTCCCTCTTCTCGTTGAGCCTAATATTTTGGTCTTGATCCATTTCACAACTGGAAATTGCCCCAGGCCCTCCCGTTCGAAAATATAAAACCTGTGTTAAATATTCGAGCTGGATTGAGAATATAAGAATATAAAGTCCCTGGCCAAAATGGACATGGGTCTAGCCACTGGCCCAATATACCGGCAAAATGCGGGCCAATATAAGCTGGGCTTAGGTTGCATTATGGCAGACAGCCGATGAGCTCCCCTAGGGGGATCAGGCAACTGTGGCGGGGCTGATATGTTGGGTATTTCACACGAATGAAGTTGAAAAAATCAAACCTGAGAGAGCAAAAAAGGAGTAGCTAGAGTTGCTGCAGTTTGTTAGTGGCGTTTGAGTTTTGAGTTGAAACAAAGCTGTTGTATAGTCATAAGTGAGCCAATCTAAAAACCATATCACCAGTAGGTCTAAAAACCATAGTTCAGTAAACTCCTAACACTACTCCAAACTACTGGCTTTGTACTTTGGCCTGTCAGTCTGGGCCTTGACAAGGTGGGCAAGCCCTGCTAAGAGAAAGCCCTGAAAATGAGAGCCTTTATTTTTCTGAAAAAGCCCTAGCTCTGGGTAGAGGTGTAAAATGGGCATTCCGGTCAACATGTTGCGGCCTGGCCCAACACGGCCCAACCCATCAAATGCAGAGAAATATGCCAAACATATCCTTAAAGACTTATTCTGTAGAAAAACAGAGAAATAAGCTCCTGCGAGCTTCTTCTTCTTCTTGTTTATTTATTTATTTATTTTTAATTTTATGAAAGCCTTTTTTTTAAAGATTTCTTTGAACTTTTTTATTCGAAAGATGTTACTAACTAATTTCAAAGAAAGCTCGTGCATCACCTTGACTGCAAAAATTACGTGAAATGGGAAAATAAGTCACAGAACCTTGAATCTCCCGCTGGGGCAAAGCCAATGAGGTTCATACCACAAATCATTGAAAAAAATACGGAGTCTTGGATTGATCTAGTTTATTCATGCATGAAGACCTATTCATTTTACCACTAATTCTCATAATTTACAATTATTGTCTATTTATACACAATTTATAGGTTAATTCCAAATTATTCATTTATATGATGTATGTCATGTGATGCTTTTTCCTTTTTTTTTTTTCGAAGGGTGTCCCAGCCCCTTCGCCCGGACTAGTTCCTTCGGGCCTAGAGGGAGCCTGGTAAATCACCTGTGGCCCTAGCGTGGTAGCGCAGTTGCGAACTCTCAACCTCCAAAAAAAAAAAAAAAATGTTATGTGATGCTAAATGCAGAGTGGGGTCTAGAAGGCACACATGGTTTGGGTTAATATTACTGGATACTAATATCAGGGTAAATTTGGGTTTGGGTCCTTACATTCTCCCCCATTTAAAGAAATTTGGTCTTCCAAGTTTACCATAGGAAGGTACTGAGAATTACATTGGCTGGGTACTGGAAAAAAATATAGAAGTGAAGAGTGGAGGATTAAGGTGGTGATGTAAATGGGACCCTTACTTTTCTCTGATTGAATTTTACTAAGGTGATTCTGAGGTAATGATTTCCTATCATAGTTCACCTTCACGTTTTCAATTTATCCCCTCTTATAGGAAGGGTACGAAATTAATACCAAACAACAAACAAACAATAAAATAAAGCACTGACATCTTCTAATATTCAGATGTGGGTATTAGGTTTAATTCCTAAATGGGATCGAGTCTAGGCCCTCCATTTTATATAGGTACTAGCAAAAGGAGCCCGTGCTGAGCCCTAGGAAATTTCATTTCAATTCAGTTTGCACCCACAGTTAACTGCATCTAAAATATTTAGTTTTAAAAAAGATTTTGAAATCATTAAATAAACTTATTAAAAACAAAATAAAATAATTTTTAAGCCATTAAAAAATATTTACTTACTTTCTTCATTAAGGCAAATATTATTAGTTTCAACCCAATCCACGCTCACTGTTGATCGTCTATAATTTAAGGTTTTAGAGAAAAACGAAAGGTTGATAATTGATTGACTGGATGTTTTAAGAGCAAGATGAGCCATGATCTACGTCTATAATTTGGTGTTATTTATAGCGAGATGGTGATGACGACGACGATGATGAAGGCCCTTAACTTTAGGATTTCGTATATTTCAATTAGATTAGTTAAGACTTTTAAATTAAAGTTTTCAATTTGGTCATAAAACATGATGTTTAAGAAATTGAGATCAAATCTTGGGGTTTGAGTGGGCTTCACCGAGGTAAAATCCCTAAAAGCTTTCTCTCTTTCAAAATATATTGTATGCGTGTATAACAATACACATACACAACATAATTCTTACCCCAAAATAAAAAGAAAAAAGAAAAAGCAATACACAAGATATGAGGAAGCAAAGAGAGAGAAAGAAGGTCCCTCTTATTAGATCAGGTTAGCACAAAGAGAGTTTGGACGAGGATGAACTTTCAAACCAAAGCATCTCTCTATCTAAAAATTAGACAAAATTAATTGGACTCTAGTCAAAATAAGATTAAAATTAATTCCAAAATTGAATTTCGGTTTCTAAATCAAATTGCCCTAGCTTCATATATAATAACTAGCTTTGTAGCCCATCTTGAGCATGGTCACGTATTCTTGCACCGTCATTTAAAAAGTTATGTATGGAAATGATGAAGGCCATAAATTATAAATTAAACACTCATTCAATTAAGAAATAGAGAATAGCCTTAGTTAATTATAACGGCAAGCTAGACAATCATCTAATAAAGTATATATCAAATACTTAAAAATGTACCTAAATAATACATAATAAAATGATACCATCTAGAATATGTAATGCTTTAGATTTTTATATTGGAGATTTATTGTACTACTTGAGCATAAGGAAAGTTTATATTAAACAACATTATATATAATAGGAGGAAAAACAATCTATTATAGATGGAGAGTCCAGATTATGTGATACTCTGGGACTTAAAATTAAAGTATGAAAGGTTGATAATAGGGGTGCTCATGGCATTAGTCGGGGACGGGTTGTGCAATGTCCAGACTCGACTCATTTTCTTAGATCATTGGCCTAAGTCCATCCCTAGTCCAACTCGAAACATTAATGCTTGGCCGAAGGCTGATCTACCTGAAAAAGGTTAAGCCCAAGCCCGGGTGGATTATATTTTTATACTTACTATCTAAAGTTGAAGCATAACTGGTTGGGTTCCATGTTTATATGTTAAATGGTATGTGTCCGTTCTACCATTAGTGAGAAAAAATAATCTAATTTTTGCATTACTTGTGTATCTTAATCAGGCGGGGCTGCTGGCTTGGTTGGACTCTGGTTCATGATTACCACTTATTGATAACGATTAATGAATCTAGATCATATAAGAGACTTTTTAATTGAGATGATACAGTCAAAACTGATTTAAAATTGGGAGTAATCAAATCGCACGAGCTTCATATATATAAACTAGCGAAAGCCCCCCGTGCTGAGCACAGGCAATGTAACTAGTGGTAGTTATAATGTAAAGGTCTAAAATAAAAAATCAATAGAACTAGTTTAGAGTGTAACCCTAATAAAAAAAATCAATGAGTTATTTATTAGAGAGGATGGAGAAGAGGAAAGGGCTTGTGGTGTTTAAAGGTGTGAAATGTAGAGACGTGAATAGAAACACATAAAAAAGAGGAAAGAGTTTCTGTAACATTAGATTAGTAAAAAGAACATTATTAATAGGGCTAATATTAGTAGGAGGATTAATGAGTGATATTAGTAGGAGGTCAACATGAGAAGAGTCAAAATCAAATTTGAAATTAATAGTGAAATTGGAAATCGAATCCACTTCGCTTCATATATAATAATAGGTCTAGGTCATTAAACATCAATAAGATATGGGTATATGTCACTAAATATCAGTAAGTTAAGGGTGCAGGTTTTGTATTCCACTTCCCAAACCAATGTCTAATAAAGATACAAGTACTGGTCCTGTGGAAGCTTGTTTGGATTACCTAACCTATTGACATTCCTAAATCTGATGATAATAAATATAAAACACACACACACGCACACACTAGAAAGAACAATGCTATTGCAGGGGAAAATGGCAAACATCTATGAAAAAACTAAATTCCCAAAAATTCTAGATGAGAACTAGGGATATCAAATGGAAACAGTCCACTAAGCAATGTTGTTAGAGCCACTAGACCCCAGTAGAGTTGTGGGACTTCCTCCACAAAACTAGTATCCATGTAACAAATTCCAACGCAAGTGTAATTGCACCCAAGACGATGATGACAACAACATAAGCAATTCTCCATTGATCTTTTGGATTCAAGATGTCTAGACCTTTAAAAACATTGGTTATGCTCAAGACGATCACAGTATATCCCACTGAATGGTGGTAGATGTTCCAGTAGATCCGGTAACTGTGGTCCTTCTTAGGCCTCAGACACAATGCGAAAACCTGTGACACCAAAATAGAGCTCCATCAGGAAGGTATGAAAACCTGTCCACTGAATAGTTTGGGCTGATTCACCTTCTTTGTTAGAATAATCTCTAGGGATTCTAATGAATTGAGTGTTAGGAGGTGAGTATAGACAATTGTAATCCATTTTAAACAAAAAGGAACATTCATTTCAAATTAAGGTATGCGACTTGCTTTCCTTGGATGTTATTATGGGGCAAAAATGCCTTTTTTCTATTCGGTTTAAGACTGAAAGGAATGCCCATTTGAAACCAAGGTATGTGACTTGCTTTCCTTGGATGTTCTAGTGGGGCAAAAATGCCTCTTTTCTATGGGATCATTATGATATATACATACCTCTCTCTCTCTCTCTCTCTCTCTCTCTCTCTCTCTCTCTCTCTAATAGGGAGCATTATGATATATGAGGCTAGCTCTCCTAAGCTGAAGCTTAGGATAAGGTAAGCTGAAGTAAGCTCAATTGTGTGGTGGGCCCACCTGGGGACCCACATGGAGGGGGGGGGGGGGGGGGGGGGGGGGGGGGGAGATTTCAAGGACTCCTTGGGACCCTCATTCCTGCAAAAACTCAGCCCCAACAATGGTTTCTATCATCTCCATCTAGGCACCAAAAGTTTAATGGTCACCGGTCCATTTGGATCGGTACACAGTCAATCCAACGGTCTACTAAATTTGGATCTGACCAAAAGTTGGTCGGCATGTGCAATTTAGGGGGGTCGCTGCTCTCCTAAGCAGAAGCTTAAGATAAAATAAGTTGAAGTGAGCTCAATTGTGTGGTGGGGCCCAACTGGGAACCCACATGGGGATTGAGGGGGATTTCAAGGACTCCCTGGGACTTTCATTCCTGCAAAAAATCAGTCACAACTGTGGTTTCCATCATCTCCATCTGGGCACCAAAAGTTTATGGTCAACGGTCCATTCGGTTCAGTACACAGTCTTTCTAACGGTTTAGAAAATTTGGATCTGACCAGGGCATGTGCCATTTAGGGGAGTCGTGTGTTTGATCTATTTGGATGGACCAAGGATGGGCCTTAAAAGTGTTAGCTTATGGAATCTTATCCTAAGCTTAAGCTTAGGAGAGCCTTGTCCTATATATATATATATATATATATATCTTTCTCATCTCTCATATTTATATGTGTGTGTGTGTGTGTGTGTGTGTGTGTGTGTGTGATGCTCTTATAAGGTTAGAGATATCTCTTATACGAGCATCTCCATATATATATATATATATATATGAGAGGTGCTCTTGTGAGAGACACTCTCACTTTACTATGAGAGATAAATGTGGGCCCCCTCATATTTAAATTGTTGGCATTGGATATGGATGTGAGGGGCTCCATCTTATCTCTCATAGTAAGGTAAGAGCATCTCTTATAAGAGCACCTCCTTATATATATATATATATGAACAATATTCATGTGCATCTATCCCTCACCATTGTGGTGAGGGACACCCCATTTTTGAGAAGTTTCAAGTACAAAAGAAGAGTGTACTTCTCTTTTGTACTTTTCTTTTGTACTTAAAACTTCCAAAAAATAGGGTGTCCCTCACCACAATGGTGAGAGATGGATGCACTTGAATATCCCCCTATATATATATATATATATATATATAAGGGTATGCTACAAAACTCCTTAGGAGTTTTGCAAAGAAAAAGCCCCCTCTTTTAGCCTGTCAAAGTTTAACACATGTCATCACTATCATATCCTTATCTGACATGGCACAACCGCATGACATGGCATAATCTAATTGGATAACTCCATGGGGCAAAAAACGCTCCCTTTAGAATGGGGCACTTTAGAGAATATCCCATATATATATGAGTTACGCTGCAAAACTCCTCGGACGTTTTCCTAAAAAAAAATTTCCCCTCTTTTAGCTCATGAAAGTGTGACACGCATCATTAGTGATATACATTTCCGATTCTCTCTCTTAAATATTCTCCTACAAAAGTGGATCTCTTAAATTACTAAGAAATCATTGGCTATTAGATAGAGGCAGAAACTCTCCTTTTAACTTTTAAGAAAGGGGAGTTTAAGGATAAGATTCCATAAGCTAACGCTTTTGGGGCTCATCCTTGGTCCATCTAAATGGACCAAACGCACGGCCCCCTAAATTGTATATGCCCACCAACTTTTGGTCAGATCCAAAATTACTAGATCGTTGGATAGACTGTGTATTGATCCGAATGGACCGTTGACCATTAAACTTTTAGTGCCCAGATGGAGATGATAGAAACCACGGTTGAGGCTGATTTTTTGCGGGAAGGAGGGTCCCAGGGAGTCCTTGAAATCCCCCCCCACTCCATCACCATGTGGGTCCTCAGGTGGGCCCCACCACACAATTGAGCTTACTTGAACTTACCTTATCCTAAGCTTGAGCTTAGGAGAGCCGGTCCCATATATATATATAAATATATATATATTTCGAGAGATCCTAAAAAACTCCCCTATCTCAAACTGCCTCCTTAGAAAAGGGGCGTTTATGGCCCCTTGTAACCTCTAACGAAAGGAAGTCACGTCTGGTCCTTGAAATGAGCTTACTCTAAATCAATAAAAGTTGGGCTCACCATCCAATTACTAGAATCTTAAGTTTTCCATGGTGCTCAATCAAATGGTGGGCTCAACTGCTAATGAAGTGAACTTTAGTGGGGGCAATAAAAGATAAAAGCTATTTATTTTGATCAAATTGGTTTTTTCCATCTGTGGACTCCATTAGTATGTCCTCCAAATTTCCTATCTGTAACATCTAACTAAAAGCATGTCCCATTTCTATCTCATCACTTCCAAAATGAACAGGTTGGGCCAAGAGATTTTTTCTTTTCAAAACACCTATAAATGTCCTTATTTTTCTTTACAAATGCCTTCCATTTCCTTGCAGCATTAAATGATGTGTAACATGTGGGGGGATCAAAAAAATCCAAGTGGGGCCAATCTAGATATCAAATTTGAAGTCAATCTAATAATTTTAACCTATTCATCCGTGGCCCACAAGTTTAACGACTTTATATAAAATAATAAAATTGACCATTCATCCAAAGGTTCACTCCATTTGGATCTATCAAAATCAAGTGGGACCCGTGTAAATAGGAGGGGTGGATTTAGATGGTCCACTTAGATGGACCAGTAGGTGGTTCCATGAGGTGGCTTGTACCATAAGATCATAAGGGAAGCTTGTGTATGAGCATTTTTCATACACACACAAATATATATATCCTATGCGTGCCATGCACACAGTGTGCGGCCATGGTGGGCCCCACCTGATGGTTAGTGGATCGTACCCGCTCATCTCGAACCTATAGGTCACAAGCCCCTTGGGTTTGCACCCATCCAAATGGAATGGACTGTTGGATTGACTATATACCCATCCGAATGGACAGGACTTATGGGATATGGATGAGAGGGTTAGGATGATGATTGGATGGGGCTTTTTTTTTTTTTTTTCTTTACATAGAAAGGCCTCACCCAAATCTTCAAATCCCTCCTATCCTGAAGTGGGCCAATAGGTGGGCTCTAAAGCCATTCAATGTGCGCTGCATGCATTGGATTAGGAATATATATATATATATATATATATATATATATATATATATATAAAACAAGGCTTTCCTAAGCTCAAGCTTAGGATAAAATATCTTAAGCTCGTGCTTGTGGGGCCCACCTTTGGTCCATCCAAATGGACCAAACACACGACCCTCCTAAATTGCACATGTCCACAAACTTTCGGTCATATCCGAATTTACTGGATCGTTGGATCGACTATGTATCGATCCAAATGGACGGTTGACCATTAAACTTTTATGCCCATATGGAGATGATAGAAATTACGGTTGGCGCTGATTTTTTGCAGAGAGGAAGATTCCAGGGAGTCCTTGAAATCCTCGTCATCCCCATCCCCATGTGGGACCCACCACACACTTGAGCTTATCTTATCCTAAGCTTTGAGCTTAAGAGAGCCTTGCTCATATATATATATATATATATATATATACACACACACACACATACATACATATATTTCATCCCTTCCTATAAAGTGAGAGATACTTATATAATTGGAAATATTTATGTGCAAAAGAGGAAAAGCAATATATGATCATATACAGAAGAAGAATGTTCATGTGCAAAGAGGGAAAGCCACCTAAGTGTCCCTCATCCTATGGTGAGGGACACATACATAATAAAAACTACTTGTGTGCAAAAGAGGGAAAGCCAGATATGGTTATTTGTAGAAGAGGAATGTTCACGTAGGTTTGTTCATCACATGGTGCATAGAGCAAAATGATTAGTGGTGTTAATTCAAAAATAGGACCAGTGATAAGTGACATACATTTTCACAAAGGCTATGGCAAAAGAGAAGTTAAAGAAATTTTGCATGAATCCAACAATGGACCCATTATCGGAGAAGTGAGCCAAATGTTCATATTTTTTTAAATAAGTGGCAACGTACGTGTTACTAAAATAGTCTAACGTTTGTTCAATTGTAGAGGAATGTAACCTTATGTTTGTTTTTCAAGGGGGTAAAGTGAAATCTATAGGAAAGTTATTTCAACTATCGAAAATTTTACTTAACCATTGTTAGGTTTTTGTGTGTTGGCTAATTCATGGGTTGGACAAAACTTTGGGTCCATTGAGTTGTATTTATTATTTTTAGAAAAGGACTGTGATACTCTAGAGTTAGAAGACTGCAAGAATTAGAAGTTAGAAGACTGGAAGGATTTAAAGAAGAAAGTTTGGTAGAATTAGAAGTGAGAAATCAGACAGAATTAGAAGTGTGTTGAAGGGAGAAAAAGAATTCTGAAAGTTTTAGATGTAGAAATCAGAAAGAATTAGAAGTGCTGGATTTCCGGATAAACCAGAATAAGGGCCTGCTTGAGTGCCCATTAATCCGCTCGAGCGGAAGTAGTCAGAAAGTAGTCAAACGCTAAGACAGAATCTTGGCTGCTCGAGCGCGCCTCCTTTCGCTCGAGTGGGCCACACGACTGAGTTTGACGAAAATTAGAACTGCTTTTTTTTTTAATTGTGCCCAAACTGCTTGTTTTAGTTCTAATCAAGTTAGGCAACATTAAGCACGTCTCTAAGCCTATTTAAGGGACTCGTAGGCTACCCTAAAGAGACAGTACCTCACCTCTCAAAGTTCTGAGTTAGAGACCATAATTGAGATAATTCTCTCTAGAGAGTTATTTGAAGAGTTGTGCTGCAGAGATCATCTAGAGAGCCAGATTTCTCTACTTCCCTTGTAAAAGATCATCTTCTTTTGTAGAAGATTTAAGGAGTCAAGCAGGACTGAATATGTTGTAATCAACGGTGTGAAGTCGTCAATGCATGAAGCTACATAAAAAGTAACTGCAGTCCTTAGGTAGGGATTATTAGGGTGGTATCTGTGAGTGTCTTGTAATTGTGAGATTCACAGTGCTTGATTGTTGATTCAGTTTGGATCCGTTGTTTTTCACCTGTTTAGTATTTTCCATGTTATATTTAGTGTCCGTTGTGGTGTGTGCTTTTACTATTTATTTTCTGCTGCATAGTTTATTATTTTTTGCAAAAGAGGTAACTGCAGTCCTTAGATAGGGATTATATGGGGAGGTATCTGTGAGTGTCTTGTAATTGCGAGATTCATAGTGCTTGATTGTTGATATAGTTCGGATCTGTGATTTTTCACCCAGTTAGTATTTTCCACGTTATATTTGGTGTCCCTTGTGGTGTGTACTTTTCCTATTTATTTTCCGCTGCATAGTTTATTATTTTTTGCACACTACAGAGCTGTTGAGTTGACTAATCTAGAGAACTTCAAGTTCTTCCAACCATATTTGGTTGGTGACAACAAATGGGAAAGTAAAGTTGTAGGTGCCAAAATATTTTATTTTTATTTTACCAGATGCCAAATAATATACACCATAAAACACGAGTGGTTACTTTACCAATTCTTGACTTCTCAATTCTCATCTCTCTTGAGATTACTTTACCTCATGAAAGTAAATATATTTTTACTTGACCAAAAAGTATACATTGTTTTATACAATCATTACCATTTTTATTGATTTGACATTTACATTACATTACTTTCTCGATGAATTCTTCAAACATGTGCATTTGGATGCATGTGTGACGTAATTGGAAGTTGCAGAAAGTGTGTGATGCAGAAGTCTTAAAAAGTGAGGATGATTTTCAAGGGAAAAAAAGGGGGGGTCGGGGTGTTCGATGTATTAGTGGTGTGGACTTTATAGTTGGAAGTTATATAACTGCTTGTGCAAATGAGCTTTGGAAGCAATGAAAGAATTTCCATGTTCAAGTTGACAAAAAGCTGTCTTAGTAAAATATATTGACATGACTAACTGGTTTCTTTCATTGTATTGAATGGTCCAGGACTACTGTATGTATGCCCTGATGGCCGATACCCACATTTTTTAATCTAAGAAACCATGGTGGTTCTATAAGGATCAAAAACAAAGGAGATGTGGAAGACTAAAAGGTTTTACCTGTAAGGTTCCTAGGCAGAATAGTGTGATTCCGATATTACGATGGAGACTGTACTGAACTCCTTTAGATTGATGTCCAAGTATAAGACCAATAACCCAACCCGCAACTCCAATGGCATAAGCAGAACACTGGCAGGAGACGTGAAGATAAAACCACGCCGGACCTGTCCACTTGAATGCTCTTGAATACCTCGCTAACATCACACCCATGGGCATTAAAGTACCCCAACTCAAAGCATTCAGCAGTCCATGAATCTATACCTTGAAAAGCAAAAGTGGAAACAATCAGATTTTCTCCATATATGGCACCAGCGGCAGACCCAGGATTTTTGTTTAAAGGGGGTTGACGATAGTCAACTAAAATTGTTAATCATTATTTTTTTGTACTTTCTTCACATTATCAATTGCAAAAAAGGAAACCAGTCAATTGTATATTTGTGTTCATTCCTATGATTAAAGAGAGTTATTTTGATGGAATCTAAAGTTTGTTTCGCAGCAAGAAAATGGAGAAGTGAAAAATCCCTTCTAATTAAAAGCAAGACAAGCTTAGAGGTTGGAAATTCCTAAATGATGAAAACTCATTTGTTAATTACTTCATATTGAGCATTGCCATAGGATAAAACGATATTCAATACTTTTTTCTTTCTGAATTAAATTGTATGTGTAGCAATTCTATTACAAGATGTGCGAAAGTATAATATACCTCTATTCTCTTCATTTTTTTTTAATCAAGTGTCTAATTTTTTATGTAGAAGAATTGGAGATTATGCACTTCAGAAAGTCCCTTTTTTTTGTAGAACTTTAAAAAGTTTGTTAAAACAAATCCATGTAGTTTGTTAAAATGAATAACTCACAAAGGATTTCATGGATTTGACCTAGTGCTGTTTGGGTTCTTTGATTGGAAGCATATCTTAAACCAAAACATCCTTCGATCTTCATTCATTTGTTTGTTCAGATAAAAACTAACACTCCTTCATAAAACCAACACATATCACAAATGCAAACAACCAAATATTGCATCAAAATTAAAAAAAAAAAAAGCAACAATCAATAACATGCATCATTATCTAAAAAACAATAATGACAGATTGGATGCATCTCTCCTCCCCATCTCTAATATGGATATTTGCCTACTTTTTTTGTTGAAATAAAATCCGACTCCATTAAGAGAGCCCATTTCAATAATAGGGAATTTTCTCCATTCGTCAAAATCTTTCATTTATCAAGATAATCCATTTAAGAAATGGGGATTTTTAGAAATCCCCCAATTCTAATGTCACCATTTCTAAAAATATTTCTGAGATAAAGCACCTAACAAAACAGCCCCTCTAAGACACTTAAAAATTATTTAGAACCAATATGCAGAGGAGGAAAGAGAGATTGCGATGAGTGATAGAGCTAGGGGCGATTATCTGTCACTGATTTGAGAGAGAGAAAGAGGGGGAGAGTCTTTTTCTATGGGGGCTAACGGGTCTTGTTCCATGGGGCCTGGGCCAGGTAGCCCATATAGCCCTATGGGCTTTTTGCAAGATTTTTTTTTTTTTTTTTTGTGGGTGGGGTTTGAAGCCCCCAAAACACCATACATAGGTCCGCCCATGCATGGCACTGATTGGAAGAGGAAAAAGGAGGAAGTACAAATGACATTAGTATATGACAAGTGTAGGAACTCAAAAGGGTGTTATAACAGTTGTGCCTATGCTATATTGATTTTGATAGCTTTAAATTCCCATATACACTTAATAGAGAAGGAAGAATTAGGCTTCCTTCTCATTTGAGTGGGCTGCATTCCCGTGTGTATGCAGGCTCTCTCTTAGGTCCCAGTCCCCTTGGCGGTGGTACCGAGAAATAATAGAGAAGGAAGAACAGAGGTATGTTAAGATTTTATGAGCAATTTGTGAGTAGAGAAAGCAAAGATTTTCTTTCATTCTTTCAAAGTTCCATGATAATTTATGAAGGTTCTAATTCGTACAAAACTGTTATGTGCACACTTCTTTCACCCTATTTTCTTGAGAGTAAAAGAAAATTTATAGATTTACTTCGAGGAGAACCTTGACCCTCCAATAACTTAACAATAAGTTGCTAAAATATAGGATATCTCTTTCATTAATCTCTGTTATCTTTAAATACAAGGTACATGCACTTATAACTACCACAATTTGACCCACTCTTTATAACTAACACAACTTACTACAATTCCACCCACTACTTACACTCCTACAAATAACTGCACCCGCTACTTACACTCCTACAAATATGAAAATTACTCCTACTCATAGGTAAACCAACTGACCCCTCATGACTAATTACTTTCCCCATGACTCAAGAACAACTACCCACACCTCATGGGCAACTTCTCAGAACTCTCTTGTTGTTATATGGCCCCCACATAGGAACGATCCTACTTGTATAATGCAAGCTACATCATTCCTCCCCTCTCGGACCAACCTTGTCCTCAAGGTTAAAATCTGGGTACCATTCCTCAGAAGCCCGAAATGGACCCCACGTGGTATCTTTATGATCTTTTCCTTGTGATTGTACAAGAACTTCCACTGTCTATTCTTTTCATTTAACCATCCTATGATTGAAAATCTTCTTTGGAGTTAAAGTAATCAAGTCATCACCCTTTCTCTTTAAAATTGGATGCCATAATTGAACATCACCCTCCAAATGGAAGGAAGCTAATAGAACACGTTTTCCATCCAGGGTTTGATGGAAGTCAAAGAATTGGTGCCCGTGACAAACCCAGCTTGGTGGATCTTCCCCTCTAATGAAATGGGAAAAATCAAACTTAACAAACTTAGGTTGATACATACCAGAATGTCCTTCCTCGGAGCAGTTACTGCTTTGTCCACCACCATTTTTTATGTTGGTTGAAAGTGTTCTTTGTGTTCCAAAGTCTGGCTCGCCAATAAGCTATCGAGCTTAGTGTTAATTGCAGCGAGCATCTCCCGTATTTCTTTAAGTATTCGTTCTTGACTTGCAGCCAAAGAGCTTATCTCCATCTCCAATCCCTCAAGTCGTAGTCCTGCCATGCCTGGCTTACGCCTTGCATTACACAAGTATGATCATTCCTATGTGGTGGCCATATGGCAGCACGAAAGTTACGAAGAGTTACCCATGAGGTGTGGGTAGTTGTTCTTGGGTCATGGGGAAAGTAATGAGTTGTGGGAGGTTAGTTGGTTTGTCTATGAGTAGGAGTAGTTTTTGTATTTGTAGAAGTGTGAGTAGTGGGTACAGTTATTTGTAGGAGTGTAAGTAGTGGATACAATTGTAGTAAGTTGTGGTGTTAGTTATAAAGAGTGGGTCAAATTGTGGAAGTCATAAGTGCGTGTATGTTGTATTTAAAGATGACAGAGATTAATGAAAGAGATATCTTATCTTTTAGTAACTTATTGTTAAGTTATTAGAGGGTCAAAGTTCTCCTCGAAGTGAATCTATAAATTTTCTTTTACTCTTAAAAAAATAGGGTAAAAGAATAGGGTAAAAGAAGAAGTGTACACAAAATAGCCCCTGTTGTTGGGTTGTTGGCCACTTGGCCCATAGCCGTTATCTTCGGACGTCCCTTCATTTTACAGTTATCTTCTTGCCCAGCTTGGGTTCTATGTTGTCATTTTATTTTCATGTTTTTCCTCCATGTCAGCTGGCCTTCTTAATTGTAGGCTGCTTCCTGGTCCATTCTTGTCTTTTTTTTTTTTGGCTTCTCATGGCCCTAACAGGTCGCCATAGCGGTGACACTGGGATGTGGTATCTACAAAGTTTTCCCGGCCCTCATTTTGGGGAATATATAATCTTGTTTATCTTAAAAAAAAAAAAAGGAGAAGAAGAAGAAAAAGCCCTGTATTTTTTACCTTGCCTAGGTAAATAAGGTAGGCATATGAAGCGAAGGCTCAGATCATTGAAATATACATATAGATATGATTTGATACCATAAGATGTGGTTAACCTAATATGGTCACTACCCTATGTGTTATTAAACTATTATTAACTATTTTAATGTAGACAAGTTGACCTAATTGTAAAAGAAACAACTCTTATGGATAGTTCTCTTCGAAAAAAAAAAAAAAAAAACTATGTTAGATGCTTGAAAGTTTTTAATTACTTCTTCTTTTTCTTAAAAAAAAAAAAAGACGTTGCTTTTATTTAGGAGTAAGAGGGCGTGGGTCAAGTTAGTAACCGGAACCTCCCCTCCCCCTCCTCGATCCCGCTCTGAAAATGCGGATCGGCGTTTTTAGAGTGGACCCGTCCTCTGAGCATAGTTCGACCATCTTCGGAGCATGGGTCGAATATGCTTGGAGTGCGGATTAACCGAATATGAACTGAATCATGTAAAATCTTTAGTTTCTGTGCATTTTCTTTTTCTGTAAGCTTGATATTTATCTTTTAAATGAAGAAACTTCTTCTAACTTATTAATTATTGTCTATTTTATATGATCAAATTGCAAAGTTAATTTTTCTCTCCATTTTTTTACACTTGAATATATGGATAAGATATATTTGTGCCCATTAGTTAATTTTTTATAAACTCATAAACACTATATTATATACACACACCGGTGGCACTCCAGACATATAATTATTTTAGAATTTAGCGTTTTGGCACTCCCGCTTCCACTCCCACTCCGCGCTCTAGGCACTTAAGGGTGAACACAAAAAAACCTTTTTGAACGATGGACTGTAGATGTACACATTTGATTAAGCCTTACTCGACCACATTATAGGCTTAAGCTCACAAATCTTACAGATAGTTTCCTTAAAAAGAAATAATAAATAAGAGGCTTGTATATGTCATTAGTAATAGTTGCAAAACAAATCTTACTTTCACCTTATTTTATAAATGAAAGAATACAATGCAACCAAGAAGATCAATCATATGGGTTATTCTCAAGTGAGAAATAGTAGAAGATACCCTTCTTTAAGCCTCTCATTTTCAGAAAAAGGATCACATTAAAAGTACACATTTTCAAAATTTCCTCCTTGAAAAAAAAAAAAAAAAGGAAGTTAAAAAACAACATCCTTTCTCCACTAAAAGACAAAAAAAAAAAAAAAAATTCACTTTTTAAACAAAAAGTTAAAAAGATTCCATACTAAACAACTAAAGACAAAATATCATCATAACACACTTTTATTTTTTTTCTTTTACTATTTGAGGCTTTATTTCACTCCACTCTACATGTAAAGTTCCCAAACAGACCCAAGGAAGATTGATCAGTCTAACCATTAGTTTTTTTTCTTTTTTTGGGTATCCTAGCAAGGGGTTGAACCCCGAAAGACTACCCAAGTAGAGAACCTATGAGGAAAGAACTCCCACACGTGGGGAGTAAACTCACCTATGTGAGGAAGAGGGAGACCAAGGTTGATCCTTGGTCATTATGGTGAGGGCGAGCGCACAAACCCTCGTTTTCCTAACCATTACTTAAGTGTGGCTTCCATAAAAAAGAAATGATTCAGGGTCCTTTTTGAGGCATTATTATAATGTAAGAGCCTTTTGTGAAAAAAACATTCCATTAAACTACATCTTGGTTTTTTTAGTTAAAAATCAAATTTAATTTAAATACAAATAATGTTTTAATCCTCCTCAAACTTCAATAAATAGAATAATAAACCCAAAAATATAATGTCATGAATAAACGAACATTATTTAACTAACAGAGCTCAATCACATTTCAATATCAAATTGCAATTGAAAGACTAAATCATAAACCTAAAAAACAATCCAAAAGTAAAAACAACTCATTAAAAAAATAGAAACAAACAATAAGTCAAACAAAACGCACAAATAATTATATGTATATATATATATATATATATATGAATTTGGTTCAAGATAGATCGGAATAGAGAAACAAAATTAATGTTGCCGACCCCAACATAGTTGGGACAAACTACTAAAAGCCTCGAGTGACGTAAACAAACCCAAAAGATCAAATTCAATACACATAAAAATAAATAACTAGTTAGATTAGATTTACAAGCAAAAGAAGTCCCAAACAATTATGAAACCAAATGAACCAAAGAAAGTTCTCATGAAATTAAAACAGACTAAAAATAGTATCTCAAGCTCGGTCATTTCTTTTTGTTAACTTTACAGTTGATTAAATGCAATTGCAAACTGTCATGAAATACCAAGTAAAACTAATGAAATCCGAACAACAATACTCACGTTCCTAAGTTGTTGCCTGGAATCTGTTGTGCCCCTAGTTGTGCTTTGCCCTTTCAGCAAATCCAACCTCCCCTTAGAATTCAAATTTTCTGACCCAAATTGGTGCCTATCAGGGATCCCATCTGTCACAGAGACACCCACCTGCCACACATGGTTCACTATTGACATGTTTTTGGGCAGCACCATGGTCCCAAAGATCCTCATCATGCCTTCCAAATACTCTCCATTCATGTCTGACACCTCAAACATAATTGGTGATGGCTTAATCGGGCCGTACCGGCTGATATTAAAGGATTTGACAATCATTGAACCGTTGGATTGTTGGAAGCCAATGAGGGACTGCGATCCGACCATGCCCGTGCCTGTGGGATTGATGGCCCATGCAATCCAGCCATTGGATTGGGCCGGCTGAGCAGTGAAGGCAAAATCAAGGGATGCTCTTGATGGATCATAGGTCCAATGGAGGTAAGAATTGAGTGTTGGGAGATCATTGCACAAATCAAAGGATTTGTGGCTGGGGAATTTCTGTGAAGAACATGTTGCAGAATGGCAGGGGACAGCAGTCATCAGGAGAAGAGAAAGGGCAAGGAGAGAAGCCATTGAAGTGGAGTGTATGGATTCTTGATGCTTGCAGTTTTCTTTTATTGGCTTCTGTCTCTAATCTTTTAGAGGTTCATGTGTAGATGGTGTAATGTAAATGAATGCACTTTAAAAGGGAAGAACGAGGTTGGGATAGCAAGAAGGCGAGTTTCCAGGAATCTGCGACTTGAATAGATTGTTGCATGTGGTGTGAACTAAGTTCTGTAGAAGTAGTTTTTTCAGTTTCGTAATTTAAGCTAAGATAGGTTTCTAATTTTGGATGTCAGCTCAGCGTCTGCAGGCTTAGTGCTCTGGGTCTTAGGCCAGTGGCTGGGTGATCACCATAGTTGTTAATATCGTTTCGGACCTCATTTCGCTCTGGCCTACAAAATGAAAAATTTCGGCCGATTCGGGATTTTGGCGAAACTTTTCAGAATTACATTTCGGGAAAAAAATAACAAAATATATATACATATATAAGTAAAAAAAATAGAAAAAGTAATAAATATAGACTTAATCCATTATAGTAATTTTTTTGGAATTATATTTTGTGAAAATATAAGAAATACAAAAAATATATGCGTAAAAAAAGTTTAAAAAAATTAATTATATAAAATTCCATTTCGGCCGAAATCGGCCGAAATCCCGAATTTCGGCCGAAATCTACCGAAATTCTGACCGAAAAGTTTGGAGTGGAATTTCGTTTTAGCCACTTGACCGAAACGAAAAATTTCGGCCATTTCGGCCGAAACGAACGATATTGATAACTATAGTGATCACTTATAAAGGTGGGTCCCACTATAAATTTTCCATAAAAAATGGGTCTTACTTAAAACATCATGGCTTTGGATAATCGAATTTCAGCTCAATGAATTTGATTTTCAGGATATTGTTCATACAACAATCCTTACACCTGACATTTGCCTATGAAAGTATTTCCCACAGAATTAACTGTTCTTGCAATATCTTAGGGTCATGCAATATTACACACATCGGATTGTGCGATATCTTAAGGCCGTGTGATATTATACATATTGCCTTGTGTGATATCCTAGGTATTGAGGGAGAAGGGAGAGAGAAATTGAGAACACAACTAGAACTCAATTTATTGCATTATACCAAAACCAATTACATCCACTAGTACAAATAGAAAAACCTAAGCACACCCTCCTAAATAGAGTCCTAACCTAAATATGGAACACAATAATAAAAGATAACCCTAAATCTTAGTATGAAAGATAACTTAATACTATCCTAACCTATTCAGCGTTACCGGCCCAACCCCTCCAGTGTGTGTGTTGAGTCAGCAATGACTTCAACACTAGGGCCCTGCAATATCGCACTATTATTGTACGAACAGCTCTGTAAGAAATATTTAAACTTCACTTATTTTAGGCAAATGTTAGATTTGAGGCAGTTGTACGAGCAATATTCTTTGCTTTTATATGGTGGTTGGTAGTGCTAGACCCATTCGCTGAGACTGTTCCACTGCAACTTTCTATGATCGAGACGGTTGTGGTTGAGGTGATTACTCCCATTGCTCCGATGATTCTCCTCATATCCGAACGCGAAGTCGGATCTTCTCCAAACTCCTCTAACCATTAGGATTGGGATTTAGGTTGAGAGATTAACTAATTAATTCTTGCATGGGCACCATGTTGCTCTTTGATCAATACAAACTTAACCTGTGGATCTACATAAACTAGGATGGATTTGGACAACACAACATGATATTGAATCACAAATGCATACTTGAATCATCAAATTACTATCATTTGGTTTGGATTTACTCCAGTCCTCTTATCTACTTAAAATATGATCAAACGATATGTTAATCGCTGATTTTGAAGCGAGGAGTTATTACCTCTAAAATCCTTTATATAATTCTTTTCCCATCATGGAATCTATCATTTATCTATCCTTTATTAGGTATTTGAAAACCTTGTGGATAAGGGGTGTTTGGTTACATGCGGAATAAAATATATATAGATTTGAATATATATTAACAGATTTGAAATGTGTAAAATACAATATTGATATATTATAATATTATGCCACGTAGTTTTTACAAATTATAACATATTATTACTTTCAATGTTTGGAAATTACAAGCCATTCATTGATATTTCAAAGGATGATGAATTAAAACATGATGAGGCTTTAATTGAAAAAAATAGAGAGAAGAAAGTCTATACAACATTAATATCATATTGACTGTTAATGTGATGACAATGGACATGTGATATATTTATTATTATTATTATTATTATTATTATTATTTCATATTGTTAATGTGATAACAATGGACTTTCCACCATCCATTTACAATTTGCCTTCCTAATGCACTATCCATCTGATGTTGTTGTTCCATAGTAATCAACTCAAGGGCAAAATTCATTATTATCTTAATCAATTTCATTTTCCAGATCAATCATAGTTTTCCTATATTCAAGCTTCACGAGCAGTTACGATGGAAATGAATTGCATATGGATCGAGTACAACATGTAAGAGACGATTTTTAATGGTGGGACACATTCTTCAAAATTTGAGGTACTGCTCGATTGGTTGATTTCTTTTCGAGTCAATGGTTGTGTGATTCATAATAGCCATCTCCTGAGATGAGCAAAGGAGAAAAAAGAAAAAATAGGACACAGGTGGGTTAGCATCATCAATAGAGATATGTGTGACCTGTGGAGCCAAGAGAGCTTAACTAATATGTACAAACTAAAATTTGAATACCAAGTAGGCCACAAATTGGGCGTGTCATGTGGGCAACACTCTCTAATAAGTCAAGTCTAACATTCTGCCACTTGACCCACAGGACCACATACATCATTTCTTAATTTTCTCACTGGTGACCACTTTCCTTAAAAGCAACTAATCAAGTTTTTCATTCTTTTGTTTTCCTAATCTTTCAACGATAAGATTGAATAAAACTACAAAACGAATCATGACACTTACACATCATTCAGCGACATGCTTCCTTTCATGTAAATATTACACTCATCAGTAACTCAAACTAATCAAGTCATGTGGTCGAGTAAGGTCAATCACACTGTTCAAAAGATGCACCCATCCATGTTCAACATGTAAATCCATGATTCAATGCACTTTCAAATTGAATAAATTCCAAAAATATAGATCAATCACATGTCGGCCAAATTTCTTCATGCAACAGGGCCAACATAACATTTATCCTATAGCTAGCCATCATCAACTCAATCCTACATCCATGTATTGTTATCCAACTGAAAATTCAGGTCACTCTCATCAATATTGACCATTAGATTTGACACATGTGAAACCATGATAAGAATGAAGTCAAATGCAGTTAAATGGGAGGAACTGCCCATCTAACGAACACCTTGAATTACAAAAAAAAAAAAAAAAAAAAAAGAAGATAGGTATTCATGTGTGCTGAAAATTAAATTAAATTAAAATTATTTTTAATTTTGCAATAACCACTTTTTGTCTTCTCCAACAATTAGTAACACTTCCTTTCAAGAAGAAAATCCTAGTGCAGGTAAACAAAGTGGAACCACAACTTGAACGGTCTAGATTTATGAAATTTTAATTTTAGTTTACTTGGCCACGTCATGTGTTTAGCAGTGATAAATACTGATAATCACTCCACAATATAGATGACATTATATTATATGACAAGAGTATGCTATATTTTTCAGTATATATTTCCATGTTAGCATGGTATATGTGTGTGGTTTGGCATAAGTCCAAGCCAAGTCTAAGCTGAGTTTTCATGGGGCTGGGCCTCATGACCCAAGGTGAACTTGTAGTGCTATTGTGGCAAATGGATAGATTAGTTAGCTAATCAAATGCAAAATGCAAAATACAAAATGCAAAATGCAAAATGGACTCTTTCCATTTTCTTTTTGATCCATGATCTGGCCCAGATTTAGATCTCGATGTTGATCCCACTTTGTGGTGTATTTATTTCCAAAATGTTTTTTACTCTCAGATTTAGATCTCTGTGTTGATCTGTGCAGAAGCCTCGCAGATGAAAAGACACTCTCGTGTGATAGATCAAATCATTTAGTCTTTTGAATCGATTTATATAGGTTTCTGGTAACACTGATTTTTTGTTTGGCTATCTCTAAAAGTCATCTTATAGTAGGCACGCCTCATGATGGAAACACAACGGAATCTATCTTACAATAAAAATCATGGTGAGACCCACTAAATGACGGCAATTCTAATGGGACCTGTCTAATGATGAAATTAAATTGGCACAGTCACACTCATCAATAAAAGACCAGCCTAGGGTGTAAACCATTGTGAGGTCACATACACATAATTAAGAGCAATAAAAAGAAAAGACTACGGATTTCGGGGATCAGTGCTCTGCAGCTAGCTCTTGCAAGTAGCCAATTGATTGATAACGACTCGTTATCTGAGTGGTAATGACTAGTATTTCTTATCTTTCTGCCAAGGATTCGAATCCTTGGTACACCACCTCTTTCCACGTGTGCAGGTTTTCTTTCTATTTGCATGGGCTTTCTTTTTGCTTATGCGGCTTTTTCTTGCTTACGAGGCTTTTCTCATGCTTACGTGGACTCTTTTTCCACTTGAATGGGCTGTCTTCCGATGCGTGTACGGGCTCTCTCTTGGGTCCCAGCCTCATTGGCTAGAGTTAAAAAAA
Source organism: Umbellularia californica (assembly GCA_028538565.1). NCBI lineage: Eukaryota > Viridiplantae > Streptophyta > Magnoliopsida > Laurales > Lauraceae > Umbellularia > Umbellularia californica. Next base: position 26,338,267 of record JAPQWN010000002.1, read on the forward strand.
AAAAAAAAAAAGTAGCAAAACGATAGTCTTGAGTCAGAGTTGTTTAAATCTGAAGTGCTTTGGAAGAGCAATGGGTTCAGCTTATTATATGGTCACTCATTTTGACCAACTCTTTTGAAATTCTTATTAGCGGCCTTTTACACATGGATTTTGGATTGGTAAATGACCCATATGTAAATGTCATGTAGATGTCACGTATGTAAATATTGCACATGTAAAGCGCATTATCATATTTGTCAAAATCACCATTTTTGCATGAGTAAATGAGTACATCCAATGGTTTTAATATAATTGCATTTTTTGGATGCATTTCAAAATTTTCTTAAAACCCATGTCCAATCAAGATATGAAATTATATATCTTAATGCTTACAATTGATACAAGAATATTGAACACTTTGGATCATAAATTGTTTGCCCACAAAAGTGTAGAAAACTAGATCTATTTTTGCACCTTTTTTTTCACAAATTACACAAAATCTATGAATATTAAGTAATCAACATTAGGATTTTGGAATTTATTAGTTCAATAAAGAAGCTGAATGATTTGGATTACAAATACGGAGTCCAAAGGAATGAAATATAAATAAATAAATAAATAAAGGCCTTTGATAGGGTCCACAAGAGAAAAAAAAATGTATGGAGACTGTACAAGAGCCCTTTGAAAGAGGGGGTGTGGATTTTCACACTTGTGTCGGCGTGACAATCTTTCTGTGCAAATGGCATTATTTATTCATCAGTTTCATACCTCACTTACGCATTACATGCATAGACCAGTGCAAACAAACGTCCCCTAATTCTCTGCACTATGGGCTCTACGTAGTCATGACTGGCTCAGACCCTTAGATGCGAGAAATTCTCCTTGAGGGCCTCTATTTTTATAAAAAGTTATTGGGGAGAGATCATATGTAAAAGAATCCATGCATTTTAAAACACTGTTGGGGTTTTTGACCCACACCATGCACATTTGGAAATATATTCACCCCATTGTGTTAAACATGCTGAGCCAGGACCAGCCTTTTGGTTATACAAAGGCTCACAGCAGGCCCATTAAACAATCATGGCTGGAAAGTCAAGGCCAGGTTGGCCTCCATACCTACAAATTGAGTCCAAATCCACCCAATACAGGCTAGGCGTGTTGGGTCACGCTCATGCTAGGCTCAGCCCATGAGCACCCTACTGACCTGATATGACAAACAAAAGCTCGGGCATATCATAGATGCCACACTTAAATCACATCAATCCCATCACACCTGTGGATCACCCACAGGTTGGGCTGGGTAAGTTTTTTCTCGTTCATGCATCTATGACGCGGATTTCACTTGCATCTAAGATAAGGCATGGTAAAGTATCTAAGTTAGAGGGAATATGACTTCAAATAGGGTTTTTATTTTTTTATTTTTGGTTAAGAGAATTTTTTTTTTTTTTTTTTTTGCTATCAGAAGGTTCCCAATCCTTTGGGCTGGACTAATCCCTCCGGGCCCAGAGGGAAGCCGGGTAAACACCCCTGTGGCCCCTAGGTGGTAACACTAGTAGACTCAACCTTCGATTCCTGAAGAAGGGGGAATCGAGGGTCGATACCAAGACCTCTATCTCCTGAAGAGAGAGAAACCGTGGGATTAGAGGAAAACTTCATTAACCAAAAGCAACAACAAAAAGACCAAAATAGGAATACGAGGGGATCAACAACCCCCTCGCCCAATCTAGGAAAACGCTCTCCCAACCAAAGCTCCTGCCAAAGCAAGAATAGTACTTGGCCGGCAAATGAGCAGCCTCATCTACAGTCCTAAGGGGATATTTTTATAACAAAAAGCCTACTTGTCCCGGGATTTTCACCCGGGACTTGTCCCGACTCCACATGGGAGGGGCAGGGGCAAATGACTTTTTTGCCCCTCCCATGTGGAGTCGGGACAAGTCCCGGGTGAAAATCTAGTGACAAGTAGCATGGCTCTTTTTTTAATGCAAAGAGGATAGCATGCGCTTCTGATGCTGTAGAGGAAGAGACTCTCGGCCCATACTGAGCACCTGCAACAAGAGGGATATTGTTCTTCATTATACAAAGTCCATAGGAAGATTTACAATCCTTAGCCTTGAACGCTCTATCGGTAAAAATCATGAATTTACCATTAGAAGCATGAGAAGTTCTCGAAATATGGTCGGTGGGAGAAAATGTGAAAATTGTGCTTTTCTCCTTCTTCTAAAAAGTCGTAATTGCATATATTTTAACTAGAGCAATGCCTTTTTTGGGCCAAATGATTTGCCTTCTAAAAATGAAATTATTGTTAGCGTTCCACACCACCCACCATATCACAAGAGCAATATAAGTAAGCTGGGGATCCTTTTGCAATCCAGCTTCATCATTCAATTCCATAACATTACTCCACAAACCCATTATGTTAATACTCCTACCTGTATGAGAAAGGATACCAATACAATAGACAACCCAAACAGTTCTAGCTGGCATACTCGCCAAATAAAAAAAAAAGAAGAGCCTGCTCTATAGATTCTTCTTCAGAACCACAAATAGTGCAGCTAGTAGCATACACAACCAACTTGTTACCAATCCACTTCCTAACAAAAATAGCATTTTAAAGGCATTTCCACCCAAACAAAATGATTCTTTGGGGCAGAGGTTTATTCGAAAACTATTGTCAATTGACTTTATCATGAGCATTATCATCATTGTGTTTAGTCAAGATTTTGTAGGTAGATTTAGTGGATATATTCCCATCTTTGGAGATTGTCTACACTCTCCTATCTTTAGAGTCCAAGCTCAGCATATAAATTTTACATTTATCTTCAATATGCTAGGGTTTATTGAAAATATTGGTGATCTTTGAAACATCCCACCTCATATTGTTGTTCCAAAGGTCTTTTGACTTTCAAGTTTGGGATAGATATCGAGACAAAGGTTTTCTAAGGCCTTAGGCACAAAGGATCAAATTACAATTCCAAACTGAAATATCGTAACCATTTCTAATTATCTATCCCACCCTATCATTTATAAAGTTGGCCGCTTCCACAAAGCCTTTCCAAAATCAAGAATTACCCTTCCTAAATTTGGCCTCCCACAAGGATTTGTTGAAAGAAGACTTAGCTTTCAAAATGATAGAGCTTAAAAGGTTTTCATTTGCCAGACATCTCCAACTAGTTTTAGCGCAAGTAAACCAATGTAGTTCTCTTTAGATTTCCTCAACCCCAATCCTCCCTCATCAATAGGCTTACATAACTCACTTCATTTTGAATTGTTTTCTTCAATTCCACATGACCCCACCAAAAAGATCTTATCATTTTGTCCAAAGTATCTAAAGTTTTATTGGGGATCAGAATGGCAGGCTTATTGTAGACAGGCATTGAGGAGCCGGTGCATTTATAACTAAAGTACTCCTACCGGCCGAGATAAGTCAAGAGTGAATCAACCGAAGAATTCACTTGACTTCAAATAGGGTTAATAGATGTAAAACTCACTATTAGGTCCTTGGTACAACCCTCCTGTGCACCCATGGTGGAGTGATGCTCGAATGCCTTCCTAACATAGCCAACAGACCATAAAACCATTGTTGTGCTGCTTCCCATAACCAATAGGTTTTGGGGTAAGTGGTAGTTCAATAGGATTTGAGATCCCACCAAGTGGCATCAGAGCCTGGTGAGAGGTTGGGCGTTCGAGTCTTTTCTGGAGTGGTACCAGTGTGGGGGGGGGATTGTTAGGTCCTTGGTAAAACCCTCTCGTGCACCCGTGGTGGAGTGATGCTTGAATGTCTTCCCAACACAACTAACAGATCATAAAACCATTTTTGTGCCGTTTACCATCACCAATTGATTTTGGGATAAGTGGTAGCTCAATCGAGAATAAATCAATGCATGGAAAAATGAATAAAGTTATGAAGTTATTAAAAATTCGCAAGATGCCATAAAAATTGGCTGTTACTTGAAGCTCTTTTAGGAAGAAAACAAGACTAGCATGAAAGATGAGAGGCAGTAAGACTAACCAAGACTGACTTGCCTGTGAACCATATCTACATAAATTTAAGATATGAACAGCTCAAATCTCTAAAATCATTGAGAGACTGATATAGGCAAGCCATTCTTGGCTACCAAACAGGACTCTCATCTTCATGTAAGGCTTGTCTTCCTTTCACCGCATTCTTGTATATATGTGACTCCCATCCTTTCTTTGAGGGCATCTCTCTATTTATAATGCTTAGGCAAGAAGGAGAGAATGGGTTGCCATGCCTCCATCCATTGACTTTTTTTTTTTTTTTCTCTATACCTCATCTCAAACTTTCAATACATTGGTACCCCATAAGGAATATATTCTCAAGAAATACAGGGAACATTGAATTGTCTGTTAATCTTTCTCACTATCTTTTCTGAAGCAACTGGACCAGGATGGGCCAGTTTCACAGAATATGTACCCCTTGAGTGAAATTTGCATGTTTCTTCTTATAAATCATGTCAAGGGAAATTCATTAGCTAACTAATCAAACGCAAAGTGGCAGCATGCTTTAAGAAAATTTGGAAAAGAAACCTTTCCTTCTTGTTATTTAAATTGATTACACGGGTATGCAAAATTCCCCAATCTGAGAGAGTGACTCGGTGACTTTTGAGCTCATGACATGTTTTAGAATCGAGATTGTGATGGGTTGGACCTATTTCTGCCCTCATATTTGGACTGACACATGCTACCTGACTCAGTGTGTTTATTTAAGGCCCAATAGTAATGACCGCATTAGTCCGTGGACCTCATTTGGGTTTGGGTTGGGCCCATACTTGTTTCCCGAAGTGCAGTCAACCTAGGCTGGCCTGACCTGAACCGGCCCGACCAATTGCTACCTGTAGCTAGCTGCATGTTGGGTGCGAACTGAATTACTAGGAAAGGTCTACAGGACCTAATGGGCACTCCCACACACAGAATATTTGCAAGACAAGTTGTGTTGTATCAAGTGACCCTTTACCTCTCCCAAAGGCCAACTGAGGACCTCTTGATTTAATGCTAACCATTGATTTCTCCCAATGCAGTAGAGGTGGAGATTCTGACCTTGTAAAGGGAAGAAGATGCAAAAATTCTCCTTGAAATACAAATCTTTGATTTCATGAAATAGAACGTATGGATGATCATGATGGCCCATGCCTTGGATAAGAGAAAGAGGCAAGTCATGCAGTTCTCATAACCCTATCAACTTTATGTTCTCTTTATTCCATTCTACTGTTATCCATTTCAAATAGTGTCAATGCTTTCAGCCACTATAGTCATGCTTTTGATTTGAAAGAATTCCACTCGATCGCTACCTCATATGATCCGTTGGATTTGGATTCACCAAGAAATAGATTGGATTTGGATTCACCAAGAAATAGACATTGTAAATAGAGATTATTAGCCAGAAAGTGTATGTATTATGATCATGGCCCACTTGTATGCATGCTCAAGGGACCCACATGAACAGTAGTAATAGTGGTGGCGTTTCTTTGTAATGTGAACACTTTTGACCGAGGGAGGAGGATTTGTGCAATTAATATGAAAATTAATTAACTATCTTCTAGCGTTTTTCAAATGGACAAACATATGACCACTCGTAATTTTCTATGAAGAATTTGAAACTTGTCTCTGCTTTGGACTAATAATTTTAAATAAGGTTTCAATGAATCGATTACATGATAAAGGAGGTCCCAGGATGTGTTTGGCAACATGCCACTCGGATGTTCATATGTTCTCAAGAGATAAAGTTGTGAAAAACATATTTGGTTAGTATAAATCACTGTTCCCAATTTATTTTTCACCGGAAGGAATTCCAAAATCTTAACCCGCTAGAATGAGAAAGATGAAAAAAAAAAAAAAAACTTAATTTTTTTAGAGCTTTTTGTATATACCCCCTTAAGGTTTGTATGATTTGTAAATAGGCCCTTGAGTTTTCAGTATTTACAAATAGGCCCCTGTATTTTCATTTTAATACATTCCTTGTCCCCGAAATCAATAATCTTTCAACCACCGTAGGTTCTTAGAGCGAAATGACACTTTTGTCCAAAAGCTCTTTTATCCTTAGATGCATATTTTCAAAAGCTCTGACTCAATTTTTTTTATAAAGCATGTAATATTAACAATTGCACTTAGTGGGAAAAAATAACCCTGCATAAATCATTTTTTTATCAATACAGTGCTTATTTTATTAAGTCCAAACTGATCATGACAGCAATCAACACTTGTACTTATAACTAGTTATGATTTATTCAATCACCTACTGTTGGATTGATGAAAGTTTCAAAATACATGTAATAGAAATATTGGGGAATGGGCAAATGTAAAAAAATATTAATTTTTTAGAATTTGTGATGGGGGGTGATGTTTGGCTCTATATAAAAGAAATATCAGGGGAAGGGGCAAAATGCATGAGAGAGTTATTGAGAGAAACCGATTGGACTTGAGATAAAATAATGGTATTTTTGTAAATAATAATATACTCATTTTTGTTTAATGAGTGTATGGGTAAAGTTGTCATTTATATAAAACTCTCACATAAATCTCATGGTGGCTGCCCATTCTTTTTAGGAATATTTATTTTGGGGACATGAAAGGTATTAAAAAGAAAAGGCAGGGCCTTATTTACAAATACCAAAACCTCAGGGGCCTATTTACAACTCCTATAACCTTAGGGGGGTATATACAAAAATCTCTTTTTTGTAAGAAATAATTTGCTGGCACAATTGGTTTTTCTACTTACCTCTTATCTATTGCCTCTTAAAGAGGTCATTTAAATATTTCAAATCCTCTCACTTATCCTAAAGGTAGGCCCCATGTTCACAATCCCAAAGAAGGTGGCCCCACTTTGTGATTCCTAAAGGTGGGTCACATGGTTAGAATTACAAAAGGTGGGCCCATATTATAATTCATATAATGGTGGGACCACATTGTAAGGCCCCATGTTCTAATTTCTAAAGGTTGGCATCATGTTGTAATTTCTAAATATGGGTCATGTGTCTACAATCACAAAAGAGATGGCCCCACTTTATAATTTTTAAAGGTGAGTCATATGATCACAATCGCAAGAAATGGAGCCACATTGTATCCTATGAATGCAGGCCCACATTGTGAATCCTATGAATATAACCCATATTCTAATTTCTGAAGGTGGGCACCACTTCTAATTTTTAGAGGTTGATCATGTATTCACAATCAATCAAAAGATGACCCTACATTATAATTTCTATAAAGGTGGGCCCATATTGTAAATCCTATGAATGTGCCCCCACATTCTAATTTCTAAAGGCGGGCACCACATTGCTATTTCTATAGGCAGGTCTTGTGTCCACAATCACAAAAAACGTGGTTCCACTTTGTGATTCCTAAATGTGGGTCACATGGTTATGATCACAAAAGGTGGACCCATAGTGTAAATCCTGTGAATGTGGCCCATATTCTAATTTCTAAAGGTGTGTACGATGTTGTAATTTCTAAAGATGGATCCCATATTTACATTTACAAAAAGGTGGCTCCACATTATAATTCCTAAAAAGTGGGCCCATATTATAAATCCTATGAATATGGGCCCAATGTTCTAATTTTTATAGGTGGGTACCACATTATAAGTTTATAGGTAGGTCCCATATACAATAATAATAGAGTGCCACAAATAATTAAAGGTGGGTCCCATGTTGTAAATCATATGATTCTCTTGCTTCTGTTTTTTGGAACAAAACTTTTATAATGTTACCAAACAAGTTATGTACTGTTGTGGGAAAGAGAGAAATCAAGAGAGAATATTAGAGGGAGAATAAAGAGGGTTTTCTATTATCTCATATGTGTGTCTCAATACAAAGGTAGAGATACCTATATATAGGCAAAGTAACCCTACAAAAGAGGAAACTAAAATCTAACCCTAACTCATCCCAAGTGGGCATCCACTTAAGATCCATATCTTATAACACTCCCCCTTGGATGACCACCATTCAATGACAGTTGCCTCATTAAAAACCTTGCTAAGGAAAAACCCAGTGGGAGAAAACCAAAGCGAAGGAAAAAAGAGTACAACATTCTTCAAGATCATTGAACCGGTGTTGGACATGCATTAATGCTGCCTCATTAAAACCTTAACTAGGAAAACCCAGTGGGATAAAACCTAGAGAAGGAAAAAGAGTACAGCGCACAAATGTCCATGGGTAGCATACTTCAGGATGCTCCCTGATAAACCACTCCCCCTGATGATAGCAACCAGTTACATAGTTTGATGGTGAACTCTACGCATGCCAATCTCATATACAAACTTCTGGAATACTGATTTGGGCAAAGATTTGGTAAACAGATCAGCCAGGTTGTTACTCGAACAAACTTGCTTGACTTCAATTTCATTGTTCTTCTGAAGTTCATGAGTGAAGAAGAACTTCGGTGCTATATGCTTAGTCTTATCTCCTTTAATGAAACCTTCTCGGATCTGTCTTATACATGCTTCATTATCTTCATAAATAATATTCGAGATACCTGCAATAGAAGGTAATTGACAAGAACTACGAACATGCTGAATCAAAGATTTTAGCCACACACATTCCCTACTGGCTTCATAAAGAGCCAAAATTTCAGCATGATTGGAGGAAGTAGCTACCAAAGTCTGTTTAGTAGAACGCCAAGAAATGGCGGCATTACAATTTAGAAACACATAACCTGTCTGTGATCGACCCTTATGAGGATCAGAGAGATAACCTGAATCTGCATATCCTACTAAACTGGAATCTTTATGATTGTAAGCATAAAATATTCCCAAATCAGTTGTTCCACGCAGATATCGCAGGATGTGTTTAATGCCAATCCAATGCCTTTGAGTTGGTGCGGAGCTATACCTGGCAAGTAGATTCACAGAAAATGCAATATCTGGTCTAGTGCATTGTGCCAAGTACATCAAAGCTCCAATAGCACTTAAGTATGGTACTTCAGGACCCAATATCTTTTCATTTTCCTCGATGGGACGGTATGGATCTTTCTTTATATCAAGAGACCGGACAACCATAGGGGTGCTTAATGGATGTGCCTTGTCCATACCAAATCGTTTTAAAACCTTCTCGGTATAATTAGATTGATGGACCAACATCCCATTAGAATTTCTCTCGATTTGCAAGCCGAGACAAAATCTCGTTTTTCCAAGGTCTTTCATTTCAAACTCTTTCTTTAAATAATCTGCAGTTTCTTCGAGCTCTTCTGGAGTCCCTATCAAATTTATGTCATCCACATAAACTGCTAATACTGCAAATCCCTTCGAGAATTTCTTTATAAATAGACACGGGCAAATGGGATCGTTTGCATACCCCCTTTTAGACAAGTATTCACTAAGACGATTGTACCACATTCTTCCGGATTGCTTCAGGCCGTACAATGATCGCCTTAATTGGATTGAGTACGTACTCCTTGGCTTTGCTTCAGACAAAGGAAATCCTTCCGGGATTTTCATGTGAATTTCTGTGTCTAAGTCCCCATACAAGTAAGCAGTTACAACATCCATAAGTCTCATTTCTAGATTTTGAGAAACTGCTAAACTTATCAAATATCTGAATGTCGTTATATCCATAACAGGGGAGTATGTTTCCTCATAATCAATCCCAGGTTTCTGCAGGAAACCTTGTGCCACTAATCGTGCTTTATATCTAGTAATTTCATTCAGCTCATTCCTTTTTCTTACAAACACCCACTTGTAACCTACAGGGTTAACATCTTTTGGGGTTTGTACTATAGGCCCGAACACACCACGTTTGTTAAGAGACTCTAACTCTGTTTTGATGGCATTTTCCCATTGTGGCCAATCCTTTCTTTGTCGACATTCATTTATAGAACGTGGTTCTGTGTCCCAATCATCATCATCATTTTCCTTTGATATTTGTGTAGCTACCGCATATGCAAATGCGTCATCGATGATAATCTCATTTCTCATCCATCGCTCTCTTGAATAATTGTAAAATATAGAGATCTCTTCATTTTCTGGTACCGGTACCTCTTCAAGGGCTTCCAAAGTCTCATCAGGGACTTTCATTATTCTAGAGAGAACGGACTTTTCCATAACCTCTTCAGGAGCATTATGTGCCTCTTCGGGAGGAACCTCTTCAGGAGCGTTACGTGTCTCTTCGAGAGGATATGATGATGATTGCTCATTTCTCCTTTTCCGTTGAGCTGAGTCCTTTGAACCTATAGGTCTGCCACGCTTCTGGCGTATTGCAGATTCTTTTGCTGCCGTATTTTGATTTTGTCCTACAGGGACATTAATCCTGGCAGGTGCATTCATAGCTGGCACATGTGACTTCGTCCCTTTTGCTGCATCGTTAAATGCATCAGGCAATTTGTTTGCAATTTCTTGCAAGTGCACAATTCTCCGTACTTCATTCTCACATTGTGAAGTTCGGGGATCCAGATGAGACAAAGTGGAAGTATTCCATGTTAATTCTCGCCGTTCTTCAGGAACGGTTTGTTCTACAGGAACAATACGTTCTTCAGGAACTATCTTATCTCCCCCTAACGGCGGGAAGATTGTCTCATCGAATTGACAATCGGGAAAACGAGCAGTGAAGACATCTCCTGTCCTTGGTTCTAAATATCGAATAATCGAAGGAGAGTCATAACCTACATATATTCCCAATCTACGTTGTGGTCCCATTTTAGTACGCTTAGGGGGTGGTATTGGGACTTGAACTGCACAACCAAACTTGCGCAAGTGAAAAATATTGGGTTGATGTCCTGATATAAGTTGTGCAGGAAAATATTGATGATAGGCCGTGGGCCGAAGTCGAATTAACATTGCTGCATGCAACACAGCATGTCCCCAAGCACTAACCGGTAAGTTGGACTGCATTAGCAGAGTCCTAGAAATAAGTTGGATGCGCTTGATCATGGATTCAGCTAAGCCATTCTGGGTGTGGACATGGGGGACAGGATGTTCGACTACAATTCCTATAGACGAACAGAAATCATAAAAAACCTGTGATGTAAATTCGCCTGCATTATCAAGTCTTATAGACTTAATGGGATAATCAGGGAAGTGAGCCCTCAGTTTAATAATTTGAGTTAATAGGCGGGCAAATGCTACGTTCCTAGTTGAAAGTAGGCAAACATCCGACCAACGGGTGGAGGCATCGATCAAGACCATAAAATACTTAAAAGGTCCACTAGGGGGATTGATGGGTCCACAAATATCACCCTGTATCCTTTGTAAAAATGATGGGGATTCGTATGCAACTTTAGTAAGAGAGGGTCGGGTGATCAATTTCCCTTGTGAACATGGGATACATAAGTACCCACTAGGTATGGTCAATTGATGGTTCTCTAAGGAATGCCCAAAAGAGTTATCTATGAGTTTTCTCAACATAGTAGCCCCAGGGTGACCTAACCTATCATGCCAAAGCTGTAAGGCCTTAGGATCACTGAGCTTCGGGCTCGACTTTGTCGTTTTGCTTATAACAGAATGGGATTCAACATTGGAGATTGTCGTGTAATATAACCCTGAAGAGAGTGCACTTAGTTTTTCTAGTATTTGCTTCTGGCTTCTAATACTAGTAACGATGCATAAGTATTCCTTGTTACCTTCACTTACAGTCTCAATGTGGTACCCATTCATTCTGATGTCTTTGAAACTAATCAAGTTTCTTCGGGAACTTTTTGAGAATAAAGCATCTTTAATGAATAGATGGGTACCATTAGGTAACATCATATGGGCTCTTCCGGAGCCTTCAATTATCTTTACAGGTCCAGCTATGGTGGATACCTGTCGAGGAATGAGCATCAATTCTGAGAAAAATTTCTGATTTTTCAGAATGGTGTGTGTTGTGGCACTATCTACCAAACATAGATTGTCCTCAGTTCCATGATCCATACCTTAAACAAAAATAATAGAAACATCATAACTATGCAATCATATGATTAAAAAAATCATCATAAATTAGGACATTAATGAAGTTTTCTATCAAAACAATAATAAAAAGAATCTAAAAACATGCACTTCAAATGAACTAAAAAAAAATTAAGTTTTTGATGTTCAAAGAATCATAGGTCTTCTAGACCATGCCAGGGGGTGCCCCCAAAAGATTATTAAATGCCTCATTTTCCAGATGTTGGTTATCTTCATCCTCAAAGAAGTCACGAGTCTCCAAGTTTGTAATGTCAATTGGAGGACTCTCTGATGTCATGATATCCCAATTCCAGCCTTCTAGATCATTTGTCTCTGCTGAATGGACAGAGGCCTTGTATGCTTTGTATCGTTCCACCACTTCCTTTGGTGCACGACAAGTGCGTGACCAATGCCCACTTCTTCCACATCTATGGCACGTGTCATCAGGACGGTGGGAAGGATTTGCTGGTGGATTCTGGTTGTTCTTATGCTGAGGGTCAGACCACTTCTGGTGATTTTTGAATTTTGGTGGATGGCCTTTAAAACCACCTCGCCTGGAGGAGTTATGTCGTCCACCTCTACTGGAGGATTTATGTCTGTCATTCCCCTTACCTCTGCCTCTGTTTGAGCTAAGACTGGCATTTGCTTCAGGAACTGCCAAAGATCCAGTTGGTCTGGAATTATGATTTTTCATCAATACGATGGAATTCTGTTCAGCGACTAGGAGACATGAGATAAGTTCTGAATATTTGGAGAAACGTCGCTCTCGATACTGCTGCTGCAGGAGCACATTCGATGCATGAAAAGTAGATAACGTTTTCTCCAACATCTGCTCCTCCGAAACCTTTTCACCACATAATCTTAATCTGGAAACAATATTGAATAGAGCAGAGTTGTATTCAGATACTGTTTTATAGTCTTGTAACCTCAGGTTTAACCATTCATTCCGAGCAGCTGGTAGTATGATCATCTTCTGGTGATCATATCTATCCTTCAGGGATTTCCACAGGCCTGCTGGGTCTTCTTCAGTAAGGTATTCATGTTTGAGGTCGTCATGTATGTGATGGCGTAGAAAGATGAGGGCTAACGCCTTTTCTTCTGGGGACATCTTGTTACCTTCCTTTATAGTCTCTCCCAATTTCTTGGATTGCAAGTGGATTTTAGCATCCAGTTGCCAAGATAAATAATTGTCCCCATTTATGTTAAGTGCTTTAAAGTCAAGTTTAGCCAGATTTGACATCATGTAAAAACTGTAATAAGAAATATGTATTAAGTTAACCGTGTGCAGATAATCAATAAAGTAAAAGAAAAAGGAAAAAAAATGAAATATTAACATCAGAAGTAATTAAGGAACGAATTTAAAAGAAATTGGCCAAAGAAAAGTTAAAACATCAGGTTCACAACTTTGAGAATCAGAACTGCTGGTTCTGTCAAGACTTCAGGCTTGATTTAGAACTTCAGGTTCATAATTTTGAGAATCAGAACTGCTGGTTCTGGCAAGACTTCGAGCTTAATTTAAGAATTTCTGGTTCTAACAAATGATCAGAACTTCAGGTTCTGTCAAAACTTCAGGTTTAATTTTATGGCTTTATAATTTTATGGATATGAATCTGCAGGTTCATATCATTATTTCAACTTTGAGGACTTCTGGTCCATAGATCAGTGAACTTCAGGTTCAAATTTAGAACTTTTGGTTCCTTTTTATAAATCCATACATTTAAATTTAAAATAGATAAAGTGTGCAAGAAGATTAACAGTAAACAAAATAATATAAATACTATAAACAAGCATTATAGATCGATTTTATGTATTTTAATAAATTGGATTTATACTATGGTTTGAATGCTATTTACCTGATCACCGTCTAACTGTTGGAATACTGGGAGATGATTTACTTTCTTCTCTGGCTCTCACCAACCACGTGATGACGTGAGATCTGATTTAATGTGTTGCTTTGGCGGCTTGGAAACAGAATATGTAAAAGAAAATTTTGATGTTGCACGCTTTCCAAGGCAGAATAAAGGCTTGAAAAGTTTGAAACAGAGGTTTGAAGTGTGAAACGGAAAAAGTGGCTGAATGGGTTCTCCTTTAATGCACGCAAAACGAGGTAAATGGGTGGATTCACAGAAAGAATTGGGCGGATTTTGTTTCTCCTCTTCACGCAGTAGAGGAAGAAGATGCAATTCGTAATTCGTGCTGATAACGTGTTGTGGGAAAGAGAGAAATCAAGAGAGAATATTAGAGGGAGAATAAAGAGGGTTTTCTATTATCTCATATGTGTGTCTCAATACAAAGGTAGAGATACCTATATATAGGCAAAGTAACCCTACAAAAGAGGAAACTAAAATCTAACCCTAACTCATCCCAAGTGGGCATCCACTTAAGATCCATATCTTATAACATGTACAACATATTCTCAACAGAACAATTTAATATAACATGTTGTCGAACAAGTTCTGGAGGGTATAGTTTTGGCATAGTCCAATCTCGGCGTAACCTGATTTGAGTACAAAATTGGGAACAACATGAGAATGATGCTACACAGGCCCTAAGTTTTTCAATATCTACTTTCAAACGAGCCTTTAACTTGACTTACCAAAGGGCCATTGCAAAAGAAGTGAGCCTCTTCAACACCTGACCATCTTCTCCAATTGTATCTATTTTTCCCAACTGATCTATTCTGTGTTTACATCTTCCAGCCATATTCGTGATCCATTTTCATCTTCTTGGTGCCAATGGTGCCCAAAGCTAGGCTTTGGCCAATTCTTTTATCTTTCTCTTAGTCACTATTTTTATTTTTCTCTAATGGATCGATGATAGTGTTGTGGATTTGATGAGAGTTTGAGTGTCCATTTTGGTGCAAAAACTTACCCTTAGGGTTTCAATTTTCTTCAGTTTTGGTGGAGATCATGGCATGAGTTTTCAAATTTTCATGAGAAGTGCGGTGATTATGGTTGGTATGCGGTGGGGAATTGACCATGGCATGGGTTTTCAAATTTTCATGAGAAGTGCGGTGATTATGGTTGGTATGCGGTGGGGAATTGACCATGGTAGGTGGGGCGATGCTAAAAAGACACATTCTATTGTCAATATTGGATGCTTGGATTTTTGGCATGTAGGGTTGCCTTTAGTGAAAAGCAAAAATTTCCACTATTTGGGCTTCAATTTGAAAATTTATCATTATTAGGAGTTCATGGCCATTTGGATGGCCAGTAATGACTATGTATTTAAGGGTGTTAAATTAAACCCCTTTAAATCTCTCGATCAAATTAAGAATTTGATGTTTTTGATTCGAGGAAAGTAAAGGAAAGATCTAATGGAAAGACCCCAAGCCTTAGTACGATTATTATAAAAGATGTGGTTTTAATTTAATTTTCGTGATGCTGCGTTTAGAAGATTGGATGATAAAGCTTCTTTTGGCTACATCTTATGGCTTAATGGATCTATCCTATGTGCAAGAGTTAGAGGAGATGGATGTATCTTATAAAAAAAAGCCGAAATAAGGGTGATCCTCGTTGCTTTGAATATAGCCAAAGCTTTGGGCGTAAGAAAATGCCGAGTTTTGTATGATGCGATGGAGGCAATGCAAGCAATTAATGGTAGTGAAAACTGGGCACTAATCTCAATCGTTGTAGATATTTATTCAAGCGCCAAAGACTTTAATATAGTTTCTTTATCACATCCCTAGCAGGCTAAATGAGGCGGCACATCAGATGGCCAAAATTTGCCGTTCTTTTAATTGCGATGTTGAGTGGTCGAACTCTTGCCCAGACTTGTTGATTGAGTTGGTCCCTTCATGTGATGTTTTGATGTGGTTACTTTTTTGCCTTCTTTGTTGTTGTTTGTCTTTGTGTTAGTTATAATATAAATCTTTTACCAAAAAGAAGGGCCAAATGGCAAGGAGGAAGACGTCGGAAAATTTGGCACCTTGTCTCCCTCCATTTTCACAGAAGGGGGCATTTCACAAATGCCTTCTAAGTGGTTGTTTGTGTAAAGCTGCGGGTTTCCTCTTTTGCAGAAACAAATTTCCAAAAAGATTAATCAAACTTAGGAAAAGCCTATAAAATCTCCCCTTTCTATCGACATGGAAAGGAAATGGGATTTCCACTTCCACAAACTCTCACACAAACATGTTGTAAGGGTCGTTTGTTGGCACCCGTAAGTGTGTGTGTGTGTGTGTGTGTGTGTCTAAATGTTACACTACCTATACACATTTGTTTGTGCTCATTTATGTATAAAATGCATAAATGAGGTGTGAAAATGATAGGTAAATTAATGAGAGCCATTTAACTCTAAACCTTTCCACACCTAGCTCCCACCTCAAAATGTGCCAATACATCTCTTACCTCATTTATGCCCACAATTGGTCGCGACAAAGATTATCAATCGACTTTTTTTTTTTTTTTGGCAGTCTTGTGGCCCCAAATTTGTAAAATCAACCATTCATATTTTTTTATTGAAATAATAAACTTCGAAAAGTTTAGTTTAATATCTTAAATATTTTTCATAGGTTTTGAGAAATATTAAGAAATGTAAAAAAAATTCTAATCCTATAATTTTTTTCTCACATTTGTGGGCTCCAATTTATGATCTTAACCATTCAATATTAACTTATAAATGATAAACTGCAGTGTAGAGGTTTTATAAATCAGATCATCATAGTTTGAAAAATACTTGAAAAGCACAAAATCATATAAATCCGAAATTTTTTTTATCGGTAATGAAAACGTATATTAAAAAGATCGAAAGAGCACAACAAAGGAAATAAAAGAAAAACAAGGAGGAAAGGTCACCCCTTTCACTAAAGAGGAGTGGAATGGCCCCACAGTAGAAAATCTTATTTCTTAATATACTTGATGGCCATGGGGAGACAAGTGGAGCAAACATGTCTTATAAAATGGATTCCTCTTTTATTCATCTTCACTCTACTCAGCGTTACTCCCACAATATCTAATAGAGTGCCTTTTACTCCATCTTCTTCATTTAAAATCTTCTTATTTTTTCACTTTACACCAACCATCCAAACACATGTAAAGTAGCCCACTACTCATTTCATTCCTCTCCTCTTTTACTTTATGCATAATGTGACACTTCTCCACTTATTCTATCCCTCTTGCAAACAGGCCCAAGAAAATAAGAAAACAACACCACAATACATCAAATATCTACAAAAGGACCAGCCCACTTTTTAATGGTTAGCACTTGGTGGGCCCCAATGAAGTCTTAACCCTTAAATATCCTAATAGATATGATAAACCCAATGCAATGAAGTTTCATGTCTCATTGATTTTGAGAAATATGCATAATAGATTAACAACTTAATTTTACTTTCTAATTTTTTGCATTTTCATAAGCTCTTGATTCATAATCTGAATCATTCACTGTGTTTTGAGACCCAATATTTTTCTAAGTAGAAAAGTTTTGGGATCATGAAACCCACTAACTTCCCTTTACTTGTGTGAGAATGGTGTTTTTAAGAAAATAATTGAATAAATTTTATATATAATCTTCTAATTATGAGATTTGCATAAGTAAATCTCATTTCATATCTCACTAGCATAAAGCCCATATGAAGAATAGGTTAAGTCTCATTTAAATTGAATAAGAACTTAAAATTGATATTCAAATTAAATATTATTAAATAAAAATATATGATTTAATGGGATGATAAATACATTTTTGTAATAATCAAAATATATATTCTTATTATAACATGATTAATTAAAAGTAAATCCATATGTAATGCTTCAACAATATATAAGTAAATATAAATAATTATTTAAGATACTTCCAGCTAAAACTACTTCTACATTTACTTAAATTTTTATATAAAGTTGAACTTTCAAATAGGGAAATATTCATGTGCATCTATCCTTCATATTATGGTGAAGGATGACATGGTGGGGCCGACTTTATGATCCATTCGAACCATCTACACATATGAGACCCCCTATATTACATGGGATCCATCGAGTTTTCACTTGATCAAACGGATTGGATCGTTGGATCGAGGGTCAAATTTCTCTTTAATATAGAGTTGTTAAATTTGTGTGGTCCACTTATGAAGGGGTTAGAGTCATGGGATTGGCTCCAAACTTGATATATTGGCCCATCCAAGATGTCTCTTTCTATCTCCCCAAGTCCCATGATCAGTGGGGCCATAGGTGGGCCCTTTCAAGTTTGTCCCTCACCATATGGTGAGAGACGGATGCACATGAATGTTACCCCCGCCCCTCTTTTAAGAATATTTTCTTTTTTTACTTTAGCCTATTTATATGAGAAGATGATTCTAGAATTTTGAAAATGTTCTTTGACTAAAAACTAAACTAAATCTTAAGGTGGGCCTACTCAATAACTTGATAATTGTGGGTTTACATAAATAGTTTGCTAATAGTGGAACTCTCTTAAATGATAGTGGGCCCACACGATGCCCATATGATCCACCTAATCTACCTACCTACTACATCCATAGTGAAATACATGATCCATGGGTTCTATAAAAGGGCAGATGAGTTGAATGTGATGGGTTCCATATATATGGAGACAAAGGACGGGCTGGTTAAGTGGGTCGCTTATAATGGATCACATTTTTTTTTTATTTGGATCCGTAGTACCGACGATACCAGGGATTGAACCCTTGTTGTCCCTTGGAAGTGAAATGCCTCTACTCATGAGCTATTTAGTGGGGATTGCATTAAGGTGAAGGTAGGATATACAAAATACGGAAAATCTCAAAAATTCCTTGAATTATTTTACAGTTTTCAAAGAAGGCCATCCTTCAATTTAAGGACATCCAAACTTCAATTTAAGGACATCCAAACAAATTCACTCTCTGCTTGCAACCTCTTTCCCTTTAATTTTTCAAAATGATGAAAATGCTTTCAAGTGGTAGGGCTTTTGAAAGCCCCAACCGATCATCTTTCTCTCACTTTTTTCTTGTTTCTCCCATTCCTTAGTTTGGGCGTGTGTGCATGTGTGTGTGTGTCTGGTTTGTTACTTCCATTTACAGATTGGAAGGTGATCGTACACCACAATACCAGCTTGTCTGGGTTGACCGGATTCGCCTAGGTTGCATCATCCTAACCAGCTTATCTAGGTTGATCGAGTTTGCTTGGGTTGCATCATTCTGATCAGATTGTCTGGGTTGACTTGGTTTCCCTGAGTGCATTCATTTTGACCTGGTTCACATGGGTTGCATTTATTTTGTTAGCTTATGTGTTGGGCTTGATTACTATATGATGAGTAGTTATGTTCCGTTCATCTATTACTTATGTCTCTTCTTATGCATTGATTCCTATTAACACATGGTATACTTGTTACCCATATCTATTTGCCTGCTAGTTTTTTTGATGATGCTACACTTGGTGTTGGAAGTATGTGGGTCTCGTGGATAGGTTTTCAAAACTCTTAACCCACTTGATACATGGATCAAATACCCATAAGGCTAAAAATCCAATCCCAAGATCTAAAGCCCTCATCTCATGCATTAAGATAAGAGATCCACCAAGAAAAGAAAGATCAAGAAGAACAAGCTATCATATCAAGAAGATCTACTAAAACAAAGAAGTTGTTGATTTATACCTTAGGAGTTTATTTATGCTCAAATCGAGAACTAGACAGGTTGATTCGACGAAACCCTTTCGTAGATTTGATCTCCTTAGCCTTGGTGTTCTTCCACGCTATTTCCCTTTTGTTGGAGAACTTCTTAAAAGAGAATGGTGGGATCTCAATTAAGAAGAAAGCCCTAGGCACTCTAGTAGGAAACTAGAGGAGAGAAGATGAGAAAGAAGAGGGAGAGAGGAGTTGACGTCTAGGCTTGGGCGTGGATAACATGGGACATCCAACACCCCTCTCCTCTTATTTATAGGTTTTGGTAAACCTCCTCTCGGTCCATAATTAGAAGTCTTACTTCCCTTATTAGTATATGTCATAATCCTTCTTGAAGAGTTCCAATTGTATTAGTAACATTCTCTTTTTAAGGCTAGCATGGGATTCCTTAGAAACTGGCTCCAACTACAAATCTGAACCCCACATCTCATGTGAATTCTGGACCTACAGTTAATTGCAAATAACTTTACTATATAAATGCAATTGCACTCCAGTCTTAGGAATATTCACAAGAAGGCCCTAAACTTCCAAATTGCTGCAAGTAGGCCCTCCATCAATTATATCCATGGATCCATTAGATTAAATCTATCCAACCAAATTAGATCCACATCTTATTATCCTTATGACCCAATTAATCACAGTGATAATCAGTACTATATGATTAACTCTTAATCAAGATGGGTGCGCACTTACCAATGATAAAATTCATTAATTGACATAAGGCGATATTTCTCACTTAGATGATAGATTTCATCTTGAGAATTATATGTTCCCACAATCCCACCACCACATACCCAAGACACCAGGGTGTTGACCTATAGTTGGCCTCACATTGGTGACTCAAATCAAATGTATAGTAGTAACTTGAGTCCATTAATTTCTAGGATTAAGAGCCTATTGCATGAGAATTATGGAGCAGTCCTTAATCAAAAATAAATTTGCATAAGGTGTTACTCATGGTCCTTCAGTACATCCAATGTACTAGCACAACAATCTAAAGTCTTAAACTCTGATGGTTGAGACAAACCATGATATCTTGTAGTGATTGAAGTACTATAACCTTATTCAAATGAAATGTCAGTCTCATAATCGGTTGTGAAATTGCTTCAAGTATAAGAGTTGTGATTCATATCTTCTATATGTGAATCTCATCCACACATGGATTACATTTAATATCTTTGTGGGCTATGGTTCATCTCATGAACCATCATTTCATTTGTATTAGTTATGTACAATCATAGAATAATATACCATTCATCACATGAATAAAGCATGAAATTATAAGTCAATTAAAGAATAAATTAATTTATTCACATCATCCATTGGATTGAGGACATACAATCTAACACTTAGTGCTTAGGTAGTGGAACCCATAGTGTAGGTGGTTGAGGCGGTCCTATGAGATTTGCTGGTTGAAGGATTACCCCTAGTGGAGCATGACAACAGTGTGGTGTTGCTGGGTTGGTATTTAAGAGCCTCACTTTACATTCTGATCATATGAGCATAGGGCATCTTGCACGGGTCTTTATGGTAGTATTAGATCTTGATTAATACCCTAATGTACTTTATAATTGACCTTTAAGTAATCTTCTTTCTGTTAATTGTATCAGCTCTGATATTGTTATATGTGATATTGGTGACCATATCCGCAAATTGTATGAATCGTTGCTTCCTTGTTTATTTATGGTGATTGATCATCACTCATAACCTCACTATGAACTTTGATCCACCCCGAATTGGGGTTTTAACTGTAATTAAGGAAAATTTTTTAATTGGCCCCGATTCTCACGCCCTAATGACCCTGTTTGGATCCAATCGGATCTTTGGGGCATGACACATGATGGAAGGCCCTTCTTCATGGATTGGGACAATATCATAAGTATTCCAACATTGTGGAATTCTTTTGTAACTCATTGTTTTTTCTTCCTCTTTCTATGACAAATTTTATTCCAATACACAATAAGCCTACATTGTTAGATCCTAGGAAATACTTAGAGTTTTACAATATTTTATCTAAGCAGTGGGAAAGTCATCATTTTGATTGGAAAGCATTTTAGTGATATTTTATGAAGCCTAGGAGGGAAGGGCCCATTTTCTGAGCTCTTTAGATTTTTTCATAGGTGGGTCCAATAATATTATTGGTTGATCATCCTTGCCCCCTACAAGAAAATCTAGACTCCGCCGCTGGGTAGTGATGAGGCAGTGGTAACACAATGTCTGCATCCAAAATATCTCCAATTGCTGGTTAAGTCTCCAATAGGGCTTGTCATTTTGTCGATGTAATAGGTTGCATGCCTTCAGAGGTATGGTACCATGCCATATGAGAGCAGCTTGAACTTGTTGCTTGTTGGTCCTAGCCTTTAGGGGCTGGTGTTGGTGTGACAGCCAGTCGTTTCAGATGGCACAGACCACAGCTTTCAGGGATGTTTTCTTGCCAGCCGGAGCGAGGGTTCCCCTGGGACCAACCGACAATACATCCTTGGATCTGTTTGATGACTGCATTCGAAGCTCGATGGTTGTGGGTTCCAAGGGTGATTGTGACTCCCAGATACTGATATTTTAGTGTTAGTCACCAATTGAACCCGCAAGATGACACATGCAAGAGAAGCAACAATTGCTGTACAAACCAACCACAACTCTCAAGTTCCAGGCCTGAACGTAGGGTGAATCAGAAGGTTCATCTTTGGATTAGTGTATGGACATCACATGGGCATCAACGTGTTAAGCCACAACATTTAAGTTGCTAATCTGGTTATGGGGTAACCTCATTTCATCCCAATCAGTGGTATGGGATGAGATTGGAATGTGATCCGTCTCCAGTTTACTGAATGGAATACACATGGGCACGAACAAAAACACCACTTGATCAAAGGCCCCAAGGTTTAATGGATGTGTGTGCATGCATGTAGTGTGAACTCACTTTTAATACTAGAATTTTGAGTCATTCATCAGATGGTTCTGATGATCATCAAATCATTCTCATTATGGGACCCAAGAGGACCTTCAAAGCCCACCCTACCCCACTTGATTGATATGAAATGAGGTCACCCCGCAAGGAGACTCTCAAATGCTGATGGTTTCATAGTTGTTTTCTTTGTGTGGTGTTTGGGGATGATATTATTCTGAGACAAAGAGGGGCTGGTAAGTTGGTTGGCAACCCTGCCTCTCACCTAGAATACCAGGGGATCGACCCTAGTCTCCACCACTCCTCGCATCTACGACAATGCTTGTTCCTCGGGATGTACAAATTTCACTCCATGTGTTAGCATGATTCCCTTGTTTCATATGTGAGGGAGCCCCAGTGCCCTTGGCTGGATTGAAAAAAAAAAAAATTAGAAGATTTTGTAATATTCTTTAGTAGATATGGATATAATCTACTCACCTAAAATATTTAGAATTCACTCGTCTTCAAATAGGGTTGAAAGTGTAAAACTCAGAAAGCTAGCCACAAATTATGAGATAAGGCTATGATAATGATGGTGATGGTCTTGGTGTGTCACAATGCCATTTTCTCTAAATAAAATTAATGCATGCAAAACTGTGTAAATTTATGAAATTTTCAAAAATTTGCAATGTGCCATAAGAAATAGCTGTTACTTGAAGTTCTTTTAGGAAGACAACAAGACTAGCATGAAAGATGAGAGGAAGTCAGACTAGCCAAGACTGACTTGCCGGTGAACCATATCTACCTAGATTTTAAGATATGAAGAGCTCATATCTCTAAAATCCTTGAGAGACTGATATTGGCAAGTCATTCTTGGCTACCAAACAAGACTCTCATCTTCAGGTAAGGCTCGTCTTCCTTTCACCACATTCTTGTGTGTGACTCCCATCCTCCCTTTGAGGGCCTCTCTCTATATTTATAACACTAAGGCAAGAAGGAGATCTTGGGTTGCCATTCCTCATCCATTGACATTTTTTTTTTTTTTATCTATACCTCATCTCAAACTTTCAATACATTGACACCCATAAGGAATATATTCTCAAGAAATACAGGGAACATTGAATTGTCTGTTAATCTTTCTCACTATGTTTTCTCGAGCAACTGGCCAGGATGGGCCAGTTTCACAGGATATGTACCCAAATTATTCAACTCGATGTTAGAGACATGGATCCGTATTTAAGTGAAATTTGTATTTATTTCTTATAAGTCATATTAAGGGTAATTCATCAGGCTCGATAGCAAAGACTGCATTTGGGTTTGGGTTGGGCCCATACTTGTTTCCCCAAGTGTGGTCAACCTAGGCTGGCCTAACCTGAACCGACCCGACCAATTGCTACCTCTAGCTGCATGTTGGTTGCAAGCTGAATTACTAGGCAAGGTTCACTTTGGTTGAATTTGGCCAGGATTAATTTCCATTCCCACACACAGCATATTTGCAAGACAAGTTGTGCTGCATCAAGTGACCCTTTACCTATCCCAAAGGCCAACTGAGGACCTCTGGATTTAATGCTAACCATTGATTTCTTTCAATGCAGTAGAGATTAAAGGGAAGAAGATACACAAATTCTCCTTGAAAAACAGATCTTTGATTTCATGAAATAGAACATATGGATGATCTTGAGGGCCTATTCCGTTGGATAACAGCAAGAGGCAAGTCATGCAGGTATTCATAATCCTGTCAACTTTATATTGACTCTTTATTCCATTCTACAATCATCCAAATCAAATAATGCCAATGCTTTCAGCCACTAGTCATGCTTTTGCCTTGAAAGAATTCCACTTGATCACTACATGATCCATTGGATTTGGATTAACCAAGAATTAATAGACACTGTATATAGAGATTACTAGGCAGAAAGTGCATGCAATATGATCATGGCCCACTTGTATGCATGCTTAAGGGACCCGCATGTATTTTGTTTGTCATTGCATGCATTATACTGTCCTCATAGTCACTTTTGACTAGGGGTGTACAAAAAATCCGTCAATCCGATCCGATCCGATCCGATCCGAAGGTAAACGGATTGGTGACGGATTGAAAATCCTGTAATCCATTAGCAACGGATCGGTGGCGGATTTCATCCTCAATCCGCGGATTTAATCCGATTCGATCCGTTGACATTAAATATATATAAAAAATAAAAATAAGGGGTCTAGATATAAATTAAGATGTTTAAATATAAAAAAAAAGAAAAATTATAGAGGCTCAAATGTAATTATTCCCTATCACTATTTATCCCCAAAAGGCCAAAACCGGAAAACCCTACCCATTTTTCCATATAATACTTTCCATACTCACTATTTTTCCATATAATGTACAGTGACGGATTGAACGGATTAATCCGATCCGATCCGTTCATCCACGGATCGGATTGGATCGGATTTTAATACCTACGGATCGGTGACGGATTTTAAATCCGTCAATCCGTAGGTAACGGATTGGTAACGGATTTGGCCCAATCCGATCCAATCCGTCACTTTTGACCGAGGGGGGAGGATTTGTGCCATTATATGAAAATTTATTTACTATCTTTTTGTGTTTTTCAAAGGGATTATTTTCAAAAACATATAACGGCTTGTAATTTTTTTATGAAAACTTTCAAAATTGTGTCAGCTTTGGCCTAATAATATTAAATAAGGTTTCAATGAATCGATTACATAAAATAGGTCCCTAAGTTTTTTAATCGGCTGTCAAACGAGCCTTTGCCTTGACTTACCATAAGGCCATTGCAAAATAAGTGAACCCCGTCAACACCTGGCCATCTTCTCCAATTGTATCTATTTTCCCCAATTGATTTATTTTGTGTTTACATCTTACACCCATATTCGCGATCCATTTTCATCTTCTTGGTTCCAATGCTGCCCAAAGATGGGCTTTGGCCAATCCTTCTATCTTCCTCTCCTCATCCTCCTCCTAGTCATTATTTTTATTTGTCTCTAATGGATGATAATCTTGTGGATTTGATGAGAGTTTGAGTGTACATTTTGGTGAAAAAAAATTTAACCATAGGGTTTCAATTTTCTTGAGTTTTGGTACGTAGAGATTATGGTACGAGCTTTCGAGTTTTCATGAGAAATGCGATGAATATGGTTGGTATGCGGTGGGGAATTGACCATGGTAGGGGGGGTGATGCTAAGGAGGCACATTGTATTGTCAATGGATGCTTGGATTTTGGGTTTTTAGGGTTGCCTGCCTGACAAACAAATAATTCAACTATTTGGGCTTCAATTTGAAAATTTATCATTATTAGGAATTAAGGACCGTAATTTATTTTACCACTTCGCTTAATATCATTTGTGATGGCATTAGTGCACGGAGTATTTTCTTTGTCCACATTTCGTTGTTATAAGAGGATGAAAATGCCCTCAAGCCTACTTGTAAACACAAATAGTAAGAACAATGAGAAACAGAAGTAATAGGGAGAGTTCTGATTTTCTAATTGATAAAGTGTTGAATCTAAGTACAACAAAACTAGACTCTCAAAAAATCCAAGACCGAAGTGGGTCCTTAATGTACCCGTTTTACAATCTCAAGAGGAAATGAGAGTAGATTTACGGAAACCTCCTCAAGTCCCATGCTTCTATTCCTCAAGAACTCCTTTAATTAGGAGAGGAGTAAAGAAGGAAAAAAAAAAAAGGACCAGGAAGAAAGAAGGACAAGGGAAGAGATTGAGTGAAGAAATCCCCCTCTAAATGGGATGAGGGATCTCTAATGTAAGTGCACAAAAATTCACTGACCCGGGGGGGTGTGATTTTGAGACTCACTAGAGGAGGACGGAGACTGCAGCTCCTTGTAGAGGATAGAAAAACCGATGCCTCGAGCCTGAAATGGAAAAAGGAGAAGGTCAGAGGACCCTGGCTTGGGCAGCGCAGGGTTCTCCGATGCCTTTGTTAGCTGCAAGTGCAGGACTAGAACAGAGGTAGGAGATGAAGTGTGGGAGGAGACGGCGTACCAGCAGCATGTGGATAGCCCTCCTTTTTTACCTGTTGAAGGCTTCTGTATTTATAGAGGAGGAGAGTGGACTTTGGGGTAAGCACTTGAGAGGCTGTCCCATCGTAGCCCACTCTGTCCCATCGGGCCATACCCTGATGGATGGGTGGTGTAGCCGTGTCAGGGATTTGGGCGGTGCCCTTATCCTGTTGCCGTGGTACGACAGCTGTCCATGGTCATCTTGATCAGCAGTCTGACCGAGACCGAGCTGGAGCATGGCCAAGGCTGAACTCCTGGTCTCATGCTTGTACCGAGACCGAAGCCAAGGGGGGCATGTACCGAAATGGAGCACCTGGCCGATAGCTGAGGTCGGCATTCATGCCTTTGTCGAGGCCGGGACCTGAGGTCGGTCGCCTTGGGGAATACCCCCACACATCTAATATTTATAAATTTTGGTTCTTCCCCTATGTCAAATATGAGCCAAGGAAGGTCTACTCTTGCACACTAATACAAAGTTTCCTGTCATGATTGAGGGCACCTGATGTCTCCTAAAGGAATTTCCAATTACGTTACACAAATGTGTCCTTCTCTTTATTTCTTATGCATATGTTTATAACGACGTACATAATCACACGTCTTTACACACTTTATCCAAGTCCCTGACTACCAGGGCTACAACAAGGGATCGATCTTGGTTGTTTATATGGAGGGAGGTGCCTCACCACAAATTTACTAGTAGATTGACACTTATTATTAAAAATGAGGATATAATACTTGTTCTTTTGATTTTGGCAACTTATGCCTTAAATTTCTTTTAATTTCTTATTTTTCATAAAAATTAAGGTGATTCTTGTATTAATTTCACCTTAAATTTTAGGTACATTTTATTTTCTGATTGTACTTTTAAAATCTTGACCCCTGTCAATAATACTATTTTTTTTTCTTTATGCTTATTTATGCCCGGCCGTATGGCTTTAAGCATGGGTAATCAATCTTAGTTGATAGAGATGAGATTAGTTAAGATTGGTTAGAGTATTATATATGGTGAGAAAAAAAGCTGGTTAGAGTAAGGATTCCTTACCTTGAGATTAGGATTAGTTTAAATTTGAATTATTATTAGTTTTTATAAATTGAGATGATTTCTTGAACATTCAGCTCATGGTGATTTTATTGTGGAATGAATTTATTTCTTTGAAAGCCCTTACTAGTCACGTAATGAATCTTATAGCATATTTTGTCCCAGATGGAAGAAAAATGCCTCTACACCAAACCTGATTTGAGTTTTAGTACATCAGCTTGTAGCTCATGTACTGATATAAATAAATATATATATAGGGGCTAGCTCACATAAGCTCGAGCTTAGGATAAGGTAAGCTCAAGTGTATGGTAGGGCCCACTTGGGGATCCTCAAGGGGATGGGGATGGGGGGAATTTCAAGGACTCCATGGGATCCTCCTCTCTACAAAAATTAGTCCCAATTGTGATTTCTATCATCTCCATAAGGCCCCAAAAGTTTAATGGTCAATAAGCAATTCAGATCGATACATAGTTAATCCAACGGTCCAGTAAATTCAGATTTGACCGAAAGTTGTTAAACATGTGCAATTTAGGAGGATCATGTGTTTGGTCCATCCAAGGTGAGCCCCACAAGCATGATTTTACAAAATTTTATCCTAAGCTTGAGCTTAGGAGAGCCTTGCTTATATATATATATATATATATATATATATATATATATATATATGTGAAAATTCTCAAAAACTCCCCATTCTCAAAAGGGAGTTTTTGCACCTATCGAATAGCTAATGATTTGTTAGGATTTTAAGAGATTCACCTTCGTAGGAAAATATTGAGGAGAGAGAATCGGATATGTGTATCATACTTTTATTGGCTTAAAGAGGGGCATCTTTTTAGAAGAATGCCCGAGGAGTTTTGTAGCGTAACTCGAGTTATGCTACGAAACTCCCTGGGAAAAACGTCCATCTTATAGCTACATGTGCCAGCAATGATACACTAATTATCCATTCTCTCTCCTAAACATTCTCCTACAAAGGAGGATCTCTTATAAATTCTCTTAAAATACTAACAAATTATTGGCTAATAGATAGGGGCCGAAACTCCCCTTTTGAAATAGGGGAGTTTTTGAGAATTTCTTATATATATATATAGTCTAAACCTAGTTGGAACTAAGGAAATTGCATTCTTTTGCACCAAAATACTAGTTTCATAATGGGTATATGATATGCAAAGTATTAAGTTTGTGATAAAAAAAATTATAGAACGCTATGTGAAAGACTGAAAGTAGCAAAAAAAAAAAAAAAAAAGCAGAGGTAAGAAGTAAGGTGAAGTTGGGTGGGTCCCAGATGATCACATTTGGCCCTTAATTGATTCACAGTGTAAACATTATAATACTTTAGATTCATTATTTAAGAACGGAAATATCCAGGTGAGAACTAATTCTCACCTATTATATGAGAATTTTTTTGTAGGGCCCAAATGCGGGTCCCATTTGGGGATGGGACCAGGGGTGATGGAAAGATCTATGTGAGACTACCCCAAATATCAAGTTTGACCTCAAACCCATGTCGTTAATCCCTTCATTCGTGGCCCACAAGTTTAATGGCTTCATATTCAAAGAAAGATTCCACCCTCGATCCAACAGTTCAGTCCATTCAAATGTGTGCCAATCCTTGGAATAAGTGACTATCAAAGGGGATCCCTATTTGTGCATGGTTTGGATCGGTTGATAGGTGGGCCCCACAAAAAATTTCTCACATAATAGTTCTCACCTAAATATTTCCGTTTTAAGAAAACTTCGATTTCAAGTCTAATTCGTGCCCGACTTTTAACATTTGTGTAATCGTTTTTTCAATAGAAAACGTGGGAATTGTGGATATGGTTTTCTGCATTATAGCAAAATCCATGTTTGATGTGACTGTTTTTTCTCACAAAAAACCATAAAAACCGGCTAAATTTTCCGCAATCCTTGGAATATAAATTCCTATTGGGTAGGGAAGGAGAGGGATTTTGGAAGATTCTCCCTGTGGAAGAGGGAAATTTCCGCAAAACTGATTTTCTATGGCATGTACACAAACGTGCCCACCATTGCTTAAATACTAGAACAAAAGATGGGAGAAAGAAAACTCCCCATAAATTTGATTATTATGATAGCTTAAAACTTTATTGCTTTCTTGTTCATAAGGTTGACCTGTACCTTGTTGACACCAAAAATGTCACTTTGCCTCTTCAACATCAAGAAAGCTGCATGAAATCGCAACCTGCCATAAATAGGCAATGCAATTTCTCAAAAAAATCAAATCCTGTCAGAATCAAACAAAAACTGCAAGATCCTTCAAGATAGCCAAGAGAAGAGTACACATGAAGTTTCGGGCCATTTCGACAACATTTGGCCTAACTTCACTTCTCCGACAGCTAAACGGGAGCTCTCGGCGGCGACATCATCGGAGACGTCAAAACTTCGATCAGAGCCTACAGATGACTCCAGCATGTCTCAAAAGGGCTCCATGCCAAATTTCAAGTCAAACCGACAACATTTGACCCTCCATCAATGCTCGAGCAGCAAAATCAAGCCTCCCGGCGGCGGGAACCACCGAAGCCTTCGCTCATCAAACCAAGTGCATGAGTGGCTTCAACATGCTTCCAAAAGGCTGCACGTCAAATTTCAGGTCATTCTGACAACGTTTGACCAGGTTTCGATGCTCCGAGAGAAAATCAAGCCTACCGGCGGCGGAGCAACCCGGGACCATGACATCCAAAACGGAGCCCATGGAACGTCTCAAAATGACTCCAATAGGCTCCCCGTCAAATTTCAGGTCAATCGGACATCGTTTGGCCACATATCAAAGCTCGGCATTTTCCCCGCAGCAAAATCAAGTGAAGCATCGACGGGACCACAAACGGCTTCAAAACTCAAACAAAAGCCTATGGTTGGTCTTATTTATTGCTCAGGAGGCTTCACCTCAAATTTCAGGTCATTCCGACATCGTTTGACCAAGTTTCAGCTTCTGCCGGAAAATCAGCAGCTCTACGCGACAAAGTCTTCGGCTTTCCCGGAAAATTGGAAACTTTGCACTCTAAAAATGCAAGGATTCTCATCAGGTTTTCTACAGGGAAATCAAGCCAATAAATGAGAAGAAATGTCAGGAAAAATACAGAAGAAAACGGCGACGAAAAAGACCTCAAAACGACCGCAAAACGGGCTCCGAAGGGGAAAATTCCCCCAGGGTCGCAGGCCCCTGCGACCATGGCCCATGGTCGCCGGCCCATGGTCGCCGGCGACCATGGAAGTCCGGGTCACCGGATTTTCCGCCGGTGACCCGTTTTTTCCGTCTTTTTTCTCGTTTCGCGCACTTTGGCCCCTGTGGTTTCCTGAAAATGTGATTTTTAGTGCTTGAAATTGACTCATATCCTCCGACATCTGTCAAAATCACGGGTCAACCTCCAAAAGCATAAAATCATCATTGATCGCTCCAAGATCGCCAACCGGTCGACCAAAAAAAGTGCTCTTTCTGTCCGACCGATAGAGAAATCGACAAGACAGATGTCACCGGCCCGCTCTTAGCTATCAATGTCTGAAGTTACATGTTCATCCGATGTCGATCAGCATGAAGATCCATCGATGATCATCGCCAGAAGAATTCCAGAAGACACGGCACGGCCCGCGACTCTTCGACTGCTCGGCGACCAATTAATGTGGTTAATTGACTAGCTTTATTGCAGTCATTAATTCATTTCTTTGGACGGCCCAATCAGAAGCAAGCATTTGGGAGTTACAAGTCAATTGATTCATGGCATTTAAACCATGAAACTCCTCCCATTATGGTAATTAAGGTGATTAAAAGCCCTTAATCTCCATCGGCCAATCAGATTCAAGGAAAAAGGAGTTACAAAATAAAGAAATAAATCTTGTAACTCCTCCCATTAAAGCCATTAAGGCTCATAAACCCTCCTAAATGGCTACCAAAAGCCTATAAATAGGAGAGCATTCCATTGAAAAAAGGATCAGAAAATCGAGATCTATCGATCGGAAAGAATCCCGAGCTCGTATCCAGAGAAAGAAAAAAGAGAGAAAAACTCTGCTGAAGTTCTGCACCGGCCACCACTACGAGGTGACAAAAGTCCCTTTGGGGGCACCCCCCCCCCCCCCCCCCCAAGGTCCTTGCCTTCTCTTGCTGCCTCCAATGGCTTAGACGTGGCTTTTCAGCCCGTCTACTTAGCTTTTTATTGGACATAGGACCTTCTCTTGGTCTTTGTCCTCTAAAAACCTGAGGTTATAGCCAAGCCAAGTGAATCAAGAGCATCTTCTGTTCTCATCTGCATGGATGATGGCGAAGCCCATACATGGCTTGCGACCGTCAATCTGAACGAGTCCCCCACAATCTCCTGAAAAGTTAGATCTTCCTTTTCTTGCTTTTCATTGTAGTTTATATTTTTCTAAAGAGACAAAAAATCACAACTCTTGTCTTTCATTATTGATAAGAATTGTAAATCGGCTATAAACGCCAAAATCGGCTATAAATGCCAAACAAAATCGCCTTTCACGGCAAACCAAGAAAATGTCTCTTTTCTTAAATATTTGTGCAATGGAAAACTTGAAAGAAGTTGATTTCCTTTTTACTTGCGAAGGTTGATTTCCGGATTACCACTTGCAATTCCAAGTAAAATAGAAAATCTGGCACACCCACACAAAGAAATGTTGAGGCACGCTTCAGGCCCGCCAGGGCGCGAAAGGGCCGGACCCGACGGACTCCCACGTTCCGCCGACCCCGGTAGCAACCCCACGGCGCCTCGGAGCGCGTTCCATCAAGCTGGCACACCCGGTGGGACTCGTTCATTTGAGAACACGGTGCTTGGAAATGAAATATTTGCATATCATACTTTTTGCTCTATGCTTATACTTCTTTTCCGGATTCCTTGGCTACTTTCTAGCTGGTAGCCTATGTTGGATTTTGCATCCTAAAAAAAATGAGATGGGATTTTTTGGAAATTTCTATTTCTTTGAGTTTGTTTCCATTCTTTCTCTTTTCAAAAAAAAAAAAATCAGTTTTCTTAGTTTGAATTCAAAATTGAGAAACTTTGATCCTATCCTATCGTTCTTTGGTGCTTGTAGAAATGTTGAGCCCGTTCGACTAAGGTTTTGGGCCATCGTTTCTCTTCGATGAGTCTATTTGGGATTTTTTTATAAAGAAGGACATAGACCACTAAGGTTAAACCAATTGCGTTCTTTGATTACGATTGATTCAAGAAAAGCCTTGTCCAGAGTGTGGAGACAGCTTGACTGTTCTAGGCAAGGGTCCTCCAAACGGGTTCATTAAGTAATCCTACCCTTACCTGGGGGCAATTCTATCAATTGAGGTTTCATAAGACCGGGTTAGGAGGCCTATGTGTACTCTCTCGTCTTTAAATCTTAAAAAAAAAAATAAAAAAAAAATAAAAAAAATTTCAAAAAAAAAATCTAAAAAAAAAAATAAAAAAAAATAAAAAAAAATAAAAAAAAAGATTTTCAAAAAAAAAATCTTAAAAATAAATAAATAAAAATATATTAAAAAAAAATAAAAAAAAATAAAAATAATAAAATAAAAAAAATCATTTCAAAAAAAAAAATCTCCAAAAACTCGTCACTTTTGATTTCAGATTTGAGAAATTTTGGTTTCTTCTTTTCTGAGCACTGGCGCTCGCGGAAATCGCCGAGACCGTGTTCAGATCAGAATACCATTTGCTCTCCTTGATGGAACCAATCTTGACATTTCAAAAAAAAAAACTCGTCACTTTTGGATTCAGATTCGAGAAATTGTGGTCTCTTCCCTTCTGAGTACTGGCGCTTGCGGAAATCGTTGAGCCCGTATTTGAATCGGAATGCCACCTGCTCTCTTTGACGAATCCATTTCTGACCTTTCAAAATAAAGAATCCCATCTCATGGATGCGATCTCCAACATTTGTGCATAGCAGTACTGGTACGCCCTTTCAGGGTCTACTGTATCTGTGACCGGCACATTTGTAACTCCTACCTTATATTCTTCTTATCTCGAGCAAGCTCCGCTTCTCGATAAGTCGAATTTAGGTATACAATTGCTTCTAGCAGTCATTGGAACGCTCATTTTGAGCCTACCATGCTTGCTGTCAGAACAATTGTACCATCTATGGCTTTTTGCCTTCTTCATGTCGCTTGGGTCATATCCCTTGAGCGATTTGAAAAGACAACCATAGAAATTCCCATTTATGATCATTATATTCTTGTGATTACTAATGGATGTGGTCTTGTTTCAGAAATTTTGAAACTAACATTGGCAGCCTTAACCATTATTTTCGATGAGAACAAGCACCAACTCATGCTTCAACAGAAGCAAACCGAGCGCACTTACAAGCGCCCTGCGAGCTGCCGAAGCGTCAACTCCCTCGGCAACTCTCTGAACTCCGGGTAGACCTCGACTCCCCGGACCATCGTCTTCGGGACACTGGGACCATTCCCACTTCCCGAAGAACAAGCTGCGCCTGCTAAAAAGCAGAAGATCGCCTCTCAACGTGTCACTCCCGTGACACCAAAGGCGAGCGCCCAAAAGCCCGAAGCCCGCGGCACCCCCGCGAAGCCTCGACCCACAAACAACCAGGTCTATCCCAAGACTTGGTCTCCAAGACCTTCCCCAAAACAAAGAAGGTCTCAAACTTCCACCAAGCCAGCATACCTGGCCCCACTCAAAGAGAACCAGTTCTACCCTCTTGCCTACATGAAAGAGGAGAGACCCATCTCCAACCTGACTCCCAAGTCAACCCAGCATGAGCCGGCTTGTTCCTACAGGCCCAAAATTAGATCATGCATCACCAGGCCTCTACAAGCACCTGCTAAGGCTTACACTCCTTCAGTTCGACCCTTCATCTCTACAGGGGCCGAACTCGAAAGGTTTAAAGCTTCGCTGCAACAGGCAAAGGACCGGGTCCGGATCCTGTCCTTGCCTAGCTACAAAGAAGACAGGCTCGGCTGCTGCGCCCGAGGGAGCACATCCTTCATCGTCAGAGCCCAGCCAGAGCTGACCGAAGCTCAAGCTGCTCGTCGAGCACGTCGCCGTGCGTCATATCGACAGAAGAGACTAGAGAAGCAACAGACCCAGCCTCCTACACTTCAAGTCTCCCACAAATGGGTCGAAAAAGAAAGACCCGACCAAGTTGCTGCCGTCCATATGGTTGGAAAAACCAGAAGACGCCAAAGGTCAGCATCAAAAATCCATGTCCGACATCCGGTGACCCGTAGTGTCACCAGGACACAAAGACATCCCGAAGAATCTCCTGCCCCTTCCAGCCAAGGACGGGAGAGTAATCCTTCATCAAGCTCTTCATCAAAAAGAATGAGCCCCAGCTCGGTCACCAGGACGATTTCTTCGTTCGAATCCCGAGGGATGAACGTCTTGGCTACAAGTTCTGAGCCGCCACCTCAGAATCCACCTCGAGATGATGCGCTCACACGCATCCAGCAGTTGGAACAAGGCCAGCAGAGGATTGAAACTCTGATGGAAAACCTTCTCCTTGTCGTCCAAAATCAGGTGAACAATGAGCCTCCTCCGAATCATAGCA
Organism: Umbellularia californica; assembly: GCA_028538565.1. Taxonomy (NCBI): domain Eukaryota; kingdom Viridiplantae; phylum Streptophyta; class Magnoliopsida; order Laurales; family Lauraceae; genus Umbellularia; species Umbellularia californica. The sequence goes on from JAPQWN010000002.1 coordinate 26,373,188, forward strand.
ATAACGAGGGAAATGGAGAAGAAAATGAGTCACGCGCCCTCACCAAAAAGGACGTAGACAGTATCCTCGCCAAAGCTAAAGAAGAGGATATACTCAAAGAGCATGGGATCAAGCCACCATATCCTTTATGGATGGACTCGGTCCCGTTCCCCACAAAATTCAAGCATCCTACTCTCCAAACATATACGGGGAAAGGATCAGCCAGACAGCACGTCATCCACTTCAAGATTTTGACGGGAGCTATCGCGGATCAAGATGCACTCAAGATCCGCCTCTTTCCAAGTACCCTAAAAGGTACGGCCTTCGATTGGTACTCCACTCTTCCGGAGAACTCCATTCAGAACTAGGCTATGCTGGAGACACGCTTCCTGACCCACTTCCAAGGTGAGGATCATCCTGTTACTATGGCTCAGCTCTGCAGCCTAAAACAGGGAGAGAATGAGTCAACTTATGACTTCATTCACAAGTGGAAAGCAATGGCATACAAATGTTCAGATGTATTGCCACAGGCGTCGCTAGTCGACATCTGCCGAAACAACATGAGAGCCAGAATACGCTCCATGATCATCGGCAACAAATCAAAAAACCTGGGAGAACTCCTGGAAGCTTCTATGGAAGCTGAAACGGTGATTAAAGACCTCAACAGTCAGAAGTCATCAAGAAAAGAGCCAACCGCCATTGCAACCTCTAAACCAAAGAAGAAAGAGGTCCTTAATGTGCAAACCAAGTCAGCTCCTCAGCAACCAAAGAAAGCTGAAAATAGAGCTGCAGTTAAGAGACCTGAACTCTCTGATGCCTTCAAAGAGCGAGTAGAAAAGAAATATCCGTTCGATGAAGACGTTGAAGAAATCTTTGAGGCTTTCCTAGCAAATGGCAAACTCATTTTGCCAGAGCCCAAAAGACCTGGAGACGTTGGCAAAACCAATGATCCTCGGTACTGTCCATACCACCAGATGGTCTCGCATCCTCTCAATCAATGCTTTGTTGTGAGAGAGAAGATAAACGAGATGTGGAAAAACGGAGTCATCACCTTTGACAAAAACTATGGGACTGCCTCCGTCAACATGGTGTCATGTGGACAAATACCAGAATCACCGAAGAAGAAGATCACTACTTCCTTCAAGGTGATAAAAAGAATTCAAACGTCCGAAGTGTTGGTTCCTTACCCGACACCAGACGGACAACCCATATGGGTACATCCCGATCTCTTGGAAGATGAAAACTGGGAGATCGTAAAAACAAAGCCGACAGCTCAACAGCGAAGGCAGGCTAGGAAACATCTCCTCAGGCTCAAACGGCAAGAGAAGACCCAGCCAAAACAAGAAGTCCATGAAAAGGCAGAGGCCTCCTCTACCACTTCACTCGGGGCAACAAAAACGTCCCTTCCAGAGACTTCAAAGGCGGTAAGAAACTTCACTCTCAGTGATTTCATGCCACCTCAATTCAAAAAAGAAGCCATGCAGGGGGCATTATACTCTTGCAACTCGGTAGTTGGATTCTCCATTGATGGATACGAGTCTAGCGACACCGACGATGGATTCGAGCCCAACTACACCGGCGAGTGGGAGGAATCTCTTGAAACAGGAGAGTATCTCTCCGACGAAGAATGGGTTCCTGAAACTCACCTTATGCCAGTAATCTGGTATAACCCCTTGCAACCACAAGGATCCTGGTCTGATGATGAAGAAGACCAAGAGGCTGCACAAGAAGATGTTGTTAACCCAGCACCTGTCATTGCTCCAGTGGAAATCAACTATGTTGAGCCACACGGAGAAGACGAAGAAGAGGATCTGGCTCCCATGCCTGATCTTGAAGAATATGCAAGGATCTTGCAGCGTCTCGCTCTAGAACAAGAGCAAGACCGCGTCAACGAGATTCCTCACAATCCAAAGCCGGAAGTCCCTGAAGCCCATCAGGTACCTCCTCCCTCAACTCCTGAAAATGGAGAACATTGCTGGATTGACGATCCTCTTACATCCGAGGATGAGTCTGACTCCGAGCAGACAACGTCTCCTTTAAGAGCTGCCTGTAATGTGATAATTCAGGATTATAGCTCTTCCGATGCATCATCTGATGAGATCACTTACACACCGGCGACACCTAGCACCATATCTTATGGGGCTACCTCGTCTCACGTGACTTTCACAGAGATGACACCCTCTCAGGTTTCTTCTCCTGAGACTGTAACTTCAGAATATACATTCTTCCCGACTCATCATCATGAAGAAAACCCAACTTGGGATGATGGATGGGTCAACGAAGAAGAAAAACTGCTGGATGCTGTTCAGGACTTGCTCCCGGAAAATGCTCCGTGCAACACAATCACTGAGGATGGCAACTCTGCTGCGGATACATCTCCAGTAGATGAAAAACGACAGCCTCTTGATCCTAAAGACAATCTTCCAAACGAAGATCCTTCTCAAGAAGCTCTCGAAGTTGGTAGAGGCACCCGCTCTGGCCGGGACTGCCACAAGAATTACAACCAATCTTCCTTTACTTATGTAAATCCTTTGGGAAAAGATGTTGTAAGCGCCCCCAGTGGCAAAAACAATGAACATGCAGGCCCCAAGGAGGCTTTCAAGTATGACTTGGTTGAGCACTTCAAACACATACCTGCACGTCTTCACATCCTGGATTTATTACGAATGTCTCCACGCACTCGTGATAATCTCATCTTAGAATTACAAAAACTGAATGAGGATGTCGACAAACATGCCCCGCAAGTCCTCCAAATTGAAATGGACTACCGGGTCAAAAACTCAGAAACCTCCTTAAAAGGAGAAAAAGAGAAAAGCGAGGGATCATGCATCCAATGCCTCTCAGTTCAAAAGGCAGCCAGTGCAACCATCGCCTTCACTAAGGAAGACCTCCTACTTGGCGAAGCAAGGCACAACCGACCCCTGTACTTCACAGGGTACATCAAGGAAATGCATATACACAGAGTTCAGGTCGACCCAGGTTCTGCACTCAACCTCATCTCCACTTCGGCTCTCGAAGAGTTGGGCATCCCACCCAACAAGCTAAGCCACACATCTGTATCTATCTTTGGATACGATGGGAGCGCTCAAAGGCCTATCGGCAAAATCAGGTTCAAATTGCAAATCGGTGATCTTATCTCTGAGGTCACTGTGTATGCAATAAAAACCCCCTCATGCTACAACATCCTTCTCGGACGTCCTTGGATACACGAGAACGGTGTTGTCCCTTCAACTCTACATCAATGCATCAAGTTCGTCGGCGACGACGGCATGGTACATCGTGTCTTTGCGGACAGAAAACCCTTCAAAGGTAAAGAAGTTCACTTCGCAGACTCCCAGATGTATGAAGGAGAAAAAGAAGAAGAGGAAATAGCACCCCCTGCTGAAAATCTCCAGAAAGATAAAGGCAAGGCTCCTCAAAAATCACCGGAAGAAGACAAACCCTCCGGCAAATTAGAAGAGAGTAGTCAATCTCCCTTCGTTATCTCCCTCAAGAATTCAAAACCTTTGGTCATCACGACTAAAATGAAGAAGGCGAAACAAAAGCCTGGGGGCAAATTTGTTGTCTCTCTCGTGTCTATCATGCAAGACACAGACTCGGACTCAGAGCCAGAAGGCGATGCATCGTCAAGCCAAGCTGACACTCAGCAAGTTCAGCCTGCTCTCACTCCGATGGAGACACCTACTGACGTAGAAGATCCTACGTCTGCTACCTTTGTTGTTCCGACAACATCACCAAAGCAAAGACCGATCTTCTTCCATAGATCGGATGCTTCTTCATCAAACTCCATGCTGGAACCTTTCCAAAATGAAGGTATGCCTCAACTATCTCTATATAGTCCTGTGGCACAAGCTATCATGAAGAAAATGGGCTTTGACGCTCAGAACCCAGTCGGTTTGGGAGAAGGCCGCGGTATTCTCACGCCATTGGGGCCCGCCTTGACCAAAAGCCAGCTGGAAGATTGGAGACTCTACGGTCATGTAGAAAAGTCTTCATATGGGTTAGGGTATGATCCCGACACTCCTCTGAGACAGTTGACACAAAGGCTTAAAAGTCGTTTTACCGACCAAGCCTCAACATCTAAAGTCCACGAAGACATCGATCTTCCTGGAAATCTCTTTAAAGAGTTACCTGACAAAGATCCAGGAAGCTCATCCAACTTGTACGATTTCTCTGATGATAAAGAGGAATCGTCCAATAATGCAGACTTGTGCTATTCTGACCCAGAAGAACCCTCGTCTCCAAAAGAAATACCAGACTCAACAGGCGATTGGGACTATCTCATAGCAAGCCTTGAGGAGATCACCAATCAAGAAAATCCATGGAAAGGAACAGAGCCTTGGTCTGGTAATGCAGTTGAAACTCCAGAAGGTTTCGTTGAGTTGGAAGCCTCCGAAAATATTGTGGAGGAACCACCTTCGAACCTTCCGACAGAAGATCCTGTTGAAAAGATAAACTTGGGAACACCTGATAACCCACGTCCTGTATTCATAAGCAAGAATATAAAGGATGATGAGTTACCCGAGTATATCGCTTTTCTTCGTGAGTTCGTTGATTGCTTTGCATGGTCCTATGCTGAAATGCCTGGTTTAGACCCCAAAGTAGCAGTCCACAAACTCAATCTTCAAGAAGAAGTCAAGCCTGTCAAACAAGGCCAAAGAAGATTTCGTCCAGATGTGATGGATAAAATTGAACAAGGAGTTCAAAAGCTCAAAAGTGTCGGCTTCATCCGTGAGGAACAACATCCAGAATGGTTGGCCAACATTGTCCCCGTGACAAAGAAAAATGGGCAGATCAGGGTCTGTATTGACTATAGAGACCTGAATGGCGCTTGCCCTAAAGATGAATTCCCGCTCCCCATACCGGAGGTGATGATTGACAATACCTGCGGATTTGAGCGAATGACATTCATGGATGGCTTCTCTGGTTACAATCAGATAAAGATGCATCCCGAGGATGAAAAACACACTTCATTTCGGACTCCATTTGGTGTGTATTGCTACACTGTCATGCCATTTGGTCTGAAAAATGCTGGTGCCACATATCAGAGGGCTATGATGAAAATATTCCAAGATATGCAGCACAAGACGGTCGAATGTTACGTTGATGACCTCGCCGTCAAAAGCAGAAGAAAAGAAGACCATCTCAAAGATCTTCGGGAAGTCTTCCTCCGACTTCGCAAACACAAACTGCGGATGAATCCTCTAAAATGCTTCTTCGGCGTCTCGTCGGGTAAGTTTCTCGGATTCCTTGTTCGGAAAGCTGGAATAGAACTTGACCCCATAAAAGTCAAGGCTATTCTAGAAATGCCCTCTCCAAGAACCTTGAGAGAATTAAAAGGGCTTCAAGGGAGATTGGCCTACATCAGACGGTTCATCTCCAATCTTTCGGGGAAATGCCGTCCATTCTCTCGATTGATGAAAAAGGGTGTAGACTTTGTCTGGGATGCTGACTGTGAAGCCGCATTTCAAGATATCAAGTCATACCTGACCAAACCTCCAGTGTTAGCTGCCCCTGCCACTGGAAAACCATTCATCTTGTACACAAGAGCCCTTGATCACTCTCTGGGTACTCTGCTTGCACAAGAAAATGATGAAAGAAAAGAAGCTGCTCTATACTACCTCAGCCGCATGCTAGTAGGTGCAGAGCATCGCTACTCTCCAGTCGAAAAGGAATGTCTTGCAGTGATGTTCGCCGTACAAAAGCTACGTCACTACTTGCTTTCCAACACAGTCTACCTCGTCTCAAGGATCAACCTCTTGAAGGTCCTTGTCACAAAGGCAGGTTCTCTCAATGCCCGACTGGCAAAATGGTCCATCCTTCTATCACAATTTGATATTAGGTATGTGCCACAAAAAGCAATCAAAGGCCAAGCTCTAGCAGATTTCCTCACAGAGCATCCATTGCCTAAAGATTCTCCAGTCAGAGATGATCTCCCAGACGAACCTGTCTACAACGTGGAGACTTCCTCACCAAATGCCTCCTGGGACATGTACTTTGACGGTGCAACCAGGACAAATGAAAAAAGAAAGCTGATCTCAGGAGTTGGCATCCTCTTTGTTAGCCCTGACAAATACATGATTCCACACGCTTTCTCACTACTGGAACCATGCACAAACAATGCAGCTGAATACCAAGCTCTGATCCTAGGATTGGAACTCGCCATCGAATCCGGTATCACTATGCTGGAAGTCTTTGGAGACTCTCAACTGATTGTCAACCAGATGAATCAGAAATATGAAGTCAGGAAGCCCGATCTGCTGCCTTATTACAACAAGGCACAATCGCTTCTGCAAAAGTTTGACATCTGCAACATCACCCACATTCGTAGAGGTGAAAACATCCGTGCAGATGCCCTGGCCGGACTTGCCGCATCAATGGCGATCCAGGAAGGGGAAAACATGCAAATTACAGTGTACGAGAGAAGGATCCTCCCTCCTCTTAACACACACCAAGCAGTTGCTGAATGCCACCGAGTGGTTGGAAGTCGGATCTCTATCCTTCAACCTTCAATCGGCGACTGGAGGGATCCGTTCATTGATTACACTATATTCGGAATCCTACCTGAAGATCCAAAAGAACGGGTAAGCATTCAAAGGCGAGCCCCAAACTTTCATTTGGATATCCCTTCAAAGATCCTTTACAGGAAATCTTTCAATGGAGTACTCCTACGCTGCTTGTCACAACAAGAAGCTGAAGAAACACTCAAAGAAGTTCATGCTGGTCTTTGTGGAGCCCATCAGGCAGGTCCTAAGCTCTATGATCAGATAAAAAGGTTAGGTTACTATTGGCCTACCATGGTTGCTGATGCAATGCAATTTGCTAAGCGCTGCCAGCTATGCCAAGTTCACGGAGATTACATTCACATGCCTCCGGAATGGCTGCATCCTACAGCAATCTCATGGCCTTTTGAAGCATGGGGCATGGACATCATAGGTCCTATCTCTCCCCCTTCAAGCAAAGGTCATCGCTTCATCTTCGCCGCTACGGATTATTTCTCCAAGTGGTCAGAAGCATTTGCGTTCAACGAAATGAAGACCTCATCAGTTCTTCAATTCCTACGCACCAACATCATTTGTCGTTTCGGCATACCCAAGAGATTCGTCCATGATAACGGACCACAATTCCGGGATCATCGATTCTACAGGTTTTGGGACAAATACAAAATCCAAAGCTGTCCTTCGACTCCATACAATCCGGCAGCAAACGGATTAGCAGAAGCCTTCAACAAGACACTCTGCAAAATCCTCAAGAAAATGGTCTCTAGTCACAAAAGAGACTGGAGCGATAAACTGTCTGAAGCTTTGTGGGCCTATCGAACCACTGTTCGAGGACCAACCCATAGCACACCATTCTCCTTGGTCTATGGATGCGAAGCTGTCGTGCCCCTAGAGGTACAAATTCCTTCTCTGAGGGTATCTCTACAAAATGACATGACTCAAGAAAGCAATGTCAAATTGCGACTCCATGAGCTGGACAATCTCGACGAGAGACGGCTCGAAGCTCGACAAAGCATTGAACTTTACCAAGCACGCATGGCAGGATCTTTTGACAAAAAGGTCAGGCAACGCGCCTACAAAAAGGGTGACTTGGTTCTTGCGGTAAAAAGACCAATGGTCTTCGCTCACAAGTCCAAAGGCAAGTTTGAACCAAAATGGGAGGGACCCTACGTCATCGACAAGGTCTTCTCCAACGGCGCATATGCCCTCCTAAACATGGAAGGCGACAGATGTATGCTGCCTATCAACGGCAAGTTCTTAAAGCGGTACTACCCTTGAAGACTTACCCAACTGGGTAAGAGCAATGCTTGTATGACCAAAACCTGTTCTCAGGTACTCGCTCGTCAAACCCACTCTCTTTAGAATTTTCATATCAAATGTCAAAATTTCTAGAGATTCAAAAACAATGCTTACTTTCATCGTTTCATTGTTCAAAAACAAAAAAAAAAAATCCAAGTTTAGGAGCCTCTCCCTGACTTGACCAAAACTTTCGATCCTTGAACCAAAATTCATGGTTTGAAACAAAAATCCGGATTCAGGGATTTCCACCCTAGTCCACCTTACCTTTTACCGCCAAATGGTTCTAGGTCAAAATTTACGACCCTCGTGTCTTTAAACAAAAAAATTGGTTTTTCAAAAACCGCGGGGAAGTGACACTTAGTCGATACTCGCAAAACTCAAAGAAAATCGGAAGGATGCGAACCCCATTCGATACTTCCAAAACCTCTAAAATCGTGGAGAAGCAACAAACCAGTTGATATCCACAACCCAATTTCAAAAATCGTGGAGATGCAACATACCAGTTGCTATCCACAACCCAAATTTCAAATGGTTCGAGAAAACCTCAAATTTCAAAAATCGCTGAGAAACGACATCAAGTCAGTACCCGCGAAACCAAAAGCTTTGGGAAAAGCAGGGAAGCGACGCTTAGTCGATATTTGCACCCCAATTCGCGAGGAAGCGACATTCCATCGATACTTGCAAAACCTAACCCGCGAGGAAGTGACATTCCATCAATACTCGCAAAACCGAATGAGCAAGGAAGCGACATTCCATCGATACTTGCAAGACCATTCAGCGGGGAGGCGACATTTAGTCGATACCTGCATTTTGAAAACCAAAACTCGGCTATAAATGCCAAAATCTGGCTATAAACGCCAAAACCCGGCTATAAATGCCACAAACCGGCTATCAATGCCACAAAAAATTGGCTTTCACGCCGACAAACCAAAACTTGGCTTTCAAAAAATGGCTATCAATGCTACCAAACCGGCTATAAATGCCACAAATTGGCTATCAATGCCACCAAACCGGCTATAAATGCCAAAAACCGGCTATCAATGCCACCAAATCGGCTATAAATGCCACACAAAAAAAAAAAACCTGACTCTCATGTCAAAACTGGCTGTAAATGCCACAAAAATCCGGCTTTCATGCCAAATTCGTTTCCCCTACTAAAACAATCATTTGACAAAAGATTTTCACAAAATGACAAAACTTTTGATCAAATCCCATTTAGCAATTGCTTTCATCACAAAAAGATTTGAGTGAGCGTAGGGAACACAAAAAAAAAAGGTACCAAAAAAAATACATGTGGTACCAAAGCAAAAAAAAATAGAAAGTGTTCACAAGCACTACAAAAAAAAAAAGAAAAGTACCAAAAAAAATACATGTGGTACCAAAAAAAAAAGAAAGTGTTCACAAAGCACTACAAAAAAAAAAAAGAGTACCAAAAAATACATGTGGTACCAAAAAAAAGAAGAATGGTTTCTGCTATAAAAAATCAGGAGCTCAGCCAAAAATGGTCTCCAGCCAAAGCTTCAGCTCCTCAAGCAAACTTTTGGCCTCAGCCGTCAGAGTTTCCAAGGCACGCTTCTTCAGGAACTTGCCATGAGATGCTGGCGAATGCCGTAACCCTTCTTTTACACCGGGAAGCTCTTCCCCAGCAGTTTGCCATCGTTCGTTTTCTAGAGTCCTCCTCTCGAGAACTTGACCGGCATCTGCAACCCTGCGAATCAGAGTACTCTCCCTGTCACGAGCCTCTGTTATAGCAGCCCACTTCGCATCGACTTGTGCCTTCAAATGCTCAAGACGTTTCCTGGCCTCCTCAACTTCCCTATCAAGGACGTTAAGGTCATGCCTCAATCCGATGATGGCTAGCTCTTCCTTGTTCTTCTCCCGAACTAGCTGCTTCTTGCTTTGTGTAGCCTCATTCAGGTCAGACTTAGCCTTATCAGCAGGGTCCAAGAACATCTCCTTGAAGAATTGGTCGTCAGGGAAACACATGGTCTCAAACCACTTGTCACCCAGTGCAATGATCCTATCAACGATCGCCCTGGCACCTGTGACATCCAGACCAACCTCTTCGGTGACGGTCAGAATCTCCTGTACATGTGGGATCATGCCAAATCCTGCCTCCAAGTGTCCAGAAAGGAGAGTCTTGACCCAAGAACTCAAAACCCGAGCCAGCACCTTCTTCGCAAATTGAAGAGACGAACTGGATGAAGATTCACCCTTCTCCGCTGATCGGCTGCTCATGTCATGTCCCATTGGAAGAGTAACAAAAGAACTCTTTTCACTTGGAGCCACTGGAGAGGGAATCTCAACACGAGGCATCTCCTCAATCATGTCAGAACTGGTCTCTACCTCCGGATCGACCTCTGGCATCCCTTGCTCTGGTTCTGAAGAAAGCGATGGACTCTCTTCTGTCACTTCAAAACCTGCAAATGAAACACAAAAAGGTATGAATATGATCCTGTTCAAAAAAAATCATCAGGGTCATCACTACAAAGTACCTTCTTCGACGACTGGCGGAACACTCTCTTCCTCCATGAACTCATCAGAAGCATCATCAACATTTGCGTCCATTGATGGTTCAAAGTCATCGGAATCCTGTGGCAAGTCAGCTGACAAGAAAAATGTTAGCAAATCAAGTCGCAGGCAAAAAAAAAAAAAAAAAGAGAAAGCGAAAGAAGTTATACCAATTGGAGATTCTGGAATCATTCCAGAGTCGCTCGGTTCTTCTTCAGATGCGATAACCGGCTCCATCACCGCCTCATCGGTCGGAACCTCAGGCATCGCCAAGTCTTCATCCTCTGCTAAAAAAAAAAAGCAGCAGCAGGGTGAGAAAACAAATCAGAACATGGAAAGCCCCATGAAAGAAGCCGAAAAAGAAAAAGGAAGAATCATACCTTCATCGATGGTCTCTTCTTCCCGAATCCTCTTCTCCGGAGGTTCGTCAGCTTCCCCTGGCACATCCTCATTAACAGTGAGAGGGACTTCCACATCAGGAGAGTCTTCGTCCCGCCCCGTGTGACGCTGACTCCTCTTCCTCTTACTTCTGTGGGCTCGCTTCCTAGAAGATCCTGCCCCACTGTCAGAGTCAGGTCTCCCACTTGACTCCTCACTGGATCAGTTGTTGCCTCATCTCATCTCTGTTGAGAGAGTCACACTCTTCAAGATTTCTTTCCACAAACTGGACCTTCTCCCAGGCCTGCTGAACGGCCACATTAGAAGATCTGGCGGATCGACGAGGTACGCTTGTAACAGGCCCTTTACCCTTGTTCGTTCTGAAGGAACCACCTGCAAAGGTTGGAAAAGAAAAAGATCGTCATCAAAATGACAGGATTTCGCTAAAAAGAAAAAAAAGGATCACTTTGTCCCACCAAAAATCTGGCGAAATTTTGGCATGGTTCCGGGGCAATTCCGAAGAAAAGGGAAATACCTCGAAAGAAGTAGAAAGTTTGAAGATGGGCTCAACATCGCTGCGAGCTCCGAAACTCCAAACTTTCGAAACCTCAAAATCTCCGCAAAATCAAGAAGGGCTCAACATCACTGCGAGCTCCAAAATTCCCAAATTTGCAAAGATTTTCAGGTATGCTCTCAAATTCAATCTACAAAAAGTACATGCATGAACATCTAGATTTGCATAAAAAACGCATTATCATGATGAGCAAAAAAAAAAAAAAAGAAACTTTCTCAAAAAAAAAAAGGGAGAAAAAAAAAAGGGGAAACTTTCAAAAAAAAAAAAAGGGGGAGAAAGAAAAGAACAAAAAAAAAAGGGAAGAAACTTTCTCAAAAAAAAGAAGAAAGAAAAAAAAAAGAGAAAAGAGACACACGTGAAAAAAAAAAAAAAAGAAATCACGTGGAAAAGAAAAAAAAAGAGAAGAAGAATAGAAAGAAAAGAAAAAAGAAAAAAAAGAGAAAAGAGACACTTTTTTTTCCATCCTATTCTCTACATGGAGTTTTCTTGAAAGAAAAAGAGAGAAAACTTACTTGAAGCCATTGATGGAGAAGAAGAAGGAAAAAGCTTGAAGATCCTTGAAGAAGAAGAACTCTTGGTCTTGGAGCTCTCTTGAGATTGTTGCAAAAGAAAATGATAAAAGCAAGAGATCCTACCTTCCTTTGCTTTTATAGGAGAGAGCAAATCAAAGAAGGAAACAAAAAAGGAAAGGTAAGTGCTACTAATTAGTAACCTTACCAAAAGAGAAGGAATTAGAAAGATTCTTTCCCAAAAAGAAAGATGTCTTTGAGAGATTTTCTCCCAAAATCAATCAATGAGAGATTCTCTTCAACAAAATAGGAAATTAGAGATTCTTTCCCAAAAAGAAAGATACCTTGAGATATTCTCTCCCAAATTAAGGGAATATGAGAGATTCTCTCCCATAAAGATATTTTTAGATATTCTCTATCCAAATGAGATATCTTTAGATATTCTTTACAAAAATGGCCCCACATGAGATCTAAGCCATCCTAAAAAGCTTAAGGTCCCATGGGCTAGCCCATATGAGCCAGGTTTGACCACCTAGGCACTATAAAAAAAAAAAAATGGGCTTTTAGTCAGGAAAAAATCCCTCTTACCAAGAGCATACAATAATGGTTCCATGCCTCTTTTGAGTTGATTGAACCATACAAAAAAATTCCAAGCCCCATGAGCTTCCAAAAATCAAACCATCCAGCCTCATAAACCAAATTGAGCCAAAATATTGAAATTGACATTCCACAAAAATCCAAACCACTCCAATGGACCCACACAGTCCCAAAGAGTGACCAAAAACCAAAGCCTGGTCCCCTAACTTGCCACATACAGCTTGTTAGGTCACAAGATCAAAACCAAAACCCGACCCCCTAACCTGCCACATACAGCTTGTTAGGTCACAAGGTCAAAAACAAAAGCCCAAATCCACATCCCTGATGTCATCTTCAAAACTTTGCCTCGAGATGGTCCCTGATTCCTTTCATTTACCATAAAATTCCCCTGGAAGCTCAAAGGCTACTCTACCAAAGGAAAGATTGCTCAAAGACTCTTGGTCAAGACACAAGCTCTCCTTCAAAAATCTCTTCGAGGCACATCGACTACAAAAGTCAAGCAACTCGTCGCTGTACCTCGAGGGGGCATTTGTTGACACCAAAAATGTCACTTTGCCTCTTCAACATCAAGAAAGCTGCATGAAATCGCAACCTGCCATAAATAGGCAATGCAATTTCTCTAAAAAATCAAATCTTGTCAGAATCAAACAAAAACTGCAAGATCCTTCAAGATAGCCAAGAGAAGAGTACACATGAAGTTTCGGGCCATTTCGACAACATTTGGCCTAACTTCACTTCTCCGACAGCTAAACGGGAGCTCTCGGCGGCGACATCATCGGAGACGTCAAAACTTCGATCAGAGCCTACAGATGACTCCAGCATGTCTCAAAAGGGCTCCATGCCAAATTTCAAGTCAAACCGACAACGTTTGACCCTCCATCAATGCTCGAGCAGCAAAATCAAGCCTCCCGGCGGCGGGAACCACCGAAGCCTTCGCTCATCAAACCAAGTGCATGAGTGGCTTCAACATGCTTTCAAAAGGCTGCACGTCAAATTTCAGGTCATTCTGACAACGTTTGACCAGGTTTCGATGCTCCGAGAGAAAATCAAGCCTACCGGCGGCGGAGCAACCCGGGACCATGACATCCAAAACGGAGCCCATGGAACGTCTCAAACTGACTCCAATAGGCTCCCCGTCAAATTTCAGGTCAATCGGACATCGTTTGGCCACATATCAAAGCTCGGCATTTTCCCCGCAGCAAAATCAAGTGAAGCATCGACGGGACCCCAAACGGCTTCAAAACTCAAACAAAAGCCTATGGTTGGTCTTATTTATTGCTCAGGAGGCTTCACCTCAAATTTCAGGTCATTCCGACATCGTTTGACCAAGTTTCAGCTTCTGCCGGAAAATCAGCAGCTCTACGCGACAAAGTCTTCGGCTTTCCCGGAAAATTGGAAACTTTGCACTCTAAAAATGCAAGGATTCTCATCAGGTTTTCTACAGGGAAATCAAGCCAATAAATGAGAAGAAATGTCAGGAAAAATACAGAAGAAAACGGCGACGAAAAAGACCTCAAAACGACCTCAAAACAGGCTCCGAAGGGGAAAATTCCCCCAGGGTCGCAGGCCCCTGTGACCATGGCCCATGGTCGCAGGCCCCTGCGACCATGGCCCATGGTCGCCGGCCCATGGTCGCCGGCCCATGGTCGCCGGCGACCATGGAAGTCCGGGTCACCGGATTTTCCGCCGGTGACCCGTTTTTTCCGTCTTTTTTCGCGTTTCGCGCACTTTGGCCCCTGTGGTTTCCTGAAAATGTGATTTTTAGTGCTTGAAATTGACTCATATCCTCCGACATCCGTCAAAATCACGGGTCAACCTCCAAAAGCATAAAATCATCATTGATCGCTCCAAGATCGCCAACCGGTCGACCAAAAAAAGTGTTCTTTCTGTCCGACCGATCAAGAAATCGACAAGACAGATGTCACCGGCCCGCTCTTAGCTATCAATGTCTGAAGTTACATGTTCATCCGATGTCGATCAGCATGAAGATCCATCGATGATCATCGCCAGAAGAATTCCAGAAGACACGGCACGGCCCGCGACTCTTCGACTGCTCGGCGACCAATTAATGTGGTTAATTGACTAGCTTTATTGCGGTCATTAATTCATTTCTTTGGACGGCCCAATCAGAAGCAAGCATTTGGGAGTTACAAGTCAATTGATTCATGGCATTTAAACCATGAAACTCCTCCTATTATGGTAATTAAGGTGATTAAAAGCCCTTAATCTCCATCGGCCAATCAGATTAAAGGAAAAAGGAGTTACAAAATCAAGAAATAAATCTTGTAACTCCTCCCATTAAAGCCATTAAGGCTCATAAACCCTCCTAAATGGCTACCAAAAGCCTATAAATAGGAGAGCATTCCATTGAAAAAAGGATCAGAAAATCGAGATCGATCGATCGGAAAGAATCCCGAGCTCGTATCCAGAGAAAGAAAAAAGAGAGAAAAACTCTGCTGAAGTTCTGCACCGGCCACCACTACAAGGTGACAAAAGTCCCTTGGGGGGCACCCCCCCCCCCCCCCCCAAGGTCCTTGCCTTCTCCTGCTGCCTCCAATGGCTTAGACGTGGCTTTTCAGCCCGTCTACTTAGCTTTTTATTGGACATAGGACCTTCTCTTGGTCTTTGTCCTCTAAAAACCTGAGGTTATAGCCAAGCCAAGTGAATCAAGAGCATCTTCTGTTCTCATCTGCATGGATGATGGCGAAGCCCATACATGGCTTGCGACCGTCAATCTGAACGAGTCCCCCACAATCTCCTGAAAAGTTAGATCTTCCTTTTCTTGCTTTTCATTGTAGTTTGTATTTTTCTAAAGAGACAAAAAATCACAACTCTTGTCTTTCATTATTGATAAGAATTGTAAATCGGCTATAAACGCCAAAATCGGCTATAAATGCCAAACAAAATCGCCTTTCACGGCAAACCAAGAAAATGTCTCTTTTCTTAAATATTTGTGCAATGGAAAACTTGAAAGAAGTTGATTTCCTTTTTACTTGCGAAGGTTGATCTCCGGATTACCACTTGCAATTCCAAGTAAAATAGAAAATCTGGCACACCCACACAAAGAAATGTTGAGGCACGCTTCAGGCCCGCCAGGGCGCGAAAGGGCCGGACCCGACGGACTCCCACGTTCCGCCGACCCCGGTAGCCGCCCCACGGCGCCTCGGAGCGCGTTCCATCATACCTTTTAACCCTTTCAATCAGCTATCATTCAACTCATGAGGCATGGCCCTTGTGAGATCCAAACCTTTGATGTAAATTTACAATAAAGAATCAAGGTGCCTTTGTTTCATCGATATTGAATTACTATGAATTCATAGTAGAGTCAGCTAAAACAAAGAACATCAAAGAGGTGAGAATTGAGGTGACCTCAAACCCATGTCCCTAACCCCTTCATCCGTGGCCCACAAGTTTAATGGCTTCATATTCAAAGAAAGATTCAACCTTTGATCCAACAGTTCAGTCCATTCAAATGTGTGCCAATCCTTGGAATAAGTGACTACCAAGGGGGATCCCTATTTGTGCATGGTTTGGATGGGTTGCTGGGTGGGCCCCACAAAAAAGTTCTCATATAGTTCTCACCTAAATATTTCCGTTTTAAGAAAATTTCGATTTCAAGTCTAGTTCATGCCCGACTTTTAACGTTTGTGTAATTGTTTTTTTTAAGAAAAAGTGGGAATTGTGGATATGGTTTTCCACGTTATAGCAAAATCCATGTTTGATGTGATTGCTTTTTCTCAAAAAAAACCATAAAAACTGGCTAAATTTTTCGTAATCCTTGGAATATAAATTCCTATGAGGTAGGGAAGGGGGGGATTTCGGAAGATTTTCCCTGTGGAAGGGGAAATTTCCGCAAAAATGATTTTCTATGGCATGTACACAAACGTGCCCACCACTGCATAAATACCATAACAAAAGGTGGGAGAAAGAAAACCCCCATAAATTTGATTACTATGATAACTTAAAACTTTATTGCTTTCTTGTTAATATGGTTGACTTGTACCTTTTAACCCTTTCAATCAGCTATCATTCGACTCATGAGGCATGGCCCTTATGAGATCCAAACCTTCAATGTAAATTTACAATAAAGAATCAAGGTGCCTTTGTTTCGTCGATATTGAATTACTATGAATTCATAGTAAAGTCAGCTAAAACAAAGAACATCAAAGAGGTGAGAACTGAGGGTTATAAGGTGGAGATACGGGAATCTTCAGTTTCCAAGGATTTGATTTACTAGGGTGATAGCTGACAATCATTTCCTTTAAAATGGGAGACCCATTGATGGCCAAATTTTTAGCATTTATTGTCCCTTAGATAGGGAGCCATTGCTTAGAATTTCTAGGAATTCAATACCTAGCAAAAAGAAATGTTAGAATCATGTACCCAACTTTCCACAAGACCATGTTGGATTAAGCAATTAGCTAAGACCAAGGTTGATCTCCCGATCGAGTCTTAATTTGTGACCATAGGAGAATTTGGATATGGATCGGACTCTTGATAAAGAGTAACACTCTAATCTAACTCAGTGTGGCCTATCTCCTGGCTACTCAAGTGATAAGTAACCGTTTGACACTTTACTAGATTAGTAAAAGTAAAGTAAAGCTCCCATTTTTCAGACAAGAGGTCACGAAATAGCACTTTAATTCAAAATTTCCTCCATCTTTTTCAAAAAAGTAAAAAAGCAACCTCCATTTTCCACTAAAAGACAAAAAGCTCAACTCTTTTATAAAAAAGTAAAAAAGACTCTATACCAAACAACTAAAAATAAAATACCATCATAACCCCATTACATTTTATTCTCTCTTGATTTGATGCTTTACTATACTTTATTTTACATGTAAAATTACCAAACGGTTCTAGGAGTGGTAGACTTCTATGATAGTCATGACTCCTTGGGGTTTCACTATTTAAGGGGTTTGGGAGCCCTTTGTTCCTCCATTTAGAGGACAAAGCATCTGCACTAACACTACAACAAAATACATTTTTGCCAATGCATTCACCACGTCTTGAAAAATCAGAATTGCGTCGGGACAGGCTTTACCAACGTAGTACAATGTGTCGGCACCTTGTCGGCAACCTAATGCCAAGAAAACCATACCCGACGTAATAATGTTCAGCGTCGGCTAAAAAGGGCCATTCACCGACGCAATGGTGCGTCGTCCCAAACGTCGGCAATGTCAACTGCGTCGGCAAAAAATCGAACTTAATGGTCAACCTCACTTCACTGCCGACGCATAACAACGTCGGTTATACATTTGCCAACGCACATACTAGTGTCGGAATACATATTTGACGACACATACGCAAAATGCCTGTAATACATATCCCGACGTGTTGAAGCGTCGGGAAATGTCTTCAACGACGCAGGAAAATTACTTTTAGCGACGCAGAAAGTGCGTCGGGAAACAGATTTACCTAACGGCCGACGCATAATAACATCGGTTATACATTTGCCAACGCACATATTAGCGTCGGAATACATATTTGACGACGCATACACAATGCCGGTAATACATATCCCGACCTGTTGAAGCGTCGGAAAATGTCTTCAATGACATAGGAAAATTACTTTTGGCGACGCAAAGAGTGCGTTGGGAAATAGATTTACCTAACTGTCGACGTATAATAACATCGGTTATACATTTGCCAACGCACATACTAGCGTCGGAATACATATTTGACGACGCATACACAATGCCGGTAATATATATCCCGACGTGTTGAAGCGTCTGGAAATGTCTTCAACGACACATGAAAATTACTTTTGGCGACGTAGAGAGTGCGTTGGGAAATAGATTTACCTAACTGTCGACGCATAATAATGTCGGTTATATATTTGCCAACACACATACTGCGTCGGAATACATATTTGACGACGCATACACAGCGCCGGTAATACATATTCCTACGTGTTGACGCATCGAGAAATGTCTCTAACAAGAGCAGGAAATTTACTTTTACCGATGCAAAAAGTGCGTTGGGAAATAGATTTTCTTATCAATTAAGAAATAATTTAAAAAATAAAAAAAATTCCTATACAATACTTTCTTGTTGAAATCTACATTTTCAACATTGCACAAGCATAAGCATTGATAAACAACAAAGAATCCCACATTCATCATGAAACAATAAAAAATAATGAGTCACCAATAAACAAAAACCAATCATAAAATTTGTCCATGCCGCATAAAATGTAACATCCCACGTCAAAAAAAGTCAAATATCTCAATAAAGTAAATCCCAACTAAAATCTAATCATCATCAAATATCCAAAGTACACCATGAAACTTGGCCAATAAGGAGAAAAATGAACTTATTAGAGGAATGACCCATGCCAATTCATAAAACCATCAAATCCTTATCTTTCGGAGGAGCCCGAACCATCCATACCGACTCGGGAAAGCAGCAATTGAATCTGACTTTGCATGTGAACCTGCATAGCTGCCTGATCTTGCATTTGCTTCTACGAGTCCTCATACTGTCGCCGCAACTCTTCTTGTGCTTTCAACGAATCAGCTAGTTGCTGCCGTAGGGTGCTCATCTCAGAAGACATCAAGATACCAGTAGAAGATGATGATGGGCCCCTCGAGCGGTACCCTTGCCTCCTCGCGACCCTCTTCCCTAGCAGATTCTCGATCACCTGTTGCTCAGCCACTGGAGAATTATTTTCAGGTTGCGACAGTGCCTCCTCCATTTTTCGCTGCATTATCAAAGCATTTAAATATGTCATGTAACTAATATATGTTAGGCAACTGAAATAAACTAGGATCTACAATATTGTTAATGAAACAACTCACATGTGTCTCCTCAGCATGATCTGTGACCCATTTGTTCTTTTTCTTACTATAGTGTCGCTGTTTATATAAATCAGGTTGAGAGGGAGGAGCCTGTTGCTCATCTGCCTGCATGATCGAGAACTGGGCTGTAAATGATCGAGATCCAGATGTATGAAGTGTCTTCACTTTGCTCCGGATCTCTGAATTCTTCTGTGACTTGCACTGAAAATTACAAGTAATAGACAATGTAGTTAGCTTATTTAAAAGAAACTTTAGGGAACATAAAAACTTGTGCATGGATGCTAAATGATACAAGTTCAGGGAGCTAAAAAATGTGTGCTTTTACTTTAATTTGAATTCCTTTCAAGATAGTGAGTGGTGGCCACGTGGTAAGTCAGAATGGAATGATCGGCATCTCTTTTGCCCCACAACAATAGTCTCTCATGTTGAAGGATGACGATTACAGAAGATGACACAATTAATAATAACCTTTCTTTCTAAATTCCCACTTCCCTATTACAAATGAATTACTATGAATTCAACTAAGTAACTTGATGTGTGGATAATATAGTGTAGAAACTAATTTAAACCATGTACCGAAAGCAAATCAAGAAATATAATTTAGCTACCTTCCACTCTGGTATCTCCCATTTGTTTTCTATCAACCAAACCCACTGGGCCGCCCTCTGCGTATCATGTGGGTACTGCTTCGGATCGTGGCCATTTTCCAACAATTTCTTATATGCTTTATGTAGCTCCGCCCTAAACTCCCTATAAATATGCATCGCTAGTTTCCCGACTGCATTTGCCACACATGCATCGGTCTTCCAGTCTCCAAAGTCATACTTTTGCTGTATTTCAAACCCACAAGTGTGAAAAGTAAGCAGTAAAGCCTATGCATATAGATTAGAAAGTATAAGATTATTTTATTACCGCAGGTGCAGTAAAGATTGTCTCCTTACACCCATCATCAATTGCTCCCCATGTTTCTTTATTTAAAGGTGTAAGCCTGCGAATATGACTCCCCAGCTCGATTGCAAATGTAGAGGCATTTATACCCTCAAATGCCCCTGATTGTGCACCTAGCGGAACAGACATCCTACTGCCCAGAATCCTCATCCTCTTCTCTGACTCATGGCCCACCACCCTACCCCGTACATGTCGAGAGGATGATGCTACAACCAACACAAACAACTATGAATTATTAATCATAAAAAAATGAAATCGGGCTAATAAGTTCAAAAAGATGAATGACTTCACCCCGTCACGATACTCCCGACCCATTCTCACAATGCGATCTTGACTATCCAGTGTCGTCCAAGTCTTGTCCATATCTTAAAAATGAAAAATCAATAAGCTAATCACATTATTCAAAAGAGAACACACAAAAACATGTGCATATGATTATGAATAAAGAAATGTATCTATTAATCCACTCTTATCATGATAAACTCAAGTATAAACCCTGTATTCTTTATGTAAGCAACTTGGGTTTCTATGTATGCTATTTTATGATAGTGTCAAGGAGGGCCACTGCCCCATGTCATCTACATGTAGGTCTGTCCATGCTGCCCAGCCAGCTGTGCCTGGACTGCACATTAGTGTATTGAGTGTTGCACAAGTCTTTGTTTATGGACAGCATGGTTGGGGACGGATAGGGCTTCGATGTTTTCAGATGAAGGATTTGGCTGGTTAAGCTTGCCAAAGAGGAGGGAATGTTTTACATTTTTTCTAAAGGAAGTGGAAGAGTATCTAACAGTAGTGACAACTGCCGACCCACTAATGGATCAGTAGCATACCCGTTTCACAGTGACAACTAGGGATCCATCACTGCGAATGACAACTACAACCATTAATTATGGAGGTTCAGCTTTCCACTGCGAAGCCTGGGATATGATATGTGCCAGCTTTTGTCTGTTAAAACCAATGCATATCCAATGGAACAAGGGCATTGCAAACTACAGTCTTAGGCTTCCCATTGAATTATCTCTGAATGGGTAACCATTGAGATGACATTGAGAATGACTCCCACTCACCCAGTGACATGCTCATATAACAAGATAAAACATAAATGATTTGAGATTGACTCCCGCTCACTGAGCGACACACTTATGTAACAAGATAGAACAATAAATATCCTAGTACACCTACTTTTCAAGAGAAGAATTTATAGAAACCAGCTAACCTACTTCAGATAGTAGCAACTAGTGTCACAAATATTAACCCTGACAAAGCAAGTGAAACAATTTGAATCCAATAATTTATTTCGTTTTTGAAGTATCACCGAGAACTGAGAATTGAGAATCTTTGGAATACTTTTCCATGAGTTTGATTAAGATCTCAATATTTTTAAAGCACATACTCAAAGCTCGTATGTATATTTATATATTTTCTGTTTTTTTTTTTTAAAGTTATTTTTTTATAAGTGCGCCTAGTTATATCCAGATAAAACATCAAAGTTTCAACACTTATCTATATTTTCCCAGAACCAGATATTTTCTAGATCAAGATTTGTGGCAATGGTAAGAACTTCACAACCACATCATGGAGCATAGTCAGCATACCCAGAAGGCTATCACTCCTACCTTTACAAGAGTCAAATCCTCTAAAAGTTTTGGAAAGTTTTAATCTAAGTAAATGTCTTGAGTTTTTGAAATTTTTTAAATAAAAATTGTGAAGGAGATTTATGTTTAGAATGGAGAAAGAGCATTTTGTCCTTTTTGTTAAATAAAAGAATGAGGATCGCGCAAACGATCAACGTAATAGAACTATGCTTAAGACAAGAAGGTAATACTTCTGAGAATCAATTCGGGTTTATGCTAGGTAGATCCATCACATAAACAATACTCATCATCATCATCATCATCAAAGCATTGACCCCAACCAACTTGAAAAAATTAAAGTTGGCATAACAAATTCATAAATGTTTATGAGTGCAGAGTTTAGTGGTTCTGACAGTACGGATGAGATATGGTGTGATAGGTTCCATTATCTACAACTATAGAACAAACTAACCAAAAAAAAAAGGAAAAAAAAAGATTTTAAAAAATTGAGGGCCTCGCAGAGATATTTTAAGTAGGATTAGTGCAAGATACACAAATTAGGAAGAAGTTAGTTAAGCCTTATGTGCTTGTGCGATCCCACTTTGATTAAAGAGGTCTTGTTTTATACAGTTAGATTTGCATCTCAATATGGAGTTGAATTCATGCAATAAGAACAATAAGCAGAGTGCGTAGGAGTGATATCTGCATGTATGATGGATGCATGGAGTAGCAAGAAAAGATCAAATCTGGGAATGAATACTTCTAAGAAAATTCAAGTTGGCTCCAATATAAATGAAAACTTAGGAACTTCGTCTAAAACGTGATGGACTACAAGTTCACAGGCTAGATGTAGAGACCAATAAAGATATTGAATGAAGTTGCAAAAGACTTGTTAGCCTATGGAGTTGCAGCTTGAGGAAGTTGCTATGACAATTTCTTGTTGCATTTCATTGTCTTGGCATGTATTGTTTTCTTGATGGATGGTACCAGAGGTACACAAAGTACCACTTTATAGATAAGATAAATCATGGTATGCTTATAACCACATCCTTGATTAAGACAGACAAAACACCATTTATGGTTGATACAGACCAATCTCCTTGATCCATTGCCATAACTGGAGTATTGAAATCAGTGCCAGTTTTACCAGTGTGAGCAAGATTGCAACTGAGCTTAGAGTTCCATTATTTAAATGACTAACTAGAGCATGAACCAAACAAGGAAAAAGAACAGGCAAAAATTATAATGAACCTGTCCGTCAACAGGCCCCAGGGAGAAACAACAATATGGCAAATAAGGCAGAGAAGTGCTGCAATTTTCTAAATATATCAAATGGATGACTCTTCAAACATCACCACAAAATCTAAGAATGCAAGATAAGGGTGTCCTCATGCCAGTTTTTCAGGTGTTCAGGCATAACCCATTACTATTAAGGCTCAGGGCCCATGTATTTATAAATTACTAAAAAAATGTGTACTAAAAAAAACTAATTATACAAAAATAACTAGATAACAGTCTCTCTCACAACTTCATACATTTACAAATAAGTCCCTGAATGAATAATATAGCTCTCTAACAAGGCTGACCTTTAAAAGCTCATTGACAGCCCTACAGGACAATAATGAGTGAATTTAATCTCAAGAACTGCGTTAATTGTAAATTATATTTTTAATGAAATCATATTAGCTCCATGTCAAGCAGTAACTTGTCAAAGGGCTTTTATTGAGCCGGAATGGCTTCCATTGTTTTGATATAGAAAAAAAAAAGTCTATTGTATTATTGGGGGATTTTGTCCTATGGGATCCCACACGGACACAAAAACTCCTTGCCATATGCTATTTTATGATGCTTGGCTCTGAGAAAATATGTATTTATTATGATCATCTTTTTAAATAGAAAAGATACAGATGGGCCCATTTGTTTCCAATTTAAGGCATTTATGTTGTGGGTCAACTAGTTATTTTGAATTGTGGGTTGTTTGTCTTTTATGCATGGGATATGAAAATGGGATTCGTAATGACAACAAGCAGAACATGACACAATCACAACTTGTTTCTAAATCTATTAGCTAGGTGTGGTTTAAATCTTCTTTTTAATCAATCTCTATATGGTGCTTCACCGCTCTCCCTGCTAGGAGCTTTACACATACCTTCAGGACATATAACTAGCATTAAACAGAGTTATAGTGGTATGGTGGTAAACTAAGTGGTGCATATAATTTCTTAACAAAGATGGATTTTTCAAGAGATTTTGGAGTTTTTAGTGTGTTTAGTGGAGTCTTCCCTGTAATACCTGCAAAACTTGAACAAAAGAATTGGTATAGTATTTTTAGGCTCCTTGAAATATTAATTGTCACTTTCTAGTTAGAAGTGTTAAGGGACCATTGCATTCAAGCTTTGGATTAAATAATCAGAAATACAAACCCTTGTATAACAAAAGTGCCATAGGGAGAACAGCAACTTAACTCACACTTACTTGGAATTTAACCACTTTTACCAGTCTTAGAATACCCAGGAACTCAATTACATGAAACAAACTAGCCCTGTTTGTAAATCGCCTCTTGATTTTCTGCTTATCTATAAGTTTCGCCCTTATGCAATAGTATTATCCTAGAGAGGTATTTTGTGGTTAATTGCAGAGAGGAGTTAGGTAATTTTAGTTTTTTTTTTATAAGATTTTTGCTACCTTTTTCTTGTTTTTATTATCTTTTCTTGGTCTTTGGTATTACTGATTAATATTAGGTTATTGGTAATTGAATTTTCTCAAGCTGTATTCTTGTTTGAATTTGTCTTTTTTTAGTTGTGCATATCGGGGGATCGATGTTTAATGGTATCAATATTAGAATTATGGAGATGGAGTTGCTGCACAAGCAAACTAGACCACCAGCAACTTCATCACTTTAAAATATTTTGTGCAAGTGGTTTCATGTTTTATTTGTCTTTCCCCTTTGATTACACATGCTTTTGTCTCTTTATAGAAGAATTAGTCAGATTTACCAAAACTTATCAGATTTAATTTTCATTTATCTTGGAACATCATCAATCATGCAACTGTCTTGCAACCTCTGTATTAAAGTAATTAGATTGTCCAACCAATGCACCTTGCCTGCCAAAGTAACACCTTCTTATATTCTAGTATTTGGATGATGCCAGTGATTCTTGTAACCAACCCAAAAAGGTAGAAGGCTTGAACCAAGTAGGAGTAACAGAGGTAGGGTTGAGGTAGACCCTGTTGGCCACTACTAGGCCAGGGGGGGAATTGGCTGCAAAAAAGCTGTGAGATTTAACCATTCAATTGGTAGCCTATAAGTAGCAGTTAACAATTGCAGTCCACAGAAAAGTTGAAAATTCTGGACAGCTAGGATCTTCCAATTTTGATGATTTTTGGTGTATCCTCTATCCATCATGGCCCAATCATATCACAGATATGAGGATCACTGCTCACTACAAGAACTACCCTGTGTATCATTATGAGGCATTTATATTCCCCAGCAAGGTGATGAAGTTGCATACTTAATACAGGTACTATTCATAAATAATGAATAGATATTGTTATACTTATATCTAGGCATAACTTCCTATTACAGAAAGATAAGATGTTAGCATTTATAACTAGGATATAGGCATAGCATCATTGTGAACATGTTAGAGATTTACACAATACAAGACCAGGTTAATCTGTTGGATCCTAGAATGGATGGTTAGGGCCCAAAATCCATGACTTGGACGGTATGAGGCTCCTAGCCATCATAACCATACCCAGAATAGAAGCTGATTGCACCAAGCAGCAGAACAACACAATGCAAAGCCAGTCCCAGGCCAAACTACAACTCTGCCCACAACAGAATAGACAACACAACAGCTGAACTGCAACACTGCTCACTATAGAACTCTGAACTCCTGCACACTTTTTACTCCTACAACAGGAACAGAGCATCTATGAATCAATTATTTCACAGGCTTGTTCTGTTAAATGTTGAAATGTATTCCAAGTTATCATCCTGTCATGTTTTCCCAGAGTGATGTTATTCACAACTAAAACAAAAAAAATTTCTAGTCTTATAACATTTGGATATTGCGTTAGTGTCGTCTATGGTGCTTTTATATGACATGCATCACAACTTTCTAAAGTTCCTTTAAAATTTTGGAAGGTTGGAAAGTCCAAGCATTAAGCTTCTGGGAATAATGGTCATCATTTCCATTGGAGTTCTATTAACAGGTTTGTAGTCTCATCAGTTGCATTTACTTGCAGCAATTTTGTTGCAAGAATTATCTGATCTCTAATTGTTTTGAGAAGAAGCGTGTTTCATGAGTAGATAATGCTCATGGGTTTTCAATCATCATTCAGTTTAGGTTTTAGTCCCATTTTTATGTACATATCAATAGCAGTGTGAGCTATGTTGTGCCCAGATATAGAATGCAGATATGACAAGGACTTCCTATGAATGCAGCTCGGACAATTATTTTGTTTGAACATAAAATAGAAGTATTAGATATTATATGATATGGAATTGGGTATGTCTTCATTTTTTGAAATTGTAGATTGCAGTTGATTATGGGTGCATTCATTCTATGTAGCAAGCAGGTGCAAACACACGTTCATGAAGGCTCTAAATTACTTTAATTTCTTAAACCATGTATCTTAGCTCCAATAGTCTTTCATATCAAAGGGAAATAAACTGTATGACTGTTCTCTCCAGTCTCCACCACCATTTCTCTTATTCCTTTTGATACAAATGGACCCTAAAGGGTTTGTCTTGTTTTAAAATTACTTGAGCCTTAAGATGTTTACAACTTTTTACTTGTTTTAGATTTTTTTTAAAATCTCACACCACTTTTGTTTTTTTAATTTTTGGGCTATAGTTTAATTTTTCCTGTTTTTCTTACCTCTTTATTTATCTTTTTTTTGTTTTTTATCCCAAAAACACCAATTAGAAAAAACCAGAACCATATCATAGGAAAGAGATGGTTTTTTTCCCAGTTCCTGCAAGATGCTCAACCCTGCCTATTTCCAGAGCTGCAGCTGCTATGTATAACTCTCAACAATAGGTGCAGCAGTGCAACTATTATTTATATGTTTCCCCATGTTCTATTGTGTGCTTGAATACGCAGAAGCATAAATAAGTTTTTATCATCAGAGATTTCACCAATTGACTTGATAATAGCTGCTGCATGTTCCTGGTGCACCTTCATCAGTCATCCAACACTCCATATAGCCTCTATTTTCTCTTTACTTAAAATTTCAAGATTTAAGAATCTTCCCAGTTTGCTTACTTTACTAACTTTTTTGAGATTGAGCTCCCCATTTACTGCTGAGTTTTCGTGTGGACTTCTATCCATGCACATTCATAAAGACCTGGCATTTAATCTCCAAATATGGAGATTGATAAACACACGGAGGAAATCAATGTCTATCATAAGGGGAAAGATTTCTCCAAAGTTCCTTTGAATATGTGAAAATATAAAAGAAAAGGGATGCACTACATCGGCAACAGCCAACAGTAGGTAAAAGAAGCCAAAACATCAATGAGTACTGTGAATGCAGAAAATAGAAATTAGCTGGAATGGATTCCAGACTAGATTTTCGGAAGTGAAGTGCTGAAAAGCCACACTTTCATTAGAGTGCTCATCTGAGGGAAGCATAATCACTTCCATAATGCTTAAATATATCATCCACACAAGACTGAGTAATCTAATAAACAAATACACAAAAGAATAAGAGAAATAAAAAATGGAATATTTCTAGATCTGAGTAATCGAAGCACAGAAAAAACTTCAACTTAGGTTAATCAGACGTGGAATATGGCGAATGTAGCGTCGCCTCATACACAGCAACCATCACAATACATAAGACTGTCGGTAATCAGTAATGAACGCAATCTGTAAACCAACCATGCTACATAAAAAATAAAAATAAAAAACGAAATCAACCAGAGGGCTGCTTGGCGGGAGGGTTGCTGGCGGGCAGAGGGTCTGGGCGGGTGGAGGCAGGGGCGGTGGGGGAAGAGGGAGGACTAGCAGGCATAAAGAGAGAGAGAGAGAGAGAGAGAGAGAGAGAGAGAGAGAGATCATACCTTGGATTGCTACAGTTGCAAGAAGAAGCGATTCCGAAGAAAGGTTTGCCTTGCTGCAGTTGCAAGAGAAAGATGATTCCGAAGATTGGTTTCGCTTGCTCCAGTTGCAAGAAGAAGACGATTCTGAAGGAGGATTTCGGTTGCTGCAGTTGCAAGAAGACGACAATTGCGAAGGAGGTTTTGGCTTGATGGAATAGGAAGAAGAAGAAATTCGGAAGGGTTTAGATACAGGGAAGATACAGGGAATAAGGGTTTTGGCGTGGGTCTTTTATAATGCTAGAAATTTTTAGCGGGAGATCCTATGGCCCACCAAAAAATTAGATTGGTTCACCTAATATAATACTAGCCGCTAAAAATATATCTTTAGCCTCAAAAGCATAGGCCGCCGTAAAAAGTTAGACACTATAAACTAAATTTTTTTTATTTCCACCAAAATTTGGCACCATTAGAGTGGAATTTATACAGGCAGCCATTGCTACGAACGCCGCTAACAGTAAATTAAAATTGACTTATGGAATCAAAATACAGGCCTCATGTGTTTTTTTTTTCAAGTTGGATAGAGGCTTACCTTATATATGAGTCCGACCCTCAATGAATAACTACCATACGTATATGAGGTATCGTCAAATCTCATTTTGAATGGAGGTTATCTCATCATACGATTGAACACACACACAAAAAAAAAAAAGTTAATAAAACAACATTTTTTTAGCCATGGTTTTCTGTTTGGTCAATCTTACAGTGGTTCCAACTCAATTCTAAACAAAAAATTGGGATACCCAATAATTAAATGTGTATGATAATTTTGAACGACTTTGATTATCCATATATGGTCACAAGTGGGACCCATCCAAAAAAGTTTCCACCATACTCCACTAGAAGATATTGTAGTTGCCCTCCGATAAAAAATTAAAAAATTAAAAAATAAAAACCTATTAAAGAGGCAGAGAGTTGGGAATAAATAAAAGTGATTAAAACGAAGTGTTCATATTATTTTGGCAAAAAAGAATTTTACTAAATGGGGCTTTGCAGACGCAGACCTGTGCATCGCCAGTAGGCAAAATAATTGTATGTTTTCCATAACTTTTGCCAACGTGGTCTTACTTGTGTTGGTAAAAGTAACAATTCTATGTGACTTTTGCCAACGCAATCTAAATATGCATCGGAAATAAGACTTTTGCCAACGCCAATTTTCACTGCGTCGTCAAATAGTGTCGGGAAAGCTTTTCCACGGTTTTTGCCAACGCGGTCTTACTTAGGTTGGTAAAAGCGGGAATTCTCCATGACTTTTGCCAACGCAACATTTCACTGCGTCGGAAAATAGTGTCGGGAAAGGTAAGTTTTTCATAAATGGGCTTTGGGGATGCAACTCATACGTTGGCAATTGTACGAATAAAAACTCAGACCTTTCCCAACGCACACCTGTGCGTCGCTAGTAGGCAAAATAATTGCCAACACATTATTGCATTGCCATTAGAAAAAAAACGCGTTGGCAAAACTTTCCCTCTCTTTTTGGGGTTTTTTTGTTAGCGCCAATGTGGTTTCCATAGCTATTGCCAACGCGGTCTTACTTGCGTCGGTAAAACTAGCATTTTGCGACACTAATTGCCAACGCAGTCCAAATATGCGTTGGAAATAAGAGTTTTGCCAATGCAAATTTTCACTGCGTTGGCAAATAGTGTCGGGAAAGGTGCAGTTTGTTGTAGTGTAAGTTTGCAGGATCTACCTCACATCAAAACACACAACAATATTGGAATAGAATTGTATTTAAACAAACAATCCGGGACTACCACAAATATGTCCCTGGACTCTTCCATTTTGTTTCATTGTTTGTACATTGCAACAGAGACCATGAAAACAGTAAACCCCATTTCTTCATTTCTCTTCTTCCTTTGTCCATCATTACAACCTGCCAGCTCTAACTACTTTGAAAATCAAGAGAGTCTAATGCAATCTAGCTAATTTCTACTGCTTTGATCTATTTGTAGACGAGACCAACATTAGGAAGAACAGAATGAAAGAAGCAAAAGAGCAGACAAGAGAAGCACTGACTCTGTCACAGAAATTGCCAACTTGGTCACAGATAGGAGCCCAGCCTGCATGGGAATTTCTCATCTTACCAACATGAGCAATTGCAGTTGCAGCTGAAGATGCTGCCATCACCAAGCTCATTATCATCTGTACAACAAACACAGACCCATCTTCTTCTAATCACAATCTCCAAGTATTTTACAGCTCTAGAAGCTTCAATTAGTTTTAATCTAAACCATAGCTAATTCATTGCTTGACTAATCCATTATTCATGATTCAATACTTGTCATTGTTTGCCAATTTGTTGGGCAGTTCATTCAGTTCACTATTCAGTTTGGTGTGATTCGTTTCAAGTTCAACCAACTTCGAAACCAATGCAAGTTATATTTAACTTGGATTCATTTTGCATGGTTTAAGGGTCCAATCCAACTCAACTAGTTTATAGGTGCAACATCAGTGTGCCTCCTTATATAATTTACAGCAGAAATAATCTTATCCAACCTTATAAATTGGTCTACGAAATTCTTGTATGACCTCTATATGTGTGTATAAGGCCAACTCACCAAAAGACTTCTCTCATGGGAGACTCTGCATGGACCCCTTATTTTTCAGCACACAGGACCCCATGACTTGCATTGGCACGAGTCCAAATCGACACTCATCAACAATTATGCACGGTTCGATTGAAATCCAAAAAAACACTGCTTCCTTCCGAAACCATTGAACTTGGGGTCCAAGGTATAAAGGGGTTATCCTCTAACGGAGTTGAAATATTGCACACAAGTCCCATCCAGGTCTTTCAATCTGCGACCTCCTCATTGATTGATGTAGCCCGTGGTGTGCGGTACAAGGGAGTCCACACTGAGGTCCATGGGAGACATCTGCAAGTGAGCTTATGTGTGATCCCCTTTTTTTAACCCGTGATTAAATTATGCCCCTTATACCCTTTTTTTTATAACCCAGGGCATCTCCAGCCCGGCCTGGCCCAGCCTACGAGCCTTTGACCCTAAGCCTGAGGGACACTCGATTCTGGACGGCAGAGAACTAATTCCAAGGGGCACATTCAAACCCTCCTATCCACATGCACCGACCCCTTACATACATTTCAACAACCAATTTGATAGTCCAGTTGGATTGAAATTAAAAAAAAAATACTTATGTCTTCTAAAACCATTAAAGTTGAAGGCCGTAGATTAGAGGTTAGGGTTATAAATTGAATTACAGAAGTTCGTAATGAAGTTGAACTGGATCTATACATTTAACATGCTTGACCAATTCAATGTCAGACTTTAAGCAAATCGAAATGCAAATTTCTATTCCGAAGTTCGGTTCTAGTTAGCATAAACTAGGTAATTATGACCTCAGAGCCAGTGGACTGAAACTCTCAAAGATCAGACCATCACAACCCTTTATCTGGTGGGCCTTTTGGGGAAGAATGAAGTTCCTGGAACTTTGGTTTTAGGCTAGAATTGGCCCATTAGAGTATTATTTCATTATTTGGCCTCATCTAGGACCGGAGAGATGAATTTTTAATTAGTCAAATGAAATGTACTGCAATCATGATAAGAATTAAAATGGGCTTTCACTAGAACAACTACTGATTTAGGAAACAGAGAATCATTTCTAATGTGGTTCATTAATGACCAGTATCTATAGAAAAGAAAGTGTATAAGAGAATCAAACCACTTACCAAATCTAACAAGAAAATGAAGAAAGAGCTTATTGAATTTCTTTTGAAATTCAGGAGAAAAACCAAAGGCAATGAAAGCAGAGCATAGAAACTTGTAAAGGCATTTCCACCCACAAGAAAACTGCATACATAAAAATAATATTGAATGAATTGGGAGAGTAAACAACTCTTATTTTAATGGAATTTTAGGTTTTCCTTCTCTTACCCGAATGAAGGAGAGTTGGTGAATTTAGCTTGGACATGAAATGTGAAAACCTCCACTGTTTGCTTGTTGGTTGCCATGACTACAGCAGCAATCAAGGAAGTCATAAATGCCATTAATCTCAGCAGAAGTTGGATTGTGACAAATGTTTTAGAAGTTTTTTGAGATGGGTTGCTCTCTATCTTGTTATGGGTGCTTTCCATTGAAGTATAGCGATGCTGCTGAAGGGAAATTCAGTGTGTGTGGGAGTATTTCCGTAGTGCCAAGATTATGCTAGTTTCGGTAAGAGTACCAACTAGTCTTAATCTTGGTCTAATGCAGCTAGGCAACGGTGCCAGCCTGTACCGAACTTGAGCTAGCTTCAGTAAAAGTACCAGCTGGACTTGCTTCGGTCTCTGTTTCACGCACCTCGGCAACGATGCCATGATGCGTATATATCTGATCCCGGTATTGTCTTCGGTTCGATTAATCAAGATGAACACAATGAGTGTCAGTCATAATTATGTAAAAGTACAGCTACGTTACAGAACGTATTGTCAGATAGGATAGGCACCGGATATAGATAAGGGGTTGTCCCTATCCGACGATCACATCCGTAATTATGTATGAGATTGAGGTATGGTCTGATGGGACAGTGCCTCTACCTACCTCCACTAAGGAATCAAGATGTGGTCCGATGGGACAGTGCATCTAATTACCTCCACTCAGGGAAGGCTCAATGGGACTTCCACCTATATATATATATATATATAAGGTAAATTCTGAAGAGCTACGCATAGACAGATGTTTACATGCACCCAAACTCTGAACTCTCCTTTCTTCTCCACTCACACACCCTCTGTTCAGTGACTGCACTAACTTAGGTATCAAAGTGCCTTTGGCTGACTACAGCCAGGGTCTCTGATCTTTGTTTCTCCTTCCTTTTTAGGTCTATGTCTCCCAGTCGCCTCAAAGAAGCTTAACAGCAATATCACAAGTTTTATACTCACTTATATCAAGTCCGTAAGAATTTTGGCACTTACACGGTGGAAAAAAGGAAAGGAGAAAGAAAAAGAAGAGTGAAGAAGAATACAAGTTAGCTATGAAGAAGAGATGGGTTTTGTCGGGACATATAAAAATGGCATGGAGGAATCTTTTTTGGTAGACTGCAAGAGTATGTGGAATTTAGATATCCAAATTTCAGAGAAGAGAGAGAAAGAAAAGGGGGCCATTGGATTTGATCTGTGATTGGTCTGGATTTGATATAGACCATTGGATTATTAGGTGCGTTTGGTGAATGAATTTCAGCAGACTATTATAATTTGATGATTCAATCATCATTCAATATTATCATCTTAGCTTTGGTTCTCATGATTGTGTTCATTTTGGCCCTGAACAATGCCTGGTTTCATGAGTGCTTTAGAGAATTTAGCCTTATCATTCTTATAGAATCGGCCCAGTTCACACCCACATAGGTGATTCTTATTAAGAGTATCCTGCTATACCCCATCTGATTATCCAAGATATAAGAATCATTAAAAGCTTGCTTATCCTATTTACCGCTGCAGGTATCACTATTAATATCATAGGAATGAGCAGGAGATGTTATCTCCATAGTGATATTGTTAAGTCACACACAATTCGGTTGTCCTTTTGAACCTAAATCTTGGGATCTCCAGTCGAATAGGTAGGGTTTCCATTATGGCGACTTTTCATTCATAGGCTTTAAGCCCATTCCCCTCGATGAACGATTTACCTGCTCTCTTGCTAATCCTTTGGTAAGAGGATCCGCAATGCTATCTATGGACTTTATGTACTGAATCGTCATAATGCCATTAGAGAGCAGTTGTCTCACGGTATTATGCCTTCGACGAATGTGTCGAGACTTACCGTTATACATTTTACTTTGTGCCCTTCCAATTGCTGATTGACTATCGCAATGAACGCAGATAGGAGGAACGGGTTTTGACCACATCGGAATATCTTCTAAGAATTGACAAAGCCACTCAGCTTTTTCGCCAGCTTTATCCAATGCAATAAACTCAGATTCCATAGTAGATCCAGCAATGCAAGTTTGCTTAGAAGATTTCCATGATACCGTTGCACCACCAAGTGTAAATAAATATCCATTTGTGGATTTTGAATTTTTGATATCGGATATCCAGTTGGCATCACAATAGCCTTCAAGTACAGCTGGATATTTAGAGTAATGCAGTCCATAGTTTTTGGTGTATTTTAAATATCTTAAAACCCGAACTCAGGCCTTCCAGTGGTCTACTCCTGGGTTACTTGTGTATCTACTCAATTTACCAACTGCATATGCAATGTCTGGCCGAGTGCAATTCATTACATACATTAGGCTGCCAATTATTTGCGCATATTCTCGTTGTGATATACATTTTCCATTATTTTTGGATAAATGGATACTAATATCTATAGGTGTCCTTTCTAGACTGCTATTATCTTGATTATATTTCTTGAGTATTTTCTAAATATAATGTGATTGAGATAATATCAGTCCATCCGATGTTTTAGAAATCTTAATTCCTAATATGACATTAGCAACACCCAAATCTTTCATATCAAACTTATTGTTCAACATTATTTTGGCAGCCTGAATGATTGCATTATTGCTACCCATAATGAGTAAATCATCAACATATAAGCAAATTATGACACAACCATTGTTAGTGTTCTTGACAAACACACACTTGTTACATTCATTGATCCGAAACCCATTTGACATCATTAAATTGTCAAATTTCTCATGCCACTGTTTTGGTGCTTGTTTTAATCCATATAAAGATTTGACAAGCAGACAAACTTTCTTAGTTTGGCCTTGAACATTAAACCCTTCTGGTTGTTCCATTTAGATTTCCTCATCTAAGTCACCATTTAAGAAAGCGGTCTTTACATCCATTTGATGTATCTCGAAATTGTATATAGCAACAATTGCTATTTACATTCGAATTGATGTTATTCTCGTTACTGGTGAATAAGTATCGAAATGGTCCAAGCCTTCCTTTTGTTTGTACCCTTTAACAACAAGCCTGGCCTTGTACTTTTCGATCGATCCATCTGCTTTCATCTTTCTCTTGAATATCCACTTGCATCCAAGAGGTTTGCAACCTTGTGGAAGATCTACTAGTTCCCATGTATGGTTTTGCAAAATGGATTCAATTTCACTAATTATTGCCTCTTTCCAATATGGTATTGCGGGACTGGAAATTGCTTCTTTAAAGCTTTGAGGCTCATCTTCTAATAGAAATGTTAGAAAATCTAAACCAAACGTTTTTTTATGTTCTAGCCCTCTTACTTCGTCTAGGTTCATCAATCTCTTGTTGGTTTTGATTACTGCTACTAGCAGTATCATGAGTTCTTTTAGAAGAACTCGATTCCTGCGATGGTTTGTAAGAAAATACATGTTCAAAGAACGATGCATTCCTTGACTCAATAATAGTATTAGGATGCATATCGGGAATCTCAAACTTGTGAATTAGAAACCGATACGCACTGCTATTATGAGCATACCCTATGAATACACAGTCAACTGTTTTTTGTCCTATTTTAACCCTTTTAGGTGTAGGAACCGCTACTTTTGCCAAACACGCCCACACTTTCAAGTATTTATAAGTAGGCAATCTACATTTCCACAATTCATAGGGAGTCTTATTGGTTTTCGTTTGAGGTATTCGATTGAAAATATAATTTGCGGAAAGGATAGCATCCCCCCACAAATTCTGAGGTAATCCAGAACTTATTAACATAGCATTCATCATTTCTTTTAAAGTTCTTTTTTTCCTTTCAGCAACACCATTTTGCTGAGGTGAATAAGGAGCAGTAGTTTGGTGTATAATACCATGTTGTAAACAAAAAATCACCAAAAGGTGATTCATTTTCACCCCCTATTGCTTCTTATTACCTTGATTTTCTTATCAAGTTGATTCTCAACCTCATTCTTGTAATGTATGAACATTTCCAAGGCCTCATCTTTACTTCTCAGTAAGTAAACATAACAGTATCTTGTGCAGTCTTCAATGAATGTAAGGAAATATTTCTTACCACATTTAGTTTGAACAAACTTTAGGTCACAGATATCAGAATGAATTAACTGAAGGGGTTCAGAAGTTCCTTCAATTGAATGAAAAGAAGTTCTAGTAAGTTTAGCTTCTACACATGTTTCACATTTGATAGTTGAATCAAAATTGCATTTAGGCAAACATTCCATATTAAACAATCTACGCAAAGCATCATAGTTAACATGACCTAATCTACCATGCCATGCAATAGAGGACTTAAGCATATAAGCAGAAGAATTTTTCTTATTAAGTACAATTGTCATTACATTTAATTTAAAGAGCCCATCGCTCATGTACCCTTTACCCACGTACATCCCAGATTTAGTGAGGACAAACCTATCCGACTCAAATACCAGTTTTAAACCCTTCTTGCTCAGTAGTGAGCCTGATACCAGATTCTTGCTTATATCAGCTACATGCAGCACATTGTTGAGGGTGAGTTTCTTTCCAGAAGTCATCTTTAACAACACCTGTCCTTGGCCTTCAACCTTAGAGGTGGCAGAATTGCCCATGAAGAGTTGTTCTCCTGTTGTAGCATGATAAGTGGAGAACGTCTCTTTAATAGAGCAAACATGTCGAGTGGCCACAGTGTCCACCCACCATTCTCTGGTGTTACCAACCAAATTGACTTCTGAGACCACAACAGAAAGATTGATGCCTGAAACATCAGTGGAGAGAGTATCCAATTCTGTCATGTTGGCCTGTGCTGGTTTCTTACTTGTATTGCCTTGGTCCTTGCGTTTACGACAGTCCTTAGTACGGTGGCCTGGTTTGTCGCACACATAGCACTTCCCTTTGAACTTCTTGTTATCATTGGGACCCTGCTGTTTTGGACCATTGGGATTGTTCTTCCTCTTCTTGGGATTTTGCCCATGTTCCACTACGTTGACCTTAGCTTCAGTGAACGTTTTTCCTGCTTTCTTTTCAGATGCACGATTGTCTTCCTCTATCCTCAATCTGACAATCAGGTATTCAAGTTTCATCTCCTTTCGCTTATGCTTAAGGTAGTTCTTAAAATCCTTCCAAAGTGGTGGCAATTTTTCAATGATGGCTGCCACTTGGAAAGACTCACTAAGAGACATTCCTTCTGCATGAATTTCATGGAGAATTACCTGAAGTTCCTGAACTTGATTGATTACTGCTTTGGAATCGATCATCTTGTAGTCAAGGAATCTGCCCACAACGAATTTCTTCATTCCGGCATCTTCAGTCTTGTACTTTTTATCAAGAGAATCACATAATTCCTTAGCAGTCTTCAATGAACAGTAACATTATATAATGTGTTGTCTAGTCTATTGAGAATATAATTCCGACAAAGGAAGTCAGCATGTTTCCAGACATCGACAGCAGCAACCACTTGCTTGTCTGTCTCACCTTCTATTAAGGCAGGAGCTTCTTTATGAAGGAACCTAGCCAAGTTCAAGGTAGTAAGATAGAACAACATCTTTTGTTGCCATTCTTAAACTCCGTACCATTAAACTTCTCAGGTTTCTCCCCATTGCTCACCATAACAGGGGCAGGGATACTGACTGGAGTATCCTTCTCAATACCCATTACTATTATTGGACAGAAGTAAAAGAAAACACAGAGTATACTGAGAGTTAAAAACTAACAGTACTGTAAATAGAAAATCAACTGAGGCAACAAGAAAGCAAGTTACAGAGCAAACTGAAGTTCTGTAACAAGTGAAATAAAAGAGAGAAACTTAGTTTGACAATACTGGTTTCAGAAACAGAAGACTTAGAAACCAGTAATAAAACTGACATAAACTGAAGCCAGAAACACTGAAGTAAAACTGATAACAGAGTGTACTCAGAACATCAAATTTTTGTCTTAAGATTGTTATTGCCGAGTATAGTCAGTAATAGTTCAGTATTTAGGAGACAAGTCTGAACACTGTGAATTAAACAACAAGTAAATACAGTATGAAGTCACTCACTGTTCGAAGACAGAAACTGAGTGTTGTTGCAGAAGTTTTGAAGTCCAGTAATTCGCAGAAGATGGGTGATCAAGGCTAGTGTTACACACTATGTCCTTAAGACAAAAATCTCCCCCGCAATGATGCTTACGAGCTTCAACAACGTATGTCTCCCAGGATACAATGATCAAACCACAACAGTTACAGTACTACAAACTGTGTGTCTGGCGAACCAAAAGTATAGCAGCAGTACTCTCTCTTTACAATGATGACTCGGAAATACAGTGCAACAACAGTGAAATGGATGATTGAAAAGTCATAAATGAGATGCATATAAATAGCTTCAATCAAGTCTCATCAATGGGGGTTGTATCTGTTCAGAACAGTGACTGTTCAGTGAACAAATGCATCTTCTTTGGACACACCTCATGGGTTTGGACACACCCTTTCAGATGCGAAGGGACACACACCACTAGGGACACATCCCATTTGTAAAAAGAAATTTTATTAAATAAAATTTCTCTAAAAAATAAATGGGTAGTGGGCCGAGCCAAGGCCCAACTCACGCGTGAAGCCCAAGCCCAAGCCCGACTTGGTGCGGCGTGCGCGCATTTGTGTGGTAGTGACCCCACCTTGATCTAGGTCCTCCCTCCCCCACAAAAGTGGGATGCCCCTTGGGCTCATTTTATACTACCAAGGTAAGTATATTTATACCCAAGGAATGTTTTGCTCCCAAGCAATGTAGGAAGCAAGTTCACCACTTCCTTTGTTTTCATGTTTAACATGTTCAAGTAGTGGTGTTTAGGAGGCAATTTCTCATTCACTCCTTAATAGATTAGAGCAACCCAATACATGTAATTAATCTACTCATGGAGTAGAATACATTCCCATGTATTCCCACAAAAAAGGTTAAGTGGGTCCCACTTAGTTTTTGGCTCAAACTTTGACAAAAGTAATGGTGCTCTAGGCTATTTTTCCAACAACTTTTAACACCAGAATTTTGAGTCATTCATCAGATGGTTCTGATGATCACCAAATCATTCTCATTATGGGACGCAAGAGGACCATCAAAGCCCACCCTACCCCACTTGATTGATATGAAATGAGGTCACCCCACTACGAGACTCTCAAATGCTGATGGTTTCATAGTTGTTTTCTTTGTGTGGTGTTTGGGGATGATATTATTATGAGACAAAGAGGGGTTGGTAAGTTGGTTGGCAACCCTACCTCTCACCCAAAATACCAGGGATCGACCCCAGTCTCCACCACTCCTCACATCTGCGACAATGCTTGTTCCTCGGATGTGCACATTTCACATCCATGTGTTAGCATGATTCCCTTGTTTCATATGTGAGGGAGCCCCAGCACACTTGGCCGGATAAAAAAAAAATTTAGAAGATTTTGTAATATTCTTTAGTAGATATGGATATAATCTACTCACCTAAAATATTTGGAATTCACTCGACTTCAAATAGGGTTGAAAGTGTAAAACTCAGAAAGCTAGCCACAAATTATGAGATAAGGCTATAATAATGATGGTGATGGTCTTGGTGTGTCACAATGCCATATTCTCTAAATAAATTAATGCATGCGAAACTGTGTAAATTTATGAAATTTTCAAAAAATTGCGATATGCCATAAAAATAGCTGTTGAAGTTCTTTTAGGAAGACAACAAGACTAGCATGAAAGATGAGAGGCAGTCAGACTAGCCAAGACTGACTTGCCTGTGAACCATATCTACCTAGATTTTAAGATATGAAGAGCTCATATCTCTAAAATCCTTGAGATACTGATATTGGCAAGTCATTCTTGGCTACCAAACAAGTCTCTCATCTTCAGGTAAGGCTCGTCTTCCTTTCACTACATTCTTGCATGTGACTCCCATCCTCCCTTTGAGGGCCTCTCTCTATTTATAACACTTAAGGCAAGAAGGAGAATGGGTTGCCATTCCTCATCCATTGACATTTTTTTATCTATACCTCATCTCAAACTTTCAATACATTGACACCCATAAGGAATATATTCTCAAGAAATACAGGGAACATTGAATTGTCTGTTAACCTTTCTCACAATGTTTTCTCGAGCAACTGGCCAGGATGGGCCAGTTTCACAGGATATGTACCCAAATTATTCAACTCGTTCTTAGGGACATGGATCCGTATTTAAGTGAAATTTGTATTTATTTCTTATAAGTCATATTAAGGGTAATTCATCAGGCTCGATAGCAAAGACTGCATTTGGGTTTGGGTTGGGCCCATACTTGTTTCCCCAAGTGTGGTCAACCTAGGCTGGCCTGACCCGAACCGACCCGACCAATTGCTACCTCTAGCTGCATGTTGGTTGCAAGCTGAATTACTAGGCAAGGTTCACTTTGGTTGAATTTGGCCAGGATTAATTTCCATTCCCACACACAGCATATTTGCAAGACAAGTTGTGCTGCATCAAGTGACCCTTTACCTATCCCGAAGGCCAACTGAGGACCTCTGGATTTAATGCTAACCATTGATTTCTTTCAATGCAGTAGAGATTAAAGGGAAGAAGATACACAAATTCTTCTTGAAAAACAGATTTTTGATTTCATGAAATAGAACATATGGATGATCTTGATGGCCTATTCCCTTGGATAACAGCAAGAGGCAAGTCATGCAGTATTCATAATCCTGTCAACTTTATATTGACTCTTTATTCCATTCTACAATCATCCAAATCAAATAATGTCAATGCTTTCAGCCACTAGTCATGCTTTTGACTTGAAAGAATTCCACTCGATCACTTCATGATCCATTGGATCTGGATTCACCAAGAAATAGACACTGTATATAGAGATTACTAGCCAGAAAGTGCATGCATTATGATCATGGCCCACCTGTATGCATGCTTAAGGGACCCACATATGTATTTTGTTTGTCATTGCATGTCATATACTGTCCTCATAGTCACTTTTGACCGAGGGAGGAGGATTTGTGCCATTATATGAGAATTTATTTACTATCTTCTTGTGTTTTTCAAAGGGATTATTTTCAAAAACATATAACCGCTTGTAATTTTTTTATGAAAACCTTCAAAATTGTGTCAGCTTTGGCCTAATAATATTAAATAAGGTTTCAATGAATCGATTACATAAAATAGGTCCCTAAGTTTTTTAATCGGCTGTCAAACGAGCCTTTGCCTTGACTTACCATAAGTCCACATTTCGTTGTTATAAGAGGATGAAAATGCCCTCAAGCCTACTTGTAAACACAAATAGTACGAACAATGAGGAACAGAAGTAATAGGGAGAGTTCTGATTTTCTAATTGATAAAGTGTTGAATCTAAGTACAACAAAACTAGACTCTCAAAAAATCCAAGACCGAAGTGGATCCTTAATGTACCCGTTTTACAATCTCATGAGGAAATGAGAGTAGATTTATGGAAACCTCCTCAAGTCCCTTGCTTCTATTCCTCAAGAACTCCTTTAATTAGAAGAGGAGTAAAGAAGGAAAAAAAAAAAAGGAACAGGAAGAAAGAAGGACAAGGGAAGAGATTGGGTGAAGAAATCCCCCTCTAAATGGGATGAGGGATCTCTAATATTTATAAATTTTGGTTCTTCCCCTATGTCAAATATGAGCCAAGGAAGGTCTACTCTTGCACACTAATACAAAGTTTCCTGTCATGATTGAGGGCACCGGATGTCTCCTAAAGGAATTTCCAATTACATTACACAAATGTGTCCTTCTCTTTATTTCTTATGCATATGTTTATAACGACGTACATAATCACACGTCTTTACACACTTTATCCAAGTCCCTCACTATCAGGGCTACAACAAAGGATCGATCTTGGTTGTTTATATGGAGGGAGGTGCCTCACCACAAATTTACTAGTAGATTGACACTTATTATTAAAAATGAGGATATAATACTTGTTCTTTTGATTTTGGCAACTTATGCCTTAAATATCTTTTAATTTCTTATTTTTCGTAAAAATTAAGGTGATTCTTGTATTAATTTCACCTTAAATTTTAGGTACATTTTATTTTCTGATTGTACTTTTAAAATCTTGACCCCTGTCAATAATACTATTTTTTTTTCTTTATGCTTATTTATGCCCGGCCGTATGGCTTTAAGCATGGGTAATCAATCTAGTTGATAGAGATGAGATTAGTTAAGATTGGTTAGAGTATTATATATGGTGAGAAAAAAAGCTGGTTAGAGTAAGGATTCCTTACCTTGAGATTAGGATTAGTTTAAATTTGAATTATTATTAGTTTTTATAAATTGAGATGATTTCTTGAACATTCAGCTCATGGTGATTTTATTGTGGAATGAATTTATTTCTTTGAAAGCCCTTACTAGTCACGTAATGAATTTTATAGCATATTTTGTCCCAGATGGAAGAAAAATGCCTCTACACCAAACCTGATTTGAGTTTTAGTA
The DNA here is from genome assembly GCA_028538565.1 of Umbellularia californica. Taxonomy (NCBI): domain Eukaryota; kingdom Viridiplantae; phylum Streptophyta; class Magnoliopsida; order Laurales; family Lauraceae; genus Umbellularia; species Umbellularia californica. The sequence continues at coordinate 26,415,243 of JAPQWN010000002.1, forward strand.
CATCAGCTTGTAGCTCATGTACTGATATAAATAAATATATATATAGGGGCTAGCTCACATAAGCTCGAGCTTAGGATAAGGTAAGCTCAAGTGTGTGGTAGGGCCCACTTGGGGATCCTCATGGGGATGGGGATGGGGGGAATTTCAAGGACTCCTTGGGATCCTCCTCTCTGCAAATAATTAGCTCCAATTGTGATTTCTATCATCTCCATAAGGCCCCAAAAGTTTAATGGTCAATAAGCAATTCAGATCGATACATAGTTAATCCAACGGTCCAGTAAATTCAGATTTGACCGAAAGTTGTTGAACATGTCCAATTTAGGAGGATCATGTGTTTGGTCCATCCAAGGTGAGCCCCACAAGCATGATTTTACAAAATTTATCCTAAGCTTGAGCTTAGGAGAGCATTGCTTATATATATATATATATATGGGAAATGTTCATATGCATCTATTCCTCACCATTTTTGGTGAGGGACACCCCTTTTGGGGGTGTTTCAAGTACAAAAGTGAGGAAGTACACTTTTGCACTTCCTCACTTTTGTATTTGAAACTTCCCCTTTTAGGGTGTCCCTCACCAAAAATGGTGAGGGATGGATGCATATGAAGACCCCCCTATATATATATATATATATATATATATATGAAAATTCTCAAAAACTCCCCATTCTCAAAAGGGAGTTTTTGTCCTTATCGAATAGCTAATGATTTGTTAGTATTTTAAGAGATTCACCTTCGTAGGAAAATATTTAGGAGAGAGAATCGGATATGTGTATCACTGCTGACACGTGTCATACTTTTATTGGCTTAAAGAGGGGCTTTTTTTTAGAAGAATGCCCGAGGAGTTTTGTAGCGTAACTCGAGTTATGCTACGAAACTCCCTGGGAAAAACGTCCATCTTATAGCTACATGTGCCATCAATGATACACTAATTATCCATTCTCTCTCCTAAACATTCTCCTACAAAGGAGGATCTTTTATAAATTCTCTTAAAATACTAACAAATTATTGGCTAATAGATAGGGGCCGAAACTCCCCTTTTGAAATAGGGGAGTTTTTGAGAATTTCTTATATATATATATATATATATATATATAGAGTCTAAACCTAGTTGGAACTAAGGAAATTGCATTCTTTTGCACCAAAATACTTGTTTCATAATGGGTATATGATATGCAAAGTATTAAGTTTGTGATAAAAAAATTATAGAACGCTATGTGAAAGACTGAAAGTAGCAAAAAAAAAAAAAAAGCAGAGGTAAGAAGTAAGGTAAAGTTGGGTGGGTCCCAGATGATCACATTTGGCCCTTAATTGATTCACAGTGTAAACATTCTAATACTTTAGATTCATATTTTAAGAACGGAAATATTCAGGTGAGAACTAATTCTCACCTATTATATGAGAATTTTTTTGTAAGGCCCAAATGCGGGTCCCATTTGGGGATGGGACCGGGGTGATGGAAAGATCTATGTGAGAGTACCCCAAATATCAAGTTTGACCTCAAACCCATGTCCTTAACCCCTTCATTCGCGGCCCACAAGTTTAATGGCTTCATATTCAAAGAAAGATTCAACCCTCGATCCAACAGTTCAGTCCATTCAAATGTGTGCCAATCCTTGGAATAAGTGACTATCAAGGGGGATCCCTATTTGTGCATGGTTTGGATCGGTTGCTAGGTGGGCCCCACAAAAAATTTCTCACATAATAGTTCTCACCTAAATATTTCCGTTTTAAGAAAACTTCGATTTCAAGTCTAATTCGTGCCCGACTTTTAACGTTTGTGTAGTCGTTTTTTCAAAAGAAAAAGTGGGAATTGTGGATATGGTTTTCTGCATTATAGCAAAATCCATGTTTGATGTGACTGTTTTTTCTCGCAGAAAACCATAAAAACCAGCTAAATTTTCCGCAATCCTTGGAATATAAATTCCTATTGGGTAGGGAAGGAGAGGGATTTCGGAAGATTCTCCCTGTGGAAGAGGGAAATTTCTGCAAAACTGATTTTCTATGGCATGTACACAAACGTGCCCACCATTGCTTAAATACTAGAACAAAAGATGGGAGAAAGAAAACTCCCCATAAATTTGATTACTATGATAGCTTAAAACTTTATTGCTTTCTTGTTAATAACGTTGACCTGTACCTTTAACCCTTTCAATCAGCTATCATTCAACTCATGAGGCATGGCCCTTGTGAGATCCAAACCTTTGATGTAAATTTACAATAAAGAATCAAGGTGCCTTTGTTTCGTCGATATTGAATTACTATGAATTCATAGTAAAGTCGGCTAAAACAAAGAACATCAAAGAGGTGAGAATTGAGGTGACCTCAAACCCATGTCCCTAACCCCTTCATCCGTGGCCCACAAGTTTAATGGCTTCATATTCAAAGAAATATTCAACCTTTGATCCAACAATTCAGTCCATTCAAATGTCTGCCAATCCTTGGAATAAGTGACTACCAAGGGGGATCCCTATTTGTGCATGGTTTGGATGGGTTGCTGGGTGGGCCCCACAAAAAAGTTCTCATATAGTTCTCACCTAAATATTTCCGTTTTAAGAAAACTTCGATTTCAAGTCTAGTTCATGCCCGACTTTTAACGTTTGTGTAATTGTTTTTTTTTAAGAAAAAGTGGGAATTGTGGATATGGTTTTCCACGTTATTGCAAAATCCATGTTTGATGTGATTGCTTTTTCTCAAAAAAAAACCATAAAAACTGGCTAAATTTTTCGTAATCCTTGGAATATAAATTCCTATGAGGTAGGGAAGGGGGGGATTTCGGAAGATTTTCCCTGTGGAAGGGGAAATTTCCACAAAAATGATTTTCTATGGCATGTACACAAACGTGGCCACCACTGCATAAATACCATAACAAAAGGTGGGAGAAAGAAAACCCCCATAAATTTGATTACTATGATAACTTAAAACTTTATTGCTTTCTTGTTAATATGGTTGACTTGTAACTTTTAACCCTTTCAATCAGCTATCATTCAACTCATGAGGCATAGCCCTTGTGAGATCCAAACCTTCAATGTAAATTTACAATAAAGAATCAAGTTGCCTTTGTTTCGTCGATATTGAATTACTATGAATTCATAGTAAAGTCAGCTAAAACAAAGAACATCAAAGAGGTGAGAACTGAGGGTTATAAGGTGGAGATACGAGAATCTTCAGTTTCCAAGGATTTGATTTACTAGGGTGATAGCTGACAATCATTTCCTTTAAAATGGGAGACCCATTGATGGCCAAATTTTTAGCATTTATTGTCCCTTAGATAGGGAGCCATTGCTTAGAATTTCTAGGAATTCAATACCTAGCAAAAAGAAATGTTAGAATCGTGTACCCAACTTGCCACAAGACCATGTTGGATTAAGCAATTAGCTAAGACCAAGGTTGATCTCCCGATTGAGTGTTAATTTGTGACCATAGGAGAGTTTGGATATAGATCGGACTCTTGATAAAGAGTAACACTCTAATCTAACTCAGTGTGGCCTATCTCCTGGCTACTCAAGTGATAAGTAACCGTTTGGCACTTTACTAGATTAGTAAAAGTAAAGTAAAGCTCCCATTTTTTAGACAAGAGGTCACGAAATAGCACTTTAATTCAAAATTTCCTCCATCTTTTTCAAAAAAGTAAAAAAGCAACCTCCATTTTCCACTAAAAGACAAAAAGCTCAACTCTTTTATAAAAAAAATAAAAAAGACTCTATACCAAACAACTAAAAATAAAATACCATTATAACCCCATTACATTTTATTCTCTCTTGATTTGATGCTTTACTATACTTTATTTTACATGTAAAATTACCAAACGGTTCTAGGAGTGGTAGACTTCTATGATAGTCATGACTCCTTGGGGTTTCACTATTTAAGGGGTTTGGGAGCCCTTTGTTCCTCCATTTAGAGGACAAAGCATCTGCACTAAGTTTGCAGGATCTACCTCACACCAAAACACACAACAATATTGGAATAGAATTGTATTTAAACAAACAATCTGGGACTACCACAAATATGTCGCTGGACTCTTCCATTTTGTTTCATTATTTGTACATTGCAACAGAGACCATGAAAACAGTAAACCCCATTTCTTCATTTCTCTTCTTCCTTTGTCCATCATTACAACCTGCCAGCTCTAACTACTTTGAAAATCAAGAGAGTCTAATGAAATCTAGCTAATTTCTACTGCTTTGATCTATTTGTAGACGAGACCAACATTAGGAAGAACAGAATGAAAGAAGCAAAAGAGCAGACGAGAAGCACTGACTCTGTCACAGAAATTGCCAACTTGGTCACAGATAGGAGCCCAGCCTGCATGGAAATTTCCCATCTTACCAACATGAGCAATTGCAGTTGCAGCTGAAGATGCTGCCATCACCAAGCACATTATCATCTGCACAACAAACACAGACCCATCTTCTTCTAATCACAATCTCCAAGTATTTTACAGCTCTAGAAGCTTCAATTAGTTTTAATCTAAACCATAGCTAATTCATTGCTTGACTAATCCATTATTCATGATTCAATACTTGTCATTGTTTGCCAATTTGTTGGGCAGTTCATTCAGTTCACTATTCAGTTTGGTGTGATTCGTTTCAAGTTCAACCAACTTTGAAACCAATGCAAGTTATATTTAACTTGGATTCATTTTGCATGGTTTAAGGGTCCAATCCAACTCAACTAGTTTATAGGTGCAACATCAGTGTGCCTCCTTATATAATTTACAGCAGAAATAATCTTATCCAACCTTATAAATTGGTCTATGAAATTCTTGTATGACCTCTTTATGTGTGTATAAGGCCAACTCACCAAAAGACTTCTCTCATGGGAGACTCTGCATGGACCCCTTATTTTTCAGCACACAGGACCCCATGACTTGCATTGGCACGAGTCCAAATCGACACTCATCAACAATGATGCACGGTTCGATTGAAATCCAAAAAACACTGCTTCCTTCAGAAACCATTGAACTTGGGGTCCAAGGTATAAAGGGGTTATCCTCTAACGGAGTTGAAATATTGCACACAAGTCCCATCCAGGTCTTTCAATCTGCGACCTCCTCATTGATTGATGTAGCCCGTGGTGTGCGGTACAAGGGAGTCCACACTGAGGTCCATGGGAGACATCTGCAAGTGAGCTTATGTGTGATCCCCTTTTTTTAACCCGTGATTAAATTATGCCCCTTATACCCTTTTTTTTATAACCCAGGGCATCTCCAGCCCGGCCTGGCCCAGCCTACGAGCCTTTGACCCTAAGCCTGAGGGACACTCGATTCTGGACGGCAGAGAACTAATTCCAAGGGGCACATTCAAACCCTCCTATCCACATGCACCGACCCCTTATATACATTTCAACACCCAATTTGATAGTCCAGTTGGATTGAAATTAAAAAAGAAATACTTATGTCTTCTAAAACCATTAAAGTTGAAGGCCGTAGATTAGAGGTTAGGGTTATAAATTGAATTACAGAAGTTCGTAATGAAGTTGAACTGGATCTATACATTTAACATGCTTGACCAATTCAATGTCAGACTTTAAGCAAATCGAAATGCAAATTACTATTCCGAAGTTCGGTTCTAGTTAGCATAATTATGACCTCAGAGCCAGTGGACTGAAACTCTCAAAGATCAGACCATCACAACCCTTTATTTGGTGGGCCTTTTGGGGAAGAAAGAAGTTCCTGGAACTTTGGTTTTAGGCTAGAATTGGCCCATTAGAGTATTATTTCATTTTTGGCCCTTATCTAGGACCGGAGAGATGAATTTTTAATTAGTCAAATGAAATGTACTGCAACCATGATAAGAATTAAAATGGGCTTTCACTAGAACAACTACTGATTTAGGAAACAGAGAATCATTTCTAATGTGGTTCATTAATGACTAGTATCTATAGAAAAGAGAGTGTATAAGAGAATCAAACCACTTACCAAATCTAACAAGAAAATGAAGAAAGAGCTTATTGAATTTCTTTTGAAATTCAGGATAAAAACCAAAGGCAATGAAAGCAGAGCATAGAAACTTGTAACGGCATTTCCACCCACAAGAAAACTGCGTACATAAAAATAATAAACAACTCTTATTTTAATGGAATTTTAGGTTTTCCTTCTCTTACCCGAAGGAAGGAGAGTTGGTGAATTTAGCTTGGACATGAAATGTGAAAACCTCCACTGTTTGCTTGTTGGTAGCCATGACTACAGCAGCAATCAAGGAAGTCATAAATGCCATTAATCTCAGCAGAAGTTGGATTGTGACAAATGTTTTAGAAGTTTTTTGAGATGGGTTGCTCTCTATCTTGCTATGGGTGCTTTCCATTGAAGTATAGCGATGCTGCTGAAGGGAAATTCAGTGTGTGTGGGAGTATTTCCGTAATGCCAAGATTATGTTAGTTTCGGTAAGAGTACCAACTAGTCTTAATCTCGGTCTAATGCAGCTAGGCAACGGTGCCAGCCTGTACTGAGCTTGAGCTAGCTTCAGTAAAAGTACCAGCTGGACTTGCTTCGGTCTCTGTTTCACGCACCTCAGCAACGATGCCATGATGCGTATATATCTGATCCCGGTATCGTCTTCGGTTTGATTAATCGAGATGAACACAATGAGTGTCAGTCATAGTTATGTAAAAGTACAGCTACGTTACAGAACGTATTGTCAGATAGGATAAGTGCTGGATATAGATAAGGGGTTGTTCCTATCCGACAGTCACGTCCGCAATTATGTTTGAGATTGAGGTATGGTCTGATGGGATAGCCTCCACCTATCTCCACTAAGGAATCAAGATGTGGTCAGATGGGACAGTGCCTCTAATTATCTCCACTCAGGGAAGGCTCAATGAAACTATATATATATATGGGGGGTATTCATATGCATCCATCCCTCACTATATATATATATATATATATATATATATATGGGGGGTATTCATATGCATCCATCCCTCACCATTTTTGGTGAGGGACACCCCAAAAGGGGAATTTCCAAGTACAAAAGTGAGAAAGTACAAAGGTGTACTTCCTCACTTTTGTACTTGGAAATTCCCCTTTTGCGGTGTCCCTCACCATTTTTGGTGAGGGATAGATGCATATGAACATTTCCCTATATATATATATATATATATATATATATACAAAAGGTAAATCTTGAAGAGGTAGGCACAGACAGAAGTGTACGTGCACTCAAACTCTGAACACTCCATTCTTCTCCACTCACTCACCATCTGTTCAGTGACTGCACTAACTTAGGCATTAGAGTGCCTTTAGCTGACTACAGCCAAGGTCTCTAATCTTTGTTTCTCCTTTCTTTTCAGGTCTATGTCACCCAGTCACCTCAAAGAAGCTTAACAGCAATATCACGAGTTTTATACTCGCCTAATCAAGTCCGTAAGAATTTAGGCACTTACACAGTGGAAAAAAGGAAATGAGAAAGAAAAAGGAGAGTGAAGAATAATACAAGTTAGCTATGAAGAAGAGATGGGTTTTGTCGGTACATATAGGAATGGCATGGAGGAATCTTTTTTGGTAGACTGCAAGAGTATGTGGAATTTAGATATCCAAATTTCAGAGAAGAGAGAGAAAGAAAAGGGGGCCATTGGATTTGATCTGTGATTGGTCTGGATTTGATATAGACCATTGGATTATTAGGTGCGTTTGGTGAATGAATTTCAGCAGACTATTATAATTTGATGATTCAATCATAATTCAATATTATCATCTTAGCTTTACTAATAGCATCTCTCTCAGACATGGTCCTTGTTCATCTGATGGGCCCTGTAAGTGCACAAAAATTCACAGACCCGGGGGGGTGAATTTGCTGCCCACTGGAAGAGGACGGAGGCTGGAGCTCCTTGTAGATGATAGAAAAACCGATGCCTCGAGCCTGAAAGGGGAAAAAGGAGAAGGTCAGAGGACCCTGGCTTGGGCAGCGCAGGGCTCTCCGATGCCTTTGTTAGTTGCAAGTGCAGGACTAAACAGAGGTAGGAGATGAAGTGTGGGAGGAGACGGCGTACCAGCAGCATGTGGATAGCCCCCTTGTTACCTGTTGAAGGCTGTATTTATAGAGAAGGAGAGTGGACTTTGGGGTAAGCACTTGAAAGGCTGTCCCATCGTAGCTCACTCTGTCCCATCGGGCCATACCCTGATGGATGGGCGGTGCAGCTGTGTCAGGGATTTTGGGCGGTGCCCTTATCCTGTTGCCGTGGCATGACAGCTGTCCATGGTCATCCCGATCAGCAGTCTGACCGAGACCGAGATGGAGCATGGCCGAGGCTGAACTCCTGGTCTCATGCTTGTACCGAGGCCGAAGCCAAGGGGCATGTTACCGAAATGGAGCGCCTGGCCGAGGGCTGAGGTCGGTATTCATGCTTTGGCCGAGGCCGGGACCTGAGGTCGGTCGCCTTGGAGAATACCCCCACACAGGCCCACTACAGGCTAGATGGATCATGTTAGATCACATACAACCAAACATGGTATCCATTTTATCTTTTTTAATCATTGAAACTATATTGTTGAGTTGTACACGGCAGAAAACCACGTTCTACATTGAAAATAGCACAATGGAGAGGATGAAGTGATCATTTAATCCATAAACATAAAGACTTCTACTATTTGACTATTGGATAATCTAAGGCGCATGGCCTCTCTCTCTCTCTCTCTCTCTCTCTCTCTCTCTGTGGAATACAACCATTTCCTGGTTTCAAAATGTAATATATTATGATTGTTACATCACCCATTTGTTTGTTACAGCCACTGGAATCAACTTCGACAACGTGGATACGTAAATTCATTATCTCCAAGTAATTAGCATGAAATTTAAGATCAACCGTATTCGCTTATTGGTTTTTTTTTTTTTTCGAAGATCGCTTTCCATTGACATTTCTTTCCTTTTGTATGAGGCATGGAGTAGAATGTATAAATGTTTAATCATTTATCATCCTACCATTTTCACTGGTTCTCATATAGTATGGCTGGCTACAACTTATTCAGACAGGATGATCCGAATCATTGAGGTTTTAAAAAGACTGTACGCAATATTCTTTGTTTTTTGTTAGTAAAAAATGGACTAGTTTTAGAATAACATTAATCCAAACTTGAGGATTGGGCTTTTTTTCGCAATGTTACATATAAATATCAGATTATAAATGAAAGGATAGAGATGTAAGACATGTCTCATTTGGAGACATATGAGCCAAGTTAATGTGGCCCAATATTGCCACTAGCCCATTAAGCCCATTGATAGTTATGGAACTTCCCTAACTTATCTGCAGTTATCAAGTTAAGTTATAATGGGAATAACTGCCCATTCTCTTAGTTACGGTGATTCTTTCTGTGATGGGAAGAGAGAGTTTTGCAGTCTTCAAGAGAGGGTCCCTAATCTAGCAAGGAAGAAGGCTTGTGATTCCATCAACACCATACATAAAGAAATCTTGCATAGATTAGAAGGCTGGGCTTTTTCATTCTTTAAGAAGTTGAAACCTTCAGTGATCTTCAAAGGCCAGATAAGGAAACAATCTAATCACCATGGCAGAAGGTAAGTTCCTTGTCTTCCGCATTAAATACTGATATAGAATGCCTACATTGTGGTATCAGAGAAGTCCTTTTGACTGTGGTGATTGATTCTATTATTTATGATTTTGGGGATTTGAATTTTTGTGAGAATCTTAATCTATTTTTTGGGTTCACATGCCTAAGATTTGGGGTTTGATTTTATCATCAAATTTGATTTTGATAAAACCATATCAAGCTTTTCAAGGATGTTTGCACATGTGTAAATTATTTATTTTTATTAGGCATGTGAATCTTAGATTAATTTTCGGTTTTAATGAAAAGTGTCATAATATTCTGCTGGAACTTCTTATGATGCCTATGAAAGTATGCCCAATCAATCCAGAATTTCGTTCTACCCCAAAATCATATATTATATGTGAAAAACTGAGTTTTGGATCAAAAGTTATGGGGAAAACAATTTTAGAGGAACTCGCCTGAAAATTAGACTCCGGCTGGACTTCCGGTTGACGGACAGACGCCAGACAGTCACCGTCGGGTCCCCTCTTGCTTGTGGTAATGATAGTGGTAAGGGTGGAGTGCATGGGTTCTCTATACAATGGTCATGGTTTCTTCCCAAAAACCCTTTCTCATAAGGAAGAAGAGGAAGAAGATGATGGTTCTGGGCCTGACCCAAACTAGAACCGACCAGTTTATGACCTACCTAAGTGTCCAGCCCATCTGTAAGGATGTTTTCTGTAATTACAGAAAAAACCTGAGGACTGTTTTGTAACAGGAATTTTATAGTGTTGTTTATACATGTTTATTCAAATATTTTAACCATTTGTGATTACTTTTGATATATTAACATTAAGTATTAGTTAGTATATTAATTTTAATCATGTCTTTGATGTTATTATATGGTTCATATATTTCATTGACTTATAGAATAGCCATAGCATCTTTAAGTCATATTGATATATGGTGATAAGTGCAAAATGTATTTTGTGTACACACTTTAACACATCAAGAGATAGCATGAAGTTTCTTTTTGCAATTAAGTTATAAATTATGATATCTTTGCCCCACTGGGAAGAACTCATAATTTGTGATTTAGTTGGAATGAGATAATAAATTAGGTATTAAATTGGAGAAAACTCCTAATGCCCATAGGTAATGGAATTCTTCCACATTAATATCTCTAATTTATTAGTCTCATGTAAGGTATAATTGAACAAATCAATAGCATGTTGTAACTTTGGCCCACAGGAAGGTTATGATGATGCACTGATTTTTTTTTTTTTTTTATTAGGATTGTCAAATGAGTTGACAGTCTAAATTATGGTTATGTATGATTCATAGCATTTTAATATGCATATTTATTCTAACTTTTGCAGCATCTTCATCTGTCATTATGTCTAATGAGTCATCTCGTATCCCTATATTAACTGGCGAAAATTTCTCGGATTGGAAGGAAAAAGTTCTCCTTACATTAGGGTGTATGGATTTGGATTTAGCACTTCGTATGGATGAACCGCCTACCCCTACGGAAACAAGCTCAAATGCTGAAAGGGCTTCATATGAGCGATGGGAGCGATCAAATCGCCTAAGTTTAATGCTCATTAAGTCCCATGTTGGGAAGGGTATTCGGGGTTCTATTCCAGAGTGCACTAAGGTAAAGGAATTTATGAATGCCATTGAACAACAATATGTTATTTCTGAAAAGGCATTGTCCAGTACTCTGATGAACAAATTATCATCCATGAAGTTTGTCGGTAATAAAGGTGTACGCGAACACATAATGGAAATGAGGGATATTGCGGCTCAATTGAAATCCTTGGAAGTAACATTTTCATAGTCATTTCTTGTTCATCTAGTGCTTAACTCTCTACCAACGGAATATGGGCCGTTTAAGATTTCCTATAATACACATAAGGAAAAATGGTCAATTAATGAACTACTGACCATGTGTGTTCAAGAGGAAGGGAGATTAAAGCAAGAAAAACTAGAAAGTGCCCATCTAGTTTCTCATGAAAAGGAACAAGCAAAAAAGGGGAAAGGTGCTCATCATAAGAAGAAGAAAAGAAAGGTGTCAACAAGTCAAGTTGACAATAAGGAAAATGTCAAATGCTTCTTCTGCAAGAACAAAGGGCACATTAAGAAAGAATGCCTCAAATATAAAGCATGGCTTGAAAAGAAAGGTAATCCCATTTCCTTAGTGTGTTATGAATCTAATATGGCTGATGTTTTTCATAATGCTTGGTGGATTGACTCTGGTTCTACAATCCATATTGCCAATACCATACAGGGTTTAACCAACCGAAGGAAACCAACACAAAGTAAGCGCCTTATCTATTCAGGAAACAAGATAAGCTCGCAAGTGGAGTCAGTTGGGACCTTCAAACTTGTCTTAAAATCAGGCTTTGTTCTTGAACTAGAAAGAACCTTTTATATTCCATCTTTCTCTAAAAATCTCATTTCTGTTTCCAGACTTATTCCTTATGGTTTTAGTTTTAACTTTGTTGGTTCTACTTTTAGTTTGATTAAAGACTCAGTTGTTGTTGGTGATGGAACTCTTGTTGATGGTTTATATAGACTTTCATTACATCCCACATTTGATCATAGTCTTTTAACCATGCATAAAAGTGTTGGCACTAAGCGTAAATTTATGGGTGAAAAATCCTCCATGCTTTGACACAGGAGATTAGGACACTTCTCCATAGAAAGAATCAAAAGATTAGTAAATGATGGAGTCCTTGAGACTCTTGATTTTTCTGATTATGGTATTTGTATGGATTGCATAAAGGGTAAGCAAACCAACAAAACCAAGAAAGGTGCAAGGAGGAGTTCAGAAATATTAGAAATTGTGCATACTGACATATGTGGATATTTTTCAACTCCATGTCTAAATGGTCAGAAATACTTCATCACATTCATAGATGATCACACACGATTTATGTATCTCTATCTTCTATTTGAGAAAAGTGAGGCATTGGATGCCTTTAAAACTTATAAAGCAGAAGTAGAGAAACAAACTGGGAAAAAGATCAAAATTGTGAGATCAGATAGAGGTGGAGAATACTATGGAAGGTACACTAGTGAAGGACAAAAACCAGGTCCATTTGCGAATTTTCCTAAGGAACATGGCATTATTGCTCAATATACGATGCCAGGCTCACCACAACAAAATGGTGTAGCTGAAAGGAGGAATCGTACGCTCATGGACATGGTGCGATACCTGCAAGGCACCAAAGATTATATGCTTACATACAAACGGACAGATCATCTAGAAGTGGTCGGATATTCAGATTCAGACTTTGCAGGATGCCTTGACTCTAGAAAATCTACGTCAGGATATGTATTTATTCTTGCAGAATGTACTATTTCGTGGAAAAGTGTGAAACAAACATTGACCGCTTCTTCTACTATGGAAGCAGAGTTTATAGCATGCTATGAAGCTACTTCACAGGCTCTATGGTTGAGGAATTTTATCACAGGGCTTAGAGTTGTGGACTTTATTTCTAAGCCATTAAGAGTTTATTGTGATAATTCTGTTGCAGTTTTCTTCTCTAAAAACAACAAGAGTGGGAGTGCAAACAAATACATTGACATCAAGTATCTTGTTGTTAGAGAACGTGTTCGGGAACATCATGTGACTGTTGAAAAGATAAGTACTGAGTTGATGATTGCAGATCCTTTGACAAAAGGGCTACCACCCAATTTGTACAAGGAACATGTGGAGCATATGGGACTCGTTGACTTATGAAGTGCTTAATTTTTTATGTACGTTTAACACCATTTAGTTTGGTAATTGCAATTACATTTTGATGTTTCCTGGTATGTCTGTCATCTTATAATTTGTATACATAAAGGTCAAATGAATGACAGATTGTCTTTTGGGACAATAAAGTTGGACCCGGAATGGACTTTGATGGTCCATTCATAAAGAGTAATGTCTGATAAAGTGTTCATTTAGAGGGAATCAATGATATTGTAATACATGGAAGGTGATATTCAATTAATAGATTATTTACCGCCATGATTCGTACATTGACACTCTTTACTTGGACATACAGTTTCTTGATAATATTGGAAATGGACAAAATTGACTTTAATGTTTGTGTCAATTTGGGCCAAGTGGGAGAATGTAAGACATGTCTCATTTGGAGACATATGAGCCAAGTTAATGTGGCCCAATATTGCCACTAGCCCATTAAGCCCATTGATAGTTATGGAACTTCCCTAACTTATTTGCAGTTATCAAGTTAAGTTATAATGGGAATAACTGCCCATTCTCTTAGTTACGGTAATTCTTTCTGTGATGGGAAGAGAGAGTTTTGCAGTCTTCAAGAGAGGGTCCCTAATCTAGCAAGGAAGAAGGCTTGTGATTCCATCAACACCATACATAAAGAAATCTTGCATAGATTAGAAGGCTGGGCTTTTCCATTCTTTAAGAAGTTGAAACCTTCAGTGATCTTCAAAGGCCAGATAAGGAAACAATCTAATCACCATGGCAGAAGGTAAGTTCCTTGTCTTCCGCATTAAATACTGATATAGAATGCCTACAAGAGAAAGAAAAAATCAAATAGAATTGTTACAGGCTTCTTCCATACTGAACATAGAATCACTGAAAAATCATGATCTGTGGTTGTGGTAGGATCTCCTAATAGTGGGCCCCTCACTGGAAAATGTATTCATCATAAAAAAGTTGTAGGTATTCCATATCCACTTGATCCTCAATTTCTTGTTCAAATCAGGTAATGCGGTAATAAAATTATATGTGATTGCAGTGAAGAATATATATACTATGATAATGAACAAGAAATTGTAGAACATGGTTGTGTGGGAGTGATTATCTAATACCGAGGTGATCTTCGACCTAGACAATAATACCAATTAGGGTTTACACCGATCTCATTTAACCGAGCTCGGCAACAAGCAGCTGGTACCGAGTTGGAGTGGGACCCGGTAAGTGTACCGGCCGCGCTCTTTCTGGGCTCTGCCTCGAGCGTCTCGATAACAGTACCCGACCTCAAGCAGGCCTGAGCTCGGTGATGTCCATCTCGGTCCACTCGACAGAGATGGATGTTGTTCGTCTAATCTCTATTATGGGATGGGACGGCTGCATTACAGAGCCCCCTGACAGATAGGGTGGCCGCCGAATACTGATAAGGGACCTTCCCTATCACGTCCACATTTATGTGAGGGATTTGAGGAGACATCTGATGGGACAAGTATCCTCACCTACCCCCACTAAGGATCCTAGGAGTGGGCTGATGGGACAAGTATCCCCACCTACCTCCACTATGGAACATTCTACTCCCTCCTACATATACTGGCATGGTCAGCCATGAACAGGTACGCAATATACAGCCTACATTCTGTTACTTTGCTAACACATTCTTCCCCACTTCACCCTAGTTCAGTAACTGCACTAACTCAGGCGTCGGAGTGCCTTCGGCTGACAACAGCCTCGGGCCCTGACATCTGTTTTCTTCTCCCTTTCAGGTTTCAGATCATCAAAGACGTTCCCGTCCAGCTATATAGCACCCTCATTATCATCTAAACCAAGTCCGTAATTTTTAGGCACGCACAATTGGCGCCATCCGTGGGAAACGATCTGAAAAATCCATATTTTCATCCTAACAGCCATGCCTCCAAAGGCTAAGAAGGGAAAGAGTATCGCCGGACCATCCAGGTCCAAGCAGTCAGAGACATTCCTGCCCCTCATGCCGCCTCCACTGGTAATGAACCAGGAACCAGTAACCAGACAAACACCGCCTAACCCTCAGCAGAAGAGGGTTGGCGGAGAATCTGGAATGAGGAGTGTAGGATCACCTGTCACTCAGACTCCTTCGCCTTCGAGAGGTGCAGCAGCACTCCCTCATCACGGACCTGTGCTGGAAAAGGTCAGGCCGACTACCTCTCAGGCGGAGCGTCCACGCCTGGACATCGTCTTCACCGAGCTGCCCCTAAAGGATGTTCCTCCTCGGGGACAGTCCCAACGGGACAAGACCCCAGTACATTCTGATCCGCGCCAGTCTGGCCACCAGGACCACATGGAGGAGGACCACGTGTACCTCGACGACGAGGGCGACAATGACTTGGTCCTGCAAGAAGAGGACGAAGCACACGTTGAGGCGATTAAGGCTCAAAACCGCCTTATTCAAGAGCAAAAAGACCAGATCCTCCAGCTCCAGCGACAGCTCGAGGCAAAGGACCGAACCCCGCCTGGGACATCGCACACGCCTCCACCTCGGCAGCAATCTAGGAAGGGTCCCGGAGCTCGGCCGGACTTGAGGCAAGTCATAAATAAAAGGCGTGAACGAGCTCGCGACACCCATGCCAGCGCTGACCAGCATCAGCGCCAGAAACAAAGGCGGGAGACCGAGGCCGACCCCGACATGGCTGACTATATTGATCAGCAAATCAAGCTGGCCATGCAGCAGAACATGGAGTACGCCGGCCTCACTCGAGGTCGGTTGGCTACCAGACATGGTGACAACCACGGCACATCTCCATTTACTAGGGAAATCAGAGATCATCCCCTCCCTGAAAAGTTTAGCGTCCCGAGGTTCAATCTCTATGACGGGACTTCGGACCCCGAGGCGCACCTCCGACACTTCACACAGAAGATGTTGGTGTTTGGCGGTGACGGCAACCTTGATTGCAAGGTTTTCTCCTCCAGCCTGGGTGACCTCCCACTTCAGTGGTTCTGTGCACTCTCCGAGGGATCGATTTCGAGCTGGCGACAACTCCGAGATTCCTTCGTCGAGAAGTTCCAAGCACACCGGGTCATCCCAAAGACCGACGCCGACCTGATTTCAATCAAAATGAGGCCGACCGAGAACATCACTCGGTTCGCCAAGAGGTTCTGGACCATCTACAGCGTGATCGAAGGTTCCAACGACGAAGTGGCCATCAAGTCCTTCCAACAAGCTTTGTTGCCGGGCAATGAGCTTCGGAAGGAACTAGTGCGGTTCCCCGTGGCCTCAGTGAAAGCACTGATGGCCCGGGTGAACCAGTACGTTGAACAAGAGGAAGACGAAGTCTGAGCTCGGGAGAGCCATAACCTTTGGCCGGAGGGCCGACCTTCAAAAAAGGAAAAGAGGTTCGCCAAGAGGGAGGCAGACCGAAACAGAGAGCCATCTAGCTCGGCAACGCATTCTGTTCCCACCTCGGGAGGCAGCGTGAATCCGAAATCAAGTGGCGCCTCTTACAAGGCCGTCAACACCACCTTCAAGGAGCCCATTTACAAGCTCCTCGGCAAAATCCAAGCCCAACCCTTCTTCAAATGGCCCCAGCCTATGAAAAATGACGCCGCCTCCCGAGATCAGAGCAAGTTCTGTGCCTACCACAAAGATAAAGGACACAGAACCGAGGATTGCCATGCCTTCAAGGCACACCTCGAAAGGCTCGTGAGAGACGGGCACCTCAGAGATCACATCAAAGAAGAAGGCAGATTAAACCATGCTCAACAACGCCAGCCCGATGACCGGGATAGCGATGAGCCGGTGGGGACCATCGACGTCATTCATCTGGCTCCCGCTCCAAAGGGAAGCAGCCAGGCCCGTACCGAGGCCAGGAGGGCCCAGCACGGCAAACAAGTAATGTCGGCTGAGCTCGGTCCCTCGGCGAAAAAGGCACGTGTAGAGAAACCAAAGATTTGGTTCTCTGACAAAGACTTGGCCGGGGTCCAGCTAACCGACAATGATCCTCTTCTCCTGACTATGAGGTTACAGAACTTCAATGTCAAGAGGATTCTAGTGGACCCCGGGAGCTCCTCAGAAATCCTCTATTTTGACTGCTTCAAGAAAATGGGTCTGAAAGAGGAGGACCTACAGGAAGCTCGCACCCAACTGGTCGGTTTCAGCGCCAAGACCGTTTACCCAAAAGGGAAAATCTCCCTCAAGGTCGAAGTGGGAGGAGCCTCCATGACAGCAAACTTCCTGGTGGTAGATGCCCAATCCCCGTACAATGCCATCATGGGAAGAACTTGGCTTCATAACATGGAAGCTGTGCCCCCACCCATCACCAGAAGCTCAAGTTCCCGTTGTAGAGCGAGGATGGGGGCTTCGAAGTAATCATAGTCCGAGGCGACCAACAAATGGCCAAGGAGTGTCTCATGGCCGTGGTCCTCGGAGAAGCAGAGCCACAACGAGCTCGATGTTGTTGGCCGAACTCCTGAGCAGAAGAGCATTGAAGACCTCACCGAAGTCAGGATCGATCCCAACGATCCGGAGAGGTTCTTCGTGCTCGGTAGTCAGCTTGCGGATTAGGAAAGGGCCGAGATGCTTGACTTCCTGTTACAGAACAGGGAGGTCTTCGCCTGGACCCCATATGAGATGCCTGGCATTAACCCTGAGGTCATGTGCCACAGGCTAAATGTGGATCCCGAGCATAAGCCTGTAGTCCAAAAGACTCGCAGGTCGGGAATCCAACAAGCAGAGGCTGTGACCGAGGAGGTCGAGAAATTGTTAGAAGCTGAAGCTATCAGAGAAGTCCACTACCCTGTGTGGTTAGCCAACACAGTTGTGGTCAAAAAGAAGAGTGGGAGCTGGAGGGTCTGTGTAGACTTCACCGATCTCAACAAAGCCTGTCCCAAAGACAGCTTTCCCTTTCCGAAGATAGACCAGCTGATCTATGCCACTGCCGGGCACGATAGGATGAGTTTCCTCGATGCCTACCGAGGTTACCATCAAATTCCGATGCACAAGCCTGATCAGGAAAAAACCGCGTTCATAACACCCAGAGGCATCTACTGCTACAAGGTGATGCCCTTCGGATTAAAGAACGCTGGTGCCACTTACCAGAGGCTAGTGACCAAGATGTTTCAGGCCCAGCTTGGCAAGACGGTCGAGGTCTACATTGATGACATGGTCGTTATGTCTAAAAGGTCACAGGACCACTTGACTGACCTACATCAAACCTTCACCGTCCTCAAACAATACAAGCTCAAGCTGAACGCCTCCAAATGTGCATTTGGCGTCGGCTCGGGCAAATTCCTGGGCAGCCTGGTCACTAGGCGAGGAATAGAGGTCAATCCCGACCAGATCTCGGCGATCCAGGCCCTACAGAGTCCAACCTCGGCCAAGCAAGTCCGGAGGCTTACAGGGATGGCAGCAGCACTAAACCGCTTCATTAGCAGAGCTTCAGATAAATGCCATCCCTTTTTCCAACTCCTCAAGAAGAGCTCAGGGTTCCAATGGACGCCGGAGTGCGAAAGCGCCATTCAAAAGCTCAAAGGACACCTCTCTTCACCTCCCCTACTTTCCACCCCGGCACAGGGTGAGGTCTTATACTTATATCTGGCAGTTTCGGACCATGTAGTGAGCTCCATACTCATAAGAGAAGATAATAGGCAGCAAAAGCCCATCTATTACACAAGCAAAATCCTGCTGGATGCCGAGACGAGAAACCTGCCATTGGAGAAGCTCACATTTGCACTTGTCAGTGCCTCCCGCAAGCTCTCCCACTACTTCCAGACATATTCCATAGTGGTTGTGACCGAACATCCACTCAAGTCCCTCTTTAGGAAAGCAGACTTCTCTGAAAGAGTGTCCAAATGGGCTGTTGAACTGGGACAATATGATATCCAATATCAGCCCAGAACGGCCATCAAAGCCCAGGTGCTGGCATACTTCATTGTGGAGTTCACCTTTCCTAGTTCGGCACCGAGCCACCTCGACACCGAACTGGGGGGCAAAGAGGGAGCAACCACCGAGACCGAGACAGAACAGGAGCGGTCCTGGAAACGATTCCTCGACTCAACTTTGAAGGTCTTCGTCGATGGATCATCAACCTCCAAGAGGGCTGGTGTAGGCATAGTCCTTTAATCTCCGGAGGGCCTTGTCATTGAGCAAGCCCTGACCCTTGACTTCAAAGCATCTAACAATGAGGCGGAGTATGAAGCACTAATAGCGGGGCTGAGCAGTACAAAAATTCTAGGGGCACAACAACTGGTGGTCTTCAGTGATTCACAGCTAGTGACGAGTCAACTCAATGGAGACTACCAGGCTCGTGACGACAGGATGGCAGCCTGCCTAGCCCACACCAAGCAACTTCTATCTCAGTTCCAAAAGGCTGAAGTCAGGCAGATCGGCAGAGATTCCAACTCTCACGCCGACACACTTGCAAACTTGGCCTCTGCTGTCGAGGCAGGAAGAAAAAGGACTGTCGAAATGGAAGCACTGGACAGGCCGAGTATAGAACTCCACCCACCTCGGCAGATCATGTGTGCCGACCTCGGTCCGAGCTGGATGGACGACTTCATTTCCTACCTCAAGGAAGATCAGCTCCCCGAGGACAAAAGTAAGGCGTACAAAATCAGACTGAAAGCAGCTCGGTTCTGGCTCTCCCCAGATAGCAAGCTCTACAAAAAGTCCTACAATGGAACTTACCTCCAGTGCGTTCACCCGAGCAAAGTCGAGGACTTCCTTTATGAAATCCATGAAGGGATCTGCGGCAGTCACATCGGAGGTCGGTCACTGGCTTACCGAGCTATCAGCCAAGGCTACTGGTGGCCTTACATGCAGAAGGACGCACAGGTCTATGCCAGGAAATGTGAGAAGTGTCATAAGTTTTCTCATTCTCTCCATCAACCAACACATGACCTAAGTCCTCTTTCCAGTCCATGGCCATTTACCCAATGGGGACTGGACCTGGTGGGACCTCTCCACCGAGCTCCGGGGAATAAAAGATGGTTGATAGTAGCCACTGACTACTTAACCAAGTGGATAGAAGCTGAAGCATTGTCCTCCATCACCGAGAAGGATACCAAAAACTTCGTATGGAGAAACATCGTAACAAGATTTGGAGTTCCTCGAGCCTTGGTCTCGGACAACGGGACTCAGTTCGACTCCAACTTCTTCAAAAACTTCTGTCAAAAACTCGGTATCAGGAACTACTATTCCACTTCGGCATACCCCCAGAGCAATGGACATTCTGAAATCTCTAATAAGGTAGTGCTCGACGGGCTTAAAAAGAGACTTGACCGAGCTAAAGGAAGATGGGTACACGAGCTCCCAAGTGTCCTTTGGGCGTATAGGACTACCCCAAGGCGCTCGACCTCGTCTACACCCTTCTCCCTGGCCTACGGAATGGAAGCCGTAATTCCACTTGAGGTCGATTTACCGACCCTCAGGTCGGAACTATTTGATTAAGGCCGAAACGATATGAACCTCGCCACAAAGCTCGACTTAGCTGAAGAGCGGAGGGAGTCAGCAGCCATTCGCCTCGCCTCTTATCAGTAACAGTTGGCCAGGGGTTACAATCTAAAGGTCAAAGAAAGAAAGTTCTCCCCTGGGGAACTGGTCTTGAAGAAGACACTTCCAGCAGACAAAAATCCCAGCGAAGGAAAATTTGCACCGAACTGGAATGGGCCATTCAAAGTCACTTCAGTAACTGGACAGTTTGCATACAATCTTGAGGACATGGAGGGTAGAGAGCTACCACGTCCGTGGAATGCCATGCACCTCAAGAAATTCTACTTTTGAGATGTACTCGAATTTTGGAAGTTAATAAAATTGACTCTTTTTATAGAATGCGTCTCTACTCTCAAATCTGGCCAAGTTATTGAACTAGGCACATACATACAGCTCGGTCATAGGATCAGCTTGCTTTGCGGCTCGGTCAAAGGACCAAGTACATTTAGTTTTACTGAGGTCAATGCCTGTTACGGTTACAAAACCTAACAGCACCTCGGGTTACAAACTTAACGCACCCACAAGACTGTTCACTCAGCTCGGTTACGAAACCAGCTCTCATTCCGGCTCGGTCACGGGACGTGCCGATCAGTTCAGTTACAAGGATCAGCTACTTTGGCCCGGTCATTGGACCAGTCGTAAGTTCTGATTAAACCCTTCGCTATGGTCGTGGGACTAAGCACATTTACTTGAACCAAGATCAACGCTTGTTATGGTTACAGAGCCTGACAGCACCTCATCTTGCGAACTTAGTACATTGAGTTCGGCCACGGCGCCGAGCTCAGTTACTTGTCTTGCTTTTATCTTATTTTCCTGTTATTTATTGTTGGTTACAAAGCCAGGCACATAAAAGGAACAGGGAAAAAAGAAAAGAGACATCCATCATACATAACGCAGAATGCTGCAAAAGAATATTCCATTCATCAAGCCGTGTGTTTACATGTACAACCAAAAAACAAAACAAAGTTCCATCCACTGAAAATATTACAGAGCTCAATCTCCCCAAGGGCATAGAAAAATGAAAAGGGGACGATATCAAGGCAGCTGTTCAATGTCAATTATAGAGACATCGCCAGCTTCACCACCACCGTCGCCACCAGTAGGAGCAGGAGGAGCCTCCATGACATCGGCCCTGAGATCGACAGAGTTGGTCTCGGCAGCTGGAACTTGGAGAGTCTCTTGAAGAAGTTCTGAGACCTGGGGCTCGTCAGCTGGATGGTCAAGAGAGGCCTCGGCGCGAGGGAGCTTGGGCAGATCCTGGCGGATGGGGTGATCCTCGGGGACCCCCATTTCTCTGAGCACCACCAGGCAGCCCATTTCAAAAAGCTCCTCTCCCAGTCCCACAAGTTGATCTTCGTATTCCTTGGTCGCCTGGGCCACCCCATCCTGGAAGGAGGCCTCGATCTCTGCTTGCCGGGAAGCCTCGAGCTCAGCCCTCAGCTTAGCTGAGGCTTCCTGCTCGGCCTTCAGCGAAGCGTCGATCTCGGCCTTTTCCTTCCTTAAGGCCTCCATCTCGGCCTCCATCTGTTTCGCCCTCTTCTCCATCTTGTACGCCTCAGCCTGGAGCCCATAGTTTTCAGCGCTCTTCTTGGTGATTTCCTCCATGGCTGCCTTATTTTCTGCTTTCAGCTTGGCGTACTCTTCCTGAGATCTCCTCAACTCCTCCGAACTCCCTTCCAGAGCTGCTGCGAGCTTTTGCTTATCGGCCTGCAGAGATTGAATCGCAATACAGCTCTGCCGAGATTTTTCCAGTGCCACTTGAGACCTCTGTACGATCTGCACCAAAAATAAAAGACGAAGATTAGCATGACACAGCATGTCTGCAAAATCATACAACTCTAAGTATTCCTCACCAGCAGGGCCGATGAAAGGTTAGCGTGGTGAAGTGCGCCCTCTTCCATTTTTCTGAACCGGTCGATATCTCCCGGGAGCGCACATGCACCAGCCAGCACGGCCGCCACTGCCGGACAGCCGTGTAAACGATGTCCCGAAGTTAGCAGCGTCCCTGGCCCTAGGAGGAAAGATGGCCTCCACGGCTCCACCTCGGGGGCGTGGGGCACCAAGGGCTGGACAGGGTCTTGCCGAGATGGACCCTCTCCTCTGGGTATCTCCGGCACCCTCTCCTCCCACCTTTCTCGGCGGACCAAGGACTCCTCCTCCTCCACCCTCTGCTCCTGCTCCTCCTCATCTCGCCACCTCGGCTCCCCCCTTTCCTCTGCCGGGGTAGACGAGAAGCCCTTTCCTTCCGGGGCTTGGTCTAGCGCGGCCCTTCGCCCCTCGCCTTCTTCGTCTACCTCTCCTCCTCCCTCACCACGACGGAGTGATCTCGGGAGGAGCAGGAAGGGGGAGCCTTATGGGCATCCCTAGAGGAGGAATCAGCGGACCTCGAAGACGAAGAGGCCCGCTTGCCCAGCAGCTTCTCTCGGAGGTTGGTGGTAGGCAAATCTTGGCGACCCCTCTCCATCTCGGGGCTGGGCTGGTGCTCCTCGGTCTCCTCATCCTGATCGGTAAGGGGTGAGATCGGCCGCTGCTGCCCGACCGCTTCTGGCGCGTAGCTAGGCACGACCTCGATGTCCTCAGCCCCTTGTCTTTTGTAGAAATGTCTGTACCTCGGCAGGTACCCTATGAGGCACTAGGCATACCTGCCTTTGTGCCCCTGGTAGCACTGAACGGCGTCGAACCAACCACGGTTCTTCTTCCAGCTGTCACGCAAGGCAACCTGTCTCCTCTCACTGATCTCTGCACAACAGATCAATGCACGTCAGTTCGGCAGATAAATTAAGAGAAAAAGTCAAGCTGTCTGAGCTCGGTGTTTACTTGGGAGGTGCCCAAAGTGACGAGGTACCCTGTACCTCCTCTCTGCCTCGGTTTATTCCACACCGAACTCCCAGTTGCCGGTAACGAACAACCTGTCGCTCCCGGAGTGGCGCATTGAGTCCTCCAGGGCAGTAACGAAGGAGACCATCTTTGGTTTTCCCCAGAGGTAATAACAGTTGTCGGGTTCCCCGGTAGACTTGCAAATGTCATACGCTTCCTCGATGTCATGGACACCGAGGTGGATACCTAAAAGCCTATTCAACTCTACTGTCCCCATTATGATTTTATAGCTATTCGGCATTAATTGACAAGGGGTAAGGTGCCACGTCGCCAGACATCGCCTAAGCAGCGGGTGGATGGGGAACTTTACCCCTCCCTCAACTACCGAGACCAATGGGAAGGGCATCGCCCCATCTCGGTAGGAGAAAGCGTCCCCCGGGTCGTTCGGATCGTCCAGCCTGATCCGGACGTCATCCGGAATGCTATAGGTCTCCCTGAACCTAAACATGGCCTCAGGGGTGTCAACTGGAAGATGGGTGACAAGAAAAACCCTAACTGGAGGAAGAAACTGGAAAAGAGGTGCTCAAGGGGAAAGATAAGGGAGAAAAAGACTTACAGAGAACAAGAAGCAGAAGGACAGAAGGGAAAGGAAGACACAGAGGTGGTCTGAGAAAATCACACGAGCAGAGTCTCCCCCAGATTCAGAATGCCAAAGTAGACGAAGGAAGAAGAAGATTGCTGTTTTTATAAGCAACAGGACGCCTTTTCGGATTCCAAGGGCACGCCCTCATCACTTCGCCTCAAAAGGCGCGCGCGTCGTTTCGGGACTGCCGTACGTCGAATCAGGCGTTGCCACGTGGCGAGGGCAATATGGTTTTTGCAGTAAACGCCGTCAGAATGATTGATTACCTCGGGCAGGTGCAGTGGTTTCGCCGCCTTCTGGCAGACAGGCTAGCAACGGAGTAATGAAGCCCTTAAATGAAGTC
This sequence comes from Umbellularia californica, assembly GCA_028538565.1. Classification (NCBI taxonomy): domain Eukaryota; kingdom Viridiplantae; phylum Streptophyta; class Magnoliopsida; order Laurales; family Lauraceae; genus Umbellularia; species Umbellularia californica. Next base: position 26,439,715 of record JAPQWN010000002.1, read on the forward strand.
ATGATGAGACCTTGACGTCAGCGGCCGATTACAAAAGACAGTGCTGCGAGCTCGGTACTCATAAAAACTTCCACGTTTCTAGCTCCCGACCTCAATCCCGCCCCAGGAGTCCTATGAGGTCAGCAGCTAGGGGGCAATTGTGTGGGAGTGATTATCTAATACCGAGGTGATCTTCGACCTAGACAATAATACCAATTAGAGTTTACACCGATCTCATTTAACCGAGCTCGGCAACAAGCAGCTGGTACCGAGTTGGAGTGGGACCCGGTAAGTGTACCGGCCGCGCTCTTTCTGGGCTCTGCCTCGAGCGTCTCGGTAACAATACCCGACCTCAAGCAGGCCTGAGCTCGGTGATGTCCATCTCGGTCCACTCGACCGAGATGGACGTTGTTCGTCTAATCTCTATTATGGGATGGGACGGCTGCATTACAGAGCCCCCTGACAGATAGGGTGGCCGCCAAATACTGATAAGGGACCTTCCCTATCACGTCCACATTTATGTGAGGGATTTGAGGAGACATCCGATAGGACAAGTATCCTCACCTACCCCCACTAAGGATCCTAGGAGTGGGCTGATGGGACAAGTATCCCCACCTACCTCCACTATGGAACATTCTACTCCCTCCTACATATACTGGCATGATCAGCCATGAATAGGTACGCAATATACAGCCTATATTCTGTTACTTTGCTAACACCTTCTTCCCCACTTCACCCTAGTTCAGTGACTGCACTAACTCAGGCGTCAGAGTGCCTTTGGCTGACAGCAGCCTCGGGCCCTGACCTCTGTTTTCTTCTTCCTTTCAGGTTTCAGATCATAAAAGACGTTCCCGTCCAACTAAGTAGCGCCCTCATTATCATCTAAACCAAGTCCGTAATTTTTAGGCACGCACAATGGTTATCCATGTGTTCATGTGTTTTAAAATTATATACTAGTCAAGGGAGGCTTTTGTAGAACACATGAATAAAAAGGCAAACACAATGAATAACTTGTCGGAAGTCATCGTATGTGATCCGAACAACAACTCCTTAAGTTTCAAAACCACCTTATCCTTGGTTTTATATTTTCGAACCCCATATCTTCATATTTGGGTTACAGGAGGATAAGTCCACTTGCATAAGTCTCAAAACAGGATCGATTAACTATAGGGGATTTCCTCAATGGAAAGAATATCCATCCAGTACCTATAAAGGTAATTATGGTTCATCTAGCCGCTTATACCAAAAAAAAAAAAAGGTTTCTATCATCAATTACAAGAGGAATAGAGATCAAACTACCAAGTTTCTACTTCAAGATCCAGACCATAGATCTTCCATATCTCCATGACATCAAGTGCATTGTTAATTTGGATCTATGAATATATGTTACTTAATTGTATAGATTTATACCATTGGTTTTGCAATTCTAGATAGATCCATGATATATTTGACCTCATGAAACTCTCTAACATAACTATATAAGAATTGAAGACCTTTGGGATGAATTAATTGCTAATATTCAAGAGGAGTACATTAGTGTATGTTGTTTACAGTTGCATTGTATTGGTTGATGAAGTAAGAGATGATATGAATGTAAAACTCGAGAGATAATGACAGGCTTTAAAATCTAAGGGGTTTAAAATAAGTCATACAAAAACAGAATATATGGATTACAACATCAGTAGGCACATGTATAAAGTGCTCAAGCTACCGTGAGAATTAACGCTCAAGAGATATCATAAAAAAAATGTTTCTAATTCCTTGGTTTGATACTTAGTAAGGATTTAGAGACTAAGAAAGATTTTGGACAGAGGGTTAAAGTAGGATGGTTGAAGTGGATACTTACTTTTGGAGTGCTTCTCTCAAGATGGTCAAAGTCTCTTTAACAAATAAATTATTTAGTATTATAAATTCATTGATTTTCTTGTCATATCCAATTCCTTTGCTTTTACACCTATCCAGATTAACAAGCTCCTTGTAGAATTCTTCAAGCATCTTGAAACTAACATAAGGCTGAGAAAGCCCACAAAAGTGGAAAGAGGTGGCGTACCGAAGGTTCGAACCCTAGGCAGCCAGGTGAGAACTATCGTAACTTACCAGACGTTTACCAAATAATCCTTCACTGGTAGGGTATTTTTTGAATATTGACTACATTCTCTATCTTCAGAAAGTCCGTTGTAGACTGGTCATCGTACTCTCACTACTTTTAATAAGCCAATCATCGCTCAAAGATCCAATAGTGGGTCTCGTAGTCTTATCACAGGGCAATGCATTTTTAGTTTTGTGAACATGTAATATATATATTATTAATGTTTTTTCCTTTTTTTCCTACCCCAACCTAGTGGGTTGGGACCCAAGAGAGCCCGGACAAGTGGGACGAGGAGGCCTATATTTTGGAAGGAGAGCCCACACAAGTAGGAAGAGGAAGCTAAAAAAGTGGGAAGGATAGGCCACACAATTAGGAAGAGAGGCATATACACAGTGGTAACTTCTCTATGTCTAAGTCCTTATTAGAAAAGGGGGTGATTACCATAAAAGGCCTCAAAATATCTATAAGCCTCCCAAAGTGGTCTACAAACCAAGAGACCTCCAAAGTGGTCCTCGTGTGACCTTTTTTTCTTGTACTTTTGCACACGAGTATCTCCTATACAAGTTGCACGTGCGCAACTTGTCAAAATGCACTGGGATCATGGTATACACACGTGTGTGACTTGTACATGAGTTATTCACGCACAGGTGAGTGTAGGAGAAAACCTTGTCTAAGGACCTGCCACTTTGGAGGCTTACCGGTTTGTAGGGCTCCTTGGGGGTTTTTGGATATTTAAGCTTTTTTTTGTAATTATCCCTTTAAAATATATCTTTTTTCAAGGTCTAATAAGTACTAAATGGAGAATCATATTTTCACGTTAGGAAAGATATGAATAATTGGATTAAATAACATTGGCTATTATTATTAGAGCATCTCCAAGAGATACTTTAAATTTGGATATGCTTTTTAAAAAATGAAGGCTGATGTGACATATATATTTTGGCATATGTAACTTGACAACTCCAAGAGAGATGTCAAATGCAAATGCAAGTAGGCCCATGATCATTATTTTATGCAAAAGAAAGATTTGCACCCAAAAACTCAAATGCAATTGGGCCCTCACCATTATTTTATTCAAAAAAAAAACTTTCGAAGTATGCTTTATGGTATGCCAAATTTGGCATACAATCTCATACTTCAAATCCATCTAGGCAAAAGAAGTGTCTATTGGAGTCTCTCTCATATGCCGATCAGAGCAAAAGGAGGCTGACATGGCCAAATAAAACATCTGTTGGAGATGCTCTTAAAAGCTACTATTCTCTTCATGTGTGAGGAATTGGATCATTCTCTCACCATTTGGGATATGAAAAATTAGACCTAAATTGGAGCGTATATGATTCCAAAATCTTTAAGGTCATGTTTGGCATTCAAGTACTTAGGGATTCGTCGCCAGTTTTTTATTATAAAATCTAGAAAACTTATGTTATGCAATTGTAAACCCTCATAGATCTAGGCTAATGAAAATGCTCATTTTTGAGGATTTCCAGGTCCAGACCTCCTCATAGGATTCAGAAATCCTTATTTTTATAGATAGCCACAATATTACATACTTTTCTTAAGTTTACCCTTCAATATGCACCAATGTTGATGTGAAATACTCCACTATAGAAATCCTTATTAAGGAACCCCTCTTTCCATGGATAGCAAGGAATCCTACTAATTGTGAATTCCTCATAGATTCCTCAGCTGCTACCAGATGTGCCCTTAAGGTATATTGTGCTATTAGAGAATTATGTGATAAGGAAAAAGATTTTCCCAATTTTTGTGCAACCCACTCTTTTATCATTTCATGCAATAGTTATTCCACAATCAAAAGAAAAAAAGAACTAATTATCCATGATTGAGAGGATTCCGATTTCCTACAATTTAGGCATGAATGCAGGACCATGCATTTCCACTTTCGCTGCACCACTTTACAATTTGATATGCTAGAATTTTAGGATCCACTCCATCATTATAAAACACACATGAAAATGCGGTTTCCTCCCTCAAATCCTTGCCACACCAAATGGCAATAAGGAAGGTGCCAGATCCCTCCATTTCCGCAAAGGGGGCATTACACAAATGCCTCGTAAGGGGTTGCTTTGTAAAACCGCAGGTTTCTCTTCTGTAGAAACGAACCTCCAAAAAATGGTAAGTTAAACTTAGGTTTCTTCTCTTACGAGGAAAAAGCGTTTAAAATCTCCCTTTTTTTGTGGAAATTTGTGTAAGAAAAGGAGATTGATACGGAAAGGAAATGGGAGTTCGACTTCCACATAAACTCTCACACAAGTGTGTCCTAAGGGTTGTTTGTTCGTATCCAATCATATATGTAAATATTACACTACCCATACACACATTTGTTTGTGCTCATTTATGTGAAAATGGTAGGTAAATGAGGGTCATTTAAAGCTTAAACTTCTCACGCCTCCCACCTTAAAATGTACCAATACACTTCCCACTTTATTTCTCCCTACATTGGTGGTGTCAAAGATTATCAATCAACTTCTCTCTCTCTCTCTCTCTCTCTCTCTCTCTCTCTCTCTCTCTCTCTATGTGTGTGTGTTTGCGTAGTCTTTGTGGCCCTAGATTTGTAAAACCAACCATTCAAACTTTTTTATAATTGGAATAAAAAACTCCGAGAAGTTTAGTTTCATACCTTAAATTTTCTTAGGTTTTGAGAAATATTCAAAAACTAAAAATTTGTAGCCCTACAATCTATATATCATTTGGGAAGGAAGTCAAATGAGGGGAAAGAAAAAAAAAAAAAGGGGAAAATGGAAGGAATGTTGAAATTGAGGGTGTTTAGGAAGCGGGGAGGGAAAGTGGGAGAGGGGAATTTACGGTTAAAATTAGTGTGGGGCCCGCTCCAAAATTTTGCCTTCAAAACAGGGGGAAAATATGAGGCAAAGAGGGGAATTTTTGTCAAATTACTTAACTGAGCTTGTGTTTTTTTTTTTTTTTTTTTTTTTTTTTTTTTTTGCAAAAGTATGAATAACATGGTAATTGTCTCTCTACCTCACAAACAAACAAAATTACAGTTTTTCACTTGTGTTTCCCCTACTTTTTGACCATCCAAACAAGAGGAGGTAAAATTAATTTTCCCTCCCCTCCCTTTCCATTCATTTTCCTTTCCCCTCAAATTTCCCCTCCCCTTCCCCCACTTCTCAAACATAGTGTTAGTTTTTTGCACTTTTGAGAGCTCCAGTTCATGACCTTAACCATTCAATATAATCTTAAAAATAATAAACCGCAATATAGAAGTCTCATATATCAAATCCTTATAGTTTGAAAAACGCATGAAAAGCACAAAATCACCAAAATCCCACTTTTTTTAATGGGTAACAGAAACATATATTAAAAAGATCAAAAGAGCACCGCGAAGGAAATGCAAGAAAAATGAGGAGAGGTATAAAAGGCTTATACCACACCCCTCTCACTAAAGAGCAGTGGAATTGGCTTCAACAATAGAAAGTTCTACTTTTTAATGTGCTTGAATAAAGCTTTGAGGAGACAAGAGGAGTAAACATGTCTGCTAATATAGATTCCTCTTTTATTCCTCTTCACTCTACTTAGAGTTAGTCTCATAATATATAATAAAGTACCTTTTACTCTCTCTTCTTCATTTAAAACCTTTTTATCTTTTACTTTACATCACCCATCCAAATACATGCAAAGTAACCCACTACTCATTTTATTCCAACCTGCACCCCTTTTAACATTATGCATAATGTGATACATACTCTAGTCTTACCCTATCCCTCTTGCAAACAAGCCCAATAAAATAACAAAGCAACAGCACAATACATCAAATATGTACAGAAGGACCTTCGCGATTTTTAATGGTCGCCACTTGTGTGGGATGATTTGATCAGAACTTGATCGATGTCCCAGGTATATCCAGAGAGGTCAGAACACAAGTTCTTACTAGAGCTTCAATAAAGAGTAGTCTATATGGACTATTTGCATTTGATGAACCGATGACAAATATTATAAAAATCCAATTCGCAGTTTTAACGAATAAAATAAAATATAATGGCAACTGCTGGAATTTTTTATAATATTTCGTGGCAAAACACTCCCTTAGACTCACTCATGAATATGGTGATCACAAGCCCTCTGCGTGACGGCATCTAGCCTAAAATTCCAACAACTTAGGGACAATGGTATTTAACCGCAAGTACATGGTTGTCTATTTGAGACAGTGGAAAATATAAGTGAAACCCACAGGGAACTAGTTAAAGAAACTTTTAGATTAAGAAACTTAATTAATCAAAGAAGATGAATTTATGAATGAGTTAACGAAAATAAAATCACATAATCAATTAGAAGATGAAATATAACAATTGGAAAAACGACTAGAGCATAGGAATCCAATAAGCATCAACCCATTTATTTATCAAGTAATCCTAACTTGGTCCAACTCTTACTTCAAACCAAAGACAAATCAATGTTTTAAAAAAAAATCCAAAATCCAAGACTTCCTTCACCTCATAGATAAATAAAAATAATCTAAGCACTACCGATCAAATGTAAGCATAACCCATCAAAGGAAACTCAGTCCTATGCATGGACTATCAAACTTAAGCATAGATAGTCAAAAATGAATTTCTATTTTCAGAAATTAAGAATGTTGGTTTGCCTAGGGTGCGAAGGTAAATCTATTAATCATTATGCACATAAACATAGAACACAAATTGTAACTACTCAATAATTAAAATGGCGATTACTTATTGTGATTCATAGCTCCAATCAAAGAAATTAACCAGCCATAGCAAAGGATACTTTTTTATTTATCATTAAAAAGTGCACCTTTACAACTTCTCTTTCACAATAATCTTCCTTCAAAAACAGGTCCTTGGACATGGCCTAAGGCTACCGAAAGATAAAACTACTAGAAAGAAATTGGGAAAAGAAGAGATGAGATGAAATAGCGAAAGCCTCACAAATCACTTCCCCCGGTAGCCTCCAATCATTTCTCCTTTCCCCCTTTTATAAGGGTGCACACGGGACAAAATCCCTTTTTCATTTGCCGGCTGCGATGAATTTTGTCAAATAATTTGGCTTCGCTTCCGGTGCATGCACAGGTCTTCACGTGTTGCGGCTGCGACAATCAATCTGCGTTCACACCTATGGGTGTTGCTCACATATACGGGTGTGGAAACTACATATAGCTCTTGTGGAATTCTCTTCTCCTTTATTTCTCTCTCAAGATGGGTCCCAAAAATATGAAGATACCCTACAAGAAAATAAAGCAATACTCAAGAAAAGTCATTTCATGGGTAAATCAAAAGTTATGAGAGATTTTTGGCTTTTCTTGCTAAAGATAGAAGATTTCATGATTTTATGTGAAAATGTGGTTTTTCAAAGGATATAGAATTAAAAATACAAAATCGTTATTTTTCAATGGAAGCAAGCATGATTGGATGATTAAGTCCTTAATTATTAAAAATTAATGATGAAAAATGTACAATTTTAAAGACTCATTATGGGCCCCCGTGAAGTTTGAACCCTAAAATATCTTAAGAGATATGATAAACCCACTACAATGAAGCTTCATGTCCCATAGATTTTGAGAGAGATGCATAACAGATGATCAACTTAATTTCATTTCTAATTTTTTGCACTTTCGTCAACTCTCGATTCATGATCTGAGTCATTCACTGTGTTTGAGACCCAATATTAATCTTAGTATAAAAGTTTTGGGATAGTGAGACCCACTACCTTCCATTTACTTGTGTGACAGTGGTGCTTTAATTTTAAGCAAATATCGGAATACATCTTATACATAATCTTTTACATGTGAGATTTGCATAAGTAAATCCCTTTTCATATCACACTACAATAAAGCCCATCTGAAGAATAGGTTAAGTCTCATTGAATATGAATAATAACTTAAAATTAATATCCAAATTAAGAATTATTCAATAGAAAATATCATTTAATGGGATGATAAATATATTTGTGTAATGATCAAAATATATATTCATATTACAACATAATTAATGAAAAGTAAATACATATGTAGTGCTTCAACAATATTTAAGTAAATATCAATAAATTATTTAAGATTCTTCCAGCTAAAACTACTAATAAATTTAGTTAAATATTTATATAAACTTAAGCTTTCTAGTATATTTGATTTTTACTTTAGCCTACTTATATGAGAAAATAATTCTTGAGTTGTGAGAATGTCCTTTGGCAATATTAAACAAAGTCCTAAGGTGGGTCTACTCAATAACATAATAAGTATGGGTTTACATAAATAGTTTACTAATAGTGGACCTCTCTTAACTGATAGTGGACCTACGCGTGATACCCATATGATCCAACTAATCTATCTACCTACTAGATCCATAGTGAAATATGTAAACCAAGGGTAGAGGAGTTGAAGGTGATGGGTACCATGTATATGGAGACAAAGGATAGGTTGGTTAAGTGGGTTGCTTATAATGGACCACATTTTGTTTCTTTATTTAGATCAGCAGTACCTACGATACCAAGGATTAAACCCTTGTCCCTTGGAAGTGAAATGACTCCACCTGTGAGTTATTTAGTGGGGATCACATTAAGGTGAAGGTAAGATGTGCAAAATACAAAAAATCTCAAAAAGTTATTGAGTTTTTTATAGTTCCCAAAGAAGGCTAGAAAAACCTTGGATTTTCAAAATAGGGTTCAAGTTTTCCATGAGACTTTCATTTAAGGTCATCTAAACAAATTCACTTACTGCTAGAAACCTTTCTTCCTTTTCTTTCTCAAAATGGTGAAAATGCTCTCAAGTGGTAGAGCTTTTGAAAACCTCAACCGATCCTCTTTTCCTCACTTTCCTCTTTCTACCTCCTCCCATTCCTTTAAAACCTTGGCATATCCCCTTTTCTTCTTTTGTATGACGTTTTGCTTGTTATTCTCCTTCTTGCATCCACATAGTGGGCATCCCACATCTTAACCATTGCACTTTCTCTTTCAGGTAGAGTTTCATGAGACTCTTGAGTGGGGCCCACTCAAGAAAAATGAAGATAAATCCAAAATGTAAATCCTCTAGGACTGATCTCTTGCATGGGTCCACTAAAACATTTAAACCTTACAAAAGAAATGTCCTATTCTACGTGAAAACTTCAACCCAATAGAATATGCCCAATGTCAATTGATTTATATGAAATATTTCAATGTCAATTGGTTTTTTTTTTTTTTTCAGTATTTTAAAAGGTATCCATTTGAAGGTGGGTCGTTTGAGTGAAATTTGATGGGCACTATACACTTGAAGTGAGGCCCTTTTTCATTGATGGAGATGATATCATATAAGTATACTCCCACATTGTGGAACTCTTATGCAATTCATTGTTTTTTCTTCTTCTCTCTATGATAAATTTCATTCCAATGCAGTAGGCTGACTGTTGGCATTTGTGATGGGCCCACTTGTGGTTACATGTGGGTGCACCCCACTCACAAAGATACACCCCTCATAAGGAATCTAATGGTGATATGGATAAAAATAGTTTGAGTTTTAATCCAACTCTCTAACCTTATCATATCTCCATTTAAATTCAAATTGGGAGAGTTTGATCCAACCTATTATCCTTATCATCTCTTAATTCGAATTTGAATAGAGATCTTATCACCCATTAGCCAAAGGGCTATATATAAACATGAGAATAATAGTTGGAACTAACTTTCAATAATACATCTTCCACTAGATCTACTATTCTCCGTCATCATCTTCTACATCCAGGGTGTCCATCCTTGCCCTTGGATCTTGAAGAGTGAATCACACGTGACTTGTAGACAGTCATAGATCTCCATAACTAGTGCTTGATTCAAACCGACGCAGTCCTTGTCGCGTTTGTAGCAACCAACTCATTTAGATTCGTTCTTCCGCTACATCAACGACCTTCATCGACATAGTTAGATCATTCTTTACAAAAAAAATTCCCGTTTTACAATATCTTATCCAAGTAGTGTAAAACTAATCATATTGACTGTCAACCATTTAAGTAAGACTTTATGAAGCCTATGAGGGAAGGGGTCATTTTCTGAATGGTTCAGATTCTTCATAAGCGAGTCCAATAACATTATTGATTCATCATCCTTACCTCCCTATAAGAAAATCTTGGCGTCACCACTAGGTAAGTTATGAAGCAGTGGTTACGCAATAATGTTCTCCCCTAGGCCAATCGGCAATACATCCTTGGATTTTTTTTATGACTACATTTGAAGCTAGATGATTGTGGGTCCCACTGGTGGTTAGGACTCCCATATATTGTAGTGTTGAAGTCACTGGTTGAATCTGCAAGATTACACATGAAAGAGAAGCAACTATTGATGTACAAACCGGCCACAACTCTCAAGTTCTAGGCCTAAGCATTGGGGTGAATCAAAAGGTTCCTCTTTGGATTAGTGCATGGATAGCACAATGGCATGAACATGTTAAGCCACAGCTCTTAAGTTGCTAATTTGGTTGTGGCGTCACCTCATTTTCATCCCAATCAATGGTATATGATGAGATTGGAATGCGACCCCTCTCCAGGTTAACTGAATGGAGTACACATGGGCACGAACATAAGCACCACTTGATTATAGGCCCCAAGGTTTAATGGATGTGTGTGCATGCACGCAGTGTGAACTCACTTATCACAATTGAATTTTGAGCAATTCGTCAGATGTTAATGAACACCAAATCATTCTCATTGTGGGACTTAAGAAGACCTTCGAAGCCCATCCTACCCCACTAATTAACATGAAATGAGGTGACCCCACAATGAGGCTCTCAATTGCTGATGGTTTCATAGCCGTTTTATTTCATTTTCTGGGGTGTTTGGGGATGACATTATTTTGAGAGAACGAGGGATTGCTCAATTGGTTAGCAATCCCGCCTCTCCCTTAGGATACCAGGCATCGGTTATGGTTTCCAAGGGTAGACCTATGTACACATACCTGGGAGCTTCAGCCCTTAGTGCCCGCAACTATGCATCCCCCTTCTCGATCCCGCTCCAAAAACACAGATTGGCATTTTCGGAGCGAAATCACCCATGGAGCGCAGTTCGAGTTTTGATGGAGTGCGGTTTGCGTTTTTATGGAGCGCAGTTCGACAAATGACAAAGTGGGAGTCGAGTGAAACCTGGACCGTCGTTTAACAAGGGAGTGAGCGTAAGTCAATGGGTTTCGAACAACAAATTAAAACTATTTGGAGCGAGGATCTAAGGTAAGAGCGTGGAATATGAAAGGTCGGCTTCCAAAAATCCACAGATTTTAAAACTTAGATCCTTATTTTCAGACAGTAGTAAAGGAAAAAACTGAAAGAGGAGAAGTGAGGCTAAGATCCGAAAGAGGAGCAGATAGTCGGTTGTCACAGGTCATCTCCATTGTCGCTGCCCGCAGGTCTTCTACCATTCCCCTCCCTCCCACCTCTTCTTGAGTCTGTGACTCTGTGTATTTGGGCATTTGGACTTCACTTGTTTTTATTCTTTCCCTCTGCTCCTCTCTGTCCCATCTCCATCTTCTTCGTTTCTTTAAATAAAACAAATATTGCAATCAAATACCGTGGTCTCCAATCTCCATCAACTTGATACTTCAGTCAGTGACTCAATAGAATATAATGAGTAGCAAAAATTTAAAAAATCTTATGTGGTGCAAGTGAGGTGTCCGCCAGCCCCATGCCTGGTAAACAAACTGTTTGGGATTGACATTAATATCAACAAAAATCAAGCATTTAGATTTCAGAGCAATGATGAAAAATTGACATAAGATTTGTAGTTTTATGCTTCATACCTCATTCACAACTATCCCAGGCCCATATTTGTAGTTAGGTGTTAACGTTTACACCCACCCTATATGGCTATGCCTATATAATCTAATCATACACATGCAATGAACTCATGTGTTGTCTTATCATGTTTTATCTTGTTTTGTCTAAATTGGACTCTTCTAAGCTTTACATGCGCATGACATATCTTTTAAGCTTTTTGTAGAAGCTTTACATGGGCATGGCATATTTCACTTAGAAGAAAGGGACCCATCGTACAATGTAAATACGTGTGTAACGTTTACACCTACAGGAAGTCGTCAACTCAAGTGTCAACTTTAGTTTCAGGGAATATATTCGCTATTTTCAGGGAATATATTCTCCGTTAAAATGTGTTTCTTTAGTTCCATCAGACATGTGTGCATTATGTATTAGTCTATATATACATAGATATGGTTCTTCTTGGTTATATACATACTAGCAGAAGTTATGAATTTGGATCAACTGAGGATTTGGGCCAATGATCTATGATTGTCAAGTGGTTCAAGTGATCAGGTAAATATACAATTCTTTAATTATTTCAAGAAATATTTTTTATTAATTGCATATGTTCAAGTGAATGTATATTGTTATCAGGATGATATTCTCATAAACGAAATAAAACAGGAAGACGAAAATGTGGATGAAAATGTTACAAATGAATTTTCCACAGATATGGTATGATATTAAATCAATTCCAATTATGTTTTATTTTGTCAATTTTTAATAAAAATTTGTTAATTTCTAACATAATTAATACATTTTAAGGTATTCAATTCACTCCAATCTCTAATTGATTGGATTCAAAATACTGAACGCAATATTGGATATATCATTGTCATTAAAAGGTTAGAGACTAGTATAATCAGGAAGAGTCCTAGACTGTTGTCCCAATGTGATCGCGGTGGCACATACAGAAGTAAGAAAACTTCCACGATGGTTACAGGCACAAAAAAAATTCATTGTCCTTTCAGAGTGAAAGGGGTGAAAATGCGAACAGGTGATGACTAGATGACAAGGGTGGTATGTGGAACACATAACCATGCCCCTGGATCATATATGGAGGGACATCCATACCCCGGTCGGCTTTCTAAATCCGAAATCCAGTTGATGGTACTTTTATCTACGAAAAATGTGAAGCCACGAGATATCTTGATATCGTTGAAGAAGCGGAATCCGGACAATGTATTTACCATTAAGACCATATACAATGCACGCCAGAAATTTCGGACTGCAGAGAAAGCCGGTAAAACCCATATGCAAGTTGTCATGTCAGTCATACAACGTGAAGGATACATTTTCGAGAGTCAAACAAATGCAGTAACCAATGATCTTGAAGATTTATTCTTCGCACATCCAAGATCATTAGAGCGATGGTGTGCATTCCCGCAATGTTATTGATGGACACAACATATAAAAAAAACATGTACATGATGCCTCTCCTTGAGATTGTCAGCGTGACTGCAACTAGTATGACATTTTGAATAGCATTCGTGTTCATGCACTCAGAAAAAGTGTTCAATTATACTTGGGCTTTAAGGTGTCTGCAGTCAACAATGGATGGATGCACCGGTCCACGAGTTATTGTCACAGACAGAGAGTTAGCTTTGATGAATGCATCTGCCTAGGTATTTTCCGAGGGTAAGAAATTATTCTATAGGTGGCACATTTATAGGAGTATTTTGAGCAAGTGCAGGCCATCAATAATAGACAACAAATCTTGGAATGGATTCTACAAAATGTGGAATGTGTTGCTGGAATCTAAAACTGAGAATGTTTATGTGTTCAAATTGGCAGACCTTGAGGTAGTGTTACAAAACTTTCCAGGTATGATTAATTATCTCAAGGATATATGGTTGACACCGTATAAGGAGATGTTTGTATCCTCCTAGACCGACAGATATCTGCATTTTGGAAACCAGACAACTAATAGAGTCGAGAGCCAGCATGCGAAGTTGAAAAGATACTTGGAGTCATCACAGTCAGATTTGGAGACATCGTTGTTATTTATTCACCAAGTCATCCAACCACAGGACATAGCTATCAAAGCGAGTATTGAGCAAAGCAAAACTATCGTCCAACATCAATTCAATATACCGCACTTCTAGGAATCATGTGGTTTCGTTTCAAGCAGCGCATTGCATTTAATTTTGAAGGAATTTGAGCGGTCTAAGGATGTCGGAGAAGTTTCCTACAAATGTGGATGTCGACTTCGTACGAGCTAGGACTGCCATGTGCACACGAGCAAGCAATATATTTGAACGATGGTTGTCCCATACCAATTGATTCCATATATAAATTTTGGAGAAAACTTGACTTATCACCGTGTGTGTCTCTTCAAGACGATGGCATCGATTATGACGTTGAGCTACAAGTGTTCACAGAACAGTTTAAGCAGCAAACAAGGCATGGTAAATTCAGCCTTTTAAGGAAGTTGAGGGAGATAATCACACCATCAACAACTTCAATTCGTTAACCTGCTGTTAAGACGAACACTCATGGACGCCCCTCCTCGAAAAAAAAGTTGCAACAAATACTAGTGTTAATTCGTCTGCATTAGTGGTCGTTGAGTCTGATTCCCTTCATTCTTGGGAACCAAGCAGAAACAGTTATTCGTTTGGAGGCCCCGACTCGAGGGACAGGGAAGACATATCAACTCGTGCTGATACGGATACATTTGAGTTTGTTAAGCCAGATATTTTCCAGTTTCAGGAGCCAGCGAGACACAGTTGCTCCTCTATTTACAACTACTCTGTACATGACTATGTTCGTCAGTTTCCACCTATACGGCATCCTTACATTATCCATGTACAAGACGTAAAACCTAATGGAAATTGCAGATTTCGGACGATAGCTGTCTATCTTGGTCTTCACGAAGATGCATGGGCAACTATCCAGTATAACTTAATAGAAGAGTTGCACACATTCAGGACACAGTATGTTGCAATATTTGATAGTGATGACCAGTGCACTAGTGTTTACAGCTCACTGAACTTTTTTGCATTAGATAGAGGAGCACTGATTGAGCATTGGATGACCATGCCAGACATGGGTCTCTTAATTGCTTTGAAGTTCAATGTGATATTACACGTTTTAAGTGCTGCACAGAGCTTTACGTATTTTCCACTTCGATCTACTCCATCACCGTTGTATCAACATGTTGCTATCGCTATCGGGTACGTAAATAATAATCACTACGTCTAGGTTGCATTGACAGATGGTTACCCGATGCCTCCCATTATGCCTCAATGGGTTCACTTAAGGCATGATTGTGCAGCTGCATGGGCTACCCCGTATGGGGAGCGAATTAATGGGTTCATGCAGTATATGCATTCTAGGTTTCCTTCTGAAACCATTGCGTTAGAAGATTAGGAATGTAACATGTGTTAGTATGTTTGAATAAATTTGTTTTAAATATCCAAGACTTTTGAGATTAGGAAGATTTTTGTGTTATTAGTATTTAGTAGTTGTAATTCAGTGTTTTAAGATTTAATACAGAGTTTAGAATTTAAGGTTTAAAATTTAGAATCCGAAATACATAGCTAGTCAAAGGTGATGGGCATTCATAATAGGTTGAGTCCTGCTTGAATGTCTGCATAATTCACAATATCCAAAAACCTATATAATTAATTATATTTTAACATTACAATCATTAAAATAGTTAACAACACAAAAATCTTATTAAAAAAAAAACTTAACAAATAATTATGCCTAAAAGTAGAGTTTTTTTGCTAATTAACAATTATTAATTAATTAGTTAGTGCTATAACAAGTGGTAATATATTGTGGGTGTATCAAAAAAAATTATTCAGTTAATAATCATGCTGTCATGTGTGAAGGCACTTGCTGGGAACCAAGAATGACCTAATTAGAACTCTCCACGTGGCAAAGAGTTGTTAAAGCAGAATTTTAGAACTTTATTGGTAATTTCAACGAATCATCCTTGATGCATTTGCTTATCTCTATCAAATCCTAGCATTCATCAGGGGAACATTAGTCTTGGGCAGCGTGAGAAGCTTTAATTGGGATATCGGGTGGGTATATCAAGTAAATAGAATGGGTGCATTTAAAAAGTCCCTTTGTAGTTTTGTACATCTTGATGGCTATGGAAATTATAAACGATAAAAGATTTCCATCATATCCCTAACATGTTGTCTTGTCGGTTGTCACTCTTATTTATAATATATAAATATTACAAGTTTTTGTCTCCATTCTCCAATAGTTTTTTAATATATGTAAATTATAAAAAAGATATGTTGACAGAATGATTTGACCTTTGTAACCAATATTATTTCTTTTTTAGAACCAAAATGAATGAGCAAGAGGAGTTACAAATTATAGAGAATCCACTTCATCAAAGGGATAGTATTGAAGATGAGAATACAGATTTGACAGCCACTCCACTCAAAATGTACGTAACAATTGTTTGAGATAGAAAAGATGGAAGTGTTTGTAAGTGGATAAGATATATTTGTGTCCATTAATTAATTATTTATAAATCCATCAACACTATATTATATAGGCACTCCGGAGGCGCTCTGAACATATAATTACTTTAAAATTTAGCGCTTCAGTGCTCCCGCTCCCGATCCCGCTTCGTGCTCTAGGCACTTAGCTACAGCCCCCACAAACCTCAAAAAAAGCCAATTTGGGCAATATGGGCTGGCTGGTACAGCCCCCATGGAAAATAAGACCTAGTGTTGGTCTCTCCCTCAACCCCCAAATTAGCAACAGATGATCCCCTCTGGCTCCGGCGTGCATCGCAGTCTCTCTCTTCTTCTTTGTAAATAGGTTCTAAATAAGTTTTAGGAGTTACAAGAAGCTATTTTGTTAGGTGCTTGGTTTTTTTTTTTTTTTTTTTTTTTCATTCCAAAAATGGTGATGTTAGAAATGGGGATTTCTAGAAATCCTCCATCTTCTAAAAACTCTCATTTTTTAAATGGGTTCTCTAGACTCATCAAAGATTTTTAAGAGATGTGAGATATTTCTAAAAATCTCTATTCTTGAAATGGGTTCTCTGGATGGATTTGAATTTGATTTAGGAAAAAAAGATAAAGAAAATATCTAGATTAGAGACGGGAGAGAGACATCCATCATTATTATTATTTAGATACCGATGCATATTATTGATTGTTAGCTAATTTTATTTAATTTTGATGCAAGATTTGGTTGTTTGTGATTGTAATTCGCGTTAATGCTTTAGGAAGGAACTTTAGAATGGGTTTTATGAAGTAATATTGGTTTTGATTTGACAAACAAATCAATGAAGATCAGAAGGGGTTTTTGCTCAAAATTCGTTTCCAATCAATGTGCCCAAACAATATTGGGTCAAATTCATGAAATCTTTTATTAGTTATTCTTTTCAACAACCTCGTAGACTAACAGACTTATCAAAGTGCCCAATCTCCGATTTTTCTACTAGACAAATTAGAGACTTATTTAAAAAAATAATGAGGATAGAGGGGTTTTGTAGTTTGGTACCTTTTGTGATGAAATTGCTATACATACAATTTGGCTAAGAAATAAAAAATTATCTAATATCTTTTTATTCTGGGGTAGACGATAAACAAGAGTTAATTACCACATGGGGTTTCATCATCTATGAATTTTTCAACCTCTAAATTCGTCTTACTTTTAATTAGAAGAGAATTTCCACTTTTCACTTTTTTATGATGCTAAACAAATCCTAAATTTCCTCGTGATAACTCTTGTATCACATGAATGAACACATTGACCCAAGGTCTTGATTGATTATGCTCTTCAAGGGATGAATACAAATGTACAATTCACTCGTTTTCTCTTTTGCCATTGGTAATGTAAAAAAAAAATTACAATAAAATAACAATTGACTTTTTTAGTTTCCATCATCAGCCCCTTCAAATGAAAATCCTAGGTCCGCCATTGCTGGTTTCCCCCACTCCTCGCATGTGCGACAGTGCGAGTTCCTCTCTCCTCGCAAGCGCAAGTTTCACTCCATATGTAAGCAGATTCCCTTCTTTGCATGTGTGTTTTTTATGTGATCCCACCAAATGCAAAAACTAGATGGCTCCCATGGTGGTTACCAATTAAATTGGTTGGCACAATTACTAGCATCAAATGGATCCTATAATGATGATAATATTATATTGATCCCTCTTAGATGTACAACATTATATAAAGAATCCATGATTTTAACATTATTTTTACCAACATTTGGTGAGCCTTCGCTGGATAATAGCATTTATCGATTTCCTGATTTTTAGCATTAGATGGTCCACTCATTTTCAAACATAGGATGGGCCACATTGTAATTCCCAACAATATCTAAATCCTATAATTATTAAAAACATTAGGTGGATCCACCGTGATAGGAACCTTAACATGTGAAGTGTAATTTTGAGCATGAAGGGCATTTTGTGTACGTATTGGGGAAAACCAGTGTTGCAGACTTTTTCGTCTTTTATGGAATTTTTTTTCCGATCCCTCTCCCCCAATGGAAAAACCTTTTCCACATGAATGCGGAAAATTTAGCTCATAAAGCAGCCACACCAAACAGTGTATTTTTGTAAACTGTATGCATTCCACAATCCTCACTTCTTCCGCAAAAAACCAACCACACAAATGTACAATTGCTTGTTTGTTTGCATTAGAATACATGGGGACTTGAATACACAGAAATTGAGATAATCCATGCCATAAGTGGTCAAAAATGAAGACAAAAGGTGAATATAAAAAAATGCCCATCAAATAACCTCTCCTTCAATGCAAATTGAATCAAGATGAAAAATGAATACCAGCCATCATCCCCTAGTAATTCAATGCCTAGGAAAGTCAAATCATCATCAATATCTCCACCTTATTTCCTTCCCTCCTAACTTCATCCTTCACTCCTCACCTATTTAAAAGTCCTTCAAAGAGCTCATTTGACCTTGACTTCCTGTGTATTCAATTCATATGTGATCTAATGCAAACAAACAAGCCTTCATAATGAATAAGCACAATGAAGACAAAAGATGGATGAGTCCCTCTATGATATCAGCATAGGATGGGTCCCATCAGAATTACCATCAATATATGGGACATGTTAATTGTCACCATTGGATTAATCCCATTTCGACTACCGCCATTAGATGCCTCCCCTCTATGAATACAAATTACTGAATCCTAGAAGGCCAACTATTTCTACTTGCATCTCCATTACTTGTTTTAGGCATGATATCTAATGAAATCCTTATAAAATGCCAAACACTGAGGTTTAGTGTATGTTGAGATTCGTGAAACATTGCCAGATATAACATTTAGCACAATATTACAATATTCTCTTTAAAGATGAATTCAGTCAATAATCATGTATCTGAAAACCCCCAAAAATAATAAGGCATGCTTGCAGGATATAAAGCTCAACAGTCAGTGGGACAGGCTAAATTTACAAATGCCCTTTTCTAATTTGGAAAGAAAAACATACTAAAACAATAGAAAGAAGTATTTTGCTGGTGCTTGCATGATATAAAGTTCCAGGCCTGTTGTCCCTCAATCAGTTCCCATCACAGGCACTTTTCTTTGACTTCAAAATTTGGTGCATCTGTAGCACAATTTCTCTCTGTTCAGATGTATCTGCTGCCTCTTTGCCTCTGGCGCATCTGCGCTGCATGTTTCTTTCCAGCTCTATGCTGCTCTAAAGATCTCATATCAGGGCATGAGATACGGCACAACTCACACCAGAATTTCTGGGCTTGTTCCATTTTCAAATTCTTCAACCTCTCTTCCTGAGCCTTGTGATGCTTCTCTCGACGGTGTTGGCGGAGGTTAAACAGACTAACGCAGTTCACTTGGCAAAGCTTGCAGAATAGGCCACCTCCTTGCTGGTTTGAAGGCAATTGGTGATTGTTAGGCGCAAGTGCAGTGTAAGTCAGCTGTTGCAGAGAGCACTCACTGTGGCCAACTCCTTGCTCGTTTGAAGGCAATTGGTGATTGTTAGGTGTATGTTCAGCGTAAGTTGGCTGTAGCGGAGACCACATGCTGTGGCCAATTCCTTGCTGGTTTGAAGGCAATTGGTGATTGTTAGGCGTATGTGCAGTGTAAGTCAGCTGTGACAGAGAGCACGCAGTGTCAGCCAGCTTCTTCCCACTGGAAAGATCACCATAAGGAAGTAGTTCCTGGAGTATAATAGTAATGCAAATTGATTAGCAGTTAAAGAACATAGATTAGCAGTTAAAGAACAACTGCAACATCTCTTGTTTATTATCTTGAACAATAACACTAGTTGTCATTGATGTAAGCAAACTAAGCACATTTGAAATGATACAAACTATGATGCCCGGATACGGCTTGGATACAATAGGGACACGGGATGGATACGGAAGGGACACGGATTTTACACATAAAAAGTGAAGTATCGGATACGACACAATACGTCACCCATTTTAAAGTATCCGTGCATCATAGGATACAAAGTTGACTCGATATCTAAAATTGTTTGTAAGATCACCAGCATAACTACAAAGAGAAGTGAATTTTCTATATAAAAACAATAGCCCCATGAATGCCTTGATTGACCAGTAGATCAGCTACCTCATGGCTTCTATTCTGATGTGATTAACGTCAACAAACAAACTAGATACAAGTTCACCAGAAATAAATGACGTCGTACCTGGATCCTTCCATCTTCTACCACATAATCACATTCCCCAAACGCCCTACAGACTATTAGACTTTAGGAAAATAACTAGCAAGTTTTCAAAACTAATGTGATTGCTAGCACTTCGGCCTCAATAAAATTCTTTCCACCTGTTTGGTCCAGAATAGCTAATTTTATTGCATCTTGACAAATTTTACATTCATCCTCATTTTCCTTGAAATCCATTTGATGCTCAACTGAGATCAAACTCCCAATCTCTAGTCATCAGGAGTCCAATTTATCATTCCTAACCCTTTTACTTTCACCCACAAAACAGACAGATCTAAATTCCATAAAACATTTAAGAAGAGCATTCTCATTGAAATATTATAATTTCTGGATGTATTAGGGTGGATGTATTAGGGTGGATCTAAATTATAATAATCAAGTTTCTCATGAGCAACTAGATGTATTAGGGTGGATTGCCGCTTCATTCAAAAGAAAATAAGTACCAGGATTATTTGGACTCATTTAGATGGACGTGTGGTAAAACTAGAAAAGATGAAATTAAAAATGAGCACATTCGGGAGCATTTAAAGGTAGCATCAATAGATGATAAATTAAGAGAGACTCATTTTATGTTTCTTGAGTAAAAAAAATTTAAGAAGAGCATTCTTTTTTCAATGATTTTTAAACTTTGCATCAGGATTTGCTATGAACATAGCCCATAGATTCTGGCGACTACTAGGATTGGAAGAAGGAAGCTTCATAAAAGCTTATCAAAAGATACATAAAGCAATCTCTAATTTGATTTGTTACCGCTTGAGGATCACTAGCTGATTTTGTAGCTAACGAATGACCACTGTACTAACCTGATAAAGTTTCAGAAAATTTGTACCAACCATATGTAATGGAATCTAAATGCAAGTATGCAACGCAAAGCAGCAGTATGAGTTCTTTTAATTGCAACAAAATACCACAGCAGTAATGAAGAGGAAGAAAGGATGATGAGACCAAGATGGAGGATTAAGCCTCACTCCTGCCTTTTGATCTATTCCAAAGGGTTGGGTCTCACATGCAGTTTCATAAAGAAATAAACGAAGGGTTTTCACATAGAAACAGATTTATTCATTCAAGAATTAAGGGTTTTAATAACTTAATTCGAATCTTTAAAGAACCCTATATAACTGCTATAGTCAACTGGTGTAAAGACAACATATGCAGATCTTCCCATTCAATAATATTCTAATTTCCTTGGTCAAGTACCATCTCCTTAAGAAGATTGCAGAAGGTTCTCTAAAGTCAGTTTATGGCGACTTTTCTTTCCTTTTCTAATTCTATAATTTCTGGATTTCTATAATTTTCTACAAATATACTATATTTGCTGGATTTCTCTGATTTTTTTAATTTTAGGGCCCATGACAATCTGATTAAATTAATTGAGACAGCTTACATATAAAATTACAGATAGCATGTGGTTGCAGCAATTCACCCACAAATCACCACCACAGACCAGACATCCATGGTGCTTCTGATAAATGCATAATTAGCTATGCATTTTGGTGGTTGTTACTTTAAAAAATGCATGCTTCTGATAGATAATTGAATAGCTATGCATTTTGGTGATAAGTACCTTCTAATAGGCATGCTGAGATGATTATTTCAATCCTAATATCCCCCTGTTATTGCTTCAGCTCGATGAAGATTCCACCCCAACAATTTGTGGATGACCACATGAACAATTTGCATAACTAGGTTGCCACACACCAAAGGGGGGCAAAGGAGGGGAGAAGGGCTCAGGAAAAAGTCACATTCCCTAATTTCATGTTTCCATAAATTTGGGGTCAGTTGGTCATGTAACTGAATCGCTAGGAATTCTAAGACTCATATTTCTACAAGTGGTTAAAAATTAAAGAAACAAAGGTGAAGATCAAAAATGACCATCACATAATCTTTCCTTTTGATGGAAAACAAATCAAGGGGAGATGGGAAATGAATACCTATTCTTCACCCCTCAGCTCTTTAATGCTCTATTCTTGGAGCCCATCTGATCATGAATTCCAATGCAATCAATTCCCTGAATATATTTTTCTTTGAAAGCCAACAAATCCACAACCACACACTTCCAAAGTATAAATTAATAACATCATAAGGAAGAAGAAGAGAGGCGGAGATGGACTCACTCTCCCCCAAAAAGAAGAAGCAGATGACTGCGCGGCTTCGCCACTGCATAGCATCAGCGGCCATTGTTCCAACCCTCCTCTCTCTGCGCCCTCCACAAGTCTTCTAAACGCCATCTCCCTCTGCATTGCGATTTCCGCAGGAATGGTCGGCCGTGTGGTCCTCGAGAAGGCTAGTTCCATCGCTGCATCTCGCAGACGCTTGCGTTCGAGTCCTCTTTTGCAGAGCAGGGAATCTACCATTGTAGCAGAAGCTGGTAGTGGAAGAGGAGGAGAAGGAGAGTTTTGGTTGGGAAGTTCGAGTTGTTGTGGGGTAGATTGCAGAGACTGTGGTCCTCTTTGGGTTTGCCTTGACCGGAATGCCAGCTCGCGTTGAATTGCGAGATCCATCGGCACGACACTCTCGCTGCTGCCATTCCACGACATGGGAAAAGGACAGTGGAAAAAAAAGGGCGTGAAATGCATATACCTCACTGCAGGGGTGTATACAGATTGGATTGCGAATTGCGATTGATGTAGTTGGAATCTGTCACGAATCCGTAGCTTTTAATTTTCAAGAAAGTTATGAGATACTAACAAGAGATTAAAGAATATATACTTACTTATAGAAAATTTAATCAATTGGAAGTGATTGGATATTTAGATTCAGATTTTACTGGGTATCTTGACATGAGAAAATCTACATAAGCATATGTTTTTCTCCTTGCTGGTGGGCCTGTTTCATGAAAAAGCATCAAACAAACAACAACGGCTTCTTCCACATTTGAAGCTGAATTTGTGGGATGCTTTGAGGCCACTACTCAAGTTATATGACTGAGGAATTTTATTTTAGGACTTCAGATTATGGATTCAATTTCTAAGCTGCTGAAAATTTATAGTGATAATACCTCAGTTGTTCGCTTCTCTAACAATGACAAGAGCTCTAACGTTGCAAGACATTTTCAGATAAAATATCTTACCGTTAGAGAGAAAGTTTAGGATCATCTAGCGTTTTTAGAGCAAATTAATACGAGGCTCATGATAGCAGATCATTTGACCAAAACATTACCTGCAGAGGCTTATAATGATCATGTTACAGAAATGAGCCTCATTGTATTACCTTAATGTATTTGGTTGAAATGGTTAATGCTAATTTATTAGACACGTTTTTTCATTGATCTATTTTCATTAATGATGATTCCATTTTCTTGCTTAATTTTGTGCACATTTTAGTGAATTATTGAACAGTAAGATTAATTTAATTTGGACCAACAAATAGGAATTTTAGATTTATCTTATTGTTTTTCCTCAATTTATGACTTGATTAAATGGAATTATTAATATTGTGTTACATGGAAGGAATCATGTTACATTATTGATGTTTAACCGCCATGATCCACATTAATGGTTTCATTTAGTTACTGTATATAAGACTTAGTCTAAACAAAACTAATTGGGCTATTTCTTTCAAATGAGTGGGATTTTAAAATCTATTGAATCCAAATTGAGTCATTTTATAAAATATAGTTTTCAAAAATAAAATAAAATAAAATAAAAGGTGGATTGCATATTGGTAGTTATCATGACCAAGTGGGAAATCACATATGTGTGCTCATTCGGACCAAGTAAGAGATTGTTAGACGTAAGTGGTCCTTATGACTACATGTCTAATAGTTGAAGGCCCCACTCCAAGTCAACTAATTAGCTTTCCCCTTTAGTTTTGATTTAATTAAATCTTTCTTGGATTCAGTTTGGAAAAGCCCAATCAATCAAGATTCTTGGTCGACTAATTATTGAGGAAACTAAGGAAACTTATTGTTAATTGATTTCTTTGATGGGAAGAAATCTCTCTTGAATTATTTTATTAAAAGGGTTTTCCGGTCCTCTTTCTTGACTCATGTTATTTGCAAAGTACCCATTAAGTCTCATGTTATTTGCAAAGTCACATGTTTTTTAGACCCTTGTAAATATCTCATAACTTTCTTTAACATTAAATTCAGGTTTGGATCGATGGATTTTTTGTGCACCCCTACCTCTATGGGCTCTAGTCCTAAGCCCATCTTTCCTTCACCATAACCGACTTGCATTGTTATATATATATATATATATATATATATATAGAGAGAGAGAGAGAGAGAGAGAGAGAGTAAAGGTCTCATTTTATATCTACCATATTTCCTTTTTCTCTTTTATTTTCATCATTCCTTCTTTTGGGACCTATTTTACCTTGGATCACTCTGCTTCACAACAACATTATTTGAAGGGTAATATTCAGGTGGGAACTGAGAACTTTTTTGTGGAGCCCAATTGTGGGCCCCATTTGGGGATGAGACCAAGGGGGATGGAAAGATCTATGTGAGACCACCCTAAGTATCAAGTTTGACCCCAAATCCATGCTCCTAACCCCTTCATCCGTGACCCATACAAGTTTAATGACTTCATATTCAAAAAATTATTTAACCTCGATCCAACGGTTTAGTCCATTTGGATGTATGCCAATTCTTGGGATTAGTGACTATAAGGAGGGTTCCCTATTGGTTGCTAGGTTTGAATGGGTTGCTAGTTGGGCCCCACAAAAAAGTTCTCATATAATAGGTGAGAATTAGTTCTCACTTGAATATTTCCCTTATTTGAATATCTAAAAGATGAAAGAGCTCTAAAAGAAATGGCCCAAATTTATAGGGAGCTTTAGATGACGCGCATGCACTTTTTAGGTGAAAATGCCCCCTCCTAATTAAGCCACTGGAATGCATGATGATCATGGAAGTCCATTGGATCAAAAGATCCATATGATGCCTATTTATATGCAAAATCTTGAGTCTATAAAATCATTCGAACCTTTTGATCTATGGCCCTAAAGTTTAATGATTTAGAGGCATCATTTTATTATGATTTCAATCCAACGATGAGGAAAAGTTGCATGAATGTCAAACTTAGACTTATGACTATTAATGGGGGATGGTGTGTATGAAAAAGACTAAATTGACTCAACATGGACCTATAACCTGAAAAAAAGAGGGGCAAAAATAGAGTTGTTTTGGAGAATTTTTCCAAATATAGAATTATCGGTAAACAAGTATAAAATGATCATTCATTGGAGTACTAATGTGTTACTATCGAAAACGGCTAGTGGATAATTTAGGAGTCACATTCCTAAATATGGAGTAGTCATGTGAATGGCCCCGAGTTAGCAGATTCTTAGAAAATGATGATTTCGGCCTACTTTAGAATATTAAAAAAAAAAAAAAAGAAAAAAATGGCCATAAAAAAACCAGTAAAAAATGGCCATGTGACCATTTTGGCATGGACCTTTGATAACTAGACCTTTCACCTAAATCATAAAAATAAAAACCAAAATAATGCCTTCATTCTGATTATTGGTAGCAACGGCAAGTAATACCAAATGGGCAGAAGCCGAAATTTATGTAAATGTCATGGTTTTTATCATAGTCAAAGTTTTATCATTAAAAAAAGTAATATGGTCAGAATTCCCAGGTTTTATTATTGACAATGGTCCCCCCAATTCACATTCCAACAAATGTAAAGATGTGTGCAAAAATGTTACATAGAATTGCATAAATTTACTCCATAATATCCCCAAGAAAATGGACAAGCAGAGGTTACCAATGAGATATATTGTTAAAGATCATAAAGAAAAGAATTCATATTCCAGTGTAGAATGACTACATAAACTGCTTGTCGTATTATGAGCATCTAAAACAATTCTAAAAACTATCTCTAATACAAGGGTCTTTTTGAAATTCTTCAAGTAGGGATGCTTGATGGAAGGTTGCAAGGGCCTACAAATTAAACATTATTAGAGATATGAACACGAAGTGTAATTAGTCAATCTCATCTCTCGTGCATCCAAATTAAGTAGGGACCTAATTGGAAAGGTCCATATATAATTAAGGTGGTATATCCTTGTAATGCATATAAATTAGTTTATGTGCAAGAGGAGGAATTCTCCGATAGATGCTATGCATTTGAGAAAGTGTGTGGTATGAAATATTCATTTATTTTTAACGTTATAACTTTATGATTATTCTACTGTGTTCCCTTTTGTTTTCCTAGATAAGTTGAAAACGGGCTTAAAGTATTTGCTTTAAATCCCACACTGACGTGATTTTACATCTAAAAATTATATTAAAAAAGGATTTGTCACACAATTTTAATAGACCAATGATTGTGAGAACTAAGCACAAAAATGGCCACTTTAATATCGAACACCGTTGCATTGATGAACGAGGTAAGCGGAAATTATTTTTGTCCCTTATCACACTGTTAAGTTACTTTATCTAGCCATTCCTACCAAAACCTCGAGGCGTTATTATAGCTAACATACTTTTCAATACTCCCTCTCAGGTGGAGCCCACTCCTCAATACACAGTAAGAGATTGATGGCTCACCAAGGAGTAGTAGGCCGCAGAGGATATGATTGGTAGTAGTTGTTAGTGTCATAGTTAAATCTGCACCTCCCATGTGTTTTTAATTCTGCATTGAGTCCGAGCTTGCATTTTGAAGCTACATCAAGGTAAATCAAGATCCAGAAGCTCAAATCATAGAAGGCCAAGCTTCATCAAGTTCTATTTTCAATTGTGCCAACCTTAAAAGGTGAAACTGACCTTAGGATAACAAGAAAAGGGCTATAAATTGTCCTCAAGTCATGTTGTTTTGTTTCTATAGAAGGAAGGTTATAAATGACCACAATGCCCTTCCCACTATATGGGTTCAAAGAGGACTCGGGGGAATTTCTTCAAGAGTCTCTCCCTTTCACCAAAACCTCTTACTTTAGTAACTCCCACTCAAAAGTAGCCGATACTCCATATTTCTAAAATTACATCCAGCCCCTCACAATCTCTCAAAATTACTAATAACTACTCCCATATTCCCAACTAGGTCCAAAAGTGAATCTAACACCTAAACCTAGTTAGTTTTCAAATAATCAGCATCTAATTATCACTAAACATCACTAACTAACTTATTTACAGTTAATCAAGACTGGGACCTTCCATTGGCATTTATTTTAAAATCATCCCACAACTTCTCAGTCCATGGTTGACCACCGCATCCATTCACATCTCACTCATACACCCCCACCGTTTCACACACAAACCCCTCATTCATTTCATTTTCATGACTAACTACTGAGATTTTGCAGAACATATAAACCCCACCCCCAACCCCACCCCTTTGTGAACACTAACAAGTCCAAGTCACAGCTTTTATTTATTTATTTATTTTTTTGAAAGGTAAGAAAAGGTTTTATTAAAAAGAGGAAAATCCCCTTAATGTACAACAAATATAGGAGAGGAAATCCTATGCGGAAAACTGGGCCCACAAAACGGCCAAAAGAAAAAAGCCAACATCCCGGGCATCAGAAAAATCAAAGAAATAATCCATCTAGCTCAACGCCAGTATACTGAAAAGGACCAATGCTAACTACTTTCGTCTTCTTACTCAACTGAATGGAGCGCCTGGAAGGGCAAGGTGAGGAAAGCCGAAGAGTAGCGACTGATAGCAAGATACATTTTTCGAATTGTGAATCTCTCTCTCCATGGGGACTTCAATGGATTTTTACTGACTCTTGAATATGCCCATCCAATTCAAACATAGAAATAGAAGCATGCATTAGAATCATCTGCAAAAGAGATAAGAGCTGCATAATAGAAGTCTTGACTATAACAAGTAGCGCCCAAAGCAGGATCTCCATTTTCTGACCACACTACACCTACCAGGAAAGGATGGATATGAACAATAGACATTCGCCATCTCTCTTAGGAAGCACCTCCGCAACAAGCGAACGCCCGGGACCAATAAATGAAGGTAAATTCCATCTACTCTCAATATTAATTGGAGCTTGAAAGCCTGGGAACATGCACCTGCTATACACCATCGAAATGATATCTCTAATCACATGATCAGTTCCTCGGCGAACATTTCGGAAAATACGAGCATTTCTGTCTCACCGAATATGCCAGATGAATGCGATAAAGATGAGCTTACAAAGGGTAGTCATCGCTTTTGAACTTTGGTCCGCCCTAAGCAAGGTAGACTGAATAAGTTCCATAAGAGAATCACAAGGAATAGGCTGAAGGTAAATCATATGAAGCAAACCCTTACAAACCTGCATAGAAAAGGGATATTAGAGAAACAAATGGTTCTGAGATTCCCAAGTAGAAGGGCAAAAAACACAGTTGTTACAATTAACATTCCTTGAGATATGAAAGCTTTTCGTCTTAAGGCTTCCCAGGAACCCCATCCAAAGTCCCATCTTTACAGTTGAAGAAAGTCCCATTACGACTCTCTTTGGAACTGATGGTAGAAAAAAGTCCTTGCATCTGTCTCATCGCATTTAGAATACTCACAAGCGCCTAGTCTCATCAAACTTTGACTGCCCTCTTGACATCTACATAGAAGTCCAAAATTGAAAACACAGGCAATGGGCTGATTTTAAGAATAGATGTACAAGGTCTAAAATGAAAAGTCTTTGCTAAAAGAAAAAAATAAAAACATTTTTCTTTGGAAGATCTATTTTGGGTCTGATTCCACATGGTTCCACCATACCAGAACTCAGGATCATTTTCTTGAAGCTCATCCCATAGATAATTATCTCGGCCTCAAATGATCAGACCAACAGGGCTGATTTAGGCTGATGTTATAAGCACATTGATCACAAGCAACACCAATCCCCAACAAGAGGATAAGTGCTCTATTCTGTAGGTGGTGCACATGGAAATCCAAAGAATTTCTGAAGAAATTTAGCAAAATCTTCCCTATTTTTAAGAAAATCAAAACATTCCTATGTACAAATCAGAAGACCTGATAGAAAAACACTTCATATAGAACAACACTATTAAGCATCTCAAGTGAAAGAGTATCATCAAGCAGACACAACCTTGGCATCTCTATATCCACATTCAATCACAAACATGAAATGAAGTTTAGTCATCCAAAAAAAAAAAAACCTAATTAGATAAGAAGTCCATCTCAGCATCTGCACAGTTCGGGGGCTATGACTTGCCGCATGTTAAGTCATAAAATGAAAATAATCACATAAAACTAAAGACGTCAAACATTTTTAAAATCTCATATTTCCCACCTCCTCTTTGAAACTCTTCCTCAGCTATACAAATATTTTCCGTACCTTTTGCATACACATCCACAAACATGAGAATATCTTCGTTCTTCCTCTACACATCCTCAGCTTTGAGGACACCTCCCCCCTTCTCATTCAAGAAAATGAAAGAAAAGACTAGACAGAACCATTAACATTAAAACTTAATAAACTAATTAAAACCCATTACAAAAAAAAAAGTATACAACTTACCCCGACCAATTCAATTTTCTAACAATCAGCTTTGGTTTACTATCAGCGGAGGACTCCTCCCTTAGATCTTTTATGGACAGTTCTTGCCTTCTCCAACTAACAAAATTCATAAACAATCAGCGCATATTTAAGTTCAAAAATAAAAAGAGATGGCAAACGTGCATAAAATAGCAAATCAACTCATCCTTATTTACCAAACCCCATGTAAACTTTTCTCTCTTAGCCAAATCAGCCCAAAAATCATAGATAATATATATGATAGTTACCAGAAAAGAGAAATTAAAAATAGTGATGATGATCTATGTACAACAAAAGAATTTAGCACAAAAGTTCTTTGCCAGATAAAAAATGTAAGTGACCATAGACTAAAATAGTTCATGTATTTTCTGAGTGTTGAATGTACCTTCCCGTTCCATATAGTTGCGGAAATATGGTTCTTTTGTTTGTATAGAACCGAATCATCCAAAGGACCAGGGTTATATTTCACCATTGAAGGAAGAAAATAATCATACTTCATTGCAAGGAAGATGTAATATAGATGCAACAATCCAAAGAATTGTTACCAATGGTTGTAGGGTGCCAGAAAAAATGTTTATAAAATCAGACTTAGGCAATTTATTGCTAATCATATTAAATTATTTAACATAAATAGCGCAGGCAAACACTATGTACAAGGAAATGTACAATTTCCACTAGCTCGATTAATAAACAGACTAACCACTTTGATAGTGACTTATCCTACATGCCTAAAAAATGCATTTTTCAAAAGCTATATAATTTCCAAAAAGAAAAGTATTCTCATGTCATGAGGGTCGAATATTGCACTCCAAAGATCTTTCTTATCAATCATTTGATAATAATCAGTCTCGGTCTTAATGTTATATAGAATAAAGAAAAAAAAGGTGTCAAGAAAAGAGAGCAATACCTTAAACTATGGCTCAAAATGTGGATTCAAAAGAATTTCCTTAGGCATTGTATCTAGTGGAGGTGGCTTTATTATATCTTTCGCAACTAGCATCATTGCTATCAGTACCTAACGGAAGTGTCTATGAATAGTTCCCCATGAGTGTTGGAATCTATCTTGTATCACTCTATTCGTATAAGCATACGCAATGACCATCATGAACATAGCCAACTGCTCCTCCATAGGTATATATTTGTTGTCTTTTAGTAAAATATTCTCTAAAATACACGCATAAACGACGAAACACATGTTGTTCCATATGTAGTAACTGATGACAAATAATGGGGTTCCCATTTAACATGATGTGGACATGACCATGTCTCGTTAGGATTGAGTTCCTACATGGTCCTTGATCAAGCATTGTTGCCGCTTCTTGTACAACAATATGATAAAGTATGATTTTTCGACGTAAAATCTGGTCCATAATGCTCTGTTATATGTCAGCCAAACATAACTAAATAAACATTCTTTAAATAAACATCATACCATATTTCAAACATAACATGAATAATTCAAGCCAAAATAAACATTCATGTTTATCTATAAAAAAACGAGAGAGACATAACATTGATGTTTCATGCCAAAATAAAACATCATACCATGTTTCAAACAATATATTTCAAAAAAAAAAAAAAAAGTTCAAGAGAGACATAACATTCATGTTTCAAAACCCAAACAACTAGAGATCACTTGCAACTCCTGAAGCATTCCCCTTCTCTATTCTCATTAAAGATTTGAGCCAAGCCATCTTTCCCTCATCTGTTTTCATTCAAGTCCACATAATTCTTTTCTCCTTAACCATAAAAGACCTAAGGGCGACCAAATGCAGAAGGCTAGTCTCTGGAAATTGGGTCATGGCTTGCAGTAAGTCAATGCATGCCTCCATGGTAGGTCCTTCAAATTGAGTTGGAGCAGCAACTAACTGATTTGGTGCCTCCACTGAGGTTGCGAGCTCAATTATGCATTCATTTACTGCATCGTTACTCGGTTCTGACTGCTTTTTAGAAGGCCTTGGTCGCTTTTGCCTAATATTGGCCATCATGACATCTGGACCAATATCACTAGCGGTTGAATCTTCTCGCATGATAGACTGGGAATTTGTTAGGTCCGGGGATGAAGTATCATCATAACCATTCAAGTTAAGGAAACTTGAATCCATATCCATTATAATATCTTCAGGCATGCCATCCATTGTTGGAGCCCATTTATCATCCCCAGTCACTAAAGTACCATCAAATAAAGCAGCCGTCTCTTCAGGAAAAGGAAGGGGCTTTGACTTAAATACTTTGGCATCCCAATGGGTCTGCAACAAAGTTTAATGATAAATGTCAAAGGCTATCACCTCTCCGGTAAATACCAAAAAAACTACAAAATTTATATACCTTTACGTATTGTGTCCATTGGTCCCGTGCCATCTCCACAGAGCCTATATGTGGGTTGAAGCCTATACCAGTTTGTGATGTCAAGTGCAACCAGGCATTGTATTATTTTTTCAGATGCTCTAATTGGTTCTTCAATTGTTTTTGATTGAAATTGTATCCTGTCCTTTGAGTTAATTTCTCTATTATCATCTTCCATGCTTTTGAGCTAAATTGCACTCCTGGGCGGCCACTAGCTCTCACTTGCTCCAAACAAATGTCAATGAGACACTTTCTCATACCATCCGACCAATGCGCATGATCTATGTCTTCTGTCTCTTTTGACTTTCCTTTATCCGACGTGATAATTAGACCTAACTACACATAATTTAAATAAAAGCTAAGTTGGCAAGGGAAATAAACAACATATTCAAAAAGAAAAACAATTTCAATAAAATTTATTCATAAGGTGCACCTATTTATTGCATTATTTAATTGTCATTTCCCATTAGAACAACTAAAAATGTCAGGTGATACGGTTTTTTAGTAGTTTTTTTATTAGTTGGATGATTATTGTCTTGCATCTTTTATACTTCATGTTGCTAATGGGTCACACCAACATGCCAATCCAACCTATACTTGTAAAGGGGCCCACCTGGATGATTGCCAAGAGCCGGCCAAAACATCACTCTACTCAAGTCATCCTCGGCCCTCACCCACATTAAGGCCTTAAAAGTTTAAGAGCTTTATTAGAGAATTTTATCTTGATTCAATCCACAATATTGCCCATTGATGTGTTACAATGTAATACCAATAAAAAAAAAAACGTGTTACAACGTAACCCGTATGACAGTTTATAGATTATTATGCTATTTCATTGTTGCTTTAAAATAATTTCATAAATACAACTGATATGCCAATGTATGCCAAATTTTCACCCCAAATGTTTGGCAGAAATGGAGTTCAATGCCACAGTTGAATTAAACCTATAAGTGCAGTCCTCTCTATGACCCCAGCTTCAGACCACCCTTAAATTAGATTAGATAGTCAGGTAAGGGATGGGTTCAAGTTCGGCTAAAATTCATCCTTTGCTTAAAAGCTGAATTTTAAATTACAGTTGGGCATTTTCAAGTTTTATGCAACCCAAGGAGAGTGGAACCCCATGAGGTGCCCATGACCAAAAAGTGGAACTAAAGGTCCCCCGTTCACATGGATCTCCTTCCTGTTCACTGTTCTCCCTTCCAGTCTTTCGACAAAATGTGTTTTTTGTTCCCCTCTCACAACAAATAGGGATTCTGTCCCTCAATGAAAGGTGCTTTTATTGAAAGGATTCTCGTTGACAATAAAAGACCGTTTGGGAGCATTTTTGTCTTCAAAAATGGGCTCCGCCTCTACTTTTCAAGAGACAATGCCTCTGATTTCCAAATGCCCAGATTTGGGGCATTTCATTTTAAGAGGCTTTGCCTCTATTTCTCTAGAGTGGGCAGAGGCTACAAGTCACTGCCAAACACCTCTAATTTCAAAACCTCAGCCCGCTTTAGAGAAATAGAGGATTAGAGGCAAAAAATAAAGATGCCAAATAGGAGCTTAAGCTGGCCAGAACCTGCTTTAGAGAAATAGAGGACTAGAGGCAAAAAATAAAGATGCCAAACAGGGGCTTAAGCGGGCCAGAACTTAAAACATGGTGTGTCAAGCATTGTTCTTTTCACATGGCATGTTCTCACTGTGGAGTCATCTGATCAATTGATACTAGGAAAAATTTGCATGATAGAATGTAATAAACAAAAGCCATTATTTGATGTCTAGAGTCATTTAAGTGGCTAAAATAATTTTTTCACTCCATTTGCTGATCACCAACTAGATAATTAGGATAGCTCAAGCCTCAGTGATCTCATTTAATCATGCACTCACCATCCGAGATAGAATGTGGAGGAGATTTGGTTAGTCATGTGTACAGAGGCAGCATTTAAGTGCGTAAACCGTGTCACATGTACTTCCATTATGGGGCTTTTTTTATGGAGAATATCTAACGAATATTGAGGTGGGGGGAGTGAGGACATAGTCCCACAAGCATTCTTGAGGAGTCTCAGAAATACAATGATCCAGAGAATCCCTAGGCAAAAGCATGCTTAATTTTCAGAAAGAAATCATGTAATTATGCCTTAATTTGGTCATTTTACCAAGTCCATGGAGATGATAGGCCCTAACCGGCACTTAATGAGAAGCAGGTAGTCTCACATGGGCTCTACCTGCTTGAATTTAGAAAGTTGGTCTTTAGGTTCTAATAGCATGTAGAAAGTTTTTGGAACAAAAGACAATCATGCATATATGTCTACAGTGGCAGATATCTTCTTTTGTTAGAACTAACTGCATTTGATCTCTAAGAAAAGGGAATTTCCTCCTACGAGAAGACCACATACTTCGCATGCATTGTTCTGCGTTAGGGTGTACCTAGATACATACCCTACAGTGGCATTCAGGAGTTGTTGTTTGCACCTATTTATATATGTAAAGGTTACATGCAAAACATTTATGCATACACACATTTGTTTGCACTCATTTACACATCACATGCTTAAATGAGGAGTGAAAATTGTGTGTATATGAAGCCATTTTCATATGAAAACTCTCACACTCAAAAGGTTGTGAAACAATTGCACGCACCTCTTTGGTTAAGAAGGCAATAGTACAAAGGATGCCTGGGACACGTCACAGTGTCAAATCCCTTCAAACACACCCCTCCCCCACACTTTTTTTTTTCTATTTTTGCAACTCATGTGGGCCCCAAGTTTTTAATCTGAACCTTTCACATTTTTATTGCCCCCTAAACCCAAAACATTCAATTTCATGTTTTAAACATTCATAGATTTTGAGATATACGAAGTTTTAATTATGTAATCTAAACTGTTCAACATTTACTCACGTGAAAATAGTGGCTTTCAAGCAAACACGGTTTTGTATTTCACATGTGTAAAATTTTTACATATATAAAATCCACATACAAAAATTATAAATATGTAATCCCAAAACGATATTGACGCAGCGCGGGTGGGGAAGAATAGCCAATTGGTTATTCTTCAAGCCAAATGCTAAGGGATAGGGATACATAAGGATTGAAATTGTCTTGATATCATAGCATAGACAAAAACTGATAGAAAAACTCGAAGAAATTTTATTAATCATTGACTTGTCCATAAGGAGGGATTACAATCCTTTAAATAAGCTATAGATCTAACCCTATTTTGGAAAGAATCCAAATAAGAACCAAAGTCCAAATAAAATAAGATTTCCTAAAATAAACTTTCTAATAATATAAAATATCTATCCTTAAATCTTAGCTACTCATTATCAAAAAGGAAGCAATCATAGGTTGAAATGATCTAAAGATTTTCTCTTTTGGGCTTTAGTGGGCTTGGGCCTAGTGGGTTGGCCTATCATGGATTTGGCCTCTATCAATTGTCTCCCCCTTGAAGAGAACTCGACCTCGAGCTCGGTAAATGTCTTCCTGGGTCAAAGATCAATCGCACAAACTTCTGATTCTCTTGTTGATCTTCATACTCTTTGAAAGCTAGATTCGATCTTTTCCTTTAGCAACTTTGCTTCTTTTTATGGTTCAAGTTTGCTTAAAAAAATGATTTTAGAATCAACAAAATCAAATTGCACTCGCCAAGTGTCCATAGTTGATATCCAAAAATAAAGTCAATGTGAGGGACTTCAACTAATGGATCTTCTTTTGAACCTGTTGAAATTATTGACTTGTTTTCGGATGATCCAATGGTCTTGTTTGAAAGTAACACTTCAATCACATCCATCGGATCTTCATTTTCCTAACCATATTCAATTCTTAAATGTTTGCCTCTAATTCTTTTGTTGCTTGCATCTTTTGATCGGCATTAGCCACGGAAAGAATTTCAGACCCATTGTCTTATAATTCTGCTGAAGTATTATCCATCTTAGGAGTGCTACGTGATGTCTCATCTGACTTTGTCATGACGTCTTCCATTCATTGATCTTGTTTCTCAATGTTAGCATTGATATTTGTTTCCCTTAGGCTCTTCAATCGAAGGTGACGATGTAGACCGGGATGTTGTCAGTTCTAATGGAACGAGGGAAACCCGTCGCCCTTCCACAAGAAGGAACATATATTCTTCTCTTTGTCATGTTGCACTTCCCGATCAAAAAGCCATGGTCGTCCAAGAAGAATGAGTGATATTCATAGGGGTTATATCACACCAGATTTTGTCTTTATAACCACCAATCTTGAAAGATACCAAACATTTGTGAGTCACAAGGAAGATAGAACCATTAGAACATGTGCTGTAGGGTTTAGGTAGCTTCTCAGTTGGCCAATAAAGCTTGTCAATAACCTCTTGCACAATAAAGTTTATTGCACTACCATTGTAAATAACCAAATTAGCTAACCTGTCTTCGCATTTTACTTGCATTCGGAATATTACGGTTTGCTTCCACTCTTCTTCTTCCTTTTCATTAGTGGTGAGAAGTTGACGAATGACAAGTTTGGGATTATTCTCTCCAGAAAAATGTGATTCAACACTATGGGCTCTTTGTTTGAAATCTTTAGTTTGAAAATTTGATGGACTCCCAATGGGCTTCAAATTGGCTTTCACTGGCGGGGAGAATGAATCTCTATCATGTACATATTTTTCCTCCATTAACAACTTCATTTCCTTCCACGTTGGTGGATGTTGTTACAACTAACATTCTACTTCTTTCCACCATGCTTGGGCATTTCCTTGAAGTTTTCTTTTTTCATAATCCTTACATGAATAACCTTTTAATCTACGCCATTGAAAACACTCTTCAAGTACCACTATTTCCATATAAAAAATCGAACTTCTAGAGCTTCTTGATGAAACATGTTTGAGAATTTACCTTAATGATCAATGAGCATTGACCTTTTCTGCATGACAATGCTGAATGAAGTGACACCTATAACTCCTGGATGGGTCAAGTTGAGCTCACTAGATCTGGCCTACAAACGAGGCAGGGCCGGCTTGTGGCTCTGTTGGATCTGACTTGTGGGCTGCAATTTCTAGCCTATGAGCCGGGCTCCTCTTTCTTTCTTTCTTCCTTTTTTTTCTTGTTTTGTACATACTAATGCTTTCGGATCTGGGCCAAACCCAAACTGAGGTCCAATTGTTAGGTGCAACCCGTGTCACAGACACATGGGCTCCCTTTGTTGCCTCGTGCCTTGTGTACCCCAGGAAAAAAAAGGGGGTTCCTTTCTGTCTTCGGGGCAACATAGAACCACAAAAGGGCTTTCGACCACTGTTTCCGTTGCTGAGACCTGATGAGAATCAATTGAAAGGAGAAAAGACGTTGCAGGGAGGGTTGATGGTGGAGCAGCTGTGTTGATAGTGGAAGGCAATGTGGTTGTGTTACGGTGATCTCAATGAAGCTCTAGCCCGATGGTGCTGCTACGAGTTGCGATGGAGAGGGAACTCGATGGTGGTGAAGACGACGTGAGATTTAGGGAAGAAGGTTTCTACAGATGAGTTGGGTATCGATTTGGGGCTTGGGTCTTGCTTTAAGTTTGGACGAGGAGTCAGGGTTTGGGGATTTTGAGAAATTTTGAGGATTTTGTAAACATTGGGTTGATTGGGTTCGGGAAATTGATGATTAGTGCTCGGATTTTTGGAGATTTAGTGTTTGGGATCTCGGGAAATTGGAGAAATTGTGGGAAAGTTAGGTTTTTTTGAAATATGGGTTTCGATGGTTAGGAATTTATGTTTGGGTTCGGTCAAAGGGGTTTTGGATTTGGCAAGGTTAGGAGGGTTTGGGTTTGGGGAAGGAGATGAGCTTGGGTTGAGGGATGAGTTGGTTTTGTTTAATGATTGGAGGTGGGGTTTGAGATGGGATCGGTGATGGGTTCGGGAATTGGATAATTTTGAGGTTTTGTAGTCTCAGGGAGTTGGGGAAATTTGGGGGTTTAGGAGGGATTTTCAGGAATTAGGTTAAGGTCTTAGCGTCCGGAATGGATTCGGTAGTTAGGGATTTGGGAATGTTAGGTTGCTAGGTGTTTTAGGTTCAAGGTGGTTTTCTCTTCTCTTTTTTATTTATTTTTTAATTTTTGAGGAATAGGGTTCGGCCGGGTTTGATGATGGGTTGGGTTAGGGAGTATAAATGGATGGTGGGTGGGTGGATGGATGTGATGGGGTATGGTGATGGTGGAAGATGAATGATGATAACGGAAGACGATGATGGTCGGTGATGATAGATAATGAAATCAAAAACCGGAAATCCAAATCAGAGATGAGGGGGCGGGTTACCTCGATTGGCAATTGGAGAATTGGATATTTGCTCTAATACCAATTGATGTTGCGCGGGTGGGGATGAATAGCCAATGGGTTATTCATCAAGTCAAAGGCTTAGAGATAGGATCCATAAGGATCAAAATTGTCTAGGTCTCACAACACAGACACAAACTGATTGAAAAATTCAGAGAAATTTTATTAATCATTGACTTATCTCTATGGAGGGATTACAATCCTTTATATAGGCTAAAGATCTAACCCTATTTTGGAAAGAATCCAAATAAGAATCAAAGTCCAAATAAAATAAGATTTCCTACGATAAACTTTCTAATAAGATAAAATATATATCCCTAAATTTTAGTTACTCTTACTCATTATCTAAAAGGAGACAATCATAGGTTGAAACGACCTAAATATTTTCTCTTTTAGGCTTTAGCAGGCTTAGGCCCAGTGCGCTGGCCGATCATGGATCTGGCCTACATCAGATATCCCATGCAAAAACGAAAAATGACCCTTAGAGAGAATGGGAGCTGTGGTGGTTAAGGAGAAACAGAAGGTCTGATCATGGCCAAGGGTTAGGCAAAACACAATTATCTCCTCCATAGAGATGGCCTTAATTCCAACTCTGATGCGGAACTCCCCCAATAGAAGAAAAGAGAACCACCCTAATAATTATTGAATTGGAGTTATGGGCTAAATTTATTGCAATTGGATATTTCTTCTCTTGTACTAATGCTTGGAACCCTTACCTCTGTTGAAGTTTGATGAAGGTATTCATCAATCCATACTATGGAATTTACTCAACAATGGAGTGTAGCAGTAGTACTTGTTCTTGTAATGCCTTTGCGTTTCATGCCAAGCTATGGAATTTAACAAATTGAGCTAAAGTTTCCAAAGAGATCATTGGATAGTGGTGGTTTATTCTACACCTCTTCAATGAACCTTCTCACTTTTGTTAAACTGCCTCCTAACCAACCTAGATTAGGCTTGAAAAGTTCTTGTATTGATCTAAATATAAGCTATCAAAGTAATAATAAAATTTCATTCTGTAGGGCCTGTTTGGATACATGTAGAATAGAATATTGAAGAACTTACGGGATATAACCCCTTAGATGGACGCTGCACAGAAAAGGACCCAATAAATTCTTCCAAACAATAAAGGCCCTCCTGTTGGCTGCTTTTTTTTTTTTTTTTTTTTTTATGCCTATTAGACTGAGCGTCGATATCGACACTTCAATCTGTAATGAGCGTCGATATCGGCACTCAGGAATTACAGTATTAAATACACAGTCTCAAATCTTCTTTTTATTCTCATCTTTTCTCTCTTCCCTAATGAGAATTCTCTGCAGAAACATAGTTTTCTCACCTTTACCTTCTTGTTTTTACTCCATTAGAGTAGTGGGTGGACACCATTAAAAGGTAGATACACACATTATCACTCTTTTATGTATTATTTACCCGAAAACATGATATCTATGTCTCATTTGGAGTCATTTTCATTTCTCTATTGTTATAAACCCTAGATATGGAAACATTACATTTGCCTTAGTTAATATTTATCCTAGGAAATGATATCAATGTCCCACATGAAGCCATTTTCATTTCTCTATTGTTATAAACGGTGGATATGCTCCCATGGTCACTATTATCTTTATTTGTCATATCCATTTTTGGGGATATAGAAATGGGTAATGGCTTAGATACATACATTGTTTAACATTAGCAATGGAAATATTTCTCTATGGGCATTGTTTAACAATAGCATTTACTCTATGGGCATTGTTTATGAATATGCATTTACTCTAATACGACCTAAAATGATTTCTTTATTCATTAGAAATGAGCAATGGCTTAGAAACATATATTAGCAATACAAACATTTCTCTATGGGCATTGTTTATGAATATATGCATTTACTCTTGTTGCTATTACGACCTAAAATGATTTTTTCGATTTAACAATAACATGTCAGATAGTGAGGCTCTAATCATATTCGGCACTTGGAGCATCTAATTCGGATGCAACAACTGAAAATTTAAGCATACAATATCTTCATCGCAATGGATGTGCAAATGAAGAGTGTGTTTACTCTGAAATATTTATCATACCATCTATGATTATATGGAGCTTCCGCTTTGTATTATGGTTGACCGGGGAAATGTTTACACCTCGCCGTGGACTTCGATACTGTGGGACCATCATTGGGGGCCACTTTGTGTGGTTTATCAAAAAAGATTTTAATTGGCCCCTAATCTCATGCATAATCCTTGTGCTCATCCGTGGAGGCATGACACTAGCAGTGGACCTATCCTTGGGCATTGTTTCGTGGATCTTGAGGCCCATGATTGCATCATACTTAAAGTGCCCACTTTGCATTAGGAAATCATTAAAATCTTTAGCGGTTTGAGCACATGCAAGGTAAATACCATTCTCAAGGGTGGGCGGGTTGGGACCTGGGAGGTGGGAAGAAGGAATTACACTCATCAAATCACCTCTTGCAACCCTCCCTATATATTTTCTTTAATATCCATGTGTCCATTAACTATTGTCAAAAGAACTGAGAAGATTCAATGTGACTTTCTATGTAGTTAATATGAAGGTAATATTTATAAAAAAAAGTAATTATTATGAATTTCATTGGAAACATCAATTAGTGGGTTGGAGGTGGAGATCCTACCCCATGTGGGAGGGTGTTGGCCAATAGGAGGCTTTTGTTCGACAACCACTCTTCACTCCTATCCTTGGACCATTTAGAATCTTTTTACAGTCAACTGTTTTATGTAATGGATGGACTACGCATTGCATTTACTCCGTCGTTAAGTGCTCTCCTTATAAGGTGCCACTATTTTAGACTTATTGAAGTTGAATGGGTGATGCTAAGAATCATTGTTGGAGGATAGTGGAAGGAAATGCTCACCATAGCCATTTAGTCAATTGAAGGAAATGAAAACTTGTTCTAGTAGATACATCCTTTGGTGTGTGAAGGTTTAAATCTAACCTTCTGTTTAAGCCTTAACACAGGCTAAGGTCCTATCTCAAATTATTATATGCAATTAAAAATAGTTATGCTAAACAAATATAAACAATCACCATACAAAGAGAGGCACAGAGTTTTACGTGGAAAACCCTTCTCGGGAAAAAACCACGGGTGGCAAAAGCCACAGAAAGCAATGCACTATGAG
Organism: Umbellularia californica; assembly: GCA_028538565.1. Classification (NCBI taxonomy): domain Eukaryota; kingdom Viridiplantae; phylum Streptophyta; class Magnoliopsida; order Laurales; family Lauraceae; genus Umbellularia; species Umbellularia californica. The sequence goes on from JAPQWN010000002.1 coordinate 26,481,404, forward strand.
AATGAAGATTATAAAGAACTCATAGGACCTGACCCAGTCGAAACTCAACCTAAAGGACTGTGAAGTAATCGCCGACGACCCGCCGTTCACCTTCCACGTGCTAGCTTGAAACCCTCCTTGAATGCCCCTTCAAGGAGATTAAGAGAAGAAGAATAAGAACCAGAACTTCAGCGCAGACTGCTTGCAAAACTTGAGAGAAAGAATAAAACTTGATGCACACATGGTGATAGCTCTCCAGTCCCCTTTATAGAGGTTGCAAGGGGTTTTTGAATCGTGCAGGAGACTTTCTGAAAGAAGGAAGAACTTCTAAGAGACGTAGAGAACTTCAGCTTACAGAGTCCTAATCCAACCTGGAGTTGACAGCTCGCTATAGCGAGCAAGGACCTCGCTATAGCGAGATCAGTCCCTGGATGAGCCAGAACAGTGGCTCGCTATAGCGAGACCAGGTTCTGGAAAGACTCATAATTTCGCAATAAAATTCCAGGAGGACTCTGCAGGGGATCTTCAAGTGCAAGAAGGAGTCTTTAAAGCTGATCACACCAATCCAAAAGAAGTCTTTCACAGCAAAGGAGTTCCTTCTCAGTCCTTATCTAAAAGAAATAGAAAATACAACCCAATTTGGACTGAAATTATGAGTTTTGTTCTAACTAAGAGAATTTGCCAAAATAAAATATCTAAAAATCTCCCTTTTTTAGCAATTCGTGAACAAAACTTCTAAAACAAAAATGACTCTCTCTAAACACACATATAGACAACCTAGGAAACAGTTGTTCTTCATCAGAAAGCCTATCACAACCTGCACAAAAACAAACCTTGGCAAAGATCCATAACATCACAGAAATGAATAGTAATTCAAAACAAGTGAAATTTAAAGTTCTAGTCAAGGTTCTAGATCAAAGTGCTAAATATAACAAAAGTTAGTTCTGCCTAACTCCCCCTGAGATCAACTAAACTACTCTCCCTTTTTGTCACAGAATTGACAAAGCAGGCCAAAATACAGGGGGGAAACATACGTTAAGAGATAGATGAGAAATTCACAAAAAAGAACCAATGCATGAGAATCAAAGACAGTGAGAAGAGCGAAGATGTAACGCCATCATGGCTGACGCAAATGAGAGAACATGTCAGTAAGGAAATTCTTGAGATCAGCAAAACCAGCATTCATTTTATCCTCTAAATGTTCAATTTGAAGAGACTGATCATAAACTGCATGTTCGACAGCAAGAAGGCGATGTTCAAGAGAGTTGTCATCATCTTCATCAATTGCTTCATTTCGAGCGGGCTCCCCCTGAATCCGATTTTGCACATGAGATTCTGACATGCTTCTGGTGCGACCATCAATCTTTTGTCTTTTTGTGAATGGAACTTCATGAGAATAAACTTCACACCCGGCCTGTATCAACAGTTTACAAATCATTGCGCCAAATGGAAGGGACAGCTTTCTTGTTTCAGCATAAATGTGCAACATAGAATTGAAGATCGTTTGTGCAACATCAACTGAAGTACCGGTGCCCAAGTAATAGAGCAGAGCAGCTTGAGGGAACTGAAGATCTGATGAATGACCACGAGGCTCGAGATTATTACAGGCAAAAGTATTGAGGAGTCGATAATCTGTTTTAAGACCTACTATCTTCAACAAAGAAGAGTGCCATTCAGTTGGCTCTCTACATAAGACTGCAGCCACATCATTTCTTTGGAGCTCAACAGCATCCAGATTAGGGAAAGGATATGATGGATGAGCTGGTCTTCGTAAACTTAGTAGCAATGCAATCGAATCAGCATTCACAGTCACTGTCTTCCCTCTAACATAGGATTTGAATTTTGATGCAATGACCTCAGTCATATTGCAGTAGAATTCACGTACCCAATCTTCAAAACATTCATTATTCAAATTCATCAACACCATGAGGCGGTTAATATGAAGCCAAGTCAGGAATGGGGTGTAAACCAAATCATCAGTCACGACAATCCTTTCAAAAATGACTGTTCTATCTTTGAAATCAGATAAAAAGCGGTCAGCATCTTCAGCATTTTGAAAACGGTCTGCATCAAAGGTAGAGGTAGACGCAGCTGGACGTTTGCCTTTCTTTGATTTGGGAGCCATACTGCACTGGTAAAAAGTATAGAAACAATGCTTTAGGATGTTTATGGATGAAATGTCATGCAGACATTTTGTCAAACACCTGGAGTGCAAAAATATTCACAACTTTGATAATGCTTCCAGATTTCTCCCAGAGAATCCCAATGATACAAGATGAATTATATGATAGGAGATAGAAAAGAAAGCCCCAATGAAGCATACAACATAGTGGGTATAAGCACCAAGACCACATATGGCCAAATCCAAACCCAATCTTCTCCAACAATTCCAAACATGAGGCAGTAGTAACTATTTACCACAACAGTAGAGCAAAGAAAATGCCAAGAATAATTTCAAGCAAATGGGGAATCCATATCCAAGCATCCCACAACCATTCCACAAAAAGAAATCAAAGTAAGATAAGAAATCTGTGAAAGGGAGAAGAGATTATCATACCTGATAATGGGTGGAAATGAGTGTGAAAGCCTTTGGAGAATGTGGATGAAAGGAGTTTAGAATGATAGAAATGGAATGGGTGAAAAATGAGATGCCCTAGACCATTTCCAAGCAAGGGAGGAAACGGCTCAAGAGAAAGATGAGGGAAAAAAAATGAACATGGGCTCTGATACCACGTGAAGGTTTAAATCCAACCTTCTATTTAAGCCTTAACACAGGATAAGGTCCTATCTCAGATTATTATATGCAATTAAAAATAGTTATGCTAAACAAATATAAACAATCACCACACAAAGAGAGGCACAGAGTTTTACGTGGAAAACCCTTCTCGGAAAAAACCACGGGTGGCAAAAGCCACAGAAAGCAATGCACTATGAAAATGAAGATTACAAAGAACTCACAGGACCTGACCCAGTTGAAACTCAACCTAAAGGACTGTGAAGTAATCGCCGACGACCCACCGTTCACCTTCCACGTGCTAGCTTGAAAACCTCCTTGAATGCCCCTTCAAGGAGATTGAGAGAAGAAGAATAAGAACCAAAACTTCAGCGCAGATTGCCTAGCAAAACTTGAGAGAGAATAAAACTTGATGCACACATGGTGATAGCTCTCCAGTCCCCTTTATAGAGGTTGCAAGGGGTTTTTGAATCCTGCAGGAGACTCTCTGAAAGAAGGAAGTGTAAAGAAGCAGGTCATCAGGTTGGGTCAACAACCCAAGTATTGAGTCAGCCCAGTCCAAGTATTGGGTCAACCCTTGTATGAGTTGTCATTAGATTAGATAAAGATTTAGTTTACTTAATTATGCCTGTAATCTTGTAATATGATCTTGTCAGATCCTCTAATTTAGGCTTTACTGTTATATATGTACATCTCTTTGATTCATTCAATACACGAAAATATTCTACAACTTTTCTCTCGTCAGTTGTCTCTTGTATGGTTCTGTCTTGGCTTGATAACATCTCACATGGTATCAGAGCCCATCGATCTGTTCATTCAAGCATAAGAGGAGCCCTGATCAACTGATAAGAGAATACTGTATTCGGCTCCAAGAAGCACTGCACTACTGTGATCAAAGGCGGCCCATCTGCTGATGACCAATCTGCATCAGAGATATCTCCCCATTCTGGTCGTCCATTTATCCTAGGATTCTACACATTTTTTCCAGAATTTTTTGATCATCTGAGGTAGGCCATTCTCCCTATTCTGTACTTATCTCATTTGAGCAAATAGTTTTCATCAAGACCGTTCAAATTTCTGGTTTCTAAAGCTTTCATCAAAATTCCACCAAGAGGAGTTTCGGATTTTTAAGGCAGAGATCACTGTGTGATCTGATCATCCAGCTGATCATCCAGTAGGGCCCACGTACCAGATCTGTGCTCCAAATCAAGGTCGCCTGGACCATTTTTTTAAATCTTCTGGACTGTTTTGGATCTGCTTGGTTCCTGTGCTTGTGATTCTTCATCTGATCATTCAGTGGGACCCCTAGCACTCATCTGTGCTCAGATTAAAGTCACCTGGACTTTCTTTATTGAAAATTTTCAGATCTGGTTAGTTGTTGTAGCTGGATTTCACATCTGACTTAGCTTCTGGGGTTGGATTTCTCATATATTCAGTCTTGAGCAGTTTGTTTATTGCAATGTCATTTGATCGCACCTTATCGGGAATTACCATCAAACTTGATGGCACTAACTATCCCTATTGGTCCTATCTCATGCAAAATTTCCTCAAAGGTCAAAAACTATGGAAATATGTTTCTCAGCAGATCCCTATGCCAGATAGTAAGGATGCTACTTTTGAAGAATGGGAAGCCTCTGTCGGGAAAATAAATTCTTGGATTGCCAATTCAGTCACTCCATCTATTGGAAATCAATTGGCAAAATTCCATTATCCTAAGGCTGCTTGGGATTACTTAGCCCGATTATATACCCAGACTAATGCTGCTCGCCGGTATCAGTTAGAATCTGACATCAAAAATGCTGATCAAGGAAATGACTCCATTCATGACTTCTTCATCAAAATGACTGCCTTATGGGATCAACTGGCCCTGATGGAACCTACTTTTAAAACAACTGATGATGCTCACACATTTGAAGTCTATAGGCAGGAGACTCACCTGGTTTAGTTTCTTATGGCCATCCGGCCTGATTTTGAACATGTTCGTGGTCAGTTATTACATCGGTCACCACTGCCTTTTGTTGATACGGCTCTCTCCGAACTTCTGGCAGAAGAGCAAACTCAATTTTCTCTTACAAGGAAGAAACATGTGGAACCCACACATGTCCTATCTGCAAATGTCAGTACCCCACAGAATGATCGTTCTTTTTCATCTGGTACCAATGATTTTTGCAACTATTGTAAGAAGAAAGGACATTGGAAACGGGACTGTCCCACCAGACCTCCTAGGCCAAACAGTAAGTACAAACAATCTGGTCAACAGCCCAATCGTGCTCCCATGCACTCTTATCCACAGCGACCCTATGCAGCAAATGTTACTGAAGATGATAGTTTTGTACCTCCGCAAATGGATCTTTCATCTCAGATTCAGGCTATGGTTGATGAGCGCATGCAACAATTGTTTCTGGCTTCCTCCACTGGTTCTGCTTCTCAGACATCCACTACACCCTCAGCCTCTGGTTCTACTATGACCATTTCTGGTCCGTCAGGTATTCTAGATTCTCCATGGATTTTTTATTCTGGTGCATCCTATCATATGACAAATGATGTTTCCAAACTTCATACTTGTTATACCCCTGCTAGTTCTCTCACCATCCATACCGCTGATGCCACTCCTCACTCAGTCTCCGTTATTGGCTCCGTATCAAATAAGTTGCTCTCTCTCACTAATGTTTTGTGTGTTCCTCACCTGTCTATCAACTTAATCTCTGTTAGTCAATTAACTTCATCTGGATTTCTCATCTCATTTTCTTCTACTGGCTGTTCTGTGCAGGATCCGCCCACCGGGAGACAGATTGGGACAGGCCTTAGGTCAGGAGGACTTTACTATCTCCACTCACTGCACCTTCCATCTTCCAACATATCCCCTGCAGCTCTCGTTTCATCTACATCACCATTTGCTCTTTGGCACTCTCGTTTTTCAGAACTAGTTTCCAAGCTCTCGATGGTTACTTTCTCCCATCCAAAGCTTGAGAGGGGGTGTAAAGAAGCAGGTCATCAGGTTGGGTCAACAACCCAAGTATTGGGTCAACCCAGTCCAAGTATTGGGTCAACCCTTGTATGAGTTGTCATTAGATTAGATAAAGATTTAGTTTACTTAATTATGCCTGTAATCTTGTAATATGATCTTGTCAGATCCTCTAATTTAGGCTTTACTGTTATATATGTACATCTCTTTGATTCATTCAATACACGAAAATATTCTACAACTTTTCTCTCGTCAGTTGTCTCTTGTATGGTTCTGTCTTGGCTTGATAACATCTCACAGGAAGAACTTCTAAGAGAAGTAAAGAACTTCGGCTGACAAAGTCCTAATCCAACCTGGAGTTGACAGCTCGCTATAACGAGCAAGGACCTCGCTATAGCGAGATCAGTCCTTGGATGAGCCAGAACAGTGGCTCGCTATAGCGAGACCAGGTTCTGGAAAGACTCATATAATTTCGCAATAAAATTCCAGGAGGATTCTGCAGGGGATCTTCAAGTGCAAGAAGGAGTCTTTAAAGCTGATCACACGAATCCAAAAGAAGTCTTTCACAACAACAGAGTTCCTTCACAGTCTTTATCTAAAAGAAATAGGAAATACAACTCAATTTGGACTGAAATTATGAGTTTTGTTCTAACTATGAGAATTTGCCAAAATAAAATATCTAACAGTGTGTAATAAGCATAGTGTGTCGTTGTTATCACGAGCAATTGCCCTTTTCTAGACCACCTTCATGGGAGATCCATGTTGTAGATCTCGCGCACACTTCCCTTTGCTCCCTTATGTGAAACTTTGCTTCTTATAATGCAATAAAAAAAAAATTCTAGATCCATGTTATGCACAACGTGAATCAATACTAGAAGAAATCTTGATTTGACTAATGCAGTAAAAATTAATAAATAAAACAACTATACAAGTGGAAAAGCATTCTCATCCCAGATGTTAACATCTTAACTAGCATTCCCATCATGGTAATGGATCCTCTAGGTGACATCTAAAGAAACTATGAGAGATATCTACAATTATAGATAGGATGTGCATTAAAATAAATACATAGGATAATTTTTTACGCGGTTAAAAATGAAGAAGGAAAAAAGTAAATTTTCAAAAATGAGCATCAAATAACTTTTCCTTTTATTAAAACAGGAATCAAAGGAAGATAGATGGAAAATGAATAACTAGCGTTTTCATTTTTAATCACTTGAAATTCCTATGTATCGAATTCATATGCATTTTAATTACAAAAAAAAAAAAAAAAAAAAGGCCTGGCATTTTAATCGACAGGAAGCTTTGATTTAGAGAACTCCTTATCGGGCCCACCTATTGAAAATCCGACCCCTTCAAAATTAACACGTCCCTAGTGAATGAGATGTCCTCAAAGCTATAAGATTGACCATTTGATTAAACAAAAGAATGACCCCGTGACCAAAAACATCATTAACACAAGTATCATTTGGTGGGACTAAACCCTATTAATGTAAAATTTTGGTATCCGGCCAGCACAGGAGGACTGATAGATAAAATTAGCTATAAGATAGAGAGCTGCCCTAATCAAACGTGGGGTGGCCCCAAGTGGGCCCCATAGAAGAGAGAAGTGAACTCACCATCTTCAGGGAAGAAGCAGATGACTGTCCAGCTTTGCCACTGCCTGGCAGCGGCGGCATCTGCGGTGGTGACTCCACTGAAACTCTTTCATCCTCTCTCTGCATCTCTTCTTCGACAGGAACGACCCCCCCTTGGGTCTGGGAGATGACTATTTTCGTCGTTGCTTCTCGCAGTCGCTTGCGAGAGAGTCGTCTTTTGGAGAGCAGAGAATCCACCATTTCCGCTGGAGGATCAGGAGAGTTTCGGTGGGAGAATCCAAGTTCTGTAGTAGATTGCAGCGACTGCCCTCTCTCTATTTGCTTCGATCGGAATGCTAGCTCTCGATCCATTGCAACACCCATCGGCATGACCCTCTCGTTGTTGCCCTTAGACGGCAACATTGGGGAAAATGAGCGAGGTCGAGAATCGAGATTCAGATACCGCGTATTTTAGTAGCTTTTGTACTGGGTTTGTAACAATTAAAGAGGCTACGGTTTTAGGTTGGGGATTTTATAAAGACGGCCTTATATTTTCAGAAAGCTTTAAAAAGGCTCTTTCCATTTTATGTTTTTACAAAAGGGCTCCTCCTGGTTTGATTGTGTAACAGGTGACTGTTGGTCTTTTTTTCTTTACTTTTTGGATAAATGACATAAATCCCATTTACTTAAGATTAAGAAATCTTACTAAGTAAGATTAACAATTCTCGGTAAGGCCTGCTCAGAAAAGCTATTCTAATTAATAAGTGAAAATTAAGTAAAAGCTCTATTTTTTAACTTTCTAATTTATAGTTAATTTTTTTGGTAAATTTATAAATAAAAAAGGTCTTGTTTCATGAGGTAATTGGGGGTCATCTTTAAGAATTGTGGTAATTGGGGGCCACCTTTTAAAAGTTACAATGTAGAACCAATCGTTTGTATCATTTTGAAATTTTTATGAGGACATTTTCATCCAAAACACTCATAAACTTTTTCACTATTCACCTACATCCGCTTTAGCTAAAAAAGCTCTAAAAAAATGCAACCCCTAACTTATTCATTTTTGGGGGTAAAATCTTTAATTTTGAAATAAGCTCTAAAAATTAAAAAATACAATTAGAGGCTTACCAAATGCTATAATATGCAAATAAGCTCTAAATTGTAAGATAAGAGCTTTTTTTAGAGTTTCTAAATGCCTCTTAACTAAAGTTACCTTTACCTAGGCCCACCTTAATGCATAATGAGCTTGAAAGCCATGGATTGGAATGGCTTCGGTGTAAAGTAGATAAATAGAAAACATCAAGCCATTCAAATGATCTTAGCCTTTGGTTTTAAGTCTACAAAGTTTAGGGGGACTTTTTTTTTTTTTTATTCTCTTTTAACTCACGCATTAAGTCATTTGAGTTTTTTCAAAGGGTAAATTGTCAAAAATAAAAGTTGAACCATCAAGTTACCTTTTTTTTTTAATAGTTAAAACAAATAATTGAATTGTCAAATGTGTAATACCCCAAAAATTTTGTGTGGGCCCATGTGTTGGATCCTTGATTGGGTCCCACTTGTGCAACCTTTAATTTAATCAATTACTTAGAAACTTAAATTTAGAGATTAATAGACCCTATCTCTTGGTAAAAAAAATTGAGAATCACATCTAGCCTCAATCCAATTGATTACTTTTGGTTTAAAATCCTCCTTAATTGGCAACTTTAAGTGGGGAGGAGATATCCATGTGGGGGGAGGGTTAAAACATTGAGATTCTTTTATAAGGAACGAAAAGGAATAAGAACGGAAGGAAATAAATAAATGAGAAGGAGATATCCGCACGTTTTGGTTGGTCTTTGTATTGATATTCCTTTTATGGATTCCTATTTCTCTCTTCTCTCATATTACCTTCCAACCAAAAAGTTATCTCAAATTCTCTAGATCTCTATGCCTTTACTAACTTAGAGTTTTGCCATATTAGGTAAGTGAGATGCTTTTGGTTGGCCTGGTTGGCTCCTCGCCCTAATATTCCAAGAAGTATAATAACTAGAAGACTTTAGGCCATATGTACTGAGGCATAGATAGGCCTCGGGCAAGTAATTAGTTATGACAAAAAAAACACACCCATGGCAAGTAGCTCAGGTTGTCCAATTGCATAACCTTATTTATGGGCAAACTAGGTCTATTAGTGGATTTATGAAGATCCAAACAATACCAACGAGCATTTACTATTTTTCAGGGTAACCAAGAACATATAAAACATGTCAATAATAGATTGAAAAGCCCATTTAGATTAACATATCATGCTCGCTTCCTAGTCATTATTTCTGGGATATCTCTATCTCCCAGTTTGTTTGATGGTTGTTACATTCATTGTTGCATTTTCTTGTTTTGGGTGTTTTCCCAATTGAATTTGGTTGTTGAACAGGCACTCTGCTTCTTAGTTTGTTTTTCTTGTTTATATCATCAAGTTGTGTTGTTTGGGCTTATTCAACTGGTTTTCAAGTTGCTTGTTATCATAATATTAATTTTAATATTTTTAGGACTATATCGGTGCAATTGATGGCACACATATACCAATTGTTATTGTTATTGACCATCAAGCTCCTTATTGAAATTGAGAGGGATGGTTGTCACAAGATGTGATGGCAGCATGCTCTTCTAATCTAAAGTTGTACATGTGCAAGCAGGTTGGGAGGGCTCTACGGCCAATTCCACTGTTTTACAGGCTACAAAAAGTTCTGGATTTCATGTCCTAAAAGGTAAATAGTGGTAAATCTTATGAAAAAAATTATAGAAATTTCAATGAACCATTTATCTTATTATCGTTTTTTTGTTTTATGTAGGAAAATATCATCTCATCGATGCAGGGTATGCAAATACTCCAAATTACATTGCACCATTTTGATGAGTACTATATCACCTAAGAGAATTTGCACGTGGAAATAGAGGCCCTCTCAATTCTAAAGAACTTTTTAGCCTTCGGCATTCATCATTACTGAGTGCGATTGAGAGAGTTTTTGGTGCAGTTAAAAGTTGATTTCCGATTTTGAAGAATACATCTCATCACTCTTATTACATTACAACAAAAATTGTCATTGCATGTTGCGTTCTACATAATTTCATTCGAACCGAAACAGGTGGTGAAGATTGGTTATATGAGGAATATGACTGCCAACCTACGAATGAATTTACTCAAGATGGTGATAATTCTAGTTTAGAAGCTGATTATTAGAATGTCGAACAACGACAACTGATGGAAAATGTAGTACGACGACAAATTGCAAATTCAATGTGGGAAGACCATTGCCATCATATTAACACTATTCGAGAATAATTGTATATTAAATATTGGTGATTTTATATTGAGGAAAATAAATAATGCTTATAAACTTTCGTATCAAACTATTGTTTTATTTTGTTTTTATCATTTTTAAATATTAATAAATAGCCAACACATAAATCTAGAATACTTTGAAAGATTCTGCAATTCCCAAACACTAAAAGTAATAATATGTTAAAATATACAAAAACCCAATGTTTTTTTTACAAAAGAACCCCTATGTTTTCAGAAAACCTCAAAAAGGCCCTGCATTTTTTATTTTTACTAACACCTCCCTCATTTGACGGAAGAACAAAACAACCGTTCTTTTTATAGAAAAAAATGACAAAACTACCCTACCCTCTTAAGGAGACAACCTCTCTTTCATATAACAATTGTTATCTTTAGTCTCCAAATGGATTCCCCCCTCTATGTATCTCTTTCTTTCCCTCTCCCTTTTGATGTAATTCGGCGAGAGTAAATGCTCATCGGGGACAAAGCGAGCGGTACAGGAATCGGAGTGGATTGGGATGGAGAGGATGTTAGCCAACCCAACAACACTAGGGAGCATGGCCCAGAGCCTCTGTGTGAGTGCTCCTGTATGTGCGCACACAGTGAGGACACTAGCAAGCACCGACGCGTTTGGCCTCATGCCCGACTCTTGCATATTTTCAAAGAGAGTGCCTCCCCAAAATTGTTGACACGGTTTTATCCCGCAATCACCACACTCTATGTTATCACATTTCTATCATGCATTCCTCAAACAAATAACAAGCGCTCTCCATATCACCACTCTTTGCATACCCATCTATCATTGTCTTCCACAAAACAACATCCCTCTTCCAAAGGCCATCAAAGATTTTCCGGGTAGTACCCATATCAAGACTTGAAAAGTAGAACTCAATGAGTGCACTTTGGACCAAAACATCATCAGAACAAAGATTTTGACAACATGGGCATGGAAGAAATAGGCGAGTTGCAATGAACAAGAGAGGAGAGTATAGGCTTTGATCAAAAGGGGGAAGGTGTAGTTATTGGTAGGAAGTCTGCATTTCAACATTTCAACCTACCAGAAGATGGCGGGATTTGGGTTCTACGTTTGGACATAGCCTCTAATCATGGTGTTATACATGAAAGTGTTGCAATTGGTGATGCCATGGAAGATGGAGCATGCATAGGCGGAGAGGGTAGCGAGACGTTGCAGATGGGAAGTGGGTTTCTCGCAAATTTGAGTGTGTTGCAGAGCCTCTCTTCCACACTATATTGTTTGGTGTTGTAGACCTGTACGTGTTGACTAATCTGTTTCTGTCAACAAAGCAATGTTGCCTTAGCCAGGTGCTGTGTTGTTTGTTGACTGGTTGTACTGGTTGATTCACTGTATTCCTCACTGTTGGTGCATGGGAAGGGTGATGAAGATGCTAGATCTTTAAGGGGAGTCTATGGAGGCCTTGATGAGGTCAATTCCTGTGAGGTCAGAGAAGTGGGAGATGAGACATCGTCGAATGGGCGACGATTAAGCAATGATTTTTGGAGATGAGAGGGGCAAGCTGTTGATGGAAAGTTATTTTTCCCCATTAAAAGGGAAACTTTGTCATTTACTGGAAAAAAACAAACAACGGTTTTGTTCTACCGTGAAATGAGGGAGGACGTCTTAGTAAAAATACATAATACATGGTCCTTTTTGAGGTTTTCTGAAAATATAGGGGGCTTTTTGTAAAAAAAAAAAACTCTATGTTAAAATATATAAAAACTACCAAACAACAAAAGTAGCAACATTTTTTCATATACCAATATTGTCATATATGCAAAAAGAATCTGTCAATATTTAAATCTACATATATTTTATTCATTTTAGGCTGACCTTGTTTTTTATATTTTGGGAATTTTGTGTTGCTCTGGTGAAAACTATATTAATTTAACATTTTAAATCACTGAAAATGCAGTTTCACTTATTCATCTCTTGTCTTTCTTTGTTATATTCATTATGATGGATGCTTACTTGTGTTGCTTTGGACTTTATTCTCTCTAGTCATATCTGATACCATAGCTTCATAAATGTGTAAAATGGACCATTATCCTACTCCAATTGTTTCACATTTTAGAAAATTGATCATTGGGTGGTCATAATTTTTTCTTTCAACATGAGAACATATATCACCTATCATTCTCTCTTCGAACTTTATAGGAAGATTCAGTCAAGCTTTTGACATTAAGAGAGTATGGATTAAGTGGGAGCCTAAAAGGATAAAGAAAGTGTCAGACACCTTTTTACATGATCAAGTTGGTCCTTAACCCACACACAACACCCATTTTCTACATTGCATGGATAACCAACATACATGATCGCCTGTTATGCATTCCATTTTCAAATTTATTTGGTTAATAGGTTCTACTAAATGGTAATATTTCCTTTTGCTTCATGTATATAGGTTCCTTTGCAATTAGATGTCAAAGGGGGAGGGGAGAGACAACTATGGAGAAGCAATCATGAAAAGCATGCCTAAGCTTGAAAGAAGTGGCATAGAGGAAGGGGGAGAAAGCTTGAAAGAGAAAAGCTCAAACTGAAAAGGTCAAAGTTGCATTCAAGAGATTTCAAGAATGGTTCAGTTCAAGGGCAGCTGAAGTCTTAGAATGTTTGATCAGTAAAGGTTGCCATCAAATTCCAAAGGGGGAGATTGTTAGGGATTTTGTATATTGCAATTTGATGGATGCACTATCACTTTCACTTTCATCTGATCACACACTCATGCATTGAATTTAAAACCTTAGAATCTAAAATTAGTCATGCATGTTAATTTGATTTTCACAAACATTAATCTGCGTGTTTTCGAACTTGGATGCACTTTCAAAGACTGGTTTGATTCATGCATGCCCATGATATTTTCGACTAAAATCTAATCAGGCGTAGTAGGACCATGATTTTGGATTGTTAGAATCATGAGACCTAGCTTGAATTCACATGGCCTTGAGTTCCCAAATAAAAAAGTTAAAATTTTCAAATATTGGAGAGAACCTCTGCCAGGCCAATGTACTCAGTCGACCAGGTCCCTGAGGATGTCGACCGGATCAACTAGCCGTTGTGATATGACTGTTGGAATGGGTGAGACGAATTCCATATTTTCGTTATATTTTTTTAGAAAACTTCCAAAAAAATGATACTATATTGCCACTAACCGAAAAACAGGCCACTAGTCAATATTGCACAGAATTGGTTCCCTGTGACCACTTCTTTTTTTTTTTTCTCATTAAAGATTTAAATGTGTGACGACGTCGTCTCTTAATATTCCATTAAAACATGGGACAACGTCGTCGCTTAATCGCCTGAAACCCCATTTTCCCCTTCTTCCTCCCATCGTTTCCCCCCTTTCTCTGGTAGTTTCCTTTCCTCCTTTCTCTGGAATTATTAGTATGCTATTTTTGAATGCTTGTGTGATGAGAATGAGAATGAGAAAGAGACACTTGGTTCTGTTACCTTCTAATCGTATCGCAATCTTGCAGGTCTTTTCTGTAGTGCATGATGGAATGCACCGCAAACGACAACACATCTGAAGAACCTCACATTCGGTCGGAAGTAGAAGAAGAACACAACACCTCAGATGATAATGATAATGCTCATGTTGTTGAGACTAATCTAAATGTAGAAAATCATGTCAGAAGGCCATCAAGTGAATCTCAACAACTTGCGAGTGTCAATCCATATATGGGCATGGAGTTTGACTCTGATGAGGTTGCAAAGTCTTTCTACAACGGATATGCCAGGCGTGTGGGTTTTAGCATTCGCACTGGTCTAAGAAAGGGGGAAAAACCGCTAGAGAAAAGGGAAAAACGATGGGATAAAGAAGGGGAAAATGAGATTTCAGGCGATTAAGCGACGACGTCATCACACTTTTAAATGGGATATTAAGCGACGACGTCATCACACGTTTAAATCTTTAATAAAAAAAAACGGAAGTGGTCACAGAGAACCACTTCCGTGCAATATTGACTAATGGCCTATTTTTCTATTAGTGGCCATCTAGGGTCCTTTTTTTGGTAGTTTTCTCTACTTCTTTTCAACAAAAATCAAGCCTCTCCCCTGTTCTACATCAGGTGAAAGAGAAAAGGCTAAAAAAAGGAATAGAAGAGGAGGAGGGTAAAGAGGAGGAAGAAGGGTGCTTGACTGGACGTTCCGACCGCTCGCCATTTCCAGTTGCTGCCTCTAGCCACCCCTCAGTCTCTCTCTCTCTCTCTCTTTCTCTGGGCTTGAATCTTCGGAGACTAGAGTTGATGGTCTACCAAATGAAAAGGTAAAAAGGGGCATTTTGCCTCTTTGCCAATATTCCCTTTTCTTTTTCTATTTTTTTTATCAAAAAAGTCCTTTATGTCTTTATTTATTTTTTAAAGATCTCAAGATTCTAATTAGAGTGCCAATGACGTGGGACTTTGTGTAAAGTGTGACATGATATAACAGGACCTCAGCCAAATTTAAATATAATCTTAAGATTTTAGTTTTTTATTTTATTTTTCTTACCTATATATATAATATTTTTTCAAAAAAAAAATACCCGAAATTTATGAAACTCCGAAATATTTCATTATGGAGGCCAGACCAAAATGGGGACCAAAACGGAATTGACTGCTATGGAAAGGGAGCATTCAAATGGCATATTACAACACTAACAAGCAAGTAGCTGGCATTTTAACAAAGCCACTACCATCTGCAAAGCCTATATATTTCATAGAGTTGTTAGTAATAGTAGATTTTCGCATTAAGTGGGTGTGTTAACAGTAATGCAAAAAATAAAGTGCAAAAATAAATTGTCATAATAGTGGTTAGTGTGTGTGGCCATTAATTGTATTTCCTTGCATGTAATTACATTTTTGTAGTGGGCAATTACTTTACTTTAGTAGGTTGTATGTTCCAATAAGTAGAGGTCTTTTAGGAGCATTAGCTTACTAATATAAAACTTATATTTAGGTATGCATTTAGTGTTTTACTACAATGGTGTAGTGGTCATGTACTTGGTGATGTTATATATATGGGGCCATCTCTTCTAAGCTAAAGCTTAGCTTATCCTAAGCGTGCCGATCCCACAAATCAAAGTCGATTATCATTATTTTTTTGCATGATGATTGTCTCCAAAATCAAGATAAATCCAATAAGAACTAAATTTTCCAGTTCAATCATGTAGGAATTAGATATAATCAACTTTGATTTATAGGACCGACACTATTCCAGCTTAGGATAAGCTAAGCTTCAGACTTGATATTTGGGATGGTCTCACATAGATCTTTCCATTCTCCCTGGTCCCATCCCCAAATGGGGCCCACAATTGGGCCCCACAAAAAAAGTTTTCTAATAATATGTGAGAACTAGTTCTCACCTGAATATTACCAATATATATAGGGTCGGAGCATCTCAGGGCCCCACCACCTTATCTCTCAGAGTAATGTGAGAGATATCTCTCAAAGAAGCATCTCCCATATGTACATACATATACGTACGTATATACATATACATATACATATGTATATGTATAGGAATCGCTTATAAGGATTGTCCTTACAACTTACGGTGCAGACCACCTAGTGGGGCCCACCATGAGACCCCACTAGTCATGGGACAGAGGGGGCCCAAAAGATCCAAGTGAGGGCCAACCTACACATCAAATTTGAAGTCAATCTAATACCTCTAGCCCCTTCATCCGTGGTCCACGAGTTTAACAACTTTATATCAAACGAGAAAAATTGACCCTTAATCCAACGGTGTAGTTTATCCGAATCCATGCAAATTCATGGCATTTAATGCCTATAAGGAGGTTGTGAACATGTGGTCAATTTGGATGGGTTATAAGGTGGGCTCCAGTGGGTGTTCCGAATTGTGCGGACCGTAAGGACGGTCCTTATAGGATCGATTCGCTATATATAATATATATATATATATATATATATGAGAGATACTCATGTGAGCGCATCTCTCACCTTACTATGAGAGATGAGGTGGGGGCTCTCACATTCATATCCAATGCCAATAACTTAAATGTGAGGGGACTCCACATTTATCTCTCATAGTAAGGTGAGATATGCTCTTATAGGAGCATCTCCCGTATATGTAGCAATCCATCCAAACTTAGCAACCAATAGGGAACCCCCTGATAATCACTAATCCCAAGGATTGGGACACATCCGAATGGACTAAACCGTTGGATCGAGGGTTGAATATTTTTTTAAATATGAAGCCATTAAACTTGTGGGCTACGGATGAACAGGTTAGGGGCATGGATTTAGAGTCAAACTTGATACATGGGGTGGTCTCATGTAGATCTTTCCACCCACTTGGTCCCATCCCCAAATGGGGCCCACAATTGGGCTCCACAAAAATATTCTCAAATAATATGTGAGAACAGTTCCCACTTGAATATTACCCTATATTTGGAATTTATTAAGGTGATAACAGTTCTCACCATAGTTGTGAGAAGTCTAATCCTGACTCTCTATTTCTGAAAATAATCCAACGGTTGGAACCTATGGGTTATAAGTGTTGGAAGTAGGTGGGTCTCGTTGATAGGTTTTCAAAACTTTTTGACCCACTTGACTCAGGGATCAAGTACCCATAAGGCCATAAACCACATCTAGGATCTAATCCTTCAAACTCATCAACCATGTACAGCAATAAACTCTATCTAGAAAATAGAAACAACATCACCATGTAGCTGCAAACAATCCACAACATACAGAGAAATAGATTATACCTTGGGAGCCTGGTAATGCTCTAATGGAGAAGAAGACAATTAGCTTGAATAAGAACTCTTCTTATAGTGAATTAGGATCTCTAAGACCTTGTTGTATTTAACGCTATGACCCGCTTTTAGATCTATTTTCTTAAGAAGAATGGTGGGATCTTTAAGAGAAAACCAACTGGAAGCTCATAAGGAAACCGAAAGAGAAACTAGAAGAGAGAGGAGAAAAGAAATAGAAGTGCAACTCTTGCACTCTAGGGGTTGGGCGTGCACTCCAAGGTTTTTGAACGTCTAATTTTATTTAGAAGGCTCACTTCCAAAAGAATTAGTAACGATCTCTTCTTACTATTACCACTATTAGAAGTCTCACTTCAAATAGAAATAATAACATTCTAATTCCTTTCTTTTAGAGTTCAAGTATAATTAGTAACTATCCAATAACTTAGGCTAGCATGGGGACCACTAGAGATTTCATAGAAAGTTGGCTCCAACTGGGATACCGTGACCCCACATCTCATGTGCAATCCTGGTCTATAGTTAATTGCAAATAACTCCACTATATAAATACAATTGCAGTCCAGTCTTAGAAATAAATCACAAAGAAAACCCCAAACTTCCTAATTACCACAAGTAGGCCACTATATCAATATCTATGGATCAATTGGATTAAACATGTCCCTTCCAATCTTAGATCCACATCTTATTATCCTTGAGACCCAATTAATCACAGTAATCATCAATACCATCTAATTAACTCTTAATTGATGGTATTGCGCACTTACTAATGATAAATCCATTAATTAACATAAGGGGATAATATAGATAGATTCCATCTTGACCATTGAATGTTCCCACTGTCCTACTACCACATACCCAAGACACCGAGGTGTTGACCTACAGTTGGCCTCTCTTATTAGTGACTCAGAGCAAATGAATAGATAGAAATTTGAGTTCATCAATGTCTCAGGATTGAGAGCCTATTGCTAGGGAATTATGAGAGCAGACCTTAAAATAAAGACAGTGTTTCATAAGGTGTTTTTCATGGTCCTTCAATACATCCAAATATACCAGCACCATGATCCAGAATCTTATATTCTGATGATCGAGACAAATCATACTATCTCATAATGATCGAAGTGCTACAACCTTATCAGATGAGATGCCCAGTCTTATCACTGGTTATGAAGATATTTAAGTATAAGATTTGTGACACATGTCTCCCATATGTGAATCTCATCCATATACATATATCACATCTAATATACTAATGGGACCTAGTTCATCTCATGAACCATAATGCCATATGTATTGGTTATATGCATTAAGTAATAAAACACCATTCATCTCATGAAAGGAAAGTAGAAATATATTGATAAATAGAGAAATTAATCAATTTATTACATCATCTGATGGTTTGAGACCATACAAACTAACAATAAGAGACCAAAAATACCCCGCTCGCCCAACTTTTCATTTCCCCCCAAATCATCTCTCTCTCTCTCTCTCTCTCTCTCTCTCTCTCTCTCTCTCTCTCCCATTTCCTCCATGTCTCTACCCCCACCAATAACCCCCCAACATCCTAGACACCTCATGATCTCTCTCTTGTTTCCCCTCTCCATAACATCTTGGGTGTCGTCATGGGTTCTCGCCCACGGCTGCATCTCTTTCTCACCATAGCGACCGATTGGGTTTCTTCCTCTCCGCTGACAAGGTTTCTTCTCTCACCACAACAACTAATTAGGTTTCTTCTTCTATGCCATATCAACAAGAAGAAGAAAATGATCCCGGCCTCCTCTCATATTAGGATTTGGATTCCAAGTAGGGGTCTTTTTCTTCAATTTCATTTTTCTTTTTATTTTAATAAACACTAATACTCATATTGGGATTTGCATGACACATGTTTAGCATTGACTGGCACCAAACCAAGCATTCGCTTACCTATTGCACCAAGCATTCACTTACCTATTGTTTGGTGCAGTGCGAACCTTGGATGGATATGCAGAACTTGATATCCTTTTTTTCGTATTGGAACAACCAAAGATGGGAAAGTGCCCTATAAGAAATGGATTGGTGCCAATGTGGCCTTCATAATATGTATTATGGATGGATCTATATCTACCAACTAGCTGATCGTTAATGAGGAATCCGAGTCCCATCGGCTATTCACTTGCAATCAAGGCCCAAATATAGGATGGCGACTTTAAATCTTGCATAGCTAACTAGGCCATATCTACAACACCCATGAAAAATTGAATTCAGTTTGAATGGTAAGGATACGCTAGGAATTATACTTGTTACCAGTTGTGTTAGCCCAACTATCCTTTTTTAATTTTGCCTACCGAAAATGTTGTCCCAACAATCTTAGTTGGTGTAAATTTATTTTTCGAGCTTAACAATAACCATGTCAAGTCACCTGTGTTCTACATTCCACTTGTAGGACACCAACTGGTCCAATTTATGCATGTTTTAGATCATGGCATCCCAACGAAATGGATAATGTTTTGATTACTTGTGAGTGGGGATGTCATTGGACCTTTGATTGCTGGGTTACTTGGAGGATAGATCTGAAAAATCAAGTAAGGATATTCTTGGATTTGGATTCCAATTATTCTGTTTGTTTATTAAATCCATGTAGATGACATGGGCTCTAAAATGTTGAGAGGCATATTTTTAATTCATGTCATTTTAAGTTTGATGAAATGTGTGAATCTTGAATTACCTTAGACAGGGCAAAGAAACAATCTCGACTTTGGTCGACATCATGTCATATTTCCATTCAAATTCCAATGAATGTGCCAAAAATGCTCATTTGGAGAGTTGATTTGTCTGACCTCTCATGAAAAGTTTAATCAAAACAAAAAGTTTTGGAGATATCCTAATTGGAAAGTAGGTGTTTTATATATTTTTATTTAGCAACAATATTATAATTTGCCATTTAGAAACACTCTAGAATTATTTTTTCTCCTTTTTGTAGGATGTAAAGGGTTGCGGTAGAAGTGGACAATGAAAAGAATGTAGCAGTACTCATCCAGGATATGAAGAAGTCAATGGACAGTCAAAATGAAATTTTATGAAATTTTATGGGCAACAGTTGAAGAGATGAATCATGCGTTCGAAGAAAGAAAAAACCAATAAATTTAATTGTGTTGTGACGTTTTCTATTTTCTTACAAGTGTAATTTGCATTATGAAAACAGTATGTTAAAATGTATATCTTTTGACAATTTGTTGAACACAATCTTAAAATGCGTAGCATATATTTTACTAATGTTGGAAATGAGTTGCTGTTATTCTTGTTTACAGCATGATTGTCGCAGAAAAAGTGTTGCATATGTACATTTTGATCAACATCAGTCAACTAGATCATTTAGGGCTATTCAGGTAATGATTAAGGCTATATTGTTCCTAGCTTAGGGACCATTTAGATTATCAATTGAGAAGCTGTAGTTCCTTGAGGTAGCACCAAAATCCATATGGAGTACCTTGTCTTCATTCATAGGTTGCATTTCCTGCAAATATAATAGATGTTGAATGTGAATAGGAAGAGAACTTGTAAATGGAACTGTAGGAGGTTTGATCTTAACTAACTAATCAGCATTACGGTTGTAGTCCCATCTTCAAAAAGAGACTTTCCAAGAGAAGATGTGAAGGTTAGTAACAATATTGTTCCATGATCACACAAGGTTCCAAGATAATTTATGTTCTGAATAAAGGGCTTGAATAATAGTGTAGGTGGCACCTTCCGCGAGGGGGTAGAAGTTCTGCCCCTAAGGTAGATGAGGCCATTTTTAGCTGGACAAAGCTACAAGGAGTAGTGTATTATGGTTACGTATGATGCCTCCAATAGCTGTCAGTTGATCAACTCCCAAATAGATCCATCAAAATTAAGTTTAATATATTGGTTTGGGGGTGGGGTCCATTTGTTGGTTGTAGAAAAATATGATGAACCATGATTCATTCAAATCTCAACACTCAACATGAACCACCATAATTAGAGACCTATTGCAACCAATGTCCACATCCAACATCAAAACTATTACAACACATCCAACATTGAAACCATGACAACCTTTGGACACATTCCAATATGAAAACTATTACAACCAATGTCTACATCCAAGATTGAAACCGTGACAACCAATGGCCACATTGTAACATCATAACTATTACAATTGTTTACCAAAAAAAAAAAAAAAAACTAGCTATTACAACCAATGTACACAGAAAACCCACGACACAATCCTGTCAAGGAAACGAAACTACTCATTTGCAGAGCTCTCTGAGAAACAACTTTGTCAAGACTCTTTGGAGCAAAGAATAAGTAACTTCACTTCATAGGAAGAAGTATTGCTTTTTATCTCTCACCAAAATGTCAGAAAATCGCAACAAAATTGTCGGAGTAAATTAGGTTTGAGATCAGTTTGCCTAATCGAATTTTCCTTTCCCTTCCATGCTTTCCTCTTTTATCTACGACATATCAAATGGACAAATAAGAATATATCATATAATGAAAAATCAGATGTATATCATCCACCATTTCAATTTTACATCAAAGGAGCAAATTCTTTCAAATTCTTTCAACTTGTCCCTTGGAAGTGAAATGTCTCTACCTGTGAGTTATTTAGTGGGGGGTCACATTAAGGTGAAGGTAAGATGTGCAAAATACAAAAAATTTCAAAAAGTCATTGAGTTTTTTGCAGTTCCCAAAGAAGGCTAAAAAAACCTTGGATTTTCAAAATAGGGTTTAAGTTTTCCATGAGACTTTCATTTAAGGTCATCTAAACAAATTCACTTACTGCTAGAAACCTTTCTTCCTTTTCTTTCTCAAAATTGTGAAAATGCTCTCAAGTGGTAGAGCTTTTGAAAACCTCAACCGATCCTCTTTTCCTCACTTTCCTCTTTCTACCTCCTTCCATTCCTTTAAAACCTTGGCATATCCCCTTTTCTTCTTTTGTAAGATGTTTTGCTTGTTATTCTCCTTCTTGCATCCGCATAGTGGGCATCCCACATCCTAACCATTGCACTTTCTCTTTCAGGTAGAGTTTCATGAGACTCTTGAGTGGGGCCCACTCAAGAAAATGTCAATTGTTTTTTTTTTTTCAGTATTTTAAAAGGTATCTATTTGAAGGTGGGTCATTTGAGTGAAATTTGATGGGCACTATACACTTGATGGGAGGCCATTTTTCATTGATGGAGATGATATCATATAAGTATACTCCCACATTGTGGAACTCTTATGCAATTCAATGTTTTTTCTTCTTCTCTCTATGATAAATTCCATTCCAATGTAGTAAGCCGGCTGTTGGCATTTGTGATGGGGCCCACTTGTGTTTACATGTGGGTGGACCCCACTCACAAAGATACACCCCTCACAAGGAATCTAATAGTGATATGGATAAAAATAGTTTGAGTTTTAATCCAACTCTTTATCCTTATCATATCTCCATTTAAATTCAAATTGAGAGAGTTTGATCCAACCTATTATCCTTATCATCTCTCACAATTCGAATTTGAATAGAGATCTTATCACCCATTAGCCAAAGGACTATATATAGACATGAGAATAATAGTTGGAACTAACTTTCAATAATACATCTTCCACTAGATCTACTATTCTCCATCATCATCTTTTACATCCAGGGTGTCCATCCTTGCCCTTGGATTTTGAAGAGTGAATCACACGAGACTAATCTCTTGTAAACAGTTACAGATCTCCACAACTAGTGCTTGATTCAAGCCGACGCAGTCCTTGTCGCGTTTGTAGCAGCCAACTCATTTAGATTTGTGCTTCCACTACATCAACGACCTTCATCAACATTGTTAGATCATTCTCTACAAAATAATTCCAGTTTTAGGATATCTTATCCAAGTAGTGTAAAAGTAATCATATTGACTGTCAACCATTTAAGTAAGACTTTATGAAGCCTATGAGGGAAGGGGTCATTTTCTGAATGGTTCAGATTCTTCATAAGTGAGTCCAATAACATTATTGATTCATCATCCTTGCCTCCCTATAAGAAAATTCTGGCTCCACCACTAGGTAAGTTATGAAGCAGTGGTTACACAATAATGTTCTCCCCTAGGCCAACTGGCAATACATCCTTGGATTTTTTTTATGACTACATTTGAAGCTAGGTGATTGTGGGTTCCACCGGTGATTAGGACTCCCATATATTGTAGTGTTGAAGTCACCGGTTGAATCTGCAAGATTACACATAAAAGAGAAGCAACTATTGATGTACAAACCAGCCACAACTCTCAAGTTCCAGGCCTAAGCGTTGGGTGAATCAGAAGGTTCCTCTTTGGATTAGTGCATGGATAGCACAAGGGCATGAACATGTTAAGCCATAGCTCTTAAGTTGCTAATTTGGTTATGGCGTCACTTCATTTTCATCCCAATCAATGGTATATGATGAGATTGGAATGCGACCCCTCTCCAGATTACTGAATGGAGTACACATGGGCACGAACATAAGCACCACTTGATTAAAGGCCCCAAGGTTTAATGGATGTGTGTGCATGCACGCAGTGTAAACTCACTTATCACAATTGAATTTTGAGCAATTCGTCAGATGTTAATGAACACCAAATCATTCTCATTGTGGGACTTAAGAAGACCTTCAAAGCCCACCCTACCCCACTGATTAACATGAAATGAGGTCACCCCACAATGAGGCTCTCAATTGCTGATGGTTTCATAGCCGTTTTATTTCATTTTCTGGGGTGTTTGGGGATGACATTATTTTGAGAGAACGAGGGATTGCTCAATTGGTTAACAACCCCGACTCTCCCTTATGATACCAGGCATCGGCTATGGTTTCCAAGGGCGGGCCTATGTACACAGACCTGGGGCTTCAGCCCTTAGTGCCCGCAACCGTCCATCCCCCTTCTCAATCCTGCTCCGAAAACACAGATTAACGTTTTCGGAGCGGATCACCCATGGAGCACAGTTTGAGTTTTGATGGAGCGCGGTTTGCGTTTTTATGGAGCGCGGTTCAACAAATGACGGAGCGGGAGTCCGGTGAAACCTGGATCGTCGTTTAACGAGGGAGTGAGCGCAAGTCGATGGGTTTCGAACTGCGAATCAGAACTATTTGGAGTGAGGATTTAAGGTAAGAGTGTGGAATATGAAAGGTCGGCTTCCAAAAATCCGCAGATTTTAAAACTTGGATCCTTATTTTCAGAGAGTAGTAAAAGAAAAAACGGAAAGAGGAGAAGTGAGGCTAAAATCTGAAAGAAGAACAGATCGTCGGTTGTCGCAGGTCATCTCTACTGTCGCTGCCCACCGGTCTTTTACGTTACAGCAGTAGCAGGCAGGAACCCTTCCCCTCCCTCCCCACCTCTTCGTGAGTCTATGACTCTATGTACTTGGGCATTTGGGCTTCACTTGTTTTTATTCTTTCACTCTACTTCTCTCTGTCCCATCTCCATCTTCTTCCTTTTTTTAAAATAAAACAAATATTGCGGTCAAATACTGTGGTCTCCAATCTCCATCAACTTGATACTTCAGTCAGTGACTCGGTAGAATATAATGAGTAGCAA
The DNA here is from genome assembly GCA_028538565.1 of Umbellularia californica. NCBI lineage: Eukaryota > Viridiplantae > Streptophyta > Magnoliopsida > Laurales > Lauraceae > Umbellularia > Umbellularia californica. Next base: position 26,506,217 of record JAPQWN010000002.1, read on the forward strand.
AAATTTAAAAACTCTTATGTGGTGCAAGTGGGGTGTCCGCCGGCCCCATGCCCGGTAAACAAACTGTTTGGGATTGACATTAACATCAACAAAAGTCAAGCATTTAGATTTCAGAGCAATGATGAAAAATTGACACAGGATTTGTAGTTTTGTGCTTCATACCTCATTCACAACTATCTCAGGCCCATATTTGTAGTTGGGTGTTAACGTTTACACCCACCCTATATAGCTATGCCTATGCAATCTAGTCATACACATGCAATGAACTCATGTTTTGTCTTATCATGTTTTATCTTGTTTTGTTTAAATTGGAATCTTATAAGCTTTACATGCGCATGACATATCTTTTAAGCTTTTTGTAAAGCTTTACATACGCATAGCATATTTCACTTAGAAGAAAGGGACCCATCGTACGACGTAAATACTGTCTTAATTTGTTAACGTTTACACCTGCAGGGAGTCGTCAACTCCAGTTTCAACTTAAGTTTCAGGGAATATATTCCCTATTTTCAAGGAATATATTCTCTGTTAAAGTGTGTCTCTTTAGTTCCATCATATCTATGTGCATTATGTATTAGTCTATATATACATAGATATGGTTCTTCTTGGCAATATACATACCAGCAGAAGATATGAATTTGGATCAACTGAGGATTTGGCCCAATGATCTGCGATTGTCAAGTGGTTCAAGTGATCAAGTAAATATACAATTCTTTAATTATTTTAGGAAATATTTTTTATTAATTGCAGATGCTCAAGTGAATGTATATTGTTGTCAGGATGATATTCTCAGAAACGAAATAAAACAAGAAGATGAAAATGTTACAAACGAATTTTCCACCGACATGGTATGATATTAAATCAATTCCAATTATGTTTTATTTTGTCAATTTTTAATAAAAAGTTGTTAATTTCTAACAGAATTAATAATTCTCAGGTAGTCAATTCGCGCCAATCTCTAATTGATTGGATTCAAAATACTGAACGCAATTTAGGATATAGCATTGTCATTAAAAAGTCAGAGACTAGTATAATCAGAAAGAGTCCTAGACTGTTATTCCAATGTGATCGCGGTGGCACATACAGAAGAAAGAAAACTTCCACGAAGGTTACAGGCACAAAAAAAATTGATTGCCCTTTCAGAGTGAAAGGGGTGAAAATGTGAACAGGTGATGACTGAATAGCAAGGGTGGTATGTGGAACACATAACCATGCCCCTGCATCATATATGGAGGGACATCCATACCTCAGTCGACTCTCTGAATTCGAAATCCAGTTGATGGTACATCTGTCTACGAAAAATGTGAAGCCACGAGATATCTTGACATCTTTGAAGAAGTGGAATCCGGACAACGTGTCTACCATTAGGACCATATACAATGCACGCCAGAAATTTCGGACTGTAGAGAAAGCTAGTAAAACCCAGATGCAAGTTGTCATGTCATTCATACAACATGAATGATACATTTTCGAGAGTCGAACAAATGTTGTAACTAATGAGCTTGAAGATTTATTTGTCACACATCCAAGATCATTAGAGCAATGGCGTACATTCCCGCACGTGTTATTGATGGATGCAACATATAAAACAAACAGGTACAGGATGCCTCTCCTTGAGATTGTCGGCGTGACTGCAACTAATATGACATTTTGCATAGCATTCATGTTCATGCACTCAGAAAAAGTGTTCAATTATACTTGGGCATTAGGGTGTCTGTAGTCAACAATGGATGGATGCACCGGTCCACTAGTTATTGTCATGGACAGAGAGTTGGTTTTGATGAATGTGTCTGCCCAGGTATTTTCTGAGGCTAAGAAATTACTATGTAGGTGACACATTTATAAGAGTATTTTGAGCAAGTGCAGGCCATCAATAACATACAACAAATCTTAGAATGCATTCTACAAAATGTGGAATATGTTGCTGGAATCTGAAACTGAGAATGCGTATGTGTGCAAATTGGCGGTATGTGTGCAAATTGGCGGACCTTGAGGTAGCGTTACAAAGCTTTCCAGGTATGATTAATTATCTTAAGGATGTATGGTTGACACCGTATAAGGAGATGTTTGTATCTGCCTGAACCGACAGATATCTGCATTTTGGAAACCAGACAACTAATAGAGTCGAGAGCCAGCATGCGAAGTTGAAACGATACTAAGAGTCATCACAGTCAGATTTGGAGACATCGTTATTATTTATTCATCAAGTCATCCAATCACAGGACATAGCTATCAAAGCGAGTATTGAGCAAAGCAAAGCCATCCAACATCGATTCAATATACCGCACTCCAAGGAATTATGTGGTTTCGTTTCGCCGCACATTGCATTTGATTTTGAAGAAATTTGAGCGGTCTAAGGATGTCGGAGAAGTTTCCTACAAATGCGGATGTCGACTTCGTACGAGCTATGGACTGCCATGTGTGCATGAGCAAGCAATATATTTGAACGATGGTCATCCCATACCAATTGATTCCATAGATAAATTTTGGAGAAAACTTGACTTATCACCGTGTGTGTCTCTTCAAGACGATGGCATCAATTGTGACGTCGAGCTACAAGTGTTCACGGAATAGTTTAAGCAGCAAACAAGGCATGGTTAATTTAGTCTTTTAAGGAAGTTGAGGGAGATAATTACACCATCAACGACTTCAATTCGTGAACCTGCTATTAAGACGAACACTCGTGGACGCCCCTCCTCGAAAAAAAAAAGTTGCAACAAATACTCGTGTTAATCTGTCTGCATTAGTGTTCGTTGAGTCTGATTCCCTTCATTCTCGGAAACCAAGAAGAAACAGTTATTCGTTTGGAGGCCCCGACTCGAAGGATAGGGAAGACATATCAACTCGTGCTGATACATTTGAGTTTGTTGAGCCAGATATTTTCTAGTTTCAGGAACCAGCGAGACACAGTTGCTCCTCTATTTACAACTACTCTGTATATTCCTATGTTCATCAGTTTCCACCTATACTGCATCCTTACATTATGAATGTACAAGACGTAAAACCTGATGGAAATTGCGGATTTCGGGCAATAGCTGTCTGTCTTGGTCTCTATAAAGATGCATGGGCAATTATCCGGTATAACTTAATAGAAGAGTTGCACACATTCAGGACCCAGTATGTTCAATATCTGATAGTGATGACCATTGGACTCGTGTTTACAACTCACTGAACTTTTTTGCATAAGATAGAGGAGCACCGATTGGGCATTGGATGACCATTCTAGACATGGGTCTCTTAATTGCTTCGAAGTTCAATGTGATATTACATGTTTTAAGTGCTGCACAGAGCTTTTATGTATTTGCCACTTCAATCTACTCCACCATCCTCATATCAACATGTTGCTTTCGCTATTGGGTACATAAATAATAATCACTACGTCCAGGTTGCATTGACAGATGGTTACCCGATGCCTCCCATTATGCCTCAATGGGTTCACTTCAGGCATGATTGTGCAGCTGCATGGGCAACCCCATATGCGGAGCGAATTAATGCGTTCATGCAGTATATGCGTTCTAGGTTTCCTTCTGAAACCATTGTGTTGGAGATTAGGAATGTAACATGTGTTAATATGTTTGAATAAATTTGTTTTAAATATCCAAGACTTTTGAGATTAGGATGATTTTTGTGTTATTAGTATTTAATAGCTATAATCCAGTGTTTTAAGATTTAATACAGAGTTTAGAATATAAGGTTTAAAATTTAGAATCCGACATACAAAGCTATTCAAAGGTGATGGGCATTCATAATAGGTTGAGTCCAGCTTGAATGTTTGCATAATTCACAATATCCAAAAAGCTATATAATTAATTATATTTTAACATTACAATCATTAAAATAGTTAACAACATAAAAATCCTTTTTAAAAAAAAAACTTAGCAAATAATTATGCCTAAAAGTGAAGTTCTTTTGCTAATTAACAATTATTAATTAATTAATTAGTGCTATAACAAGTGGTGATATATTGTGGGTGTATCAAAAAAAAATTATTTGGTCAGTAATCATATTGTCATGTGTGAAGGCACTTGCTGGGAACCAAGAATGACCTAATTAGAGCTCTCCACGTGGCAAAGAGTTGTTAAAGCAAAATTTTAGAACTTTATTGGTAATTTCAATGAATCATCCTTGATGCATTTGCTTATCTCTATCAAATCCTGGCATTCATCAGGGGAACGTTAGTCTTGGGTAGCGTGAGAAGCCTTAATTGGGATATAGGGTAGGTATATCAAGTAAAGAGGATGGGTGTATTTAGAAAGTCCCTTTAAAGTTGGTACATCTTGATGGCTATGGAAATTATAAACGATAAAAGATTTCCATCATATCCCTAACATGTTGTCTTGTCGGTTGTCACTCTTATTTAGAATATATAAATATTACAAGTTTTTGTCTCCATTCTCCAATACTCTTTTAATATATGTAAATTATAAACAAGATATGTTGGTAGAATGATTTGACCTTTATAACCAATATTATTTCTTTTTTAGAACCAAAATAATTGAGCAAGAGGAGTTACAAATTATAGAGAATCCACTTCATCAAAGGGATAGTATTGAAGATGAGAATACAGATTTGACAGCCACTCCTCTCAAAATGTACGTAACAATTGTTGGAGATAGAAAAGATGGAAGTGCTTGTAAGTGGATAAGATATATTTGTGTCCATTAATTAATTATTTATAAATCCATCAACACTATATTACATAGGCACTCCGGAGACTCTCTGAACATATAATTACTTTAAAATTTAGCGCTTCAGTGCTCCCGCTCCCGATCCCGCTCCGTGCTCTGGGCACTTAGCTACATCCCCCACAAACCTCAAAAAAGCCAATTTGGGCAATATGGGCTGGCTGGTCCAGCCCCCATGGAAAATAAGAACTAGTCTTGGTCTCTCCCTCAACCCTCAAATTAGCAACGGATGATCCCCTCTGGCTCCGGCATGCATCGCGGTCTCTCTCTTCTTCTTTGCAAATAGGTTCTAAATAAGTTTTAGGAGTTACAAGAAGCTATTTTGTTAGGTGCTTGGTTTTTTTTTTTTTTTTCTTCCAGAAATGGTGATGTTAGAAATGGGGATTTCTAGAAATCGTCCATCTTCTGAAATCTTTTATTAGTTATTCTTTTCAACAAACTCGTAGACTAACAGACTTTTTGAAGTGCCCAATCTCCGATTTCTCTACTGGACAAATTAGAGACTTATTAAAAAAAATAATGAGGATAGAGGGGTCTTGTAGTTTGGTACCTTTTGCGATGAAATTGCTATACATACAATTTGGCTAAGAAATAAAAAAGTATCTAATATCTTTTTATTCTCGGGTAGACGATAAACAAGAGTTAATTACCACATGGGATTTCATCATCTATGAATTTTTCAACCTCTAAATTCGTCTTACTTTTAATTAGAAGAGAATTTCCAATTTTCACTTTTTTATGATGCTAAACAAATCCTAAATTTCCTCGTGATAACTCTTGTATCACATGAATGAACACATTGACCCAAGGTCTTGATTGATTATGCTCTTCTAGGGATGAATACAAATGTACAATTGACTCGTTTTCTCTTTTGCCATTGGTAATGTAAAAAAAAATTACAATAAAATAACAATTGACTTTTTTATTTTCCATCATCAGGCCCCTCAAATGAAAATCCTGGGTCCGCCATTACTGGTTTCCCCCACTCCTCGCATGTGCGACAGTGCGAGTTCCTCTCTCCTCGCAAGCGCAAGTTTCACTCCATATGTAAGCAGATTCCCTTTTATGCATGTGTGTTTTTGATGTGATCCCACCATATGCAAAAACTAGATGGCTCCCATGGTGGTTACCAATTAAATTGGTTGCCACAATTACTAGCATCAAATGGATCCTATAATGATGATAATATTATATTGATCCCTCTTAGATGCACAACATTATATAAAGAATCCATGATTTTAACATTATTTTTACATACATTTGGTGAGCCCTCGCTGGATAATAGCATTTATCGATTTCCTGATTTTTAGTATTAGATGGTCCACTCATTTTCAAACATAGGATGGGCCACATTGTAATTCCCAACAATATCTAAATCCTATAATTATTGAAAACATTAGGTGGATCCGCCGTGATAGGAACCTTAACATGTGAAGTGTAATTTTGAGCATGTGTATTGGGGAAAACCAGTGTTGCAGACTTTTTCGTCTTTTATGGAATTTTTTTTCCGATCCCTATCCCCCAATGGAAAAAACTTTTCCACATGAATGCGGAAAAGTTAGCTCATAAAGCAGCCACACCAAATATAGTGTTTTTTTTTTTTTTTTTTTCTTTTTTTTCTTTTTTTTAACTGTATGCATTCCACAATCCTCAGTTCTTCCGCAAAAAACCAACCACACAAATGTACAAGTTCTTGTTTGTTTGCATTAGAATACATGGGGACTTGAATACACAGAAATTGGGATAATCCATGCCATAAGTGGTCAAAAATGAAGACAAAAGGTGAATATAAAAAAAATGCCCATCAAATAGCCTCTCCTTCAATGCAAATTGAATCTAGATAAAAAATGAATACCAGCCATCACCCCCTAGTAATTCAATGCCTAGGAAAGTCAAATCATCATCAATATCTCCACCTTATTTCCTTCCCTCCTAACTTCATCCTTCACTCCTCACCTATTTAAAAGTCCTTCGAAGAGCTCATTTGACCTTGACTTCTTGTGTATTCTATTCATATGTGATCTAATGCAAACAAACAAGCCTTCATAATGAATAAGCACAATGAAGACAAAAGATGGATGAGTCCCTCTATGATATCAGCATAGGATGGGTCCCATCAGAATTACCATCAATATATGGGACATGTTAATTTCACCATTGGATTAGTCCCATTTCGACTACCGCCATTAGATGCCTCCCCTCTATGAATACAAATTACTGAATCCTAGAAGGCCAACTATTTCTACTTGCATCTCCATTACTTGTTTTAGGCATGATATCTAGTGAAATCCTTATAAAATGCCAAACACTGAGGTTTAGTGTATGTTGAGATTCGTTAAACATTGCCAGATATAATATTTAGCACAGTATTACAATATTCTCTTTAAAGATGAATTCAGTCAATAATCATGTATCTGAACACCCCCAAAAATAATAAGGCATGCTTGCAGGATATAAAGCTCAACGGTCAGTGGGACAGGCTAAATTTACAAATGCCCTTTTCTAATTTGGAAAGATAAACATACTAAAACAATAGAAAGAAGTATTTTGCTGGTGCTTACATGATAAAAAGTTCCAGGCCTGTTGTCCCTCAATCAGTTCCCATCACAGGCACTTTTCTTTGACTTCAAAATTTGGTGCATCTGTATCACAATTTCTCTCTGTTCAGATGTATCTGCTGCCTCTTTGCCTCTGGCGCATCTGCGCTGCATGTTTCTTTCCAGCTCTATGCTGCTCTAAAGATCTCATATCAGGGCATGAGATACGGCACAACTCACACCAGAATTTCTGGGCTTGTTCCATTTTCAAATTCTTCAACCTCTCTTCCTGAGCCTTGTGATGCTTCTCTCGACGGTGTTGGCGGAGGTTAAACAGACTCATGCAGTTCACCTGGCAAAGCTTGCAGAATAGGCCACCTCCTTGCTGGTTTGAAGGCAATTGGTGATTGTTAGGCGCATGTGCAGTGTAAGTCAGCTGTAGCAGAGAGCACTCACTGTGGCCAACTCCTTGCTGGTTTGAAGGCAATTGGTGATTGTTAGGTGTATGTTCAGCGTAAGTTGGCTGTAGCGGAGACCACACGCTGTGGCCAATTCCTTGCTGGTTTGAAGGCAGTTGGTGATTGTTAGGCGTATGTGCAGTGTAAGTCAGCTGTGACAGAGAGCACGCACTGTCAGCCCGCTTCTTCCCACTGGAAAGATCACCATAAGGAAGCAGTTCCTGGAATATAATAGTAATGCAAATTGATTAGCAGTTAAACAACAACTGCAACATCTCTTGTTCATTATCTTGAACAATAACACTAGTTGTCATTGATGTAAGCAAACTAAGCACATTTGAAATGATACAAACTATGATGCCCAGATACGGCTTGGATACGATAGGGACACGGCATGGATACGGAAGGGACACGGATTTTACACATAAAAAGTGAAGTATCGGATACGACACAATACGTCACCCATTTTGAAGTATCCGTGCATCATAGGATACAAAGTTGACTCGATATCTAAAATTGTTTGTAAGATCACCAGCATAACTACAAAGAGAAGTGAATTTTCTATATAAAAACAACAGCCCCATGAATGCCTTGATTGACCAGTAGATCAGCTACCTCATGGCTTCTATTCTGATGTGATTAACGTCAACAAACAAACTAGATACAAGTTCACCAGAAATAAATGACGTCGTACCTGGATCCTTCCATCTTCTACCACATAATCACATTCCCCAAACCCCCTACAGACTATTAGACTTTAGGAAAATAACTAGCAAGTTTTCAAAACTAATGTGATTGCTAGCACTTCGGCCTCAATAAAATTCTTTCCACCTGTTTGGTCCAGAATAGCTAAGTTTATTGCATCTTGACAAATTTTACATTCATCCTCATTTTCCTTGAAATCCATTTGATGCTCAACTGAGATCAAACTCCCAATCTCTAGTCATCAGGAGTCCAATTTATCATTCCTAACCCTTTTACTTTCACCCACAAAACAGACAGATCTAAATTCCATAAAACATTTAAGAAGAGCATTCTCATTGAAATATTATAATTTCTAGATGTATTAGGGTGGATCTAAATTATAATAATCAAGTTTCTCATGAGCAACTAGATGTATTAGGGTGGATTGCCGCTTCATTCAAAAGAAAATAAGTACCAGGATTATTTGGACTCATTTAGATGGACGTGTGGTAAAACTAGAAAAGATGAAATTAAAAATGAGCACATTCGGGAGCATTTAAAGGTAGCATCAATAGATGATAAATTAAGAGAGAATCATTTTATGTTTCTTGAATAAAAAAAATTTAAGAAGAGCATTCTTTTTTCAATGATTTTTAAACTTTGCATCAGGATTTGCTATGAACATAGCCCATAGATTCTAGTGACTACTAGGATTGGAAGAAGGAAGCTTCATAAATGCTTATGAAAAGATACATAAAGCAATCTCTAATTTGATTTGTTACCGCTTGAGGATCACTAGCTGATTTTGTAGCTAACGAATGACCACTGTACTAAACTGATAAAGTTTCAGAAAATTTGTACCAACCATATGTAATGGAATCTAAATGCAAGTATGCAACGCAAAGCAGCAGTATGAGTTCTTTTAATTGCAACAAAATACCACAGCAGTAATGAAGAGGAAGAAAGGATGATGAGACCAAGATGGACGATTAAGCCTCACTCCCGCCTTTTGATCGATTCCAAAGGGTTGGGTCTCACATGCAGTTTCATAAAGAAATAAACGAAGGGTTTTCACATAGAAACGGATTTATTCATTCAAGAATTAAGGGGTTTAATAACTTAATTCAAATCTTTAAAGAACCCTATATAACTGCTATAGTCAACTGGTGTAAAGACAACATATGCAGATCTTCCCATTCAAAAAGATTCTAATTTCCTTGGTCAAGTACCATCTCCTTAAGAAGATTGAAGAAGGTTCTCTAAAGTCAGTTTATGGCGATTTTTCTTTCCTTTTCTAATTCTATAATTTCTGGATTTCTATAATTTTCTACAAATATACTACATTTGCTGGATTTGTCTGATTTTTTGAATTTTAGGGCCCATGACAATCTGATTAAATTAATTGAGACGGCTTACATATAAAATTACAGATAGCATGTGGTTGCAGCAATTCACCCACAAATCACCACCACAGACCAGACATCCATGGTGCTTCTGATAAATGCATAATTAGCTATGCATTTCGGTGGTTGCTACTTTCAAAAATGCATGCTTCCGATAGATACTTGAATAGCTATGCATTTTGGTGTTAAGTACCTTCTAATATGCATGCTGAGATGCTTATTTCAATCCTAATATCCCCCTGTTATTGCTTCAGCTGGATGAAGATTTAAGCTCCCCCTGCACCACCCCAACAATTTCTTGATGACCACATGAACAATTTGCATAACTAGCTTGCCACACACCAAAGGGGGGCAAAGGAGGGGAGAAGGGCTCAGGAAAAAGTCACATTCCCCAATTTTCATGCTTCCATAAATTTGGGGTCAGTTGGTCATGTAACTGAATCGCTAGGAATTCTAAGACTCATATTTCTACAAGTGGTTAAAAATTAAAGAAACAAAGGTGAAGATCAAAAATGACCATCACATAATATTTCCTTTTGATGGAAAACAAATCAAGGGGAGATGGGAAATGAATACCTATTCTTCACCCCTCGGCTCTTTAATGCTCTATTCTTGGAGCCCATCTGATCATGAATTCCAATGTAATCAATTCCCTGAATATATTTTCCTTTGAAAGCCAACAAATCCACAACCACACACTTCCAAAGTATAAATTAATAACATCATAAGGAAGAAGAAGAGAGGCGGAGATGGACTCACTCTCCCCCAAAAAGAAGAAGCAGACGACTGCGCGGCTTCGCCACTGCATAGCATCAGCGGCCATTGTTCCAACCCTCCTCTCTCTGCGCCCTCTACAAGTCTTCTAAACGCCATCTCCCTCTGCATTGCGATTTCCGCAGGAATGGTCGGCCTTGTGGTCCTCGAGAAGGCTAGTTCCATCGCTGCATCTCGCAGACGCTTGCGTTCGAGTCCTCTTTTGCAGAGCAGAGAATCCACCATTGCTACAGAAGCTGGTGGTGGAAGAGGAGGAGAAGGAGAGTTTTGGTTGGGAGGTTCGAGTTGTTGTGGGGTAGATTGCAGAGACTGTGGTCCTCTTTGGGTTTGCCTTGTTCGGAATGCCAGCTCGCGACGAATTGCGAGATCCATCGGCACGACACTCTCGCTTCTGCCATTCCACGACATGGGAAAAGGAGAATGGAAGAAAAAGGACGTGATATGCAGATACCTCACTGTAGGGGTATTGATGGATTGGCATTGATGGATTTGGAATATGTTACAAATCCGAATGTTAAAAAAGAGTTATGAGATAATTAAAGAGACTAAAGAACAAATATTTACTTATAGAAGATTTAAGCAATCGGAAGTGATTGGAAATTTAGATTCAGAATTTAATGGGTGTCTCGACACGAGGAAATCTACATAAGCATATGTTTTTCTCCTTATTGGTGGGACTGTTTTGTGGAAAAGCATCAAACAAACAACCCTCGCTTCTTCCACATTTGAAGCTGAATTTGTGGCATGCTTTGAGGCCACTAGTCGAGTTATATGACTGCGGAATTTCATTTTAGGACTTCAGATTATGGATTCTATTTCTAAGCTGCTGAAAATTTATTGTGATAATGCCTTAGCTGTTCGCTTCTCTAACAACGACAAAAGTTCTAGTGCTACAAGACATTTTCAGATAAAATATCTTGCCGCTAAAGAGAAAGTTTAGGATCATCTAGCATTTTTAGAGCAAATTAGTACAAAGCTCATGATAGCAAATCATTTGACCAAAGCATTACTTGCAGAATCTTATAATGATCATGTTACAAAAATGAGCCTCATTGTATTACCTTAATGTATTTGGTTGAAATGGTTAATGCTAATTTATTAGACACGTTTTTTCATTGATCTATTTCCATTAATGATGATTCCATTTTCTTGCTTGACTTTGTGCACATTTTAGTGAATTATTGAAAAGTAAGATTAATTTAATTTGGGCCAACAAATAGGAATTTTAGATTTATCCTATTGTTTTTCCTCAATTTATGACTCGATTACATGGAATTATTAATGTTGTGTTACATGGAAGGAATCATGTTACATTATTGATGTTTGACCGCCATGGTCCGCATTAATGGTTTCATTTAGTTACTTTATATAAGACTTAGTCTAAACAAGACTAATTGAGTTGTTTCTTTCAAATGAGTGGCCACTCGTCGGGATTTTAAAATATGTTGAATCCCAGTTGAGTCATTTTATAAAACGTAGTTTTCAAAAAATAATAATAATAATAATAAATAAATAAAAAGTGGATTGCATATTGGTGGTTAACATTACCAAGTGGAAGATCACATATGTGTGGTCATTCGGACCAAGTGAGAGATTGTTAGACGTAAGTGGTCCCCGTGACTACATGTCTAATAGTTGAAGGCCCCATTCCAAGTCAACTAATTTGCTTTCCCCCTTTAGTTTTGATTTAATTAAATCTTTCTTGGATTCAGCTTGGAAAAGCCCAATCAATCAAGATTCTTGGTCGACTAATTATTGAGGAAATTAAGAAAACTTATTGCTAATTAATTTCTTTCATGGGAAGAAATCTCTCTTGGGTTATTTAATTAAAAGGGTTTTCTGGTCTTTTTTCTTGACTCACGTTATTTGCAAAGTACACATTAACTCTCACGTTATTTGTAAAGTCATATGTTCTTTAGATCCTTGTAAATATCTCATAACTTTCTTTAACATTAAATTCGGATTTGGATCGATGGATTTTTTGTGCACACCTACCTCTATGGGCTCTAGTCCTATTGCCCATCTTTCCTTCACCAGAACCGACTTAGATTGTTATAGAGAGAGAGAGAGAGAGAGAGTTAAGGTCTCATTTTTTATCTACCATATTTCCTTTTTCTCTTTTATTTTCATCATTCCTTCATTTGGGACCTATTTTACCTTGGATCACTTTGCTTCACAACAACATTATTTGAATATCTAAAAGATGAAAGAGCTCTAAAAGAAATGGCCCAAATTTATAGGGAGCTTTAGACGACACGCAGGCACTTTTTAGGTGAAGATGCCCCCTCCTAATTAAGCAACTAGAATGCATGATGATTATGGAAGTCTATTGGATCGAAAGATCCATATGATACCTACCTATATGCAAAATCTTGAGTCATTAAAATCATCCAAACCTTTTGATCTATGGCCCTAAAGTTTAATGGTTTAGAGGCATCATTTCATTATGATTTCAATCCAACGATGAGAAAAAGTTGCATAAATGTCAAACTTAGACTTATGACTATTAATGGGGGATGGTGTGTATGAAAAGACTAAATTGACTCAACATGGCCCTATGACCTAAACAAAAGAGAGGCAGAAATAGAGGTGTTTTGGAGAATTTTTCCAAATATATAATTATCGGTAAACAAGTATAAAATGATCATTCATTGGAGTACTAATGTGTTGCTATCGAAAACGGCTAGTGGATAATTTAGGAGTCACATTCCTAAATATGGAATAGTCATGTGAATGGCCCCGAGTCAGCAGATTCTTAGAAAATGGTGATTTCGGCCTACTTTAGAATTAAAAAAAAAAAAATGGCCATAAAAATACCAGTAAAAAATGGCCATGTGACCATTTTGGCATCGACCTTTGATAACTAGACCTTTCACCTAAATCATAAAAATAAAAACCAAAATAACCCCTTCATTCTGATTATTGGTAGCAACGGCATGTAATAAAACCAAATGGGCAGAAGCCGTAATTTATGTAAATGTTATGGTTTTTATCATAGTTAAAGTTTATCATTAAAAAAAGTAATAGAGAGCTTCTAAATACACAATGATTTTAACCTTTCACACAGTTTTTTTTTTTTTTTTTTAACTTTTTTAATACCATTTATATCCCTATATGAAAAGACCAAAAAGGGCAACCACATTTCACATGATACTGCTTATATCTCTCTGCACACCGGCCCAGAGTTCACTGCCATTATCTTGTTCCTCCCATTCCACCGTCTCATTCATCCATTCACTCTCATTCCATTCTTCCTCCAATCTCATTCTTCCCTTCACATCATCATCTCTCCATTTATCACATTCTACTCACTCATCATATCCCACCATTGTCAAACATTACTTCTTAGTGAAACCTCACTCTCAATATCATTCTTTTGTATATTTTCGGCATTTTTCTTTATATTTTCAGCATTTTTCGAAGCTTATAAAGCGTTTTTTATTTTCTGTTGCAGCGAAATGTTCAGACTTTCAGTGCAGAACAAAAAAGCCAAGGTTCAACCTCGTATAGCTGAACATATTAATTTTGCTCAGCCGTATCTGGCTGTACAAAAAATTTATATTCGGCCGAATAGGGCTGAACAAAACGATTTTGTTCAGCCATATATGACTGAAAAAAAAAATTCATCAAGATACTACTGAACAGAGGCAATTTATTCTCAATTTATATAAATGATGTTCCTCCCTCCTCTCTAATCATTCAATGCTTTAATGTAGGATGTTGTGTCTACACAATGTAGTCAAGTTCGCTCCGAATGCGTAGTGGACATAGTCATGAATTTAACAATGAAGAGGTAAGAAATATAGTTGAATTATATTTAAAATGAACGTTATGAGTTATGATCATCTTATTTAATTCTATTATGCGCGGATATTCAACAGTCGGGAAGCATTAATCTCGTGGGCTCCTGACGTTGGAAGAAGAAACAGATTTGTTATTGTCATTAAGGTATCAAATGCGGGTGGGATTGGAAAACAACCTAGAGTTATCCTTACATGTTAAAGAAGTGGGCACTATAGAGATTCGATGGCCAAGAAAGAGAGTCATACTAAAAAGAAAATCAAGTAGACAGGTTCAAAGAAATGTGGATGCCCATTTTCATTAAAGGGCAAGAAGTTGGGCACAAATGATGATTGGATGTTGGAAGTTATATGTGGTGTGCATAATCATCCGGCTGCAGAATATCTAGAGGGACACTCATTTGCAGGAAGATTGTTAGAGGACGAAACGAAGTTATTGGTTCATATGTCTAGGAGCATGGTTCGACCAAATGAGATTTTGGTTATATTGAAGCAAAGAAATAATTTGAATGTTAGCACAATGAAGACTGTCTACAATGCACGTTATAAGCATAAAATCGTCGAGTGGGGTGAGAGAAGTCAGATGTAACAACTGTTGGGAAAGTTAGCGGAGCATAATTACATTGAATGGCATAGGATGTGTGACAATAGTGAGACGGTCACTGATTTGTTTTGGACACACCCTACTAGCTTAGACTTGTTGCGTGTTTTTCCGTATGTTTTGATAATGGATTGCACCTACAAGACCAATCGGTACCGTATGCCCCTATTGGAGATTGTCAAAGTGACGTCTACTAATATGACTTGTTCGGTTTGCTTTGCATACCTTCATGTAGAACGCGAAGATAACTACGCATGGGCATTGGGTGTATAGTGTAGTATCATTGGCGATGATGTTCTTCCTAATGTTATCGTCACAGACAGAGAGTTGGCACTTATGAAAGCCATAAATATGGTTTTTCCTGATGCTACAAACTTTTTATGCAGATGGCACATCGGTAAAAATGTATTGGCGAGATGCAAGAAGTTGTTTGAAACTAAGGAAAAATTGGACAAGTTTCATATGTGTTGGAATATGTTGGTGTCTTCCTCCACGGAAGAAGAGTACATTCAACAACTTTCAATGATAAATAACACTTACATCACTTATCCAGAAGCACTGCAATACGTTAAATGCAGTTGGTTAGATGCATACAAAGAAAGATTCGTGTCTGCATGGACTGATAGATATATGCATTTGGGGAATACTACAACGAACAGGTAACCAAAATACTTAATATTTACTCAATAATTTTAACTACTTGGTCAATTAGTTGAGGTATTGCCCTTAGAATTTTTCCATTATACATTATTAGCTCATACGATTATGTTATTTACTAACAATTTTTTTTTTCAGTTATTCTTGGTCCCAGGCCATCCTACTCCGCCGATTGCAAACAAGTGGCATCAGTTTCATCATACTAGTGCACAAGGATGGCAAACCACGTACCATTACAAGATACAACATTTCAAAGAAATTGTCACTTCTGACGTGGCCACATGTGAGACGATAGAGTTGGAATGAGGCAATCACCTAATAAGCGCATAAACTGATGTAGCCACTTGTAGGGCGATCTTATTATTGTTGTTAATGATGTATCCACCTGTATGGTGATGAAATGTTGTATTAAACTCATCTATTTTTAATAAAAGTCTTACTTTTCTTGACATTGATGGTCATAACTGTTATGGTAATTGATCGATATACTAGCATCAAAATATACAACATCCATGGAAATTTCAATAGGATTAAAACTGCATTAAATTGATTGATATTCATCATCCAATTGCTTACAAAATAGAATCCACCCATCAAAGTAGATCCACCCTACAAAATACATCCACCTTTCAAAATACTTCTACCCTTCAATTTCTATTTCTACCCCTATTGGTTCTGCATGTGTAAGTAACCAATGTCAAACGGGAGCTCCGAAAGGTCCGTTGGACTTCTTCTGTAGAAGCTCCCCGTAACAATCTGCGAATCTAATCAATAGAAGTGTAGAGCATGTCCGAGTCCTAAATGCACTCTTCATAACCCTTCTGAATGATTGAATCCACGATCGTTAGAGCGTTCTCATTCCGCTGCATTAAGACATGTCAAAGGAAAATAAATTAAGAATAGTTCATTTTGATGAAACAAGTGTACATTCATAAATGATTGAGATGAGGGATTAAACGTACCAGTGTAGACATGTAAGACCCCGCCCCGAGTTAATCAAGATTAACTCTAATTAATTGAAGTTAATGCTAATTAATCACGTTTAATGAGGCTAATGACTAAGCTCGATGAGATTAGTCTCAAATGATTGAATTAAGCTTAATGAAGGGGGGTTGAATGGATTGAATGAGATTTTAGACTCAAACTAAGAGAACAAGGCCTTTTTCCATAAATACGGATCTATACGTATTTTGTCGAATACGGAAACTCTTGATACCAACACGTGTATCTCGACGAGTACGTTAACTTTCATAATAGACTCGAAGCCGTTTGGCGAGGATTTCGTCAAATGACCCTCCATTTGACTCAAGATGTAAATAACCTTAGTGGGATGGACTTAAATGCAAAAGGATGCTTATATAAGAGGAATGAAGCCTTTTTATTTCTTTCTTTCCTCATTCCATTGTAGAGAGAAACCCTAGGCACCCTCCCATTTCTTCTTCCATCCTTCTTCATCAAGAGAGAGTGAGAGATTGAGTGTTTCAAGCAAGTTTGAAGGAGTTCATCTTCTTCATCTCCTTCCTCAACTGTCTTCCTCCATTGGAGTGCTTGGAACTTGAAGAAAAGCTCAAGGATTCCTTTCCTTAGAACTACAAGTAAGTAGATGATCATTTTAGTGAGTTTCCAAGTTATAATGAGTGATTAGATATGGTTTCTAGCCAATTAGCTCATAGGATAGTGTTTCTTGTGTTTTTATGGAAATAGGGTTTGGATTTGGGGATTTCTCATTTGAAAGTCAAGCTATCAAAGGGGTTTCTTGCTAATAGGCTTGAAAGGCAAGTATAAATGCTTCTTATGATTGAACATGCTAGTATCCAAGTTTTCTTTGAGTTATAATGATGGGTTCTCAAACCCTATTGTTAGAAATGGAGATTTTATGAATTTGGTTTGGTTCTATGGATTTTGATGCTTTAAATAATAGAATAGAGGTGTTGTTTGTGTATTAAATGATGGATGAAGAAGGGATATGAGATTCTTTAATGTATAGGCAAATGGTGGTTGAAATGGATGAAAGGAAGAGTGAATGTTCAGAATCCGGAATCTGGGTTCTGGACAGTTCGCTCGAGCGAACCAGTTACTGTCTGACGCGAAAAGTGTCCGCTCGAGCGAACATTATGTGCGCTCGTGCGATGAAGGTTCTGTTTGGGTCCGCTCGAGCGAACCTGATACTGGCCCAAACATGAAATTGTAAGGGTTTTGGATTTTGGCGTAAACTTGAAGCACTCCTCGTGAGTATAGATACCCCCTTATATTAGTTTTAAGACTAATCATGGGGTAAATTGAGACCGATAAGGATTATGAATAATAAAGAAGGGATTTCATAGATAATGTATTATGGACTAAACTTCCATGGGTGATAATTATGGGGACTTGAATGCACACACTAATATTACAAATGTGATGTCCATCAAGAATAACACGTGCATTCGGGGACCAATGGTTATACCGTATTGGTTGTTTAGATTGGAGATAGAGTTAAATAGAAACAGGGTTGACTGACAAGTCCCTCATTGTAACTTTGTGCCCCAATCTAGTGAGATTGGTATCACTATTGTTCCCTTCCCTCGTCATGTTGGGAATCGTTGAATGGAATTAAATCCAGGATTTGATTGCTCACTGAAGAACATTGACCCTGAAGTCTGGCACTACCTAGCAATTGTACTAGAACTCTAAATGAGTTCAATGAATTAATAAATGAAAGAAATGACTAATCCTACTGCAGTAGATGGATTTGGGGGCGTTCCGGAGCTCCGTGGTGATGCTAGTTGTCCCTGGCCCGGACACTAGTAAGTCCCACTAAATTCCGATCGTATCTATGGGTATTGATCGATGCCTTCCAATTGGAAGATGAATCCTTCCTTTGAGGGAAGATGGTAATGATAAATCCTTCCTTTGAGGGAAGATGGTAATGTTAATCCTTCCTTTGAGGGAAGATGGTAAATAAAATGAATGAAATGACAATGAATGCTATGGTAGTGACCTTTATAGTTGCATATTGTTATTGTAGGAACTTTCTAGACTTATCTAGAATTGGAACTGTCACTAATAGATTGATTAAGTTTGACTTATATACTAACATAATATTGTGAGAATTGTTTATACATTGTTGAACCGTCGTGTTCACTCGTGTTATTGATGGCATTACAGGCCCGTTTGTCATTGCCGGTGCAGCAGCGCCCCCGGCGGGAGCGGAGGAGACCGCTCCGGTTCCTCCAGGAGGATTGATCGAGTGGAATGGCCGGGATACCGTTTGATACAGGTATCCGAGTGCGAGAAAGGATGTCCTATTTTGGGAAATGTTTTGTGAAGTCATTCTTTTTGTATAATCATTTTGGGGATGTAATTAATGGTTATTACACAATATTTTTGGACATGCACTATTTGACAAGTAAATGATGGATAGGATACATGTGTAAGAAACAATATTTTGTATACATGTAAATGGTAATTGATGTTGTCAAGTGAAATGTTTCCGCAGCTTTTGTAATTGACAGGTTTATTGTGAATGTTATCCCTTGTGGATTTCGTATTAACTTCGGTTAATTCGAGATTTGCGGGAGTAAGTATGGGCTCACGGCTCGGGGTTACCAGATCTCGGGCCCGGGTCGTGACAAGACACTAGTAATGATTGAGCATCAGCAAATGTCAATCTAGCATTATACGAAACAAACCGGCCTATGACTGGGATCTGAAGAATGGCTGCAACATCATCCAACGTAATGGTCATCTCTCCAAATGGTAAGTGAAATGTGTTTGTCTCAGGCTGCCACCTTTCAACAAAACTTGACACAACACTTTTATTCACATATCGGTAAGATGAGGTCAACAGTGGAGTCAATCCAGATTTGGCGACCAACTCTTTCAATCTATTATTTTGTACTCTTTCAACATTCAATGCCCACACACCCACTTTTCCACCATGACTCAAGCACCTAAGCGAGGGGAGCCCCTGCATCAACATATAGAATATGTTGAAAAAAAAATAAAAAAAATGAATCTTAATATAAGTATATAACCAATCTAACAAACCTCATTCTGCCAAATATATGCAGCTATATGTGTACGGAAACTAGACAACAATGAAGTGTCTGTTGGACCGCCAGGAATCGGTCCAATTATCTCTTCTGCAGCACTTTCATTAAAACCTGCATCATCATTTTCCTCTTCCATCTGGGTGTCCGAGACATCTTATTCTTCAGGAACATCATTAACTCTTCTTGCAAGACACCTCCTGATCAGTCCACAAAACTAGGTCATTAACTCATCATTTCATTAGCATTTGTGGACTTAATTAGGTTTAACTGCATAGAATTGTATTTAATTTCATGATTACATACATTTGAGGATATTTTTGGAGAAATGGTCAAAATTGGTCAAAATTCATTGAATTGCATGGCTTTTTGAAATTAAGTTTTTCTCATCTCATTTATCACCCCAAAATTAGGCTTTTGGTTTCATCAATGCATATCTTGTTATTTTTGACACCATGTGCTATTTTTGAAAAGTTGGTCATTTTGGAGCATCACTAGGAATGTAGGGTCCCATACATGGTTCATAATCATTTTCTTACATATGATTAATGTTAAAATTGCCTCTTTCAATTTGTAGGAGAAATCAACATGGGACCTACATTGATGAAATTTGAGAAGAGAGAAGTCAAATAAGCAAGCAAAGAGAGAGTCCAAGCATGATTGGAAGTCCAACATGGGCCCCACACACCCCATTGCATGCCAACATAGAAGCTTCCATTTTTGCATAATTATTCCCGGATTTTTCAGGGGCAGCAACTTAAAATGGTCATAACTCTCAAACCGAGTGTCGGATCGATGCAATCTAGCCACCGTTGGAAAGTTCTTTTCGAGTAGATATCCGTAGAGCCCAAGATTGCCTAAATCAGAGCTATATTGAGGGAGATACGACCTCGGGAAGTTATCTGCTACAATATTAGGCGGGAATTACAAGAAATCTCAATATTTGGGAAGTTTATTCCCTTTATATCATCATGTAATTTTTAGAGATATTCTTGGAATTATACAAGGAAAGTGTATGCATCAAGAAACCTAATAAGGCAAGGAGATCTCTCAAATTTAAAAGTCTTTCCAAAGAAAGAAGTTAGCTTGGAGAACAAGAAAGAATCCTTGCTCAAGAAGGCAAAAGGAGACCTAAAAGGAGGGTACTTCTTTACTAAAAGGGGTTTGCAAAAAGCATAAAAGGAGGCATGATAGAGACCCATAATATATTCCATACGTCCAAAGCTCTCCCTCTCTCCTATTCCTTTCTTTTTCTCTTCCTTTCTTCTTTTCCATTAGTTTATTTTTAGTTTTGGTAACCTTGGGCCATGTCCAAGGATTTATTTTGAAGGAGAAAATTTGGAAGGAGAAGTTGTAAAGGTACAATTTTTAACGATAAATCAAGAAGTATTCTTTGCAATGGCGGGCTAATTTTCTTAATTAGAGTTATGGATGAAGGTAAGTAATTATCTTTTTATTTGTTTAGTAATTCTAATTTGTGTTCCATGATTATGTGCTTAATGATTAATAGGCTTGTCTTCGTGCCCTAGGCAAATCTCTATTTTTATTTCTAAAAATAAAAATTAGTTTTTGACTACTCATGCTTAGGTTTGATAGGCCATGCTTAGGATTTAGATCTTTTGAAGGTTTATGCTTACTTTTGATGGGTGGTGCTTAAATTATTTTTATGCTTTTATGAGATGAAGGAAGTCTTGAGTTTTGGATTTTTATAATTAAAAAGGAATTTTAAAAGTTAGATTTTCCAAATTAAAAACATTGATTTGTCTTTGATTTGAAGTAAAAATTGGAACAAGTTAGGGTTACTTAATAAATAATTGGTGGATGCTTATTGGATTCCTATGCTCTAATCATCTTCATTAATTGGTAGATTTCGAATTTCTAAATTAGTTTTTTTTTTATCTAAGAAATCAAAACTTTTCTTAAATTGTTAGTTAATTAGTTTTCTTAATTTAAAAGTTTCTTTAATAGCTCCCTGTGGGTTCGACCCGTTCTTGCCACTGTCTCATCTAGACACCCGTGAACTTGCGGTATTTTATGATTGATTTTGATCACATCAAGTTTTTGGCGCCGTTGCCGGGGAGCCAATTTGAAAAGAATCTTTTAGTTAGGATTTCTAGCATTATTTGTTCAATTCATAGCATACTTTTTAGTTAGTTGCATTCATAACTTGCATTTGGTTTAGTTTTTGTGTTTCTTAAAGATTGTGGTTGCTGTTTTTCAAGTTTTTGTTGCTGTTCTTTAATTAATTTTCGGACTGATTTCAAGTGGTTACATAGAAGACAAATTTCAGCACTAATTTTTTGACAGATTTGACTTGGTTTTTCTCCAAAAGTTCGCACTTTGAAAACCAGTCAAACGGACTCCTTTTGACTTGAAATTTGGGTGGATTGGACTTTGGTATATTGACTTTGAACCATCAAAATTTCAGAAAAAAAATACATTTTGTAAGTCCAACTTTTAGTGCCGTGAATAGGGTCAATCAGGCAGGCAGATTCTGCAATCAGCAGAAAAACTTGTTCAAGTAGCCAACTTCATTATAGCATAACTTCTTTGTCTTTTATCCTTTTTAGTCTCTGTTTTTTTTTATTTGTTTCTTGCATATTAGGAGATTACATCCCAGCCATTGCTATCAGTTTTTTATTAATACAAGTGGGTCGTACTGATCTGTAAACTTGGGCCTGTGCAATAGGTCCCAACACTTAAAATTTTTTTCAGCACTTGACAGGAAGGTCTCCATTTAACTTAGGACTGCATTAGGAGTTTTAGAAGTGCATCTTTCATTCAAATTGCAGTAGTTTAGGGTTGTGAAATTTAGATTATGTTTATTTTTCAATTTAGGAGTTTTATTTACAATTGTTAGCTATATTTAGTAGATTATTTAGATCTAACATTTTAGTTGTTTTCTTTGAGGTTACATTCTGAATTTTGAAGGACTCTAAAAGGAAGGAAATAGCGGGGATTGCTTTTAAGCAAACAAGTTGCTCTCAGAATTGCAAAGTTGCTAAAAAATTACAGGTTAAGCTTGCACAGTTTAAAGATTTGCGTGGACCCGCTGTAAGAGTTTCTAAACTTTACCCCACGAATCTTTTACTCGCAAGTGGGGCTTGGATGATTTAATTTTTGCAAAGTGTGAATGCTTGATTGACACACCATCTAATTGGACACACACTTAGTTAAGGGCAATTGACCCCAATAAGATAAGGACTGGATTTCATCACTAGATCCTTGCCCAATTAGGTTTAACCACCTCTCACATAGTAACCTAAACATTAATTAAAATAAAGTAGAAACGAGACTATAGGACTCGAGCTCATTAGGTCGAAGACCACAAAAGGTTGCACCAATTGCGCTCTTTGGTCAAGTTGATGTCTAGATAAGTCCTGTCCCTCCAAAGGGTGGCAGTCTCTGTTCTAGGAGTTTGGTTCTTAAGCGGGACCCTTGCCAAGTGCATTGTGACCCCACCACTCATCCTAGGGACTTACCTGGTCGATTTGGCTTCATAAGACCGGATTGGAGTCCTTAGTGCACTCTTCAAACCAGTTAGGAGCTGTCTAGTGAGTTAGGCTAACCCTAGGATAATTTCTTGTGCTCAATCTTTGTGCTTGACTGCTTGTGCATCATTTAGTAGGACCATTAGGGCCCCGCATATAGATTAGGCTTGCATTTCTTTAAGGTTGAAACTGATGCATGCGCTCTAAACCTGAGAGAGAGAAACTGTGGGTACGCAAGAGTAAAAGATTAGTCAAGATAGAGCCCGAATTAGCCTTAACCATTGTCGGAAAGTCTTCAATTTTTGAAGAAATTGTTAGAATGGCTGATCCAATGGACCCACCGATGACTTTAAAGGACTACATGTACCCCACCAGGACAACTTAACCGTCCTGCATCACCCTTCCTCAGACCAATGCCACATTTGAGCTGAAATCTGGCATGATCCAGATGCTCCCAGTATTCCTTGGGCTAGATCATGAAAACCCATATCAACATGTTAGGGAATTTGAGGACATCTGTGGGACCATGAGAATCAATCACATGACTGAAGAGGCCCTTAAACTTAGATTATTTCATTTCTCCCTAAAAAAAAAGGCTAAAGCTTGGCTTTTTGCCTTACAGGCCGGGTCCATCACTACATGGGCCAAGCTAGTCAAAGAATTTTACAAAAAATTCTGTTTCAAGCAGAAAACCTCTTTGATTAGGCAGGCCATCAATGGATTCCATCAAATGGAAGGGGAGACACTTTACAGTTATTTGGAACGGTTCAAGGATCTCTTAATCCAATGTCCCCACCATGGATTTGAAAAAATCCGATTAGTCCAAATTGTGTATGAAGGCATGGATTACCCAACCAAACAAATGGTAGAATCTTTCTGTAGTGGGCAATTTACACAGAAAACAGCAGAAGAAGCATGGGCATTTTTGGAAGATACCGCTGAAAACACATTACAGTGGGCCCCAATTAAGAGGGAGCCCATCAAACCCACCATTCCTGAAAAAGGGGGGATGTTCAAGATTGAACCCAAAATTGAGGCAGATGCCAAATTGGCCACACTGGTGAGGAGAATAAAGGCCTTAGAGCTGAACCAAAAGCCCACTCCAAACACTTTGGAGTTATTAAGATATAATCAGGCCATGAATGGAGGGATTGACCCAACAATTTTGGGTCAGACTGAGTCTGTTGAGGAGTTGAATGCACTATATCAAAACTCTCGTTTTGATAATCGCCCGAGGTATGACCCGTACTCTAACACTTACAATCCAGGTTGGAGGGACAACCCGAACTTTTCTTGGACCAAAGGCCCAACTCAAGGTGGCCCATCTCAGTCCACTCAATTTCAACCCAATCAATCTCAAGTGAGTGGCCCACCCGGTTTCCAAAAAC
The DNA here is from genome assembly GCA_028538565.1 of Umbellularia californica. Lineage (NCBI taxonomy): Eukaryota > Viridiplantae > Streptophyta > Magnoliopsida > Laurales > Lauraceae > Umbellularia > Umbellularia californica. The sequence goes on from JAPQWN010000002.1 coordinate 26,530,726, forward strand.
CCAATTTCAATCCCAATCCATTGACCCAGAGGGTAGATTCTTTAGAAGAGGCCATGAAACTCATGTCTCAAACCACAGCCCAATTGACCAAGAGTACTGCTCAATTCCAGCAGACCACTACTCAACTTTTGAATGGTCATACTCAAACCCTTGCAAAATTAGAATATCAGATGGGCCAACTGGCCAACTCCATTAGTGTCAGAGACAAGGGAACCTTCCCTAGTCAACCCGAACCTAATCCAAAGGGCCAGGTTGTTCATGATCCTAAAGGAAAAGGGCCGGAACAAGTCAAATCCATAATCACCCTTAGGTCTGGTACACAGGTTGATAACAAGGTCAAACTACCCAAGGAACCTGAGGACGAATCAAGTGATAAAGTAGAAACTGGAGAACCAAGTGTGAATGCTGAACCTATATTAGAGCCAAAGAACCCAGTCAATGCTGAACCATCACCTAGTGAGCCTACTCTTAGGACCTATGTTCCCAAGGCACCATACCCACAGAGGCTAGGCCCAGCAAAATCAACTGTTCAATTGGATAAAATGCTAGAAGTATTCAAACGTACAAGTGAGGATTAATATCCCACTACTTGATGCTATCCAACAGATTCCGGCCTATGCAAAATTTCTGAAGGACCTTTGCACCTTCAAAAGGACTACCAATGTACCCAAGAAGGCTTTTCTCACCCAACAAGCTAGCTCAATCATTTCCTCTCCAACCCCAATCAAATACAAGGACCCAGGGTGTCCTACCATTTCTTGCCAGATAGGGGATCATCACATAGGGAAAGCTTTACTAGACTTGGGTACAAGTGTGAACCTTCTTCCATACTCTGTTTATGAAGAATTAGGTTTGGGGGAGTTGAAAAAGACCCATGTGACCTTGCAATTAGCTGATGCATCGATTCGATACCCCAAGGGGGTAGTCGAAGACGTTCTTATCAAAGTCGGAGACTTTGTGTTCCCTATCGATTTTATTGTTTTGGATGCCAAACAGACATCTGGGGCTGAACCAAAAATTCCAGTTATCTTGGGGAGACCATTCCTAGCCACCTCAAATGCCTTGATCAATTGTAGGAATGGAGTTATGCAAATTTCTTTTGGGACCATGACAGTCCAAGTGAACATTTTTAATGTTAATAAGCAACCTCCTGATAAGGATGATGGGGTTTTTGAAGTTAGTTACATTCATGAATTCGTGGAAAATCACTTACCCTATTTGAAACTTGAAGATCCACTAGAGGCTTGTCTGGCCCACTTTGGAAGTGATTTTGATGTAGATGGATATATTGAGGAAGTCAACGCACTATTAGACTCAACCCCATCCATGGATTTCTCCAGGTGGCAACCGAAGCATGAGATTCTAACTCCATCTGCTTCCCCACCTGTCCCATCAATTGTAGAGTCCCCTAAGTTAGAACTCAAGCAATTGCCGGATACCTTGAAATATGTATTTTTAGGTCCGCTAGAAACCCTTCCAGTGATTATAGCTTCAAACTTGGACCCTGTCCAAGAGGAAAAACTCGTTAAATTTTTGGAAGAGCATAAGGAAGCTATAGGGTGGTCCATTACAGATATTAAAGGAATTAGCCCATCTGTGGTCCAACATAGAATCCATTTGGAAGAAAATGCAAAAACTTCTCGTGAACCACAAAGGCGACTAAACCCTGCAATGAAGGAAGTGGTCAGGTCGGAAGTCTTAAAATTACTCGATGCAGGAGTGCTTTACCCCATATCTGAAGTGCATGGGTGAGCCCGGTTCAAGTGGTACCAAAGAAATCTGGAATAACAGTAGTTCAAAATGAGGGCAATGAATTGGTACCCACTCGGATACAGACTGGATGGAGGGTGTGCATTGATTATAGGAAGTTGAACTCAGCCACTCGAAAAGATCATTTTCCCCTCCCATTCATGGATCAGATGCTCGATAGGTTAGCCGGTCATGCATATTATTGTTTTCTTGATGGTTATTCTGGTTATAATCAAATCCCAATTGCACCCGAGGACCAGGAAAAGACCACCTTCACCTGTCCGTTTGGCACTTTCGCTTACAGACGCATGCCCTTTGGGTTATGCAATGCACCGGCCACCTTTCAAAGGTGCATGTTTAGCATATTTTCTGACATTGTAGAAAGATTCATTGAGGTTTTCATGGATGATTTTTCGGTCTTTGGCAATTCTTTTGAGGAGTGCTTACATCATTTGTCCCTTGTGCTTGAAAGATGCAAAGAACGGAATCTAGTATTAAATTGGGAGAAATGTCATTTTATGGTAAAAAGGGGCATAGTTCTGGGACACATTATTTCTGATAATGGAATTGAGCTGGACAAAGCAAAAATTGATTTGATCTCCAAATTACCACCACCAAAATCAGTTAAGCACATTCGATCATTCCTGGGCCACGCTGGTTTTTATCGTAGATTCATCAAGGATTTTAGTAAAATTGCTAAACCTTTGTGCCAATTGCTGACAAAAGAGGTTTTGTTTGAATTTGATGAGAAGTGTCTAAAGGCTTTTGAAAGACTGAAAAATGAACTAACTTCAGCCCCTATAATTCAGCCACCGGATTGGACCATTCCATTTGAGCTAATGTGTGATGCATCCGATATTGCTATTGGAGCTGTTTTGGGTCAACGAGTTGGGAAGCTACTTCATGTGATTTACTATGCTAGTAGGACCCTCAATGATGCACAGCTCAATTACACAACCACTGAAAAAGAATTGCTCGCTGTAATGTTTGCCTTAGAGAAATTTCGGTCCTACTTAATAGGGTCTAAAGTCATCATTTACACGGATCATGCAGCCCAAAGATACCTTATGTCCAAAAAGGATGCGAAAGCCCGATTGATCCGGTGGATCCTTTTGCTACAAGAGTTTGATTTGGAAATAAGAGCTAAAAAAGGATGTGAGAATGTTGTAGCAGACCATCTTTCGAGGATACCTTTAGAGCCTTCAAATGAGGTCCCACTGAATGAAAATTTTCCTGATGAACAATTGCTCAGTATTTCTCAAATCCCATGGTTTGCAGATATAATCAATTACCTTGTTACAGGGGAGATGCCCACCCATTGGTCAAAACAAGATCGATCAAAATTTCTAGCTGAGGTCAAGTACTTTTTCTGGGATAACCCGTATCTTTTTAAGTACTGCCCGGACCAGATCATCAGGAGATGCATTCCTGATCATTACCATTACTCAGTCATTTCCTTTTGCCATGATCATGTTTGTGGGGGCCACTTTAGTTCGAAAAAGACAGCTGTAAAAGTTTTACAGTGTGGATTTTACTGGCCCACTATCTTTAAAGATTGCCACACATTCTGTTTGAACTGTGAAAGGTGTCAAAAGCTTGGCAAGCTCAATCGAAGGAACATGATGCCCTTGAATCCTATACTTATAGTGGAAATCTTTGATGTATGGGGAATTGACTTCATGGGGCCATTTCCAAATTCCTTTGGAAATCTTTACATTTTGTTGGCAGTAGACTATGTTTCCAAGTGGGTAGAAGCCATACCAACAAAAAAGAATGACCATCATGTGGTGATTAAGTTCGTGAGAGATCATATATTTTCTCGCTTTGGTACACCTAGAGCGATCATTAGTGACGGAGGCACTCACTTTTGCAACCGTCCATTTGAGCATTTGTGGAAAAAATATTCTGTCACCCATAAGGTTGCTACACCTTATCACCCACAAACAAGTGGCCAAGCGGAAATTTCAAATAGGCAAATTAAACAAATTCTGGAAAAGACGGTCAATCCCACTCGGAAAGACTGGTCTTTGCGATTGATCGACGCACTGTGGGCCTATCGAACCGCTTATAAGACACCTATTGGGATGTCCCCATATAGGTTGGTCTATGGTAAGGCATGCCACTTGCCTGTTGAATTGGAACACAGAGCTTATTGGGCCATTAAGAAGTTTAATTTTGACTTATCCACGGCGGGTAATCTGCGCAAATTGCAACTCAATGAGTTGGAAGAACTTCGAAATGATGCCTATGAGAATGCCAAGATCTATAAGGAACGAATGAAGTTGCACCAAGATAAGTCAATTTTAAGGAAATCATTTGAACCAGGTATGAAAGTCCTTTTGTATAATTCCCGGTTACACCTGTTTCCCGGGAAGTTACGAACCCGGTGGACTGGTCCATTCATTGTCAGCACTGTTTACTTTCATGGTGTAGTGGAAATTGAAAATCCCAAGAATGGGGATATTTTCAAAGTGAATGGTCAACGGTTGAAACCGTTTTTGGAATTGAAGGATAAAAACATTGAGGATATCCTTCTGGAAGACCCAATTTATCAGGACTAATCATTTTTGTCATGTTGGGCTGACGACATTAAACTTAGCGTTGTTTGGGAGGCAACCCAATTTTGGAAGGTAATTGAGCTAGTTAATCACATTCTTTTGCAATCACCCCACATGGTAAGATGTTCTAAATCTCCTTATTATTCAATTTCACATTACACATGCATTCATAACATTGAGGACAATGTTAGATTTAGGTTTTGGGGTGTGAGTTAGAACTTGACATGTGATCGTTTGTTCAATTTTCATTTTACATTTTCTTTTTCGTTTTTCTTAGTTTAAAAAAAATTTATTAGAGGGAAACGTCCGAGAGAATTTTTATTGGCTGAAGATATTTATTTTGGGCAAAAGAAAACAATGGTTCACTATTTTATTTACGGAAAGAGTTTTTGGAAAAGTGCTGAATTTCGATCCCTCACTTTTACACAGATTGTATACGTTTTCAAGGTTTTGAATGTGAAGCTATGATTTTCGTTTTTCTTTGATAAAAAATTTTTTTGGAAAATCAACCCTTAGTGTACAAAGCTTCATTATTCGACGAGTGGATACATGAAAAGGGCTGCCTATTGTTGGGGACCGCAAAAAAAAAAAAAAGAAAAAGAAAAAGAAAAAAGAAAAAAAAAGTGTTTAGTTAAAGTCTTGAAAAAAAAAAAAAGAGAAAAAAAAAATTGTGACTAGTTTGGGTTCGTAGCCTTTTTAACCCGAGTTAGTAAGCCCTTAGGGGTATTTTCATACCTAGTGCCCTAAAGCCATCTGGTTTGGGAGTCATTGGTCTAATGCTCGTTACATGGGTTAATTAGAAAGCTTAAGGGACCTTAGCATTGCACAGTCACATGTGTGTGTAAAAAAAAGAGAAAAAAATGCGCCCTTTGAAAAAAACAGTAGTGCGAAAGCCGTCATTATCGCCTTGAGAGGAAGACTGTTTTTTTTTTTTTTGCTACGTTTAGGCGGCCTTGAACTCGATTTAAAAAAAAATTAATTAATTATTGGTACGAAAATTATTGGTGGATCATTTGATGCTTATTTCATATACATGCTCTTCACCGTGCACGATCAATTAGCATGATTTCGAGAATTTCTGACCAAAAGATGGGATTTGTGAACCGAATTTAAGATTTGTACTTGAAAATTCCGAGAATCAAGAATAGTCAGTGTCTATAGATTTTCTCTTGGAAGAAGTTTCCCTGGATTTTGATAGGTTTTAAACATTCTTTGCAAAAAAAAAAAAAAAAAAAAAAAAAAAACCCTCACGAGGCACAACTCGTCCACTAGGGGGAACCTAGGGGTTTAAGGGCTTACTGCATACGCTAAATGCAGTCGAGAGTACCAGCGAAAGTGGTGTTTTTCATTTCTGTTTTCTACATTAGTTTGTTTTCTTTAGGATTAGTTTATGTGTTTTATTCCTTGTCTCTTATTTTGCTAAGGGACTAGCAAAAGGCTGGTTGGGGAGTGTGATAAGTCCACAAAACTAGGTCATTAACTCATCATTTCATTAGCATTTGTGGACTTAATTAGGTTTAACTGCATAGAATTGTATTTAATTTCATGATTACATGCATTTGAGGATATTTTTGGAGAAATGGTCAAAATTGGTCAAAATTCATTGAATTGCATGGCTTTTTGAAATTAAGTTTTTCTCATCTCATTTATCACCCCAAAATTAGGCTTTTGGTTTCATCAATGCATATCTTGTTATTTTTGGCACCATGTGCTATTTTTGAAAAGTTGGTCATCTTGGAGCATCACTAGGAATGTAGGGTCCCATACATGGTTCATAATTATTTTCTTACATATGATTAATGTTAAAATTGCCTCTTTCAATTTGTAGGAGAAATCAACATGGGACCTACATTGATGAAATTTGAGAAGAGAGAAGTCAAATAAGCAAGCAAAGAGAGAGTCCAAGCATGGATGGAAGTCCAACATGGGCCCCACACACCCCATTGCATGCCAACATAGAAGCTTCCATTTTTACATAATTATTCCCGGATTTTTCAGGGGCAGCAACTTAAAATGGCCATAACTCTCAAACCGAGTGTCAGATCGATGTAATCTAGCCACCGTTGTAAAGCTCTTTTCGAGTAGATATTCGTAGAGCCCAAGATTGCCTAAATCAGAGCTATATTGAGGGAGATACGACCTCGGGAAGTTGTCTGCTACAATTTTAGGCGGGAATTACAAGAAATCTCAATATTTGGGAAGTTTATTCCCTTTACATCATCATGTAATTTTTAGAGATATTCTTAGAATTATACAAGGAAAGTGTATGCATCAAGAAACCTAATAAGGCAAGGAGATCTCTCAAATTTAAAAGTCTTTCCAAAGAAAGAAGTTAGCTTGGAGAACAAGAAAGAATCCTTGCCCAAGAAGGAAAAAGGAGACCTAAAAGGAGGGTACTTCTTTACTAAAAGGGGTTTGCAAAAAGCATAAAAGGAGGCATGATGGAGACCCATAATATATTCCATACGTCCAAAGCTGTCCCTCTCTCCTATTCCTTTCTTTTTCTCTTCCTTTCTTCTTTTCCATTAGTTTATTTTTAGTTTTGGTAACCTTGGGCCATGTCCAAGGATTTATTTTGAAGGAGAAAATTTGGAAGGAGAAGTTGTAAAGATGCAATTCTTAACGATAAATCAAGAAGCATTCTTTGCAATGGCGGGCTAATTTTCTTGATTAGAGTTATGGATGAAGGTAAGTAATTGTCTTTTTATTTGTTTAGTAATTCTAATTTGTGTTCCATGATTGTGTGCTTAATGATTAATAGGCTTGTCTTCGTGCCCTAGGCAAATCTCTATTTTTATTTCTAAAAATAAAAATTAGTTTTTGACTACTCATGCTTAGGTTTGATAGGCCATGCTTAGGATTTAGATCTGTTGATGGTTTATGCTTACTTTTGATGGGTGGTGCTTAAATTATTTTTATGCTTTTATGAGATGAAGGAAGTCTTGAGTTTTGGATTTTTATAATTAAAAAGGAATTTTAAAAGTTAGATTTTCCAAATTAAAAACATTGATTTGTCTTTGATTTGAAGTAAAAATTGGAACAAGTTAGGGTTACTTAATAAATAATTGGTGGATGCTTATTGGCTTCCTATGCTCTAATCATCTTCATTAATTGGTAGATTTCGAATTTCTAAATTAGTTGTTTTTTTTTATCTAAGAAATCAAAACTTTTCTTAAATTGTTAGTTAATTAGTTTTCTTAATTTAAAAGTTTCTTTAATAGCTCCCTGTGGGTTCGACCCGTTCTTGCCACTGTCTCATCTAGACACCCGTGCACTTGCAGTATTTTATGATTGATTTTGATCACATCACCTCCTGTTAGAAGCTGTCGGTCGAACTCTAGATCCATCACCCCTATCCATATATGAAATATAGCGTCAACCATTAAGAACAATAAAATAAACATTTAATACAAAAACAAAACCACTTTGTAACAGATCCACTATGTTCGTCCCTGAGAGGCTGAATAGACTGGGTTTGTTCGGTCCTTTACTGCTGAACAGAGTGGATTTGTTTAGCCCCAAGAGGCTGAATGTACTAGGTTTGTTCAGTATCTTAGGGTTGAACATAGTGGTTCCGTTCAGCCCCGATAGGCTGAACGCAGTTATTCCGTTCAGCCCCGAGAGGCTGAACGGCGTTGTTCCGTTGGAACCCCTTGAATCCTTCTTGAGCAGGATTGAGAGATTACAGCATGGTTCAAAATGAAGCAGGACCTCCTTGAACTATGTGATGTCCTGCTCAAGGAAGCATCCCACGAAATCACAAATGCCTTTCATTTGAAAAAAAAAAATCACAAATGCCTTTGACAGCTCAAATAACCATCCCACGAAATCACTATTTTAGAAACTCCAAGACAGATATAATAGAGAAGGAAGAAGAAATGGAGGAGAAGGGATATTACCGATTGGGAGGAGGAGGAAGGAGAAGGGCCCCAAACGTCCTTCAACAATGGCGGCTCCAAACGTCCTTCAATAATGGCGGCTCCAAACGTCCTTCAACAATGACCGAGAGTCTCCAAACAATGTGAGTGTAGAGAGAAAGGGGTTAGGGCAATTTAGGTATGTTTTTTGTGTGTGGAAAGCAAATTTATAATTTTAAATTTTTTTTGCTGTGTGTGGATAGAACTTGTGTGAAAGGTTAAAATTGCTGTGTATTTAGAAGCTCTCAAAGTAATATGGTCAGAATTCCAAGGTTTTATTATTGACAATGGTCCCCCCCAATTCACATTCCAACAAATGTAAAGATGTGTGCAAACATGTTACATAGAATTGCATATATTTACTCCATAATATCCCCAAGAAAATGGACAAGCAGAGGCGACCAATGAGATATGAAAAGGATTCATGTTCCAGTGGAGAATAACTACATAAACTGCTTGTCGTATTATGAGCATCTAAAACAATTCTAAAAACTATCTCTAATGCAAGGGGCTTTTTGCAATTCTTCAACTAGGGATGCTTGATGGAAGGTTGCAAGGGCCTACAAATTAAACATTAGAGATGTGAACACGAAGTGTAATTAGTCAATCTCATCTCTAGGTCCATATATAATTAAGGTGGTATATCCTTGTAATGCATATAAATTAGTTTATGTGCAAGAGGAGGAATTCTCTAATAGATGCTATGTATTTTGAGAAAGTGTGTGGTATGAAATATTCATTTATTTTTAACATTATAACTTTATGATTATTCTTTTGCATTCCCTTTTGATTTCCTAGATAAGTTGAAAACGGGCTTAAAGTCTTCGCTAACGGGCTTAAAGTATTTGCTTTAAATCCCACACTAACACGATTTTACATCTAAAAATTATATTAAAAAAAGATTTGTCACACAGTTTTAATAGACCAATGATTGTGAGAACTAAGCACAAAATGGCCACTTCAATACCGAACAACATTGCATTGATGATTGAGGTTAGCGGAAATTGTTTTTGTCCCTTATCACACTGTTAAGTTTCTTTAGCTAGTCATTCCTACCAAAACCTCGAGACGTTAGTATAGGTAACATACTTTTCAATACTCCCCCTTGAGTGGAGCCCACTCCTTAATACACAGTAACCGATTGATGGCTCACCAAGGAGTAGTAGGCCACAGAAGATATGGTTGGTAGTTGTTGTTCGTGTCATAGTTAAATCTGCACCTCCCTTGTGTTGTTAATTCTGCATTGAGTCAGAGCTTGCCTTTGAAAGCTACATCAAGGTAAATCAAGATCCAGAAGCTCAAATCATAGAAGGCCAAGCTTCATCAAGTTCTATTTTCAATTGTGCCAACCTTAAAAAAGTGAAACTGACCTTAGGTTAACAAGAAAAAGGCTATAAATTGTTCATGTTGGTTTGTTTCTATAGAAGGAAGGTTGTAAATGACCACAATGCCCTTCCTACTATATGGGTTCAAAGAGGACTTGGGGGAATTTCTTCAAGAGTCTTCTCCCTTTCACCAAAACCTCTCACTTGAGTAACTTCTACTCCAAGTTCCCGATGCTCCATATTTCTAAAATTACATCCAGCCCCTCACAATCTCTCAAAATTACTAATAACTACTCCCATATTCCCAACTAGGTCCAAAAGCTGCCAAAAAACTTGATTCGTAAATCTAACACCTAAACCTAGTTATTTTTCAAATAATCAGCATCTAATTATCACTAAACATCATTGACTAATATATTTACAGTTAATCCAGACTGGGACCTTACATTGGCATTTATTTTAAAATCATCCCACAAATTCTCAGTCCATGGTTGACCACCGCGTCCATTCACATCTCACTCATACACCCCCACCGTTTCACACTCAAACCCCTCATTCATTTCGTTTTCATGACTAACTTCTGGGATTTTGCAGGATATCCAAAACCCACCCCTACCCCCACCCCTTTGTGAACACTAACAAGTCCAAGTCCCAGCTTTTTTTTTTTTTTTGAAAGGTAAGAATAGGTTTCATTAAAAAGAGGAAAAATCCCTTTAATGTACAACAAATATAGGAGAGGAAATCCTATGCAGAAAACTGGGCGCACAAACCGGCCAAAAGAATAAAGCCCACATCCCAGGTATCAGAAAAATCAAAGAAATAATCCATCTAGCTCAACGCCAGTATACTGAAAAGGACCAATGCTAACTTCTTTCGTCCTCTTACTCAACTGAATGGAGCGCCTGGAAGGCAAGGTGAGGGAAGCCGAAGAGTAGCGACTAATAGCAAGATACATCTTTCGAATTGTGAATCTCTCTCTCCATGGGGACTTCAATGGATTTTTACTGACTCTTGAATATGCCCATCCAATTCAAACATAGAAATAGAAGCATGCATTAGAATCATCTGCAAAAGAGATAAGAGCTGCATAATAGAAGTCTTGACTATAACAAGTAGCGCCGAAAGCAGGATCTCCATTTTCTGACCACGCTACACCTACCAGGAAGGATGGATATGAACAATAGACATTCACCATCTCTCTTAGGAAGCACCTCCGCAACAAGCGAACGCCCGGGACCAATAAATGAAGGTAAATTCCATCTACTTTCAATATTAATTGCAACTTGAAAGCCTAGGAACATGCACCTGCTATACACCATCGAAATGATATCTCTAATCACATGATCAGTTCCTCGGCGAACATTTCGGAAAATACGAGCATTTCTGTCTCACCAAATATGCCGGATGAATGCGATAAAGATGAGCTTACAAAGGGTAGTCATCGCTTTTGAACTTTGGTCCGCCCTAAGCAAGGTAGACTGAATAAGTTCCATAAGAGAATCACAAGGAATAGGCTGAAGGTAAATCATATGAAGCAAACCCTTACAAACCTGCATAGAAAAGGGATATTAGAGAAACAAATGGTCCTGAGAGTCCCAAGTAGAAGGGCATAAAACACAGTTGTTACAATTAACATTCCTTGAGATATGAAAGCTTTTCGTCTTAAGGCTTCCCAGGAACCCCATCCAAAGTCCCATCTTTACAGTTGAAGAAAGTCCCATTACGACTCTCTTTGGAACTGATGCTAGAAAAAAGTCCTTGCATCTGTCTCATCGCATTTAGAATATTCACAAGTGCCTAGTCTCATCAAACTTTGACTGCCCTCTTGAAACCTACATAGAAGTCCAAAATTGAAAACACAGGCAATGGGCTGATTTTAAGAATAGATGTACAAGGTCTAAAATGAGAAGTCTTTGCTAAAAGAAAAAAATAAAAACATTTTTCTTTGGAAGATCTATTTTGGGTCTGATTCCACATGGTTCCACCATACCAGAACTCAGGATCATTTTCTTGAAGCTCATCCCATAGATAATTATCTCGGCCTCAAATGATCAGACCAACAGGGCTGATTTAGGCTGAGGTTATAAGCACATTGATCACAAGCAACACCAATCCCCAACAAGAGGATAAGTGCTCTATTCTGTAGGTGGTGCACATGGAAATCCAAAGAATTTCTGAAGAAATTTAGCAAAATCTTCCCTATTTTTAAGAAAATCAAAACATTCCTATGTACAAATCAGGAGACCTGATAGAAAAACACTTCATATAGAACAACACTATTAAGCATCTCAAGTGAAAGAGTATCATCAAGCAGACACAACCTTGGCATCTCTATATCCACATTCAATCACAAACATGAAATGAAGTTTAGTCATCCAAAAAAAAAAGCTAATTACATAAGAAGTCCATCTCAGCATCTGCACAGTTTGGGGGCTATGACTTGCCACATGTTAAGTCATAAACTGAAAATAATCACATAAAGTAAAGACGTCAAACATTTTAAAAATCTCATATTTCTCACCTCCTCTTTGAAACTCTTCCTCAGCTATACAAATATTTTCCGTACCTTTTGCATACACATCCACAAACATGAGAATATCTTCGTTCTTCCTCTACACATATCCTCAGCTTTGAGGACACCTTCCCCCTTCTCATTCAAGAAAATGAAAGAAAAGACTAGACAGAACCATTAACATTAAAACTTAATAAACTAATTAAAACCCATTACAAAAAAAAAAAAAAAAAAGTATACAACTTACCCCGACCAATTCAATTTTCTAACGATCAGCTTTGGTTTACTATCAGCGGAGGACTCCTCCCTTAGATCTTTTATGGACAGTTCTTGCCTTCTCCAACTAACAAAATTCATAAACAATCAGCGCATATTTAAGTTCAAAAATAAAAAGAGATAGCAAATGTGCATAAAATAGCAAATCAACTCATCCTTATTTACCAAACCCCATGTAAACTTCTCTCTTAGCCAAATCAGCCCAAAAATCATAGATATTATATATGATAGTTACCAGAAAAGAGAAATTAAAAATAGTGATGATGATCTATGTACAACAAAAGAATTTAGCACAAAAGTTCTTTGCCCGATCAAAAATGTAAGTGACCATAGACTAAAATATTTCATGTATTTTCTGAGTGTTGAATGTACCTTCCCGTTCCATATAGCTGTGGAAATATGGTTCTTTTGTTTGTATAGAACCGAATCATCCAAAGGACCAGGGTTATATTCCACCACTGAAGGAAGAAAATAATCAGACTTCATTGCAAGGAAGATGTAATATAGATGCAACAATCCAAAGAATTGTTACCAATGGTTGTAGGGTGCCAGAAAAAATGTTTATAAAATCAAACTTAAGCAATTTATTGCTAATCATATTAAATTATTTAACATAAATAGCCCAGGCAAACACTATGTACAAGGAAATGTACAATTTCCACTAGCTCGATTAATAAACAGACTTACCACTTTGATAGTGACTTATCCTACATGCCTAAAAAATGCATTTTTCAAAAGCTATATAATTTCCATAAAGAAAAGTATTCATGAGGGTCGAATATTGCACTCCAAAGATCTTTCTTATCAATCATTTGATAATAATCAGTCTCGATCTTAATGTTATATAGAATAAAGAAAAAAGATGTGTCAAGAAAAGAGAGCAATACCTTAAAACATAGCTCAAAATGTGGATTCAAAAGAATTTCCTTAGGCATTGTATCTAGTGGAGGTGGCTTTATTATAGCTTTCGCAACTAGCATCATTGCTATCAGTACCTAACGGAAGTGTCTATGAATAGTTTCCCATGAGTGTTGGAATCTATCTTGTATCACTCTATTCATATAAGCATACGCAATGACCATCATGAACATAGCCAACTGCTCCTCCATAGGTATATATTTGTTGTCTTTTAGTAAAATATTCTCTAAAATACATGCATAAACGACGAAACACATGTTGTTCCATATGTAGTAACTGATGATAAATAATGGGGTTCCCATTCAACATGATGTGGACATGACCATGTCTCGTTAGGATTGATTTCCTACATGGTTCCTTGATCAAGCATTGTTGCCGCTTCTTGTACAACAATATGATAAAGTATGATTTTCGACGTAAAATCTGGTCCATAATGCTCTGTTATATGTCAGACAAAACATAACTAAATAAACATTCTTTAAATAAACATCATACCATATTTCAAACATAGCATGAATAATTCAAGCCAAAATAAACATTCATGTTTATCTATAAAAAAAACGAGAGAGACATAACATTGATGTTTCATGCCAAAATAAAACATCATACCATGTTTCAAACATCATATTTCAAAAAAAAAAAAAAAAAAGTTCAAGAGAGACATAACATTCATGTTTCAAAACCCAAACAACTAGAGATCACTTGCAACTCCTGAAGCATTCCCCTTCTCTATTTCCATTAAAGATTTGAGCCAAGCCATCTTTCCCTCATCTGTTTTCATTCGAGTCCAGATAATTCTTTTCTCCTTAACCATAAAAGACCTAAGGGCGACCAAATGCAGAAGGCTAGTCTCTGGAAGTTGGGTCATGGCTTGCAGTAAGTCAATGCATGCCTCCATGGTAGGTCCTTCAGATTGAGTTGGAGCAGCAACTAACTGATTTGGTGCCTTCACTGAGGTTGCGAGCTCAATTATGCATTCATTTACTGCATCGTTACTCGGTTCTGACTGCTTTTTAGAAGGCCTTGGTCGCTTTTGCCTAATATTAGCCATCATGACATGTGGACCAATATCGCTAGTGGTTGAATCTTCTCGCATGATAGAATGGGAATTTGTTAGGTCCGGGGATGGAGTATCATCATAACCATTCAAGTTAAAGAAACTTGAATCCATATCCATTATAATATCTTCAGGCATGCCATCCATTGTAGGAGCCCACTTATCATCCCCAGTCGTTAAAGTACCATCAAATAAAGCAGTCGTCTCTTCAGGAAAAGGAAGGGGCTTTGACTTAAATACTCTGGCATCCTTATGGGTCTGCAACAAAGTTTAATGATAAATGTCAAAGGCTATCACCTCTCCGGTAAATACCAAAAAAACTACAAAATTTATATACCTTTAGGTATTCTGTCCATTGGTCCCGTGCCATCTCCACACAGCCTGTATGTGAGTTGAAGCCTATACCAGTCTGTGATGTCAAGTGCAACCAGGCGTTGTATTGTTTTTTTAGATGCTCTAATTGGTTCTTCAATTGTTTTTGATTGAAATTGTATCCTGTCCTTTGAGTTAATTTCTCTATTATCATCTTCCATACTTTTGAGCTAAATTGCACTCCTGGGCGGCCACTAGCTCTCACTTGCTCCAAACAAATGTCAATGAGACACTTTCTTATACCATCCGACCAATGCGCATGATCTATGTCTTCTGTCTCTTTTGACTTTCCTTTATCCGACGTGATAATTAGACCTAACTACACATAATTTAAACAAAAGCTAAGTTGGCAAGGGAAATAAACAACATATTCAAAAAGAAAAACAATTTCAATAAAATTTATTCATAAGGTGCACCTATTTATTGCATTATTTAATTGTCATTTCCCATTAGAACAACTAAAAATGTCAGGTGATACGGTTTTTTAGTAGTTTTTTTATTAGTTGGATGATTACTGTCTTGCATCTTTTATACTTCATGTTGCTAATGGGTCACACCAACATGCCAATCCAACCTATACTTGTAAAGGGGCCCACCTGGCTGATTGCCAGGAGCCGGCCAAAACATCACTCTTAACAAGTCATCCTCGGCCCTCACCCACATTAAGGCCTTAAAAGTTTAAGAGCTTTATTAGAGAATTTTATCTTGATTCAATCCACAATATTGCCCATTGATGTGTTACAATGTAATACCAATAAAAAAAACATGTTACAACATAACCCGTATGACGGTTTATAGATTATTATGCTATTTCATTGTTGCTTTAAAAGAATTTCATAAATACAACTGATATGCCAATGTATGCCAAATTTTCACCCCAAAGGTTTGGCAGAAATGGGGTTCAATGCCACAGTTGAATTAAACCTATAAGTGCAGTCCTCTCTATGACCCCAGCTTCAGACCACCCTTAAATTAGATTAGATAGTCAGGTAAGGGATGGGTTCAAGTTCGGCTAAAATTCATCCTTTGCTTAAAAGCTGAATTTTAAATTACAGTTGGGCATTTTCAAGTTTTATGCAACCCAAGGAGAGTGGAACCCCATGAGGTGCCCATGACTAAAAAGTGGAACTAAAGGTCCCCCGTTCACATGGATCTCCTTCCTGTTCACTGTTCTCCCTTCCGGTCTTTCGACAAAATGTGTTTTTTGTTCCCCTCTCACAACAAATAGGGATTCTGTCCCTCAATGAAAGGTGCTTTTATTGGAAGGATTCTCGTTGACAATAAAAGACCGTTTGGGGCCATTTTTGTCTTCAAAAATGGGCTCCGCCTTTACTTTTCAAGAGACAATGCCTCTGATTTCCAAATGCCCACATTTGGGGCATTTCATTTTAAGAGGCTTTGCCTCTATTTCTCTAAAGTGGGCAGAGGCTACAAGTCACTGCCAAACACCTCTAATTTCAAAACCTCTGCCCGCTTTAGAGAAATAGAGGATTAGAGGCAAAAAATAAAGATGCCAAATAGGAGCTTAAGCTGGCCAGAACCTGCTTTAGAGAAATAGAGGACTAGAGGCAAAAACTAAAGATGCCAAACAGGGGCTTAAGCTAGCCAGAACTTAAAACATGGTGTGTCAAGCATTGTTCTTTTCACATGGCATGTTCTCACTGTGGAGTCATCTGATCAATTGATACTAGGAAAAATTTGCATGATAGAATGTAATAACCAAAAGCCATTATTTGATGTCTAGAGTCATTTAAGTGGCTAAAATAATTTTTTCACTCCATTTGCTGATTACCAACTAGATAATTAGGATAGCTCAAGCCTCAGTGATCTCATTTAATCATGCACTCACCATCCGAGATAGAATGTGGAGGAGATTTGGTTAGTCATGTGTACAGAGGCAGCATTTAAGTGCGTAAACCGTGTCACATGTACTTCCATTATGGGGCTTTTTTTATGGAGAATATCTAATGAATATCGAGGTGGGGGGAGTGAGGACATAGTCCCACAAGCATTCATGAGGAGTCTCAGAAAAACAATGATCCAGAGAATCCCTAGGCAAAAGCATGCTTAATTTTCAGAAAGAAATCATGTAATTATGCCTTAATTTGGTCATTTTACCAAGTCCATGGAGATGATAGCCCCTAACCAGCACTTAATGAGAAGCAGGTAGTCTCACATGGGCTCTACCTGCTTGAATTTAGAAAGTTGGTCTTTAGGTTCTAATAGCATGTAGAAAGTTTTTGGAACAAAAGACAATCATGCATATATGTCTACAGTGGCAGATATCTGCTTTTGTTAGAACTAACTGCATTTGATCTCTAAGAAAAGGGAATTTCCTCCTACGAGAAGACCACATACTTCGCATGCATTGTTCTGCGTTAGGGTGTACCTAGATACATACCCTACAGTGGCATTCAGGAGTTGTTGTTTGCACCTATTTATATATGTAAAGGTTACATGCAAAACATTTATGCATACACACATTTGTTTGCACTCATTTACACATCACATGCTTAAATGAGGAGTGAAAATTGTGTGTATATGAAGCCATTTTCATATGAAAACTCTCACTCAAAAGGGTGTGAAACGATTGCACGCACCTCTTTGGTTAAGAAGGCACTAGTACAAAGGACGCCTAGGACACGTCACGGTGTCAAATCCCTTCAAACACACCCCTCCCCCACACTTTTTTTTTTCTATTTTTGCAACTCATGTGGGCCCCAAGTTTTTAATCCGAACCTTTCACATTTTTATTGCCCCCTAAACCCAAAACATTCAATTTCATGTTTTAAACATTCAAAGATTTTGAGATTTATGAAGTTTTAATTATGTAATCTAAACTGTTCAACATTTACTCATGTGAAAATAGTGGCTTTCAAGCAAATATGGTTTTGTATTTCACACGTGTAAAATTTTTACATATATAAAATCCACATACAAAAATTATAAATATGTAATCCCAAAACGATATTGACGCAGCGCGGGTGGGGAAGAATAGCCAATTGGTTATTCTTCAAGCCAAATGCTAAGGGATAGGGATACATAAGGATCGAAATTGTCTTGATATCACAGCACAGACAAAAACTGATAGAAAAACTCGAAGAAATTTTATTAATCATTGACTTGTCCCTAAGGAGGG
Organism: Umbellularia californica; assembly: GCA_028538565.1. Lineage (NCBI taxonomy): Eukaryota > Viridiplantae > Streptophyta > Magnoliopsida > Laurales > Lauraceae > Umbellularia > Umbellularia californica. The sequence goes on from JAPQWN010000002.1 coordinate 26,548,549, forward strand.
ATTACAATCCTTTAAATAAGCTATAGATCTAACCCTATTTTGGAAAGAATCCAAATAAGAACCAAAGTCCAAATAAAATAAGATTTCCTAAAATAAACTTTCTAATAATATAAAATATCTATCCTTAAATCTTAGCTACTCATTATCAAAAAGGAAGCAATCATAGGTTGAAATGATCTAAAGATTTTCTCTTTTGGGCTTTAGTGGGCTTGGGCCTAGTGGGTTGGCCTATCATGGATTTGGCCTGTATCAATTGTCTCCCACTTGAAGAAAACTCGACCTCGAGCTCGGTAAATGTCTTCCTGGGTCGAAGATCAATCGCACAAACTTCCGATTCTCTTGTTGATCTTCATACTCTTTGAAAGCTAGATTCGATCTTTTCCTTTAGCAACTTTGCTTCTTTTTATGGTTCAAGTTTGCTTTAAAAAATGATTTTAGAATCAACAAAATCAAATTGCACTCGCCAAGTGTCCATTGTTGATATCCAAAAATAAAGTCAATGTGAGGGACTTCAACTAATGGATCTTCTTTTGAACCTGTTGAAATTATTGACTTGTTTTCGGATGATCCAATGGTCTTGTTTGAAAGTAACACTTCAATCACATCCATCGGATCTTCATTCTTAAATGTTTGCCTCTAATTCTTTTGTTGCTTGCATCTTTTGATCGGCATTAGCCACGGAAAGAATTTCAGACCCTTTGTCTTATAATTCTGCTAAAGTATTATCCATCTTAGGAGTGCTACGTGATGTCTCATTTGACTTTGTCACGACATCCTCCATTCATTGATCTTGTTTCTCAATGTTAGCATTGATATTTGGTTCCCTTAGGCTCTTCAATCGAAGGTGACGATGTAGACGGGGATGTTGTCAATTGTAATGGAACGAGGGAAACCCATCGTCCCTTCCACAAGAAGGAACATATATTCTTCTCTGTCATGTTGCACTTCCCGATCAAAAAGCCATGGTCGTCCAAGAAGAATGAGTGATATTCATAGGGGTTACATCACACCAGATTTTGTCTTTATAACCACCAATCTTGAAAGATATCAAACATTTGTGAGTCACAGGGAAGATAGAACCATTAGAACATGTGCTGTAGGGTTTAGGTAGCTTCTCAGTTGGCCAATAAAGCTTGTCAATAACCTCTTGCACAATAAAGTTTATTGCACTACCATTGTAAATAACCAAATTAGCTAACCTGTCTTGGCATTTTACTTGCATTCGGAATATTACGGTTTGCTTCCACTCTTCTTCTTCCTTTTCATTAGTGGTGAGAAGTTGATGAATGACAAGTTTGGGACTATTCTCTCCAGAAAAATGTGATTCAACACTATGGGCTCTTTGTTTGAAATCTTTAGTTTGAAAATTTGATGGACTCCCAATGGGCTTCAAATTGGCTTTCAGTGGCGGGGAGAATGAATCTCTACCATGTACATATTTTTCCTCCATTAACAACTTCATTTCCTTCCATGTTGGTGGATGTTGTTACAACTAACATTCTACTTCTTTCCACCATGCTTGGGCATTTCCTTGAAGTTTTCTTTTTTCACAATCCTTACATGAATAACCTTTTAATCTACGCCATTGAAAACACTCTTCAAGTACCACTATTTCCATATAAAAAATGAAACTTCTAGAGCTTCTTGATGAAACATGTTTGAGAATTTACCTTAATGATCAATGAGCATTGACCTTTTCTGCATGACAGTGCTGAATGAAGTGACACCTATAACTCCTGGATGGGTCAAGTTGAGCTCACTAGATCTGGCCTACAAACGAGGCAGGGCCGGCCTGCGGCTCTGTTGGATCTGACTTGTGGGCTGCAATTTCTAGCCTGTGAGCCGGGCTCCTCTTTCTTTCTTTCTTCCTTTTTTTCTTGTTTTGTACATACTAATGCTTTCGGATCTGGGCCAAACCCAAACTGAGGTCCAATTGTTAGGTGCAACCCGTGTCACAGACACATGGGCTCCCTTTGCTGCCTCGTGCCTTGTGTACCCCAGGAAAAAAAAGGGGGTTCCTTTCTGTCTTCGAGGCAACATAGAACCACAAAAGGGCTTTTGACCACTGTTTCCGTTGCTGAGACCTGACGAGAAGCGATTGAAAGGAGAAAAGACGTTGCAAGGAGGGTTGATGGTGGAGCAGCTGTGTTGATAGTGGAAGGCAATGTGGTTGTGTTACGGTGATCTCAATGAAGCTCTAGCCCGATGGTGCTGCTACGAGTTGCGATGGAGAGGGAACTCGATGGTGGTGAAGACGACGTGAGATTTAGGGAAGAAGGTTTCTACAGATGAGTTGGGTATCGATTTGGGGCTTGGGTCTTGCTTTAAGTTTGGACGAGGAGTCAGGGTTTGGGGATTTTGAGAAATTTTGAGGATTTTGTAAACATTGGGTTGATTGGGTTCGGGAAATTGATGATTAGTGCTCGGATTTTTGGAGATTTAGTGTTTGGGATCTCGGGAAATTGGAGAAATTGTGGGAAAGTTAGGTTTTTTTGAAATATGGGTTTCGATGGTTAGGAATTTATGTTTGGGTTCGGTCAAAGGGGTTTTGGATTTGGCAAGGTTAGGAGGGTTTGGGTTTGGGGAAGGAGATGAGCTTGGGTTGAGGGATGAGTTGGTTTTGTTTAATGATTGGAGGTGGGGTTTGAGATGGGATCGGTGATGGGTTCGGGAATTGGATAATTTTGAGGTTTTGTAGTCTCAGGGAGTTGGGGAAATTTGGGGGTTTAGGAGGGATTTTCAGGAATTAGGTTAAGGTCTTAGCGTCCGGAATGGATTCGGTAGTTAGGGATTTGGGAATGTTAGGTTGCTAGGTGTTTTAGGTTCAAGGTGGTTTTCTCTTCTCTTTTTTATTTATTTTTTAATTTTTGAGGAATAGGGTTCGGCCGGGTTTGATGATGGGTTGGGTTAGGGAGTATAAATGGATGGTGGGTGGGTGGATGGATGTGATGGGGTATGGTGATGGTGGAAGATGAATGATGATAACGGAAGACGATGATGGTCGGTGATGATAGATAATGAAATCAAAAACCGGAAATCCAAATCAGAGATGAGGGGGCGGGTTACCTCGATTGGCAATTGGAGAATTGGATATTTGCTCTAATACCAATTGATGTTGTGCGGGTGGTGATGAATAGCCAATGGGTTATTCATCAAGCCAAAGGGTTAGAGATAGGATCCATCAGGATCAAAATTGTCTTGGTCTCACACCACAGACACAAACTAATTGAAAAATTCAGAGAAATTTTATTAATCATTGACTTATCTCTATGGAGGGATTACAATCCTTTATATAGGCTAAAGATCTAACCCTATTTTGGAAAGAATCCAAATAAGAATCAAAGTCCAAATAAAATAAGATTTCCTACGATAAACTTTCTAATAAGATAAAATATATATATCCCTAAATTTTAGTTACTCTTACTCATTATCTAAAAGGAGACAATCATAGGTTGAAACGACCTAAATATTTTCTCTTTTAGGCTTTAGTGGGCTTGGGCCCAGTGGGCTGGCCGATTATGGATCTGGCCTACATCAGATATCCCATGCATAAACGAAAAATGACCCTTAGAGAGAATGGGAGCAGTGGTGGTTAAGGAGAAACAGAAGGTCTGATCATGGCCAAGGGTTAGGCAAAACACAATTATCTCCTCCATAGAGATGGCCTTAATTCCAACTCTGATGGGGAACACCCCCAATAGAAGAAAAAAAGAACCACCCTAATAATTATTGAATTGGAGTTATGGGCTAAATTAATTGCAATTGGATATTTCTTCTCTTGTACTAATGCTTGGAACCCTTACCTCTGTTGAAGTTTGATGAAGGTATTCATCAATCCATACTATGGAATTTACTCAACAATGGAGTGTAGCAGTACTTGTTCTTGTAATGCCTTTGCGTTTCATGCCAAGCTATGGAATTTAACAAATTGAGCTAAAGTTTCCAAAGAGATCATTGGATAGTGGTGGTTTATTCTACACCTCTTCAATGAACCTTCTCACTTTTGTTGAACTGTATCCTAACCAACCTAGATTAGGCTTGAAAAGTTCTTGTATTGATCTCAATATAAGCTATCAAAGCAATAATAAAATTTCATTCGTTAGGGCCTGTTTGGATACATGTAGAATAGAATATTGAAGAACTTACGGGATATAACCCCTTAGATGGACGCTGCACAAAAAAGGACCCAATAAATTCTTCCAAACAATAAAGGCCCTCCTGGTTTTTTTTTTTTTGGCCTTTTAGACTGAGCGTCGATATCGACACTTCAATATGTAATGAGCGTCGATATCAGCACTCAGGAATTACAGCATTAAATACACAGTCTCAAATCTTCTTTTTATTCTCATCTTTTCTCTCTTCCCTAATGAGAATTCTCTGCAGAAACATAGTTTTCTCACCTTTACCTTCTTGTTTTTACTCCATTAGAGTAGTGGGTGGACACCATTAAAAGGTAGATACACACATTATCACTCTTTTATGTATTATTTACCCGAAAACATGATATCTATGTCTCATGTGGAGTCATTTTCATTTCTCTATTGTTATAAACCCTAGATATGGAAACATTACATTTGCTTTAGTTAATATTTATCCTAGGAAATGATATCAATGCCCCACATGAAGCCATTTTCATTTCTCTATTGTTATAAACGGTGGATATGCTCCCATGGTCACTATTATCTTTATTTGTCATATCCATTTTTGGGGATATAGAAATGGGTAATGGCTTAGATACATACATTGTTTAACATTAGCAATGGAAATATTTCTCTATGGGCATTGTTTAACAATAGCATTTACTCTATGGGCATTGTTTATGAATATGCATTTACTCTAATACGACCTAACATGATTTCTTTATTCATTAGAAATAAGCAATGGCTTAGAAACATATATTAGCAATACAAACATTTCTCTATGGGCATTGTTTATGAATATATGCATTTACTCTGGTTGCTATTACGACCTAAAATGATTTTTTCGATTTAACAATAACATGTCAGATAGTGACGCTCTAATCATATTCGGCACTTGGAGCATCTAATTCGGATGCAACAACTGAAAATTTAAGCAAACAATATCTTCATCGCAATGGATGTGCATTTTCATTGGCTAGCATTGAAGATGGTAATGATGTCAAGAGAATGCTCAAAGCATCAGGAAATGATATACCGAACAATGCAAATGTCAGAGCAGGAGAACAATCTAGGTATGTGAATTCATTATATTATTAAATTGTACAGTAGAGAACATAGTTTCATTTTCGTATCTGCTTATTATTATTGATGCATTGAACGCTTCAGAGGATTGATATACATCGAGCACGTGGCAAAAAATTGAGGGGTTTAAAGAGAAATTGCAAAGAAAAATAAGTTCTAAAGCTTATGCTTGTGCGAGAATATCCTACTGTTGATCTCCATGAAGATATTGATATGCATTTCTCGTTTGTAACCAACATTGTGACTATTGATCATTCTCCAAAACAAGAAATTATTGTTAATGATATAGAGGATGAGACAGAATATAATTTGTAAAAATACCATGTACTAACCCAAGTGAAAGTGGAAGGCCCAAAAAAGTAATGTGGGCTAAATAAGAACGACAACCACGTGGGCTAAACAAGACCAGTATTGGAATCCGCTTTGATACTACATAAGAAACCATGTACCAACCCAAAAGCTTAAGATGATAGGTGGAAGGCCCAAACAAGCATATGAAGCCCTGTCCAACTTAGGACTTTGGCAATGTGGGATGTGGGACTTCCCAACATAATGATGAGATTCATTGTGATGCATACCATTCCATCGAACAAGATCCTGGAATCTCAATGGTTGTGTCCAGTAATAATGGAAATGAAGCTAATCCAATCAATACTGCAAATCGATCAAATGATGTTTCAGACGTTATTTTCTAGGACACCATGGCTCTTGAAGAGATCAATACAAAGGCTGGTAATAACTCAACACTAGCTTTCTTCTATCTCAGTTGTGTCTTTTAAAATGAATTTAAAACATAGTAAGCAGTTGATATAAATTTAATTTAATTTGTATGGACCATATTACCTTTTCGACGTCATCCTCGAATTGTGAATTGCTACATGCTTCCGTAGTTAAGTTTTCACACGCCATACCAAAAACAGCTTTAAATGTCTTTATCTTTTTTCGGATTGACTTCGTGAGCTTTTCGATGCTGGTTTTCCTGCGATCGGCCCGATCACATGACCGCTCTATAAGCTCAAACAATTCCAGAACCTGCAAGAAATATGTAAACATTTTCAATCTTGCAATGGTATAGCACTTTAACTTGGAAAAAGTCAATATCATTAGCATTCAATGTATACATGTTTCTTTGGGACAAATGATTCATTACGCTTGGTAGATCCTTCCGTATTGCTGGTCTCAAAGCTGTCTCTACGGCCGACATGGATGATTGTGTTGAAGCCATACCAAACCAAGTATTCATCTGAATGCTCTAATGAAGTGCACTTCTCCCCATGCAAGACCATGTTTCTTCTACCCTGCCATAATGCTTCTATCCCATCTTCTATCTTACTGTAATCTATTGTTATCCTCTCTACCCGCTCGTGCCTCAAGAATGGCATATTGAAAGGTGGTGGGACTACTTGCTTAAGGCCGAATTGTTTCATTACTCGCCATGTGTTGTGTCGTTCAACAATCCAATAAGAAATAAGGACGGTTGATGATGAAAATAAATCACGATCAACTTTAGGTACGTGCTGTAAAAACGTTTTCCCGTACCCAGCATACGGTTGCCAGTTGAACTACATTAAAAATTAATAACGAGTCAGCAAAACCTCGAAGGGTATAGTATATACTAAAAGTAATGAAATAGGGAAACAGTTCAGTTTGGTTACCCCATCAACTGCCATGTTGTTTAATTGTTTACGGACTTCCTTGATTGTTGTCAAAGCACTATGATCCTCCAACCTCCTTGACCATGTCTTGAAAAGTGGAAATTGGATATCCTTTCTCCAATTATCATCTGGTGGAGGACACCGTCCAATCGACATTCTGGAGTAAGCCCATATCTGCACTAGATTATCACAAGTCAAATATTAGATACTTTTTTGTTAATATCACATAAAAGTTAAGAATGGCTATTAATCACCTGTAAAAGTTGCAGAGGGCCAGTTAGTGTTCTTAAAACCCTTTTGTCATGTCCTTTTTTATCCTCTCCCTCTTCTTCTCCTTCCTTTTTCTCCTTGTTCCACCAAGTAGCCTTTGCCAGCATTCTATACAAGTTTGCAAGACAAGCAGGGGCCCACGCATAAGGCTTAAATTCTTTGAACAACTCAAGTAAATAAGCAGGCCCCCTCGCACCAGAAGCCTGTGTGAAGATTTGACCGGCGACCAGAAAAAAGAGATAGGCCCTGGTGGCACGAATCTCATGATCTTCTGAAATCTTCTTTTTCTTTGACAGTTTGAAATTGTCTTCCAACCACTTAAATTTCAATGATATACCAACAAAGTCTACTCCTGGACGTGGCGTAATTCCAAGCAAGTCCTCACATACCGACTGCACTAAAGCGTTGGGGAACGTTCTTCCTACTACCACCGGGCCTTCAATGGGTAAACCGTAAATGTAAGCAACATCCTCCAATGTTATAGTTGCTTCTCCAGATGGAAAATGGAATGAGTTTGTCTCCGGCCGCCACCTTTCGATCAAACCTGTTATCAGAGCATGGTCTATCACCATGCGGTCTATTTCTGCGAGATGGTGTAGACCTGCCTGCCTTACATATTCTCTTTGGTTATTTGTAAGCACCCAAACCTCTTTGTCTGGATTGGTTGGGATGCATCTAAAACGACCCAGTTCCTGTTAATAACAAATTTTTGAAGGTGGTTAGCATTTACCAACAAAAAATAGAAAAACACAAATCCAAACACAAATCATATCAATAAAAAACTGATTTTTGTTTAGGTTATACCTCTCCATGAATAATTCCCTCTGAAATATGATTGTCTTGATTGTATAGGAGCTTATCCTCAGCTCCATCGGGTATTTTCTCAAACATCTGCACAATAGCTATGAATTAATATGAAAATAAACCGACCAAGTTGAAGGCACTATTCATTTGTGGGATATCTAAGTCATTGCAAAGAACGCGGTGTTTAAGATCATGATGGTTTAATGATAATTGAATGTTGAGATGCATATAATCTAAAGGTTCCTATGAAGGAAAACGTAAATCACATCAAGTGAAACTCTATTACATCTCTAATGATAAGAGTATTAAGAATAATGGGATTCTAAATGTAGAAAATGTAGACGGTAAAACTGTAAAAGTGCAACATACTATATATATAACTAAGCAACATAACATGAAGTGGCTGTCCAAACGAACAATACCAGTAACCATTCGAATCATTCAAAATCAAAAGGTTCTAATGTTGAATGGCATTTGATGATCTGTGGAATGTGTAAATCCTTTTTGCAGGACCTAAATCAGTTGGATGAATGAATGCATGTGTAAATGTTGTGAATGAAAGAATGGATGTTCATTGCAGGAACTCTATCAATAAATGACTTGAATTGGGAGGAATTGGTGGATGGCTATTGCATTTGGAGAGGGCTAGGCCCGGTCTTTTTTTGTGATTCATTGGTGTGGGAAGAAGGCGTTTGAATGCCTCAAATTGGAGTTCAAACAGAGCTTCGGATGCCTATTTCTAGGAGCTTATGATTAACTGTAATCCTAAGTGAGCTACTGGGAGCTAGGGTCGACTGAGCTTCTGAAATTTAAGCATTCTACTTTTGTTCTACGGTTAGCTTACGGCTAGCCATAAAGCTAATCGTAAACCCAGGTTGTTCTCTGGAAAATTGAGAGACTAAGCCATTTTCTGAAAAATGTTCTACTAATGGTCTACGATAACCATAAGGTCACCCTACGGCGAGCTTACAATTTCACGGCTAGCCATGGAGCTAACCGTAGACCACCTAGTTTCTTCAAAAACAGGGTTTTTCACATAGGACTTTTAAGGCTTAGATTGGTACCCTTGGTTCCCTCTAATGAAGAGCAATTGGTGGACCTTAGTGAGGGACGTTATGAGCCAATATATCCTTATGAATTGTCGGACAATGTTCGGCGTACGGGCTACATCGGACCGGTACAAAGTGAGGCAATGGGATATCCAATAACTAACGATGCACTAAGGTAAATGATCGGACATTGATGACCTCGTTCCCTCCTTGGATTGGGTAGACATGTCTCATACGACGAGGGTTATGAATGACCTAGGAGCGGATTGTTTATTCCCTTGACTATCAATCGGAAACGAGTTGTGCCGTTCTTTAATTGATGTCCACATGCTTCGCGCACGTTCCATAGATTTACATTGTTCATATTGTTAGGATCACATTGAGAACCTAGAATGATCATACTTAGGATCCCCATTGATTGTCATTGTATTGAACGACGTGATGAGGCTAGGCGGCCTTGATTGTAAGGGCTTAGAGAGGACTACCATGATTGTAATTATAAGTGATCGATGGAAGTGATGGATTGATTGATTGATTGAATGATTGATGGAAAAGTAGTTCCCTCGTAAATTGTGGAATCCTGTTCATGCAAGAAAAGCCCAACACTCATTGATTTTCATAGGATTCTTGTGTGGGCACCACTCAGCTATTAACATCGAACACAAAGGGGCACCTTATGGGAGGGCGGTAGTTTGATCCATGGATTAGAACGACTGCAGAATGTATAGGGTTATTGTTTCGGGTGGCAACACGATGTATTGATTGCCCCGGGCTAAGCCCCGATGTATTGTTCTGGACTAACCATCCGATGTATGGTCCTAGATTAATCCCGATGAAGTGATTGGCCGGGCTATTCTCCCATTGCATATTCTCTACCACACTCAGTACGAGATGGGAGGGCAGTGAGAGTATCCCGTGGTGTATAGGCCTGTGGACAGGGCTGTTGTTAATGATGATAAGATACTGTCTTACATTGTTCATTGTGCATCGATACGTGTGCTTTATGCTTATATTCCTATCATTAGACTTCACATGATCACAGTCTTTACTTCGCTTTGACATTGCATATCTACGTTCACATGTATATATACCTGCCGGCTATTCGTAGTTTGATGATGTTATGCTTGGTGAATAGGTACCAAGCCCCTCGATTTCGAGGAGGCGGCGGCACCGCTTCAGGCAGATCTACCTGATGGAAATCGGGAGTGGTGTGCCGACAACATAGTCTTAGTAGGCTGACTAGTACACAAGTGCCTTCACATATTTTGGGATAGCTTGTGTTTTTCTTTTAATTGGCCTAGGTTTTTGTTAGAGGCCATGTAACTAAACTTTTAGTTGTTATCTTTTGTTAAACTTCAATTATACAAATGAAGAGTGTGTTTACTCTGAAATATTTATCATACCATCTATGATTATATGGAGCTTCCGCTTTGTATTATGGTTGACCGGGGAAATGTTTACACCTCGCCGCAGACTTCGATCCTGTGGGACCATCATTGGGGGCCACTTAGTGTGGTTTATCAAAAAAGATTTTAATTGGCCCCTAATCTCATGCATAATCCTTGTGCTCATCAGTGGAGGCATGACACTAGCAGTGGACCTATCCTTGGGCATGTTTCGTGGATCTTGAGGCCCATGATTGCATCATACTTAAAGTGCCCACTTTGCATTAGGAAATCATTAAAATCGTTAGCGGTTTGAGCACATGCAAAGTAAATACCATTCTCAAGGGTGGGCGGGTTGGGACTTGGGAGGTGGGTGGAAGGAATTACACTCATCAAATCACCTCTTGCAAACCTCCCTATATATTTTCTTTAATATCCATGTGTCCATTAACTATTGTCAAAAGAACTGAGAAGATTCAATGTGACTTTCTATGTAGTTAATATGAAGGTAATATTTTTAAAAAAAAGTAATTATTATGAATTTCATTGGAAACATCAATTAGTGGGGTGGAGGTGGAGATCCTACCCCATGTGGGAGGGTGTTGGTCAATAGGAGGCTTTTGTTCGACAACCACTCTTCACTCCTATCCTTGGACCATTTAGAAACTTTTTACAATCAATTGTTTTATGTAATGGATGGACTACGCATTGCATTTACTCCGTTGTTAAGTGCTGTCCTTATAAGGTGCCACTATTTTAGACTTGTTGAAGTTGAATGGGTGATGCTAAGAATCATTGTTGGAGGATAGTGGAAGGAAATGCTCACCATAGCCATTTAGTCAATTGAAGGAAATGAAAACTTGTTCTAGTAGATACATCCTTTGGTGTGTGAAGGTTTAAATCCAACCTTCTATTTAAGCCTTAACACAGGCTAAGGTCCTATCTCAGATTATTATATGCAATTAAAAATAGTTATGCTAAACAAATATAAACAATCACCACACAAAGAGAGGCACAGCGTTTTACGTGGAAAACCCTTCTCGGGAAAAAACCACGAGTGGCAAAAGCCACAGAAAGCAATGCACTATGACAGTGAAGATTACAAAGAACTCACAGGACCTGATCCAGTTGAAACTCAACCTAAAGGACTGTGAAGTAATCGCCGACAACCCGCCGTTCACCTTCCACGTGCTAGCTTGAAACCCTCCTTGAATGCCCCTTCAAGGAGATTGAGAGAGGAAGAATAAGAACCAGAACTTCAGCATAGACTGCCTTGCAAAACTTGAGAGAAAGAATAAAACTTGATGCACACATGGTGATAGCTCTCCAGTCCCCTTTATAGAGGTTGCAAGGGGTTTTTGAATCGTGCAGGAGACTCTCTGAAAAAAGGAAGAACTTCTAAGAGAAGTAGAGAACTTCAGCTGACAGAGTCCTAATCCAACCTGGAGTTGACAGCTCGCTATACCTCGCTATAGCGAGATCAGTCCCTGGATGAGCCAGAACAGTGGCTCGCTATAGCGAGCCTCAGTCTAGCTATAGCGAGACCAGGTTCTGGAAAGACTCATATAATTTCGCAATAAAATTCCAGAAGGACTCTGCAGGGGATCTTCAAGTGCAAGGAGTTTTTCAAGCTGATCACACGAATCCAAAAGAAGTCTTTCACAGCAACGGAGTTCCTTCTCAGTCCTTATCTAAAAGAAATAGAAAATACAACTCAATTTGGACTGAAATTATGAGTTTTGTTCCAACTAAGAGAATTTGCCAAAATAAATATCTAACAATCTCCCCCTTTGGCAATTCGTGAACAAAACTTCTAAAACAAAAACGACTCTCTCTAAACACACATATAGACAACCCAGGAAACAGTTGTTCTTCATCAGAAAGCCTATCACAACCTGCACAAAAACAAACCTTGGCAAAGATCCATAACATCACAGAAATGAATAGTAATTCAAAACAAGTGAAGTTTAAAGTTCTAGTCAAGGTTCTAGATCAAAGTGCTAAATATAACAAAAGTCAGTTCTGCCTAACTCCCCCTGAGATCAACTAAACTACTCCCCCTTTTTGTCACAGAATTGACAAAGCAGGCCAAAATACAGGGGGGAAACATACGTTAAGAGATAGATGAGAAATTCACAAAAAAGAACCAATGCATGAGAATCAGAGACAGTGAGAAGAGCGAAGATGTAACGCCATCATGGCTGACGCAGATGAGAGAACATGTCAGTAAGGAAATTCTTGAGATCAGCAAACCCAGCATTCATTTTATCCTCTAAATGTTCAATTTGAAGAGACTGATCATAAACTGCATGTTTGACAGCAAGAAGGCGATGTTCAAGAGAGTTGCCTTCATCTTCATCAATTGCTTCATTTTGAGTGGGCTCCCCCTGAATCCGATTTTGCACATGAGATTCTGACATGCTTCTGGTGCGACCATCAATCTTTTGTCTTTTTGTGAATGGAACTTCATGAGAATAAACTTCACACCCGGCCTGTATCAGCAGTTTACAAATCATTGCGCCAAATGGAAGGGACAGCTTTCTTGTTTCAGCATAAATGTGCAACATAGAATTGAAGATCGTTTGTGCAACATCGACTGAAGTACCGGTGCCCAAGTAATAGAGCAAAGCAGCTTGAGGGAACTGAAGATCCGATGAATGACCACGAGGCTCTAGATTATTACAAGCAAAAGTATTGAGGAGTCGATAATCTGTTTTAAGACCTGCTATCTTCAACAAAGAAGAGTGCCATTCAGTTGGCTCTCTACATAAGACTGCAGCCACATCATTTCTTTGGAGCTCAACAGCATCCGGATTAGGGAAAGGATATGATGGATGAGCTGGTCTTCGTAAACTTAGTAGCAATGCAATCGAATCGGCATTCACAATCACTGTCTTCCCTCTAACATAGGATTTGAATTTTGATGCAGTGACCTCAGTCATATTGCAGTAGAATTCACGTACCCATTCTTCAAAACATTCATTATTCAAATTCATCAACACCATGAGGCGGTTAACATGAAGCCAAGTTAAGAATGGGGTGTGAACCAAATCATTAGTCACGACAATCCTTTCAAAAATGACTGTTCTATCTTTGAAATCAGAGAAAAAGCGGTCAGCATCTTCAGCATTTTGAAAACGGTCTGCATCAAAGGTAGATGTAGACGCAGCTGGACGTTTGCCTTTCTTTGATTTGGGAGTCATACTGCACTGGTAAAAAGTATAGAAACAATGCTTTAGGATGTTTATGGAGGAAATGTCATGCAGACATTTTGTCAAACACCTGGAGTGCAAAAATATTCACAACTTTGATAATGCTTCCAGATTTCTCCCAGAGAATTCAAAGGATACAAGATGAATCATATGACAGGAGATAGAAAAGAAAGCCCCAATGAAGCATACAGCATAGTGGATATAAGCACCAAGACCACATATGACCAAATCCAAACCCAATCTTCTCCAACAATTCCAAACATGAGGCAGTAGTAACTATTTACCACAACAATAGAGCAAAGAAAATGCCAAGAATAATTTCAAGCAAATGGGGAATCCATATCCAAGCATCCCACAACCATTCCACAAAAAGAAATCAAAGTAAGAGAAGAAATCTGTGAAAGGGAAAAGAGATGATCATACCTGATAATGGGTGGAGATGAGTGTGAAAGCCTTTGGAGAATGTGGATGAAAGGAGTTTAGAATGATAGAAATGGAATGGGTGAAAAATGAGATGCCCTAGACCTTTTCCAAGGAAGGGAGGAAACGGCTCAAGAGAAAGATGAGGGAAAAAAAATGAACGTGGGCTCTGATACCACGTGAAGGTTTAAATCCAACCTTCTATTTAAGCCTTAACACAGGCTAAGGTCCTATCTCAGATTATTATATGCAATTAAAAATAGTTATGCTAAACAAATATAAACAATCACCACACAAAGAGAGGCACAGAGTTTTACATGGAAAACCCTTCTCGGGAAAAAACCACGGGTGGCAAAAGCCACAGAAAGCAATGCACTATGAGAATGAAGATTACAAAGAACTCACAGGACCTGACCCAGTTGAAATCAACCTAAAGGACTTTGAAGTAATCGCCGACGACCCACCGTTCACCTTCCATGTGCTAGCTTGAAACCCTCCTTGAATGCCCCTTAAAGGAGATTGAGAGAAGAAAAATAAGAACCAGAACTTCAACGCAGACTGCCTTGCAAAACTTGAGAGAGAAACTTGATGCACACATGGTGATAGCTCTCCAGTCCCCTTTATAGAGGTTGCAAGGGGTTTTTGAATCGTGCAGGAGACTCTCTGAAAGAAGTAAGAACTTCTAAGAGAAGTAGAGAACTTCAGCTGACAGAGTCCTAATCCAACCTGGAGTTGACAGCTCGCTATAGCGAGCAAGGACCTCGCTATAGTGAGATCAGTCCCTGGATGAGCCAGAACAGTGGCTCGCTATAGCGAGACCAAGTTCTGGAAAGACTCATATAATTTCGCAATAAAATTCCAGGAGGACTCTGCAGGGGATCTTCAAGTGCAAGAAGGAGTCTTTAAAGTTGATCACACGAATCCAAAAGAAGTCTTTCAAAGCAACGGAGTTCCTTCACAGTCCTTATCTAAAAGAAATAGAAAATACAACTCAATTTGGACTGAAATTATGAGTTTTGCTCTAACTAAGAGAATTTGCCAAAATAAAATATCTAACAGTGTGTAATAGGCATAGTGTGTCGTTGTTATCACGAGCAATTGCCCTTTTCTAGACCACCTTCATGGGAGATCCATGTTGTAGATCTCACGCACACTTCCCTTTGCTCCCTTATGTGAAACTCTGCTTCTTATAATTCAATAAAAAAAAATTTCTAGATCCATGTTATGCACAATGTGAATCAATACTAGAAGAAATCTTGATTTGACTAATGCAGTAAAAATTAATAAAACAACTATACAAGTGGAAAAGCATTCTCATCCCATATGTTAACATCTTAACTAGCATTCCCATCATGGTAATGGATCCTCTAGGTGACATCTAAAGAAACTATGAGAGATATCTACAATTATAGATAGGATGTGCATTAAAATAAATACATAGGATAATTTTTTACGCGGTTAAAAATGAAGAAGAAAAAAAAGTAAATTTTCAAAAATGAGCATCAAATAACCTTTCCTTTTATTAAAACAGGAAGATAGATGGAAAATGAATAACTAGCTGTTTTCATTTTTAACCACTTGAAATTCCTATGTATCGAATTCATATGCATTTTAATTACAGAAAAAAAAAGGCCTGGCATTTTAATCCACAGGAAGCTTTGATTTAGAGAACTCCTTATTGGGCCCACCTATTGAAAATCCGACCCCTTCAAAATTAACACGTCCCTAGTGAATGAGATGTCCTCAAAGCTATAAGATGGACCATTTGATTAAACAAAAGATTGACCCTGTGACCAAAAACATCATTTAACACAAGTATCATTTGCTGGGATTAAACCCTATTAATGTAAAATTTTGGTATCCGGCCAGCACAGGAGGGACTGATAGATAAAATTAGCTATAAGATAGAGAGCAGCCCTAATCAAAGGTGGGGTGGCCCCAAGTGGGCCCCATAGAAGAGAGAAGTGAACTCACCATCTTCGGGGAAGAAGCAGATGACTGTCCAGCTTTGCCACTGCCTTGCAGCGGCGGCATCTGTGGTGGTGACTCCACTGAAACCCTTTCCTCCTCTCTCTGCATCTCTTCTTCGACAGGAACGACCCCCCCTTGGGTCTGGGAGATGACTAGTTTCGTCGTTGCTTCTCGCAGTCGCTTGCGAGAGAGTCGCCTTTCGGAGAGCAGAGAATCCACCATTTCTGCTGGAGGATCAGGAGAGTTTCGGTGGGAGAATCCAAGTCCTGTAGTAGATTGCAGCGACTGCCCTCTCTCTATTTGCTTCGATCGGAATGCTAGCTCTCGATCCATTGCAACACCCATCGGCATGACCCTCTCGTTGTTGCCCTTTGACGGCAACATTGGGGGAAATGAGCAGGGTCGAGAATCGAGATTCAGAAACCGCGTATTTTAGTAGCTTTTGTACTTGGGGTTTGTAAGAATTAAAGAGGCTACGGTTTTAGGTTGGGGATTTTATAAAGACGGCCTTATATTTTCAGAAAGCTTTAAAAAGGCTCTTCCATTTTATGTTTTTACAAAAGGCCTCCTCCTGGTTTGATTGTGTAACAGGTGACTGTTGGTCTTTTTTTTCTTTATTTTTTGGATAAATGACACTAATCCCATTTACTAAAGATTAAGAAATCTTACTAATTAAGATTAAAAAATCTCGGTAAGGCCTGTTCGGAAAATCTAGTCTGATTAATAAGTGAAAATTAAGTAAAAGCTCTATTTTTTAACTTTCTGATTTATAGTCAATTTTTTTGGTAAATTTATAAATAAAAAAAGGTCTTGTTTCATGAGGTAATTGGGGGTCATCTTTAAGAATTGTGGTAATTGGGGCCCACCTTTTAAAAGTTACAATGTAGAACCAATCGTTTGTATCATTTTGAAATTTTTATGAGGACATTTTCATCCAAAACACTCGTAAATTTTTGCACTATTCACCTACATCCGCTTTAGCTAAAAAAACTCTAAAGAAATGCAACCCCTAACTTATTCATTTTTGGGGGCAAAAGTTTTAATTTTGAAATAAGCTCTAAAAATTAAAAAATACAATTAGAGGCTTACCAAATGCTGTAATATGCAAATAAGCTCTAAATCGTAAGATAAGAGCTTTTTTTAGAGTTTCTAAATGCATCTTAACTAAAGTTACCTTTACTTAGGCCCACCTTACTGCATAATGAGCTTGAAAGCCATGGATTGGAATGGCTTCGATGTAAATTAGATAAATAGAAAAACATCAAGCCATTCAAATGATCTTAGTCTTTGGTTTTAAGTCTACAAAATCTAGGGGGAATTTTTGTTTTATTCTCTTTTAACTCACGCATTAAGTCATTTGAGTTTTTTCAAAGGGTAAATTGTCAAAAATAAAAGTTGAACCATCAAGTTACCTTTTGTACTTTTTTTAATAGTTAAAACAAATAATTGAATTGTCAAATGTGTAATACCCCAAAATTTTTGTGTGGGCCCATGTGTTGGATCCTTGATTGGGTCCCACTTGTGCAACCTTTAATTTAATCAATTACTTAGAAAATTAAATTTAGAGATTAATGGACCCTATCTCTTGGTAAAAAAGAAAAAAAAATGAGAATCACATCTTGCCTCAATCCAATTGATTACTTTTGGTTTAAAATCCTCCTTAATTGGCAACTTTAAGTGGGGAGGAGATATCCATTGGGATTTTTTTTTTTTTTTTTTTGGAGGTGGGGGTAAAACATTGAGATTCTTTTATAAGGAACGAAAAGAAATAAGAACAGAAGGAAATAAATAAATGAGAAGGAGATATACGCACGTTTTGGTTGGTCTTTGTATTGATATTCCTTTTATGGATTCCTATTTCTCTCTTCTCTCATATTACCTTCCAACCCAAAAGTTATCTCAAATTCTCTAGATCTCTATGCCTTTACTAACTTAGAGTATTGCCATATTAGGTAAGTGAGATGCTCTTAGTTGGCCCGGTTGGCTCCTCGCCCTAATATTCCAAGAAGTATAATAACTAGAAGACTTGAGGCCATATGTACTGAGGGATGGATGGGCCACGGGCAAGTAATTAGTTATGACAAAAGAAACACACCCATGGCAAGTAACTCAGGTTGTCCAATTGCATAACCTTATTTATGGGCAAACTAGGTTTATTAGTGGATTTATGAAGATCCAAACAATACCAATGAGCATTTACTATATTTCAGGGTAACCAAGAACATATAAAACATGTCAATAATAGATTGAAAAGCCCATTTAGATTAACATATCATGCTCGCTTCCTAGTCATTATTTCTGGCATATCTCTATCTCCCAGTTTGTTTGATGGTTGTTACATTCATTGTTGCATGCTCTTGTTTTGGGTGTTTTCCCAATTGAATTTGGTTGTTGAACAGGCACTCTGCTTGTTAGTTTGTTTTTCTTGTTTTAATCATCAGGTTGTGTTATTTGGGTTTATTCAACTGGTTTTCAAGTTGCTTGCTATAGTAATATTAATTTTAATATTTTTAGAACTGTATCGGTGCAATTGATGGCACACATATACCAATTGTTATTGATGTTGACCACCAAGCTCCTTATCGAAATTAAGAAGGATGGTTGCCACAAGATGTGATGGCAGCATGCTCTTTTGACATGAAATTGTACATGTACAAGCAGGTTGGGAGGGCTCTGCAGCTGATTCCACTGTTTTACAGGCTGCAAAAGGATCTGGATTTCATGTCCTAAGAGATAAATAGTGGTAAATCTCAAGAAAAAAACTTATAGAAATTTCAATGAACCATTTATCTTATTATCGTTTTTTTGTTTTATGTAGGAAAATATCATCTCGTCAATGCAAGGTATGCAAATACTCCAAGTTACATTGCACCATTTCGATGAGTACTATATCACCTAAGAGAATTTGCACGTGGAAATAGAGGCCCTCTCAATTCTAAAGAACTTTTTAGCCTTCGGCATTCATCATTACTGAGTGCGATTGAGAGAATTTTTGGTGTAGTTAAAAGTTGATTTTCAATTTTGAAGAATACATCTCATCACTCTTATGACAATACAACAAAAATTTTCATTGCATGTTGCGTTCTACATAATTTCATTCAAACCAAAACAGGTGGTGAAGATTGGTTATACGAGGAATATGACTATCAACTTGCGAATGAATTTATTCAAGATGATGATGATTCTAGTTCAGAAGCTGATTATTAGAATGCCGAACAACGACGACTAAAGGAAAATGTAATACAATGACAAATTGCATATTCAATGTGGGAAGATCGTTGCCATCATATTAACACTATTCGAGAATAATTGTATATTAAATATTGGTGATTTTATATTGAGAAAAATAAATAATGTTTATAAACTTTTGTATCAAACTATTGTTTTATTTTGTTTTTATCATTTTTAAATATTAAATGAATAGCCAAACACATAAATCTAGAATACATTGAAAGATTCTGCAATTCCCAAACACTAAAAGTAATAATATGTTAAAATATACAAAGACCCTATGTTTTTTACAAAAGAACCCCTATGTTTTCAGAAAACCTCAAAAAGGCCCTGGAGACAACCTCTCTTTCATATAACATCTGTTATCTTTAGTGTCCAAATGGATTCCCCCCTCTATGTATCTCTTTCTTTCACTCTCCCTTTTGATGTAATCCGGCGAGAGTAAATGCTCATCGGGGACAAAGTGAGCAGTAGAGGAATCGGAGTGGATTGGGATGGAGAGGATGTTAGCCAACCCAACAACACTAGGGAGCATGGCCCAGAGCCCCTGTGTGAGTGCCCAGAGCCCTTGTGTGAGCGCACGCAGTGAGGAGACTAGCAAGCACCGACGTGTTTGGCCTCATGCCTGACTCTTGCATATTTTCAAAGAGAGTGCCTCCCCAAAATTGCTGACACAGTTTTATCACGCAATCACCACACTCTATGTTATCACATTTCTATCAGGCATTTCCTCAAACAAATAATGAGCACTCTCCATATCACCACACTTTGCATACCCATCTATCATTGTCGTCCACAAAACAACATCCCTCTTCCAAAAGCCATCAAATATTTTCCAGGCAGTACCCGTATCAAGACTTGAAAAGTAGAACTCAATGAGTGCACTTTGGACTAAAACATCATCAGAAAAACAAAATTTGACAACATGGGCATGGAAGAGATAGGCGAGCTGCAGTGGACAAGAGAGAAGAGTACAGGCTTTGATCAAAAGGGGGAAGGTGTAGTTATTGGTAGGAAGTCTGCATTTCAACATTTCAACCTACCAGAAGATTGTTGGATTTTGTGTTCTACGTTTGGACATAGCCTGTAATCATGGTGTTATACATGAAAGTATTGCAATTGGTGATGCCATGGAAGATGGAGCATGCATAGGCGAAGAGGGTAGCGAGACGTTGCAGATGGGAAGTGGGTTTCTTGCAAATCCGAGTGTGTTGCAGAGCCTCTCTTCCACACTATATTCTTCGGTGTTGCAGACCTGTACGTGTTGACTAATCTGTTTCTGTCAACAAATCAGTGTTGCCTTAGCCAGGTGTTGTGTTGTTTGCTGACTGGTCGTACTGGTTGATTCACTGGTATTGCTCACTGTTGTTGCAACGGAAGAGTGATGAAGATGCTAGAGCTTCAAGGGGAGTCTATGGAGGCCTCGATGAGGTCAATTCCTGTGAGGTCAGAGAAGTGGGAGATGAGACACCGTCAAATGGGCCACGATTAAGCAACGATTTTTGGAGATGAGAGGGGCAGGATGTTGATGGAAAGTTATTTTTCCCCATTAAAATGGAAACTTCATCATTTACTGGAAAAAAAAAAAACAAAGAGTGGTTTTGTTCTACCGTGAAATGAGGGAGGTCTTAGTAAAAATACATAATACAGGGTCCTTTTTGATGTTTTCTAAAAATATAGGGGGCTTTTTGTAAAAAAAAACTTTATGTTAAAATATACAAAAACTACCAAACAACAAAAGTAGCAACATTTTATCATGTACCAATATTGGAATATATGCAAAAAGAATATATCAATATTTAAATCTACATATATTTTATTCATTTTAGGCTGACCTTGTTTTTCATATTTTGGGAATTTTGTGTTGCTCTGGTGAAAATTGTATTAATTTAACATTTTAAATCATTGAGAATGCAGTTTCAGTTATTCATCTCTTGTCTTTCTTATTATATTAATTATGATGGATGCTTACTTGTGTTGCTTTGGACTTTATTCTCTCTAGTCATATATGATGCTTACTTGTGTTGCTTTGGACTTTATTCTCTCTAGTCATATCTAATACCATAGCTGCATAAAATGTGTAAAATGGACCATTATCCTACTCTAATTGTTTCACATTTTAGAAAATTGATCATTGGGTGGTCATAATTCTTTCTTTCAATGTGAGACCATATATCACCTATCATTCTCTCTTCGAACTTAATAGGAAGAATCAGTCAAGCTTTTGACATTAAGAGAGAATGGATTAAGCGGGAGCCTAAAAGGATAAAGAAAGTGCCGGACACCTTTTTACATGATCAAGTTGGTCCTTAACCCACTCGCAACACCCATTTTCTACATTGCATGGATAACCAACATACGTGATCGCCTGTTATGCATTCCATCTTCAAATTTATTTAGTTAATAGGTTCTACTAAATGGTAATATTTCCTTTTTCTTCATGTATATAGGTTCCTTTGCAATTAGATGTCAAAGGGGGAGGGGAGAGACAAATACGGAGAAGCGATCATGAAGAGCATGCCTAAGCTTGAAAGAAGTGGCATAGAGGGAGAGGGAGAGAACTAACTAAGGGGGAGAAAGCTTGAAAGAGAAAAGCTCAAGCTCAAAAGGTCAAAGTTGCATTCAAGAGATTTCAAGACTGGTTCAGTTCAAGGGCAGCTGAAGTCTTAGAGTGTTTGATCAATAAAGGTTGCTATCAAATTGCAAAGGGGGAGATTGTTAGGGATTTTGTATATTGCAATTTGATAGATGCACTATAACTTTCACTTCCATCTGATCACACACTCATGCATTGAATTTAAATCGTTAGAATATAGAAATTAGTCATGCATGTTCATTTGATTTTCACAAACATTACTTGCATGTTTTCGAACTTGGATGCACTTTCAAAGACTGGTTTGATTCATGCATGCCCATGAGATTTTCGAGTAAAATCTAATCAAGCATATTAGGACCATGATTTGTTACATATCTTAGATTGTTAGAATCATGAGACCTAGCTTGAATTCACATGGCCTTGAGTTCCCAAATAAAAACATCATAATTTTCAAATATTGGAGGGAACCTCTACCAGGCCAATGTACCCAGTCGATCAGGTCCCTAAGGATGTCGACCGAATCAACTAGCTATTGTGATATGACCATTGAAATAGGTGAGACGAGTTCCATATTTTCGTTATATTTTTTTTAGAAAACAACCAAAAAAGGACCCTATATTGCCACTAACCGAAAAACAGGCCACTAATCAATATTGCACGAAAGGTGGTTCCCTGTGACCACTTTTTTTTTTTTCATTAAAGATTTAAACGTGTGATGACGTCGTCGCTTAATATCCCATTTATACGTGTGACAACATCGTCGCTTAATCGCCGGAAACTCCATTTTCCCCTTCTTCCTCCCTTCGTTTTCCCCCTTCTCTGGCAGTTTTCCTTTCCCCCCTTTCTCTGAAATTATTAGTATGTTATTTTTGAATGCTTGTGTGATGAGAATGAGAATGAGAAAGAGACACTTAGTTCTGTTACCTTCTAATCGTATCGCAATCTTACAGGTCTTTTCTGCAGTGCATGATGGAATGCACCGCAAACGACAACACATCTAAAGAACCTCACTTGCGGTCGGAAGTAGAAGAACACAACACCTCAGATGATAATGCTAATGCTCACGTTGGTGAGACTGATCTAAATGTAGAAAATCCTGTCAGAAGGCCAATCAAGTGAATCTCAACAACTTACAAGTGTCGATCCATATATGGGTATGGAGTTTGACTATGATGAGGCTGCAAAGTCTTTCTACAACGGATATGCCAAGCGCGCGGGTTTTAGCATTCACGCTGGTCTAAGATAGTGGGAAAGAAATCCGCCAGAGAAAGGGGGAAAATGATGGGATGGAGAAGGGGAAAATGGGGTTTTAGGCGATTTAGCGACGACGTTGTCATACGTTTAAATGGGATATTAAGCGACGACGTCATCACACATTTAAATCTTTAATAAAAAAATAAGGGGTCACAGAGAACCACTTTCGTGCAATATTGACTAGTGGCCATCTAGGGTCCTTTTTTTGATAGTTTTCTCTACTTTTTTTCAACAAAAATCAAGTCTCTCCCCTGTTCTTCATCAGGTGAAAGAGTAAAGGCTATAAAAAGGGAGAAAAAGAGAATAGAAGAGGAGGAGGATGAGGAGGAGGAAGAAGGGTGCTTGACTGGACGTTCCGACCACTCACCATTTCCAATTGTTGCCTCCGGCCACCTTCTCTCTCTCTCTCTCTCTCTCTCTCTCTCTCTCTCTCGGCTTGAATCTTCGGAGACTAGAGTCGATGGTCTACCAAACGAAAAGGTAAAAAGGGGCATTTTGCCTGTTTGCCAATATTCCCTTTTCTTTTTCTATTGTTTATAAAAAAAAGTCCTTTACGTCTTTGTTTATTTTTTAAAGATCTCAAGATTTTAATTAGAGTGCCAATGACGTGGGACTTTGTGTAAAGTGTGACATGATATAACAGGACCTAGCCAAATTTAAATATAATCTTAAGATTTTAGTTTTTATTTTAATTTTCTTACCTATATATATAATATTTTTTCAAGAAAAAAATAACCAAAGTTTCTGAAACTCCCAAATATTTCATTATGGAGGCTAGACCAAAATGGAGACCAAAACGGAATTGACTGCTATGGAAAGGGAGCATTCAAATGGCATATTGATTTTCATGGAATGACATCTGAAATGCCTTATTTGCACGTTAAAGAATTCAATGCCATAATTGAAACCATGTGCCCTGCAACCCAAAGAGACTCAGCCAAACTGAGGCTGTTTCCCTTCTCTTTGAAGGGGAATGCCAAAAATTGGTTGAACAATCTGAGATCTGTAAGAATCACCACATGGGATCAATTGCAAAGAGAGTTTTATAAAAAATACTTTCCTCATCAGAAAACAATTGCTTTAAAGAAAAATATACAGAGTTTTGCTGAAAAAGGGGGAGAGTCTTTTCATCAATGTTGGGATCGGTTTCATGAGACGTTGAACTTGGTCCCTCATCATGGTTTTACTATTCCTGAGTTGGTTACAATATTCTATGAGGGATTGAGTTCAACAAACAAACAGTTCATTGATATGATGTGCAATGGTACTTTTCGTGCCAAGGAACCTCATGAAGCTTATGCATATTTGGAGAGTTTGGCAGAGCAGTATCAGGTTTGGGACACCACCAATCCCAACGATAGAACTCCTCCAAATGTGTTTCCTAGTGTTCCTAATGCAGGAAAGTTTACCTTGAGTGAAAAGGAGGATTTGAGTGCTAGGATAGCTCAACTTACCCGTCAGATAGAAGGTTTAGAGCTGAAAAGAGTCAGTGAGATCACTCCTACATCAGTTGCCTAAGTGGATCAATTGTGTGCAATTTGTTCACAGAATGATCATGGCACGGACAATTGTCCTACCATTCCTTCCATTAAGGAGTTGCTCCATGGTAACCCTCCATTTGATGTCAATGCTGTGAATCCCCAGCAGAAATCTTCTTTTCAATCTAACCAATATCAGAATTTCAACCCAAGGTACAATGATCATCCCAATTTTCGGTGGAGGGACAATCCTCCCCAATCCCACAATCTGGGTTCTACAGGTTTTCAACCTCAGCCCCATCAGAATCAAGGGCAATTTCCTCAGTCTAATCAAGGGCAATTCTTCCAATCTGCCCCACAGTATCAGCAGCAGAGATTCCCATCTCAGCAGCAGTTTCCACCTTAGCCTTGTCAACAATTTCAGCAACAAGGACCCCCACAGAGTCATGCTCCATATCAGCCTCCCCATAAGAGAAGTCTAGAAGATACCTTTCAAGCCTTTTTGAGTAGTCAGACTTCCATAAATGAGTAGAACAACAGGACTCTTGAGAACATCAAATCTCAATTAACTACACTTACCAATGCGGTGAGTGCTAGCCAAACCACAAGGGGTGCCTTGCCTACCCAAGCTATTCCCAATGTTCAAGGCCAGCACTTTGCGGAGGATTCCGGTGGGTCAGATGCTCAAGTGGAGCATCTTAAAGCTGTCACCATTTTGAGAAGTGGAAAGATCATTGATAAGACATCCCTCCCAAGCCATCTAAACCTGATTGTTCTACTTCCATGGCACCTCTTGCTTCGCATGAAGTGGAGGAGCCTAAGAATTCTGAGTCTAGGGATGAGTCTTCAAGGAGATCTAATGAGTTTAATGAAATTAAGAAGGATGAGTCTTCCACTTCTACCATTCCAGATCTTAGCGTCCAAGCTTTCCAACCCCCAGCCCCTTTCCCTCAGAGGTTGAGAGGGAAGCCTAAGCTTGATCTGGCAGAGTCTCTTAGGGAGCTTTTCTCTCAAGTTAAGCTCAACATTCCTCTCTTGGATGCTATCCAACACATTCCTGTCTGTGCGAAGTATCTTAAGGACTTGTGCACTTACAAGCGCAAGTTCTTGCATCAAAACAATGTCCTCCTAGCAGCCAATGTCAGTACTACCATCTCTGGTTCTCTTCCTCCAAAATTCAAGGATCCTGGTTGTCCGTGTATTTCAGTAGAGATAGGGGAAAGAAGATAGAGAGAGCTTTGTGTGATCTAGGGGCAAGTGTCAATCTTTTACCATATTCGGTCTACCTCCAACTCGGGTTGGAGAAACTTCAGCCCACCTCGATTACACTTCAACTGGCAGATAGGAGTGTTAGAGTCCCTAAGGGGATTTTGAAGGATGTGTTAGTTCAGATAGGGAGTTTCGTGTATCTCGCAGATTTCATTGTGTTGGACACATGTCCAAATCTAGGGGTTAATGATCAAGCCCCTATCATTCTAGGTCGTCCTTTCCTAGCCACCATAGATTCAGTCATCAAGGTTAGGAATGGGAACATGTCCATCACCTTTGGAAACATGACCCTTGATCTGAACATCTACAATGTTGCCTCCCAATTGGGAGATGATGAGGACATACATGAGGTGAGTTTAGTAGAGAGCTTGGTTCAAGAACATGTGGACACACATTTATATTCAGATTCACTAGAGACACTCTTGACCCAAGGGGAGAGGGAGTTTCTTGAGTCCCCCGAGGTTGAGTATCTTTATTCTCTTTTGGATGAGGTTGAAGAGGTGAAGGGTGCTGCGTTTTGGGCACCAAAATTTGAGGAGCTTCCGAAGTCGGAAGCTAAGTCTATGCCTAGTAGTGAGGAAGCCCCTACACTTGAGTTGAAGCCTTTACCTTCTTCGGTAAAATATGCTTTTCTTGGTGTCGACGAGTCATATCCTGTGGTGATTTCCTCTTCTCTTGAGGAACACCAAGAGACCCAGCTGTTAGAGGTCTTAGGTAGGCACAAGAGAGCGATTGGGTGGACCTTAGCTGATCTACAAGGGATTAGTCCCTTAATTTGCACCCATAGGATTCATTTAGAGGATGATGTCAAACCTTCCCGCCAACCCCAGCGTAGATTAAACCCGGTTCTGAAAGATGTGGTTAGGAAGGAGGTTCTGAAATTGCTTGATGCTGGGATTATCTATCCTGTAGCTGATAGTAAATGGGTGAGTCCTATACAAGTAGTGCCTAAGAAGGCAGGGGTAACTGTTGTGGCTAACGAAGAAGGAGAATTGATACCTACTAGAGTTGCCACGGGGTGGAGAGTTTGTATCGATTACCGAAAGCTTAATGCCAGCACAAAGAAGGACCATTTCCCTCTTCCCTTCATTGATCAAGTCCTTGAGAGAGTGGCCAGTCATACCTTCTATTGCTTCTTGGATGGCTATTCGGGATATAATCAAATTGAGGTATCTTTAGAAGATCAAGAGAAGACTGTGTTCACTTGTCCATTTGGGACCTTCGCTTATAGGCGCATGCCCTTTGGGTTGTGCAATGCCCCTGGCACCTTTCAGAGGTGCATGATGGGTATTTTTGATGACATGGTCGGGGACTTCTTGGAGGTATTCATGGATGATTTTTCTGTTTTTGGAGATAGCTTTGCGGGGTGTTTAGAAAATTTAGAGAAAGTCCTCGAGAGGTGTGAGGAGAAGAAGTTAGTCCTGAATTGGGAGAAGTGTCACTTCATGGTGACACAAGGGATTGTTTTAGGCCATATAGTTTCTCCTAGAGGTATCGAGGTGGACAAAGCTAAGGTAGAATTGATCTCCCAATTGCTTTCTCCCAAGTGCGTCAAGGACATTCGATCCTTCTTAGGTCACTGTGGTTTCTATAGGAGCTTCATTCGTGCTTTCAGCGCTATTGCACGACCCTTGTGCAATCTTTTGACCAAAGATGCACCATTTGTTTGGACAGATGCTTGCGAAAAAGCCTTCAGCACTTTGAAAGCGTGCCTCACTTCTCCACCTATTATGCAAGCCCCGGATTGGAATCTTCCTTTTGAGTTGATGTGCGATGCTAGTGACTATGCCATTGGTGCCGTTTTGGGTCAAAGAAGAGATAAAGTCCATTATGCCATTGCTTATGCCAGCAAAACCTTGAATGATGCTCAACTTAATTACACCACCACGGAGAAAGAGTTGCTTGCTGTGGTCTTTGCTCTTGATAAGTTTAGATCTTATATAATAGGTTCTCCTATTGTTGTTTTTACTGATCACGCAGCGCTCAAGTATCTGATGAGCAAACAAGACGCGAAAGCGCGTCTCATTCGGTGGGTTCTGTTGCTCCAAGAGTTTAATATCACTATCAAGGATAAGAAAGGGGTTGAGAATGTCGTCGCTGATCATCTTTCGCGACTTGATTTTGAGGATAAGTCATCCCATCTTCCAGTACTTGATTCTTTTCCCGATGAGCAGTTGTATTTAGTGTCGACGTATCCGTGGTATGCGGATATCGTCAATTATCTCGTGACAGGGCAGCTTCCTACTGACTGGACTTCTCAAGTGAGAAGGAGGTTCTTAGTGGAGGTGAGAAAGTACGCTTTCGATGACCCTTATCTTTATAAGTATTGTGCCGATCAGATTATTAGGAAGTGTGTCCCGGAGTCGGAGCAACAAAGTATCTTGTCATTCTGCCATACTGAGGCGTGTGGGGGTCACTTCTCATCAAGAAAGACCACTGCAAAGATTTTGCAGTGTGGCTTCTTCTGGCCCACACTTTTTAGAGATGCCCATGAGTTTTGTCGATCTTGTCCTAAATGTCAGCGGTTAGGAGCTATTTCCAAGAGGAATGCCATGCCCCTTCAGCCCATGCTTATCATAGAGATCTTTGATTGCTGGGGTATAGATTTTATGGGTCCTTTCCCGAGTTCGTATGGATTCCTCTACATCCTTCTGGCTGTAGATTACGTGTCTAAGTGGGTAGAGGCTATTCCCACTAAGACCAATGACCACAAGGTTGTGGTCAAATTCATGAAGGAAAATATTCTGTCTCGGTTTGGAATGCCCAAGGCCATGATTAGTGATCAAGGCACTCATTTCTGCAATCGTCCATTCGCGGCCTTGATGGCCAAGTATGGGATCACTTATAAGGTGTCCACTGCCTATCATCCTCAAACCAATGGGCAAGCCGAATTAGCCAATAGGCAGGTCAAGCACATCCTAGAGAAAACTGTGAATCCTAATAGGAAGGATTGGTCAAGTCGGTTGACTGATGCTTTATGGGCCTATCGAACGGCCTACAAGACAGTTTTAGGGATGTCTCCGTATAGGCTCGTGTATGGCAAGACTTGTCACCTTCCGGTCGAAATTGAGCATAAAGCATTCTGGGCTCTCAAGACTTTAAATTTCTCCTTGCCCAAGGCAGGTGTCCTTAGGAAGTTCCAATTGACTGAATTAGAAGAGATGAGGAGAGAAGCCTATGAGAACGCTAATATCTACAAATCCAAGGTCAAGGCTTTTCATGATAAAAACATTGTGAGGAAAAACTTTGAGGTGGGGCAAAAGGTCCTTTTATATAATTCAAAACTTCATCTCTACCTGGGAAAGTTGCGTTCAAGATGGGCTGGACCTTACTTTGTGCACAAAATCTACCCTCATGGTGCTGTTGAGGTTTTTAATAAAAATTATGGTAAGATTTTCAAAGTTAATGGGCAAAGGCTTAAGCCATTTCTTGAGAATTTTGTAAAAGAGGAAATTGTGAAAGAGTTAGTGGATCCGGTTTATCCGGAACCCACTAGTTCTTAATCTTTCTTGACTTTGTTTGTGCCAGCTTGCATGCATTCTGTTTTCCTCTGTTTGATGTCTTTATCTTGTTTGTGTGCATGATTGGCCTAATTGCATCTTCAAATAAATAGCAGATGATGCTACTCCGTATCACATCGTTCTTTCGTGTGATGTCTTGGAATCTGACTTTAAAAGACCAATGAAAAGTAAAAAAAATTTTTTGGGTACACCATCGGCGCTTACCCCTCTTTTTTTTTTTTTTTTGTTTCTAACCAATGGTTGCTGTTAAGTCTTGGCAGGTTATTCGTTCTACAACAACAACCTTGGTAAATTGGTAACTTCGTTCCTCTCTTTTCCCTTTGTTCTTAGTTCTTTTATTCATTGAGGACAATGTTTTATTTAAGTTGGGGGGAGAGGCATGAAATTCATTCATACATATAGATACTTGTTCATACATGAATATAGTTCATTTTTCAGTATTTAGAAATTGTTAATCCAAGCCTCGCTTTCATTTCATCGAAATTCTCATTTGGAGATTCAACTTCCGTGAATTACATGATTTATGCCCTCTGTGATAACTAGGTGTCTTTGAATGATTGTCGAGTTGATCATCACATTAAATTGAATTCATACCATATCCCTTGTTTTTGAGAGTGCTTGAGTGATATATTAGATTCCACACACTTGCAATTTCACACTTTTGTAGCTTTGAATTGCATTCATTTTACCTCTTTTGGAAGTGGTGGCACAAACTGTTAATACAAGGAAATTTTGTTGTCTATGAAACCAGAAAAGAGTCACCCTTGTACCCTTTTTTTTTTTTGAGCCATGTTCTTTATCCTGTTATTCTTGTGCTAAAACTTAGGGGACCGGTGTAAAGGATGAATGGGGGGTTTGAAGAATTTCTACAGGTGAAAAATGCGTGCTTATTGAAAATTGGATTTGGTGGTGATATGTATAAGAATAACTTTACAGTGGAGTTGAGCTTCTATTCCTTTGTAGTGGAGTTTTTGAGTGGCTGAAATGAAGGCATTTTATGAAGATGGATTCAGTGAGACTTCTGCTCTTTCAGTAGCCCGTTGCATAGTTAGTGAAATTCGTTAATGAGTCACTTCGAAGGACTATAAGTGAGGCCCACGACTGCAGATATTCGTGAAAAAAATGGTTGAAAATCAGAGGAAGAAAGTATTGACTTTGTAGTCATTCATTCATTCAAAAAAAAAAAAAAGACAGAAGAGCAGTTCTACCGGTATTTCTACCGGTAGAAAAGGAAGAATGAAAAGCAGTACCGGTAGAAACACCGGTTGAAAAATTGGAAATTGAGGCAGAGAGTTTGGACTTTTGGTTCCTATATCAAAACTGATATTTCTACCGGTAGAACACTCTCTACCGGTAGTTCTACCGGTAGAGAATGCGGGCCCAGGCACTCTATTTATATTTCTGGCCCTCGTTTTGTTTCATTTCATTCTCTTCCTTCACCTTCCTCTCCAGCCGAAACACCTTCCTTCTCAAAACCCTAGCCCCAAATTTCCAATTCCTCCATTAATCCACCCAATCTTCAGCCAAACTCGCCCAAAACATCTTCTCCCATCTCCATTCCTCTCTCATTCATCGGATTAAAACCTTCCAAAAACCCTAAGAAAACCCACTTTGGCCGAAAATTCCAACTTTTCCCCTTTAGCCATACATTCATCAACCCCTTTCTCCATTCTATATTCCACCCTCCTTATTCTCCAAAACCCTAAAAACCATGCCAAGAACAAAGAATCTGAATGTGGGGGGCGCACCAAAGAAAGGAGCGGTGGCCAAAGGAAAGAAATCCATGGGAAGCACTTCCGGGGGAAGTGAGAGAAGGGCAGAAAAAAGACCAAGGGAG
This sequence comes from Umbellularia californica, assembly GCA_028538565.1. Lineage (NCBI taxonomy): Eukaryota > Viridiplantae > Streptophyta > Magnoliopsida > Laurales > Lauraceae > Umbellularia > Umbellularia californica. Next base: position 26,579,723 of record JAPQWN010000002.1, read on the forward strand.
TCTTCTCCTCCTCCTCCTCAGAAATCTGCGGGTCAGATCAAATGGGAGAAGAAAGTGGACAAGAAGGCCTTTGTGATCGAACGAAGAGTTGATGTGGGAAAACTTGGAAATGGGGAGTGCTTTGGAGCAATAATTAGCAGCAAGCTAGAGTATATGGACACCGCATTCACAGGGTATATTCCTAACCTCGTTCGGCAATTTTATAAGTCCATGGAAATTGTTGTGGCAGGGGGTGAGCAAATAACCGCCATGGTGAATGGAACAAAGATTAGGGTGGACCACTATATCATTGCAAAAGCCCTTGGATACACTCCTGTAGCTAAGGAGAGGATCACCTACCCCAAACCTCAAAATGCTTCCTTGGAAATCCCCTATGTCCAATTGGTGTTGAGAGAAGAAGCAGTGATAGAAGGGGCAACCACAGTGGGGAATTTGAATGGGGAAGCAGGGATGTTGAATAAAATCATGCATTACAACATCTTCCCTCGAGGTGATGAGAAGATGCTGGGAAGGAAGGAGATGAAATTGCTTTTGGTAATCTGGAGCCCAACTGAAGGGCTGAATGTAGCTCTATTCATATACAATCAGATGAGGAGATACCCGGAAGAGAGTACAGCTAAGGCAGCCCTCCCATACCCTTGTCTCATAACTAAGATATGTTTGGATCAGAAGGTAGAGAAGGGTCCAGATGACTGGCTTCTGCCTAGTGATAGAGGGGCAATTACTGTTAAGACTATGGCAAAAGCCCGGTCACAAAAGCGGGGCCCTCCAGCAGCAGCTCAGTCTCCTTCTTCTTCTCCTCCAAAACAAGTGAAGGGTTCATCTTTTCAAACCTATATGAAGGATTTATTGAAGTGGATTGGGTGCAAGGTGGACGACTGCATAGAGGGGCAGAAAAAGATTCAGCAAGAAATGGAGAAGCAGAGATCCCGGCAGGAGTATCTGATAAAGTTGGCTGTATCACAAGGAGCGGAGCCATATGTGTCACCCTAGAGAGAGGCAGAGGCAGGCCCAAGCCAGCCAAAGGGTGATGGTGGTGCTGCAACAGAGGCTGAAGAAGAGGGAGAAGAAGAGGGAGAAGAAGATGATGAAGAAGATGAGGATGAAGAGGAGGATGATACTGAAGAATTAGTCAGTGAATGATTGTCTAGTTGGTGGTTGGTCGTAGTTTAGAAGTGGGTGGTATTTCATTTGTCTCATTTTGTATTTTGTCAAGTGAATTGTTAATGGGCATGGCCATGGGGTAGTTGACCCAAGCCATGTAAGGCCATGCCCCATCTGGTATTAAAACTTTCATTGATACCCTTTCCATTCAATCCTAAAGTCCTTAAGTAATTTTTTTTTGTGTCATTACTTCCATTAGCATGGCATGCATGTTTGAATTATATGCTACTCTTGTGTTGTTTTGTATGTGTGTGATGTTAGGATAGTATCGTGAGATTAGTTTTTATGGGATATGTTCGTTCAAATGTGTGACATTTACTTGAGTGATGTGCTTTTGTGAGATTTGGAATCAAATTTGAGGTGATGGCTAACTCATTTTATGTTTTCATGGCATTAGACATTTGCATCAATTGGGCATAGGTCATGTATTTCCATATTTAAGTGAGAATCATCTGTACAAAAAGATAGCTTCTTCTTAATTTGCTAGGGACTAGCAAAGTCCAAGTTGGGGGGTGTGATAAGTACCTAATTGTTAAGTAATTAGAGACTTAATTTCCCTTCCATCACCTTCATTCATGTTTAATTCCTTTGATTTCATATAATTTTGTACGAGTGTTGGTCTTTGGTCAATTGCAGGAAATTAGTGAAGAATGAAGCTGTTTGGATGATGAATAGACCAAGTGCAGATTGAAGGATCAAGTGAATTTGAAGAAATGGAGCTTACACAGTTCTACCGGAAGTTCTACCGGTAGAACTGATTCTACCGCAAGTTCTACCGGTAGAAATGTCCAAAAATTGGACAGAGAGCTGAAGAATTGGAGTTCTCCTGTCAAACCGGAAGTTCTACCGGTAGAACTCATCCTACCGCAAGTTCTACCGGTAGAAAGGGCAGAAAAGTTGGCAGAGAGCTGGACATCAGCAGTGCACCTGTTCTACCAGTAGTTCTACCGGTAGAACACTCGGATTTTACTTTTTGGGGCACTTTTGTAATTAAAGTTTTAGGGACCTATATAAAGGATTGTAACTCGACATTTAGGGTTATCTGGGAATAGTCTTCGTTTCCCAGCCCCCCTTTTCTTTCCTCTTTTGATAGATGAATGTATAGGGAGTTTTCAAATGAAGATCATTGTTCAATTTTGCTAAGCACATGTAGTAAGAAAGAATCCTTCATTTTTAATTCAAGTTTTCGATAGAGGTAATCTTTTAATATTGTTCTTTCTGTTCTCTTGCTTTCATTTAATTTGTATTTAGACTTCTCCATTTATGGAGGGGTAGAATCTTAGATGGTTTAATCTAAGGGGAAATTACCCTGGGTTTTACATGGTTATTCTTCCTGATCATGCTTTAATGATAAAAGATAATCTCCATTGATGTTCTGTTTTCAGAAATCTTAACTGAGATATTAAGCCTTTGACCAATTGTGTTCATCGATGATGATACAATTGGTGCTTAGGTCGATGACTCTCAGGTTATTGATTAGAACGTTTTAGAATCTCTTTGGAAATTATTCACTTGGATTGATATTTGATTTTCACGAAGAAATTCTCCAGGTAAGAATTGGATTGCTCAAATTCTAACCTGTGTAATGGAAAGGAAGATGAAACATGTAATCCCGGGTGAATTGAACCCTAGGTTGAACCATCTCTTAGCTTAACAATTTCAATTAGTTTTCTGCAGTGTTAATTAGTAATCAGCTTAGCATTAATTCAACCCTTGAACAAAAGTTGGTCACTCTAGACCAAAAGAAGTCCTCTAGAGCTGAAACCCTAGTCCGTTCTCTGTGGATTCGACCTCTTCGTGAGCAAAGTGCTACACAGCGATAAATCCCGTCCTCCGCTTAGGACATCCAAGCACACCACATAAATTAGCTAAGCAACCACAGAACCCATCTCCATCGCCCTTCCTATCTCTCCCTCGCTCTCCAGATCTCTCCACAGCAGCAGCCCCCGGACGCCTCACTCGCGCCGCCAGACGCCTCCCTTGCACCACAGAACCCGTCTTCATCTTCCTCCTCGCGCCGCCAGACGCCTCCCCTGCACCAGGTACACCCCTCACTCTTCCTGCATTCCGCACACACCTCACACCCCAGCTCTTTCTTCTCTGTTCTCTCTCTCCCTCGTTCCCCATCCCTCTATTTCCTCTCTGTCTGCTAAATGTGTAAACTGTTGTAGTGATTTTTTAATTATTTTGGATTATATCAGATTATGTTGGATTGGGTATTTCTGCAACTTCTTGATTTTGATGTTGGATTGGGAATTTCTGCTACCAATCACTCATTTGGCTTGCAGTTCGTATCCAATTCCTTTGTGGCTGGAATGGTAGGGATTGATTGTCCTCTATCTGGCTTGTAAATCATTTTTATATCTTAAAAGCTGAACAATGATAGGGAAAAAATCCCTTCTCCGGCTTCTCCTTAAGCCACATCAGCCTCTTTAACCCCTCAAATCCATAATTTCTCTCTTTTGATCTTATCTTTTAATCTTCTTTAATACAGTAGTACCCTAAAATTCTTCATTCAATGCCTCTTAACCTAAAAAGATCCATGAGGACATGGTAGCCTAGTTGGTTGATACCGCGTTTCTCACCCTTTTCTTTCCAAGGATTGATCCCCGGATTCCTTCCTGTGGTGAGCAGGTTTCCTTCCTAGGGTAGTCTTCTAAAAAGGATCCCAGCCCCTTGGCTGGGGTAAAGAAAAAAAAAATCTGAAACTTCTTTCTTTTTGTGGTGATTGCAACCAAGGCCGAGAAATCAATGATCACAAAGTGCTAGCGACCTTCGTCTTTGCCCCAAGTGCGATTTTCGTCTCCAGTGATTTCATTTATATCTCTATATATTTATCTAACTATCAATTTGTCTTTTAAATTCCTATCTGCCCTCTTATTTATTATGCAATCTCTCACTCAATGCTTCTCAGACTCAGCCTAAAAAAAATTTGCTACCAATCACTCATCTAAAATTTGAACCTCATCATTACAGTACCCCTCCAAACCATGTTCAGAGACTCCCTTAAAGCACCAACATCAACATAACCTTTCACACTACCACTGGAAAAGGCAATGACATAGTGGGCCAAATCAAATAGCTGAACCAAGTACTCTACATGCTCGTGAAAATGTCACAGTGAAAAAAAAAAAAAACACATGTACATACATAAAAATCCAATCTTTTCAGCAACTTAGTTATATTTGAGGAGGGGCATAGATAGATGGATGTAGAGTACAGATGTGAGTGTGAGTTCGTCCCTCCATGCAGCAAAAAAGGAAAAAAGAAGAATAAGAAGAAGAAGAGGGGGAGGAGGAAGAGGAAACTAGACTTTCGAGGTTCAACCGGTTAGTTGGAAATGTTGGTAATAATATATCCCATAACTCTTTCCTCTTAACAAGAACTCAGTTCTGGCAATAGATACAGCTAAAAGAAGCAACAAGATGACGGATTAAAGCCAAGAAGTTATCATTTGCTACTCTTACTGTGTTTTGGTGAGTTGCTATGTAATATATGACATGTGGACCTCTAGCTTATGTGTGTGTGGGTCTGCTATTTATGCAAATATTGATGGGCTGGATATTGATGTGAGTTTATTTCAATGTTTACATGGAACTTAGATGCTTGGATATTGATGTAAGTATATTTCAATGTTTACATGGAACTTAGATGCTTGGTTTGTGTTATATTCTGGATTTAGTTTCAATACTGTTTATAGATTATTCTTTAAGCTGCATATGGATATCCATCTGAAAAATGGATTAGTATTGTTTTGCTATACTTCTGGGACATTGTGAACTTCTTGTAATTTTTTTCCTTCTTCTTCTAAGGCCCAGTTGCAAGATAGTGTTAATTTGGGTTGAAAATTATAAATGTCATCATGGTTATGCTGGCACCCAAACACATCTTATCTTATCATATGCATTTTGTTGTGGAGTGTTTTTCTTACCATCTGCCATGGTATGGAACAACAGAGAGAAATTATAGATTCAAGAGCAGAGGAAGAGTGGCTGCTTTTTTTTTTTTTTTCATTAACATATATAATCTGATTGCATTTGGTACGTTATTTAATTACTTTTTAATGGGAAGCTCAAGGCTGTTTGATTTTGACCCAAAATGGGGAAGTCGCATCCATATTTAATGTTGTAAAGTTTGCTTTAGTCACTTCACAAGCATGAAGGTTTTATGATCTGGTTTTAATCCTTGATGATTGATGCGGAGTAATTTTTCTCCTCATCTACCATGACAAGGAACTAAGAAAGGAAATTAAAGAATGGAGAGCAGAAAAGGAGTGTGTTTTTTAAATTTTTTGTTTTAATCTGGTTGCATTCGATAGGTTATCTAATTTCATTTCAATCTGTATGTGTAACTCATACCATCTCACATCTAACACCCGTATCATTTTCCCCAAAATAGAAACTTCTGTTATGCATAGAATCTCAAACCATAATTTATAGGATCTGAAATAGATAATACAGAAATCTGATTACTCTCAAAACCACATTTTCACCTCTAGGACAGGAAGCATGCTGCACTTGAGGCCCTTGTTCAACAGTTGGCAGCTGCGGCAGGGATAGATCCGACCACCAATTTCGAAATCATGAGAGGGACCACTTCTGCTGGTGATAGCACAGCTACTGGAGATCATGATGGATGCTCTTAAGGGCAGGTAGACAACCTTTTTTTTTTTTTGGTTTTGAATATATAACAATAATCATCCTCACTTTCTTGGTAATTTGGACTGCACTGTTGCATGAAGTATGGATGATCAGCAAGATTTAAATGTGTTAGTGCACACATGTTATCATATACAATTGAATCATTTACAGATGTAGGTCTTGCTTGTTTGCCTTGATCATGTCACAATTTGATACCATATGCATATTTAATTTTCCTAGGACTAGACTCATGCATTAGTCATCTAGTGTCGCAGATTGACTGTGTGAATACTCAAGGATGAGTCCCACCTGAGAGAATCCAAAAAACTAATAGATTAGAGAACCCAAAAAACAATTGTGATCCATTACCAAAGGGGTTCATATTTTATCTGCTTAATAGGACCTGAACCAATGGATATAGCTCCAAGCTCACCAACTGTCACTTGTGAGATACCTAGTTCTGATGTAAAAGTTTTGGAAGGGCATGCTCTTGAGCTATGAAAGTATAATAATCCAAGAATTCTTTTTGGCTATTCAGCTATCTATTGATAGATTGGAAAAAACTGTCATAATATGGTGTTTTTCTATCCACAGGTTATTGCTTGTTCATGGAGTCCGGCAGGTTCCCTTCTAGTGACGGGGTGGGTACCATTCGGGCTTATTTGATGCTTTAGTTGGGAGATTTTTTTGGATTGCATGACAGATGCTTTTGTTAAACTGGTTGTCTGTGTTCCTATGCACCCAGTTGTGCCACAATAGTGATTCATACCTAAGGAATCTGCAAAGTTGTGCTTATTTATTGTTAATCATAAGAATTATATACATATCTATGGTTAGATAGATAGTCTAACAAATTATCATTTTCTCATTTATCATTTATATTGATAGGACTCCTGGTTAGAGAATTAAAGGCGAAAACATCGGATTTTCCTAACATTTAGGCTCGAAAACGGCCCGCCGGGGGTCCGGAACGGGAACCGGCCCCCGGAAAAATCGGGAACCGGCACGAACACCTCGCTCGAGGGTAGAGTGACTTGTAGGAACTGACGGTTCGCAGATATGACTCCCGGTTAGAGAATTAGAGGCGTAAACATCGGATTTTCCAACACTTAGGCTCGAAAACGGCCTGCCGGGGGTTCGGAATGGGAACCGGCCCCCGGAAAAATTCGGAACCGGCACGAGCACCTCGCTGGAGGGTAGAGTGACTTTTAGGAACTAACTGTTCGCTGATAGAACTCCCGGTTAGAGAATTAGAAGCGAAAATCGACGATTTTCTAACACTTAGGCTCGAAAACGGCCCGCCGGGGGTCCGGAACGGGAACCGGCCCCCGAAAAATTCGGAAACCGGCACGAGCACGTTGGTCGAGGGTACAGTGACTTGTAGGAACTGACGATTCGCAAATAGGACTCCCGGTTAGAGTTTTAGAGGCGAAAACATCGGATTTTCCAACACTTAAGCTCGAAAACGGCCCGCCGGGAGTCCGGAACGGGAACCGGTCCCCGGAAAAATCGGAAACCGACACGAGCACCTCGCTCGAGGGTAAAGTGACTTGTAGGAACTGACGGTTCGCTGATAGGACTCCCGGTTAGGGAATTAGAAGCGAAAATCTACGATTTTCTAACACTTAGGCTCGAAAACGGCACGCCGGTGGTCCAGAACGGGAACCGTCCCCCGGAAAAATCGGAAACCGGCAAGAGCACCTCGCTCGCTTGAGGGTAGAGTGACTTGTAGGAACTGAGGGTTCGCGGATAGGACTCCCGGTTAGAGTTTTAGAAGCAAAAACATCGGATTTTTCAATACTTAGTCTCGAAAACGGCCCGCCGGGGGTCCGGAACCGGAAACGGCCCACGGAAAAATCTGGAACCGGCACGAGCACCTCGCTCGAGGGTACAGTGACTTGTAGGAATTGACTGTTCGCTGATAGGACTTCCGGTTAGAGAATTAGTAGCGAAAACCAACGATTTTCTAACACTTAGGCTCGAAAACGGCCCGCCGGGGGTCCGAAATGGTAACCGGCCCCCGGAAAATTCTAAAACTGGCACGAGCACCTTGCTTGAGGGTAGAGTGACTTGTAGGAACTGACGGTTCACAGATATGACTCCCAGTTAGAGAATTAGAGGCGTAAACATCGGATTTTCGAACACTTAGGCTCGAAAACGGCCCGCCGGGGGTCTGGAACGGGAACCGATCCCCGGAAAAATTCGGAACCGGCACGAGCACCTCGCTGGAGGGTAGAGTGACTTATAGGAATTGACTGTTCGCTGATAGAACTCCCGATTAGAGAATTAGAAGCGAAATCGACGATTTTCTAACACTTAGGCTCGAAAACGGCCCGCCGGGGGTCCGGAACGGGAACTGGCCCCCGAAAAATTCGGAAACCGGCATGAGCACCTCGGTCGAGGGTATAGTGACTTGTAGGAACTGACGGTTCGAAGATAGGACTCCCGGTTAGAGTTTGAGAGGCGAAAACATCGGATTTTCCTAATACTTAGGCTCGAAAATGGCCCGCGGGGGTCCGAACGGGAACCGGCCCCCGGAAAAATTGAAAACCGGTACGAGCACCTCGCTCGGGGGTAGAGTGACTTGTAGGAACTGACGGTTCGCAGATAGGACTCCCGGTTAGAGTTTTAGAGGCGAAAACATCGGATTTTCCTAATACTTATGCTCGAAAACGGCCCGCCAGGGGTCCGGAACGGGAACCGGACCCTGAAAAAATTCGAAACCGGCACGAGCACCTCGCTGGAGGGTAGAGTGACTTGTAGGAACTGACTGTTCGCTGATAGAACTCCCGGTTAGAGAATTAGAAGCGAAAATCGACGATTTTCTAACACTTAGGCTCGAAAACGGCCCGCCGGGGGTCCGGAACGGAAACCGGCCCCCGGAAAATTCGGAGACCGGCACGAGCTCCTCGGTCGAGGGTAGAGTGATTTGTAGGAACTGACGGTTCGCAGATAGGACTCCCGGTTAGAGTTTGAGAGGCGAAAACATCGGATTTTCCTAATACTTATTAGGCTCGAAAACGGCCCACTGGGGGTCCGGAACGGGAACCGGCCCCTGGGAAATTGGAAACCGGCACGAGCACCTCGCTCGAGCGTAGAGTGACTTGTAGGAACTGACGGTTCGCTGATAGGACTCCCGGTTAGGGAATTAGAAGCGAAAATCTAAGATTTTCTAACACTTAGGCTCGAAAACGGCCTGCCGGTGGTCCGGAACGGGAACTGGCCCCCGGAAAAATCGGAAACCGACAAGATCACCTCGCTCGAGGGTAGAGTGACTTGTAGGAACTGAGGGTTCGCTGATAGGACTCCCGGTTAGAGTTTTAGAAGCAAAACATCGGATTTTCCAATACTTAGGCTCATAAACAGCCCGCCGAGGGTCCGGAACGGGAAATGGCCCTCGGAAAAATTGAGAACCGGCACGAGCACCTCGCTCGAGGGTACAGTGACTTCTAGGAATTGACTGTTCGCTGATAGGACGCCCGGTTAGAGAATTAGTAGCAAAAATCGACGATTTTCTAACACTTAGGCTCGAAAACGGCCCGCCGAGGGTCCGGAACGGGAACCGGCCCCTGGAAAAATCGGAAACCGGCACGAGCACCTCGCTCGAGGGTAGAGTGACTTGTAGGAACTGACGGTTCGCTGATAGGACTCCCGGTTAGGGAATTAGAAGCAAAAATCTACGATTTTCTAACACTTAGGCTCGAAAACGGCCCGCCGGTGGTCCGGAAAGGGAACCGGCCCCTTGAAAAATCGGAAACCGGCAAGAGCACCTCGCTCGAGGGTAGAGTGACTTCTAGGAACTGAGGGTTCGCGGATAGGACTCCCGATTAGAGTTTTATAAGCAAAAACATCGGATTTTCCAATACTTAGGCTCATAAACGGCCCGCCGGGGGTCCGGAACGGGAAACGGCCCCTGGAAAAATTAAGAACCGGCACGAGCACCTCGCTCGAGGGTACAGTGACTTCTAGGAACTTACTGTTCGCTGATAGGACGCCCGGTTAGAGAATTAGTAGCAAAAATCGACGATTTTCTAACACTTAGGCTCGAAAACGGCCCGCCGGTGGTCCAGAACGGGAACCGGCCCCTGGAAAAATCGGAAACCGGCATGAGCACTTCGCTCAAGGGTAGAGTGACTTGTAGGAACTGACGGTTCGCTGATAGGACTCCCGGTTAAGGAATTAGAAGCGAAAATCTACGATTTTCTAACACTTATGCTCGAAAACGGCCCGCCGGTGGTCCAGAACGGGAACTGGCCCCCGGAAAAATTGGAAACCGGCAAGAGCACCTCGCTCGAGGGTAGAGTGACTTGTAGGAACTGAGGGTTCGCCGATAGGATTCCCGGTTAGAGTTTTAGAAGCAAAAACATCGGATTTTCCAATACTTAGGCTCGAAAACGGCCCGCCGGGTGTCCGGAACGGGAAACGGCCCCCGAAAAAATCGAGAACCGGCATGAGCACCTCGCTCGAGGGTACAGTGACTTGTAGGAACTGACTGTTCGCTGATAGGACGCCCGGTTAGAGAATTAGTAGCGAAAATCGACGATTTTCTAACACTTAGGCTCGAAAACGGCCCGCCGGGGGTCCGGAACGGGAACCGGCCCCCGGAAAAATCGAAAACCGGCACGAGCACCTCGTTCGAGGGTAGAGTGACTTGTAGGAACTGACGGTTCGCTGATAGGACTCTCGGTTAGGGAATTAGAAGCGAAAATCTACGATTTTCTTACACTTAGGCTTGAAAACGGGCCGTCGGGGGTCCGGAATGGTAACCGGCCCCTGGAAAATTCGGAAACCGGTACGAGCACCTCGGTCGAGGGTAGAGTGACTTGTAGGAACTAACGGTTCGCAGATAAGACTCCCGGTTAGAGCTTGAGAGGCGAAAACATCGGATTTTCCTAATACTTAGGCTCGAAAACGGCCCACCGGGGGTCTGGAATGGGAACCGGCCCCCGGAAAAATCGGAAACTAGCACAAGCACCTCATTCAAGGGTAGAGTGACTTTTAGGAACTGACGGTTCGCAGATAGGACTCCTGGTTAGAGTTTTAGAGGCGAAAACATCGGATTTTCCTAATACTTATGCTCGAAAACGGCCTGCCGGGGGTCCGGAACGGGAACTGGCCCTCGGAAAATTCGGAAACCGGCACGAGCACCTCGCTCTAGGGTAGAGTGACTTGTAGGAACTGACTGTTCGCAGATAGGACTCCCGGTTAGAGTCTTAGAGGCGAAAACATCGGATTTTCTAACACTTAGGCCCGAAAACGGCTCGCCGGGGGTCCGGAACGGGAAACAACCCCCAGAAAAATTGGGAACCGGCACGAGTACCTCGCTCGAGGGTAGAGTGACTTGTAGGAGCTGACGGTTCACAGATAGGAGTCACGGTTAGAGAATTAGAGGCGTAAACATCTGATTTTCCAAAATTTAGGCTCGAAAACGGCCCGCCGGGGGTCCGGAATGGGAACTGGCCCCCTGAAAAATTGGGAACCGACACGAGCACCTCGCTGGAGGGTAGAGTGACTTGTTGGAACTGACAGTTCGCTTATAGAACTCCCGGTTAGAGAATTAGAAGCGAAAATCGACGGTTTTCCCACACTTAGGCTCGAAAACGGCCCGCCGGGGGTCCGGAACGGGAACCGTCCCTAGGAGAAATCGTAAACTGGCACGAGCACCTCCCTAGAGGGTAGAGTGACTTGTAGGAACTGACGGTTCACAGATAGGACTCACGGTTAGAGATTTAGAGGCGAAAACATTAGAATTTCCTAACACTTAGGTTGGAAAACGGCCCGCCGGGGGTCTGGAATGGGAAACGGCCCCCGGAAAAATCGGGAACCGGCACGAACACCTCGCTCGAGTCGAAATTAACTTGCAGGAACTGACGGCTCGTAAATCGGACTCCTGTTTAACGAATTAGACCTAAAAACGTTGGATTCTTAACACTTAGTCTTGAAAATAGGCCGTTGGAGGTTGAAAACGGGAATCGGCCATCGAACAGCTCGAAAACTAGCACGGGTACCCTTGTTCAAGGCCAAAGTAACTTGTTGGAATTTACGGTTAGTGAATCGGACTTCTGGTTATCGAATTAGACACAAAAATCGCCTGATTCTCAACACTTAGACGGGAAAATAGGCCGTCTAAAAAACTTAGGAAAAGATATTTATTTATATACATGTTTATCTTTCATTTATAATTTAATTCGTTGAAAAGATTCTAATGTTGTTTTTTTCATTGCAGATTGATTGACGATTTGCGGTCGGATGCAGACTTTTGTGGGTGTTTTATTCTTTTTTGTTTATTTGTATATGTATATATTGGATATTTATATGGTCTGTATTATTGTTGATTATAATATTTGGTTAATGAGATGAATGATTAGATGAAAAATGGCGATGGTTGTTGGGTAATTTAGCAACTTTTGTTTTAATTTTAATGTATTTTTCATATAGAATATAGGTAAAATAGGTAAATGAACAGGTTTATTTCTGATACAGGTGTATAAATCGCTTCTGATACAGGTGTATAAACAGCTTTACAGGAAAATTATATTCAAAATACAAATATTATATTTAAAAAAATAAAATGACTTTTACCGACGTTTTATTTTCGTCGGTAAAAGTGGTTTTATTTTTTTTTTTATTTTTCCTATTTATTTTACCGACGAAAATAAACGTCGGTAAAAGTCATTTTATTTTTTTAGTTTTTCCTATTTATTTTACCGACGAAAATAAACGTCGGTAAAAGTTGTTTTATTTTTCATTTTTATTTTACCGACGAAAATAAACGTCGGTAAAATTAGTTTTGTTTTTTTTTTTTATTCTGCCTTTTTATTTTACCAACGAAACTAAACGTCGGTAAAAGTCATTTTGTTTTAGTTTATTGTTCCTTTTTTTTACCGACGTTTTTTTTCGTCGGTAAAAGTGCATAGTTTTTTATTTATTTTGATTTTTTATTTTTGCCGACGAAAATAAACGTCGGTAAAAGTATTTACTAAATTTTTAGAAAATTAAAATAATATTTCCGACTTATTTAAAACGTCGGTAAAATTCAAAAACTCGTCGGTAAAAGTCGTATTTTTGCCGACGGAAAAATATTTCGTCGGTGAAACATTTCACTGACCTTTTCTTAGGGCACGTTTGGTAAACGTAGAAGAATCCACTATTTAGAGGATTCTCTCCATCTCCAAAGAAAGCCACAATCCTCAAGTAGGATTCCCAAATAAAGTTCCATGTTTGGATGGAGGGAGGATTCCTATAAATTGTAGAATGTATGATTCAATGGTTATAAATATGTTTTATAAAAATTTCTAAAATCCATGAACAATCAAGACCTCTACTTTCACCTTAAAGTTGTTTGCGGTCAACTAGAAATTCTGAACGGTTCAGATCATGCAAAAGGGGCCTATAGGATTAAGAAATTAATATTTTAGTACCTGGACTTTTTTGCAAATATCTCAAGATATTGTAAAGATCAATGGTTGAAATTTGGTCAAGTAGCCGTGTTTGACCTTGTAGAAATAACTACCGGTTCAGATCATGATCGTGGGGCCCACAAGAACCAGAAAATTGAAAAAAACGGGCTGGTCTCCATCCCGGTTTTGGCCCAGCAGATCTCAACATTTGGTCATCTAACGGTTTGGACAGATTTGCATATATCTCAAGATCTAAGATGAATCAACGGCTGAAATTTGGTGGCATGGCCGTTTTGGATTGTTTAAACATTATTAACGGTTTGGATCTTGATTGTGGGATCCAAAAGATGCATTAAAAATGCAAAAACCGGCCAAGACCACATTAACGTCTCCATCACTGTTGATGCACTGTAGCTCCGCCTTTCCACTCTTGCAAGGAATCCTTTGGTCCGATGGGGGGAGGTCTAATTGTGCAAATATTCACATGAGAAGAAAACTCATGCCTTTCCTCTCAAAATCCTCTCCCAAGCAAACATGAAAAATCCTCAAAACCGTAGAAAATGAAGAGGATTCCGCTGTCACGCCCTTTGCCAAACGTGCCCTTAGCGACATCTGGCCGACTAAAGTTATTTCGTCAGTAAATACTTTTACCGACGTTTTCCTGACTTTTGGCGACGAAAAATTTCGTTGCTGAAAGTGCAGTTTCTTGTAGTGTCATCGAAATATAATAATACTAAGTGGGGCCTACAGATATGTAGTTCTCTTTGATTATATATATATAATATAATATAATAATACTAAGTGAGGCCCACATATGTGTAGAGAAAAAACATGACAAGTTCTTATACTAAGTGGCGCCCACAACTGTGTAGTTCTCTTCTATTTTATATACATAATATAATAGTGGGGCCTACAGATGTGTAGATGTAGAACAAAAGCATGAGAAGTTCTTCTACTAAGTGGGCCCCACATGTGTAGTTGTCGTTTTATTTTATATATATTTATCTAATATAATAATACTAAGTGGGGCCCACAGATGTGTAGAGAAAAAGCATGAAAAGTTCTTCTACTAAGTGGTATAATATAATAATACTAAGTGGGGCCCACAAATGTGTAGATGTAGAGAAAAAACTTGAAAAGTTCTTCTACGAAGTCGGGCCCACAGATGTGTAGTTCTTTTTTATTTTATACAAATATATATAATATAATAATACGAAGTGGAGCCCACAGATGTGTATTTCTCTTGTATTATATATAATATAATAATATTAAGTGGGGCCCACAGATGTCTAGATGTAGAGAAAAAGCATGACAAGCTCTTCTACTAAGTGGGGCCCACAGACGTGTAGTTATCTTTTATTTTATATATAATATAATATAAGAATACTAAGTATGGCCCACAGATGTGTAGAGAAAAAGCATGACAAGTTCTTCTCTTTTATTGGGGCCCACATATGTGTAGTTCTCTTTTATTTTATATATATATAATATAATAATATTAAGTGGGGCCCACAGATGTGTAGAGAAAAAGCATGACACTTTTTTCTCTTTTATAATAAGGGCATAAATATTATATGATTAATATTATCATATAATAAAAATATATTATTATATTATATTATAATATTTTTTTTTTGGGGGGGGGGGGGTGGGGGGCACAAAGGTATAGTGAAAAAGTATGCAACTTTTCTTCTCTTTTATAATAAGGGTATAGATATAGATTTTACATTGTTATTATTATTGTAATATAATAAGAATATATTATTATATTATCATATTTGGGGGTGGACCCCACAAAGGTGTAGTGAAAAAGTATGCAATTTCTCCTCTTTTATAATAGTATATTGATATTTAGATATAAATATAGACATAGATATAGATAAGATAAGATAAGATAAAATTATAGATAGATTATAATATTTGGGGGTGGGCGGCAGGCCCCACAAAGGTGTAGTGAAAAAGTTTATAATTTCTCATAATAATATATTATTATATTATATTATACTATTTGGATACTTAAATATATGTCTATCAATCAGAGAGGGCTGTCAATCTTTTTTTATTTTTTATTTTTAGATACAATCCAAAAGTGATTGAATGATTAAAAAGTGTAAAAATATCTCCTAATGCCAAATCATGATATGAGAAGAGGGTCCAAGGGTCTGAAGTAATTAAAGGTGGGGTCCAAGTGATTCCATATTCTAGGATGAGGCCATTATCCATTATGTGGGAAAGATGTTGAGGTATGAGATGTTTTTGCACTTTTTTTAGGTAGGGAGCTCAAGAGACTTTGTGAGAAATTCTTTACGTTCAAAAGGGCAATAATGGAAAAAAGAGAAAAATGTTTACTTCCAACGAGTCTTTGAAAGTTGTGGCTCCCATTTTGAATTTTCAATGACATGGCTGCCACTTATTGGATGGGAAACGTTGCTGCGGCATAATATGCTACAACTACACTGTAAGATGCAGCACAAAATCCATGATATCATGGGATTCATCGGTTTCTATGACACACGATTCCCATGATATCATGAGATTTATTAATTTCAATAACATCCGCTTTCTGCAACCCACAGATAAATTTATTTTTTTATAACATACAAAAATGATATTTTGTGAAAAATAAATACACATATGACAATTAGTTCTCAGCTTCTATATATCTTCGAGAATCTTTCACCAAATGATAGGAAGAAGAGAAGAATAAAAAAGGAGAATGTAACATGGGGAATGTGACAAGAGGAAGGGAAGGTGCCGGAGAGAAGATCCCTCAATGTAAGGTAGAGGAAACTTCTAGATTCTCTCTCTTTTTATTCCTGCAAAAAGAAAAGAGAAGGAGGTGAGAATGGAAACTGAATGAGAAAAATCGGATAGGGTTTTGTTTTTACATTGGGATCCCATGATATCCAGGGATCTAGGGTGAAAAAGGCAAAAAAAAAAAAATTTATTGACCAAAGTCAAGCAATTCTGGTGACATTATATGAATTTTTGTCATGAAATTGGGGGAATCGGGTTTAAAGAGGATTAATAAATCAAAACCCAAAAAAAAAAACCTTAATTCTTTGATTAGCTCCAGAGACCAATCAACGGGTTTGCAAACCCCAAACAGACCCAACTCTCCGGCCATAAGGGTATCAATTCTCTTAAAGGGATACCATGGAACTGTAGAGAAGCAAAAAGTGCCTCTACAATGTGGGAATTAAAGAAACTATGTAAAGAATATGCCCCAAACTTTCTGTTCCTATCTGAAACAAAACCTAACGAGGAATAATGTAAAAGAATGGCCAAAAAGCTGAATTTTGCAAACCTGGAGGTGGTCCCAGCAAATGATCTGCGGGTGGTCTTGTCATTTTTTTGCAAGAATATATGAATTTATTTGTGTTGGAAATAAATAAATGGTTTTTTCATTATACTATATGGGGGACTACGATGACAGATGGTTTCCAACATTCATCCAAGGACCTCCCTACTCCTATGAAAAGCTTAAGTTTTGGGATTTTTTATATGGCATTGGTGAAAGATACAAGGGTTCTTGGATGATCATGGGAGACTTTTTGATGGAATCCCTTCCAAGAAAAAACTCCCCTGTCCGTATAGATTTTTTAGTATGTGGCTGAGAGAAAAAAGCTGTGAGGATATTATTATTAACAGATGGATCAGATCAAAATTAATAAATAAGGATAATATTAGTAACATCCTCTATCTTATTGGAAAAGATTTTCTTTAATGGAATAAGAATTCCTTTGGTAAGATTGAAGAGGTTATAAAGGAAAGCCAATTAAACTAGAAAATGTTAGGTTGAGAGAAGTCAATGATTCTGTTCTAGCCAAGGAAATTTATCTTGGCAATAAACTTGAATAGTACTTAGCTAGAGAAGAAGAGACGCGGAGGCAAATATCAAGCGAGATATGGCTTAGGGAGGGAGATAGAAATACTAAGTTCTTCCGCTCTAGTACAATAGCTAGGAGGAAGTCTAATAAGATAGATAAGATTAAAAATGAGGAAGGAAGGTGGGTGGATAGTAGAGAGGAAATAGCTAGGTGAAGTCTTTTGCAAAATGATTAAAAGAAGTATGACTTCTTCTGGGATAACGGATCTAAGTAAGATTAAGGTCTTTATTGAACCTCTGATATCCACATATGAAAATCTTGCTCTCATTAATATTCCAACAGAGATGGAGATTAAGGAGGTTGTGTTCCAAATGAGCCCTCTCAAAGCCCCCGGGCCCGGATGGTTTTCCGGCAAAAAAATTTCAACATGTGTGGGAGACGATTGGCACAGATAGTATTCATCTGGTCCGAGAATCCTTTACCTCTAAATTCTCTTTGAAAAAGTTTAATAAAACTTTTATTGTTTATACTCCCAAAAAATTAACCCTCAAAGTGCCAATGACTATAGGCCCATTAGCTTATGTAATGTATTATACAGAATTATAGTTAAAGTAGTGGCCCATAAACTCCAAAATGTGATGAAGAAAATAGTGGGCCTGTTCCAAAGTGCTTTTCTCAAGGGAAGAGCTATCACTGATAATTATATTGTGGCTCATGAAAGTCTCCATTCTTTTAAAAAGAACAGGAAGCTTAAATATATGGCCTTGAAGCTTGATATGGCCAAAGCTTATTTTAGGATTGAATAGGATTCTACTGGGGCAGTTCTTGAGGCTTTTGGTTTCCACGAAAGTTTTGTTCAAATTATTAGAGAATATATTTCCTCAGTCTCCTTTTCAATCCTTCTCAACGGATCCCCTTTTGGAAATGTTATTCCAAGTAGAGGCCTAAGACAAAGGAATCCTTTATCTCCATACCTATTCATTTTGGGTGCTGAAGTACTATCGCGAATGCTAATTAAGGTGGAGAGTGAAGTGTTCATTCATGGAGTCAAAGTAGCAAGAAATGCCCCTAGTATTTCACATTTATATTTTGCTGATGACAGTTTTCCCTTTTGTAGTGCTACGGTGCTAACTAGGGAAATTAAAGATATTTTGGATGACTACTGTCGTATGTCAGGTCAACTAGTGACTTTTGATAAATCGGCAGCTTATATTAGTAAAGGGGTTAACAGTCCCACAGGTAACAATTTATCAAAAATATTGGGAGTCAGGTTAATGAAGGGAAATGACAAATATCTTAAAAACCATAGTATGTCCAAGAGAGGTAAAATCTCTTGCTTTGAAACTCTTATAGCAAAAATTAAAAGTAGAATTATATCTTGGCTAGGGTCTTTATTATCCCAAGTTGGTAGAAGTACATTAATCAAATCAGTTGCCTCAGCAATCCCATTTTACAACATGTCAGTTCTTCGGCTCCCTACGAAAACTATGGAGTAGATTGTTAAAATGATGAGGAAATTTTGATTGGGTAATACAATTGAGAAAAGGAAAGTTTACACGATAAAATGGAGCGAGATTTGTGAATCGTTAGATGATGGGGGCCTTGGGATTAAAGACTCTAATACGAATAACTTAACTCTTTTGGCTAAGACATGTTGGAGATGTCATACTAATGAGAGTCTAATTTACGTTCGAAAGTCCTTAAAAGCAAAATATTGCCCCAACAAATCACTTTGAGAAGCCAACTTCAAGAAGGGAGACTCAAGGTTCCGGAGGGCTTTTGTTGAGGCAGCTGATTTTATGAATAATAATGTCGGATGTATCCTTGGAAATGGGGACAACATTTCTGTTTGGAATGATAGGTGGATCCCTCGTAAAAGAGGCCTTAGGAAACCATTCTCCTGGGTGACTAACGCGGGCCTTAAAAATTAGTGACCTGTGGAATACAGATAAACAATGGAATATTGAGTTGATTCGTAAGGTTTTCTATGATCCTACCTATGCATGACAAAGAGGATAAAAGAGTGGTTCCCTAACAAATCAGGAGACCTATCAACCAAATCAGCTTTTAGGATCCTATCTAACGATGTTAGGCCTCACTCAAACCACTTCAATTGTTAATTGGAAGGATTTCTGGAAAATCAAACTATCCCAAAGAGTTCTATTATTTGGATGGAAGTGTCTTAGAAATGCCATACAGGTTCACAAATTATTGAACTCTAAATGGAATTAGTCCAGATGCCACGTGTCCTATGTGTCAGAAGAGTGAGGAAACGAGCACTCATGCTCTATTTCAATGTGAGCATGCTAGGGCGGCTTGGTTCGACTCCTTTATGGGGATTCTAACTAATTATATTCAGGAGGTGTGCCCAATGGGATGATGGAAGAGGATCAACAAGATGAGTGGCTCGTCTCCTCATTCTTCATCTTGCCAAATTCAAGCTTGGGTTGTGGTCCTTTGGTGGGCCATTTGGAGATATAGAAATGATTCCATTTTCAGGGGGATGGATTGTCATCCCATGAAGATTCTCTCTTTAGCCGGCAAAGTTGTGGATTCTTATAATTTCACCTCCAATCCCAGTGGCACTCAATCCGTGAAGATCCCCTCTACTTTGGCCAATAATAACATTGCTAGAGTACTTTGTGATGCAGCCTAGGGCCTCTGATGGGAAGGCAGTTTATGGGTTTGCTATTTGGGTGGGCGACAATCTCTTTTCTGTAAGTTCAGTGTGCGGCCCAAAGGTCACTTTTGCTAAAGAAGCCAAGGCAAGAGCTATTCTCTCAGACATGCATATTGCCAGAAGCCAGGGATACTCAGTAGCTCATTTTGCTCCTGACTTGCTCGAAGTGATAAAGGGTGGTCTAGACTGGTCTGTTGCCACAATTGTGTATGATATTTTGGGATATGTTATGTATTTTAGTTCAGTTGCCTTCTTTCATGTGTCTAATACTCTTAAAATGATTGCTCATGATTGTGCTAGGAGGTCTCATGGATTGTTGTTGAGTGAGATCTATTTTGTTGCTCCATCTTAGGTTACTTGTTGGGGGTTGTTATGTTGTTTGTGTAAAGAAAAAAAAAATTTGATATTGGAACTACCTGGTACTACACCTGTTCATGAAAAGTGATTTTTTTTTGTTGGTGGTTTGCAACAAATCATAACATGGTGCTTATCTTATTTTTTGAGATATTATATTGTAGTAATAAAGCAGGCATCCCATGAGTATATTACTAATTTCACAGAAAAATAAGTCTCCGGATGGTCGAAATCACAATAAACCGGGCTCTATGTAGGTTTTTTTTAGAGCCTCCACCATGGTTTTATCCTTTTAAGGGCTTGTTTCTTTAGCAAAACTCAGAGAATTCTTGTTGGGAGAATTTACAAATTCTCCAAATGCTCTCCTCCACTCGGAATTCCTCATAGCCAAAGAAGCTTTTGTAAATGTTAAGGATGTTGGATTTCAGAGAATTCAAAAAAATATTTGTGACTTTTAGGTTGTTGGAATTCAGAATTATTTCAAAGAAACATAGCATTTCCAAATGCCAAGGGGACAACCATACTATCAATATTAGAGACTCTCAAAATCAGAAATTCTCATTAGAAATTTTGCTAAGGCTCGTGAGAAACTGAGCCATAGGGCTTGTTTCTAATGCAATCGAGCAGGCCCTAAGCGGACAATAAGTTAGTGAAACAAGATGTGCTTCAAACAAGCTTGTGCCATTGTTCTTGGGTTCCTAGTTTTTAGGATCTATGCTACCACGTTGATTAGATGGGTTTAGACCAGCGTCAATTTGGCCTATTGAGAAAAGAGTTCCAATGGGATTACATGCATTAGTACCCATACGCATACTGGATACAAGAGAGTTTCTTCTTTCCTATAGCATGACCATCTAGCTATGGTTGGCATAATCGTTTGCGGCAGTTCTAATTGCCTCTTTCTGTCCAAAATGAGAAGCCAGGCATTCGAGTGGGTGCCTGTTAGGGGTGGTCGCATGGCCAACCCAGGCACAACCAGGGTCGATCTAGCCCTCTTTGGACAGGGGGCCTTGTGTTTAATCACTCGGGCTGGACCTGAACATAAGCTTCTGACCTGCTTAATATATGGACCGGCGTTAAAGTTAGTGACTTAAAGCACAAAACCAGGATTGGCCTAATTATGGATATAGTTTAGTGGATGAATTACCCAAACAAGTGATAAGAAAGCCCAAAGTAAGTGATAAAAAGCCTGGCCAGACCAGCACGAATGCGCAATTGACTAAATGGGCAGGATCGAGCCTAGCTCGGCCCAGGCACTTGATGCCTGCGTCGGGCTTGGGTAGAATACAGGTCTGTGTTTCTAAAGTCGGGCCAGGCCTCGATATGCCTTAGACCAGCCCAACCTGACCGATGAGCCTCTAATGACAGGTCCCCAGCTATTATAGCTCAGTTCGATGGGGACATGGGGAGCTTGTGAGCTCTAGCACCCCGAACCAGACAAATAGAGAATTTGTACAAACTAAAGAGATGATGCTTCAATTCTGATTGAGATACTCATTTTCCAACTCTGAAGTCCAAATACACCCTAATTCATATACTTAAATTCCTAGGAATTTTTGGACATTATACTTTTTTTTTTTTAAGAATCGAAGGTGAATATTTTCACAAAAATCAGAAAGTACGGATAGTCCTTTTATTGATTATATCCATAAAGATAAAATCATAAACGCAATATTCTAAACCATCTAATTATTTTAACAGTATTCTAATATTGACCCTTAAATAATAAAATAAAAAAATAACTAAAATGCCATAAATTTGTCGTCGGCCTATGTCCTTATGGCTAATTGGCCATAATTTCCTTTTTTTTTTTTTTTTGTTTTGTTTCTAAAGGCTAAAGAACATATTAAGAGAAAAAAGGGAAGAGAGGGCATGGCCCCCAAAAATACAAGGAACATCTATGCAAGCTCCAAAATCAAAAGTGGAGTAAAAAAAAACAAAACAAATCAAAAAGGAGGAAGAAGACATAAAATTAGCTCACACCCAAAAGCAGTAGGAACAAGTGGCAGCACAGAACATCTCTTAAGAAGGAAAACCTGCAAAGAACATAGAGATGCGACTTGGTCCAAACAAAAAACTAAAGAAAAAGCAGGGTCGTCATTTCTACTGATCGACAAGACTAATCATGGCCCTCCGAGAGGAATCCCCAAAAACTGGAAAAAGCAGTCATGAGTTGGCCTTTGAATGGAGATGGGGACACATAAGACTGCATCTTTGGTATGCTTAAGAAAGCGCCTCCTAAGCTCGAATGGAGGGACAACTGCATTGTTGAAGGTTGCATCATTCCTTAAACTCCACATATAGAAAATAACATTGACAAATACCATTGATGCTCACTGTTTGGAATCCTCAGATCTCCCTTGCTGACCATATTAGGGAGGCGGAGAGGGCCATAGCTCTCTTGAACTAACTGAAAATCAGACAATATCGAGCTCCTTGGAAAGCTAACTCAATAACAATCTAACTAATCCGTTTCATGCCTTGTGAAAATCTTTTGGTGCATTTAATCTGATCACTAACTGAAAACAAAAAATAAAGAGAGGATAGACTCTTGTGTGTGCCCGGTGGACTGGGCCTAGCACTTGAGCTTGAGCCTTTATAGAGGTTTCCTTTCGGGTAGTTCAACTAGGAGTGCACAAAAAATTCGTCGATCCGTAAAACCGATCAGATATAATCCAATCGGTGGATTTTTAACCAATCTAAAGGTAAACGGATTGGTGTCGGATTGAAAATTGTAATCCGTTAGCAACGGATCGGTGACGGATTTCACTCTTAATCCGTGGATTCAATCCGATCCGATCCGTTGACATTAAATATAAATAAAAAAACTTAAGGTATCTAAATATAAGTTAAGATGTCTAAATTAAAATAAGAAGCGAAAACTTAAGGGGTCAGATATGAAATTTTTTACAACATGTTTAATAGCTTTCTTTTAACATTAGATTGAACGGATTGATCCGATCCGATCCACAGATCGGATCAAATCTGTTTTTAATAGCCACAGATTGGTGACGGATTCCAAATCCATCAATCCGTAGGTAACGGATTGGTGACAGACTTGGCCCAATCCACACCAATCCGATCCGTGTACGCCCCTAAGTTCAAGTGCATGCTGCCCTGTTTAAGAGTCATGGAGCTATCCAATGAAACCTTTACTCTCTAGAGTTTCAATCCTCTTTCAATATGGAATGAGAAAGTGCGGAAATAATTTCTCCTTGATTGTCTTGGTAGCAGGGAGCTTTAGATTGAGAAAAAAATGGTGATATGGGTCTGATAGGAGGTGGAGTGTGGAGTGCATGGATTAGAGGGTAGAGTTTTGGTTTTTCAAAGTTCTCTGCTTAAAACAATTCTGAGTAGTACTGATTGAAAATCGGACTTGTACGTAAGCCCACACCTCATAAATTGCGGAATACAGCAGAAATTCACAGAATTTAAGAAACTTGTGGTTGAAAGTAAAATTCTACACTCACCTCAAATTCATAGAATTTCACTCAATTCGATTGGAAACTCTTTTGTGGGACCACTGGAGAGTCATCTTGATCCCAAATCACACCACATATGCAAATAGAAGAGAAAATAAAACTAAAATTTGAATGAAAAATCGAAAAATCTAAGAACATACTTGGACATTTAGAGTGTGTAGGTGTGTGGGTTGGGGGTTGGGGGAGGGTTATAGAACTTGAAATCTCCTTAAAGTGCAAAAGGGAGTTGCATTACAACTTACACATCATGTCTTGTACTCCATCTTGCAATCCAAACTTACAATACATTAATAAAATACTTCATGGTGATAGAGAAAGAGAGTCATATAGCGAGCTCTTTACAAGTTTTAGAGACAGGAAGAGAGGAGAGATCGACTGGTAACAATATGAGAGAGAGAGAGAGAGAGAGAGAGAGAGAGAGAGAAGAAAATCATACATGTTTTAGCATGGTTTGAATTGTCCATAGGGGCAAGGTCTCGTATAAGCTTGTCCAGCAGTGGGCTTGCTAAACACAGGTAAGTCCGGTTTTAATGCTCCGGGAGAAATGGAATTTGTTTCTGGTCCAGCAAGAAATCTTCTATTGATTTCAGATTCCATCAAGAACTCATCTTGATTGTAGCATTGGGCAATGGAGCCATTGCATTGAGAAGAAGCAACTCTAGAGAGAGCCCCACTTCTAATGCCCACCCCCAGAAAAGCCACGAAGAAGAAACAGAGACATCTCTTCAAATCAAGTCTCATTTTTTTTGCCCTTTCTATGTTTCAATCTTCATTCACCTCATGACTATTTATTCATGGGAGATTCCCATATATATAGAGTCACCCACACTCTAAATGACAATCTAAATAATTGGTTCCTTGTCGGTGGAATTTTAAAGCCTTATCCCCTGAAATTGACTCCATATGGTGAGCTCTACTTTCCCAATTTACCATATTTTCAGCTATGTTTTTAGTACCCCTCTTTTTATTAGGATACAAATCCTTCGATTTGATTTAAACGACAGTTCCATAATCATCATGAATAAATTTTCATGATTGAATTTGCCAAATGGAGACGTTTAGAACTTCTTTAAAATGATAGATTAGGCAGGATTTTGTGGCGCAAAGCCCTACCAAATATAAGATACAAGTGGGGTTTGGAAAATAGTGAGGCAGTTGTTGTAATATACATATATTATACGTGTATGTATGGAATTCTCAAAATTTATATCCTATGCACAATATCTTTCAAAATATACTGGTTAATGCTCGAGTAGAACAAAATCATATAACACAGATTCTATATGAATAATACACAAATTAATTGACTTTTTTGTGAAGTCCTTTATATAACTTTAAGAAAAAGAACTTCATATAAAATTGCATTTTATGGGCTTGATTTTTAAGCAATCTCTTGAATCATATTAAAATGCATACCTTTTAAAGTATATCAAAAAAACAATATAAAATACCATTCACTAGAAAACTGCAAGACACAACACACACTCACAAGCATATGCATCCAATCATTTCTTTTCTGTTTTTTCTTGAACATACATCCGAACTTTTGTTTGTGAACTTATAAAAATAATCTACCGCACTAAAAAATATCCCTAATCCACTTTTTGTTGTTTTCTTTTTTATCGTCGAATATTTAGTTATAATTTTTAATCAACGGTCTACGCTATGATCGAATGAATCTGGTATCATATTTTTTCTGTACTCCCTAGTCCCAATGACCAAATATGATTAGGACTTGGCTATCAACAAATTTTACAATGTTCAATTTCATTAGATACTCTTAGGGCCTATTTGTTTGCATAGAATACGAAGTGACCATCTCATAATTAGTGGTTAAAAATGAAGATCCAATGTCAATACACAAAAATGACCATCAGGGAAGCTTCTCATTTAGGTGATCGAAGAGACTTTTGGATGAGACTATGGAATATGAAGATTCCGAATAAAATTAAAAAATTTTGCTAATCAAAACTGCTTGTGGTTCTTGTAAGGTTGGAGTAGAGGACTGTATGCGTGCCTGGTGCTCTGGCCCTCATATCATAGGGATATGGAGGGAGTCATTTCCGAGGGTGGGGCAAAACATCTATGGACAACTATCATTTGATTTGTTTGTTTGGGAGTTATGAAGGGTTTGGATTGATCATGCGCAATAATATGGCCCCACAAAGTGGACTTTATTTTGTCGCCCAAATAATGATTTGGAGTCTAATGGTGTTCTACTAGTAACCTCTTACTCTTAAATCCCATTTTATTTATTTTACCTTTTAAAAGAAAAAGAAACATTGATTCTTATTGTTTATAAGAATTAATGATTGTCAAAATTGTCAGAGTAGAAAGCAATGTTTTTAGAACACAATTTCAAATACTTTATCAGTCGTCCCCAACTAAAATTCAAATGCAGGGAGGGACAATAGAGTTCCAGTATATTCAATTGCAGCCTGAACCATTCCTACACTAAGAACATCCTTAAAATACTTGTTTAATTCCAAATGTTTTCCTAGTTAAAATTGTAATGAGAAAAACACAAGAAGAACATGCTAATTAATAAAAATAAGGGGTTTTGACATATTAGTCCTTAAATTTATTTTTTCAAATTTCATGACCAAAATTCAGATAATGTCATCAGAGTCAGTTAACTCTAGTTAACATTTTATTTTATTTTTTTCACATTTTTTCCGCCATGATATCATGGGAACAATGTATGCCACAGAAACTGATAAATCTCATGATACATGGTCCGGACTGTCCCATGATGTCATGGCTTTTATGCAGCATCTTAGGGAAATTTTTTTTCTAAATGATAGAACTTGAGAAATGGTAATCAAATGTGTATTTATTTTTCATAAAACGTCATTTTTCGTGTTCTATAAACAAAACAAGTTCATTTGCTATAACAGAAAATGAATGATATAGAAATTGATAAATCCCATGATATCATGGGACTAGGTATGGTGAAAAAAAATTAAAGAAGATAATATTGACTAGAGTCAAATAACTCTAGTGACATTATCTAAATCTTGGTCATGAGATTGGAAAATTCGGCTTTAAAAAGGACTAATATTTATGTCAAAACACTTAAAAACAATATAGAACAAACTTTTAGCAGCTATTTATATTTATTCTTAATTTTTGAACTTTAATTATTTGAAACTCAATTTACTTTTTAAAACAATTTTCCAATGATGTTGATTAAATATTTGGAGCTTTTTTTTTTTTTTTTGAGGCAGGGGATAATTTTTTTGAAAATGATATTCGTAATATGGGTGATGCGGACCGGAGGAGAAAATTGGAAAAGAACTGGATGACCTAAAAAGTAGATCAATGGAACGTGGGTGGGGCATATAAGACAGCTTTTGTAATTTGTTTGTTAACCTTTGAAACAAATAAGAGGTAAGGCTGGAGTACAAGCACCTTTGTCGACCTTTTCCACCTTTGTACTGGAATATGAGAATTGTCAGATATTCTTGTCGGAGTGAAGGAGTTGCTCATGAGCGAAAAGGAGTTTGATCAGCAATCTTCAAATCAAGTCTCCTTTTTTCCCCCTTTCTATGTTTCAATCTTCATTCACCTCAGGACTAATTTATTCATGGGAGATTCTCATATATTAATATAGCGTCACCCACACTCAAAATGACCATCTAAATGATTGGTTCCTTGTCGGTGGAATATTAAAGCCTTATCCCATGAAATTGACTCCATATGGTGAGCTCTACTTTCCCAATTTACCATATTTTCAGCCATCTTTTTAGTACCCCACTTTTTATTAGGGTACAAATCCTTCGATTTGATTTAATTGATAGTTCCATGATCATCATGAATAAATTTTCATGATTGAATTTGCCAAATGGACACGTTTAGAACTTCTTTAAAATGATAGATTAGGCAGGATTTTGTGGAGCAAAGCCCTACCAAATATAAGATACAAGTGGGGTTTGGAAAATAGTGAGGCAATTGTTGTAATATACATATATTATACGTGTATGTATGGAATTCTCAAAATTTACATCCTATGCACAATATCTTTCAAAATATACTGGTTAATGCTCGAGTAGAACAAAATCATATAACACAAATTCTATATGAATAATACACAAATTAAATGACTCTTTTGTGAAGTCCTTTATATAACTTTAATAAAAAGAACTTCATATAAAATTGCATTTTATGGGCTTGATTTTAAAGCAGTCTCTTGAATCATATTAAAATGCATAGCTTTTAAAGTATATTAAAAATATATATATATATAAATAAAGTACCATTCACTAGAAAACTGCAAGACAAAACACACTCACATGCATATACATCCAATCATTTCTTTTCTTTCCTTCTTGAACATACATCCGAACTTTTATTTGTGAACTTATAAAAAAAAAAAAAAATCTACCATAGCCAAAAATATTCCTAATCCACTTTTTTGTCGTCGAATATTAAGTTATAATTTTGAATCAACGGTCTACACGCTATGATACCATTTGTAGAATCTTACACCCCATTGAGCTACCACTTATCTCAAAACCAATTGATGATAGGAAACGGCGCAACAATAGTTTAATGGTGAGGGCAAGGGCTCGGGCTCGACCACAATTATGACTGCTCAGGAGCAAGGGTAGATGCCGACCTCAACAAGATGGATTCTACCTAATCAACAACCATGTTCTTGGACATTATTGGGGAAGCAGGTCTAAATATTGTTGGTTTGTGTAGAATGTTCACGAGAAAGATGGATTCCACCTAATCAACAACTATGTTCTTGGACCTTATTGGAGAAGATCTAAGGTCTAGATATGGTTGGTTTGTGTATGCATCCAAATCATTTTTTTCACATGAGGAGTTCGGACTGCAGCATTCATAGGAGTAGTTACCTTAACAAGAGGCAGTTGCAGAGAGCAATACTACCAAATAGTATTGCTTGTGACTACTTGTGGATGTCACAGGTTTCCATTTGGATCTTCCATATACAAGCAGACAGCTAGAATGATAGGTCTATAGTAAGATATGACTAGCGGATTCTAGATACAGAAAGGGCCGCGCTAATCTCAGGCCGTAATATATATATATATGGGGGGTTTTCATATGCATCCATCCCTCACCATTTTTTGTGAGGGATACCCCAAAAGGGGGAGTTTCAAGTACAAAAGTGTACTTTTGTACCTCACATCAAGTACACTTTTGTACTTGAAACTTTCCCTTTTGAGGTGTCCCTCACCAAAAATGGTGAGGGATAGATGCATATGAATATTACCCTATATATATATTAAGTTGAGGGTCCTTACATTTAAGTTGGTGAGAGTGGATAAGGAAGTGAGGGCTCCCACCCATTTCTCATAAAGTTGGTGAGAGTGTCTCTCATAGGAGCACTTCCTATATATATAAATATATATATACAAGTTTTAGAAATTTATTTAAACTGGTAATAGATATATTCAAATATAGCATTTTAGTCTTGATATTATTAGAAAGAAAATAAATCCAGTGTTGAGAATGAAAAAATAAGAATTTGATGCGGTATTTGGTGCGAGTCAAAATAGAGATATTACTATCAAAATTGAATTGATAACCTTTCATTATAATATGTAATAATAAGTTGATGTTGGGTTAAGAAAAAAGTCGAGATTGAAAGGTAACAATCAAAATTGAATTGAAAGCAATAACAAATTGTTGTGGATATGGCTAGACTCAAAATTAAAGGGTGATAATCAAAATTTATTATAAGCCTTCCGTTGTTATCTATAATAATAGGTTCGTGTTTGGTTGTTGAAAGTCACTAGTCAAAACTAAATATAAAGCCTACTGCTATATTATATAAGTATAATAGATTGGATTGGAACTCGACAAGAATCAAAATTGAAGGATAACTTTTAAAATTGAATTAAAAAGCTTCTACTGTGGTATTCAATAATTGATGACCACCAGATTTGACTGGTTTCAGGGAGAACCCAACAGACTTATATAATTGATGATTGTTTTATCCGTCCAGTACTTTTCACTATTAGAATGATGGCACCGTGTTCACGAACCAATCAGAAAAGGGCTCAAAGAGCATTTCATGGTTTAGTTCTTGAGCCTCGGCTATCTAAAAAAAAACTATTGCGAATAAATGTAACTTGCCATATCAGTAGATAGGAGCATGTTGGTGGGATCCACTTTCCGAAGAAATTAAAGAATAGTTGTAAATCTGTCATCTACTAAAAATTAATTTAGAAGAGAATCTAGTACTTTCAGTAGGAAAGAAGATGTCGAAAGATAAAATGAGTGCTTTCACCAAGATTTTGTGATGTGGGGCGATCACATGATTTAGATGTGAGGCGATTGTTTATTAATTATACTCAATGATAGGACATCTATGCGCATTGAAATGTAAGGCAATTTCAAAATTGACATGGGGCGGCCGCCCCAAGTCAACTCTATGTAGGTCCACCACTAGACCCATTGCACTGATAAGCAGTAGCAATAGAGAGAGTGCCACTGCCAAACAGCAACAATAGGGAAGCTGCAAAGAAACAAAGGCCTCTCTTCAACTCAAGCTTCACGGTTTCCTTTCTTCCTCTCTTCTCAAGTTTCAAGCCTTTACCTTCTAATGACTATTTTATTTATGGGTGTGAGATAGGGGTGTAAAAAAAAATAGGAAACCATCTAACTGAACCGAACCGACGGTTAATAAATGTGTTTTACAGTTCGGTGAAGGTTACGGTTACATTTATTAAAATTGGAAAGCTGTGCTTTATAATTTGATTACGGTTTTCAATCTCGACTCACACTTATTAACCAAACAGAACCGAACCATAAAATACAGTTCGATTAACCGTTTTTCCAAAACACACAATTAACCGAACCCTTATACTAATTAAAAAAAAAAAAACTAAAGGGCCTAAATGAAATAAAATGACTTAAGTTAAGCCCCATTTTCTCATCTTGCTTTCCCTATAAATCTTTTTTTTATTTGTATATCAATATTTTTTATTTATGTTTTCTTTAATATGTATAGATATTGTTTTTATATTGGAATATATTTTTTTTTTTCTTTTTTAGCATGTATTGGAATTAATCGTAACCCAACCGTCTAATACAGTTAATTGTGGTTCGGTTTTTAACGGTTTTTTAGGGTACGATTGCGATTTTTAAACACTGAAATTCATGAAATATGGTTTGGTTAGTGGTTTTTTCAAAACATACAGTTAACCAAACTGTGACGACCCTAGTGCGATAGACTCCCATTTCATCTTTTTCCCACACACAACTAGACAATTTAGCTGATTGATTCCCAATATTGTCGGTGCATTATAAAATTGCCAGCCATTTTGTTTCACTAGCTAGTTTGGGGGAGTTTTCACCTAGCAAGGAGAGGATTGCAAATTGTTCGTATCGGGTTTGGCTCGTGATGCCCATATCGGTGCATGCCTAGGAGTGGAGGACATGGAAAGATCTAGATATGTATGTGTCATGCAAACAATCAGCTCCATAGAATATCGAAACCCTTGATGTAATATAACTTAGATTTGTTTAGAGATTCAATCCAATTGCAAAGAATGAAATGAGCGCCAATCCAATTGCAAAGAAAGAAATGAGTGTCAAATTGGACAAGATATTACATCATTCCGTACATTGATCAAAGGTGGGTCTAATTGGCCCCATTGCTATGCAATCTGCTTGTAGGAGAAAGTTTCTGAACGAGGGAAAATTCCAAAAAAAGTATACAAGCTCATTTTCAAAAAAGTATATGATTTAGATTTGAATATTTCAAGAAAGTACAAAAGTTCTCCAATTTTTCTTTCAATCAGGCCCTCTCTATTAAAAAACACATAACAAGACAAAAATACCATTATGACAACAAGTTGTCTTTTCTTAACTTTCTTTCATCCCCAAAACACATAACAAGACAAAAATACCATTCTGAGTCCATTGTGGACCCAGAACTCGAACCGTTAAGGAGAAGGTGGAACTGGATCCGAACCCGGAACCACTAAAGAGAAGGTGGAACTGGATCCGAACTTGGAACCATTTCGGAACTAATTTTTTGGCTCCGAAACCGGAACCAAAAGCATATATGGGACGAGTCCGGATCTAAGTTCGGATCTAGGTAGAGACTGCCATTAGAAAAAAAAAAAAAAAAACATGGTTTTTAGGAGGAATTTTTTTAATTTGAGGTAATATGTCGGGTCCACGAGTCCAAACCAAGGGGGAAACTAGACCCAGAACCATTTACTTTTCGGGGCCTAAATAAGAACCCTGACCCAATTTTTAGCGGATTGGAACCTTTGGGTAATCGAATAATCAGGGACCCGTTTACATCCCTACCTACAATGCAATGCGGCTGCGTTGTCATATGGTAGAGGCCCCATTTTCAATGAATCATGGGGCCCACCTTTTCAAAATCCGAGCCAACCATCAGCCCTAAGACCCTTTGTAATGATCAATCTATAAGTTATTATTCAAATGTGTGAAATTGGCACCATCAGATTAAGCCTTATCCGAAACACGTGATAAACTTGTCTTACTTTTCTCTTGTTGGGATAGAATTGAGGGTGTTACTCATGAGTGATTAATGTAACAGTTGGCCCACTGAAAGTATTTTTGAAAAATTAGAAACAACGAATATTATGGGTCCTAAGGTTTATGACCGTCTCAAATTTTAAAAAGTGGGCCCCACTATGCATTGAAGATGGGGGTTGCACATGCTATAATCACTGCATTATAGTCCTACCCGCTGGAATTACAAAGGCAAAAGGTAAGACTTTGGTGGGGCATCACTACAGTATCGTATGGCGCATCATCTGATTAGCTTGTTCAATGTCATCTTTTAGAAAGAGGAACTTGAAGTGCTTTTATCTTTGGCATGCATTTTTAACCACTTGAATTTCCTTTCCATAAATACCTGTTGTATTTAATAAATTGGATTATTTTCAAAGTTATCCTTTCACAACTCCTAATGATTTTTGAACATGGGTCCACCATTTAAATCACAATGCGGACTCCTAATGATTTTTTAACATGGGTCCACCATTTAAATCACAATGCAGGCCGCACCTGTAAGAATTATAAAATAGGGTACATCTTTGGCAATTCTCTGCATGTGAAGTGATGCAAATCCCGCAAGTGTACATTTGTCTCTAGTAAAATAGACTATGAAAGTCCGAATATCATTCCCACGATGATCGTTATAAGGAAAATAACAATGATCAATAAAAATGAGTATCAACTCAAATATAGCTAACAAATACAAATGAAGATAACAAAAACAATGGAAACAAGAAATAAGATAATAACAAGAGAAATAAAAAATGCAAACTAAAAGAAAACAAGAAACTAGATAACAAAAGGATATTAGTAAAAACAAAAGAACTCAAGTGAGAACCTAAACAATTAACAAACCAAGATCAAGGTTAATAACATGTTAGTAACAAAAGTTAATAACAAAAGAAAAATAATAAGGTTAATAACAAGAACAAATGAGTAATGTTAGATAGATCAAGTGAATAAGTGTGTGAAAACAAGTGAAAGATAGAAAATGAGTGAATGGAGATAAAAAAAATGTGAATGGAATCAAACTAAAGTAAGTAAAATAAACAACAATCAATACGAATGGATAGATTGAATCATCAAGAATCCACTAAGTCACACTAATCCAACACTAATGCTCTTTTCTTTTTCCAAACAAATACTCAAATCTAATGAAAAATTAATGCTTAGATTTGAAAAATATGACTTTAAAGCTCTAAAATAGATTTTAACAATCTAATAGCTAAGACTTTCTTTCCTTTATAAAAGAAAAGATTCTTAATGACTATCTATCAAAAGTAAGTATAAACCATCAAAAGGTATTAAATCCTAAGCATGATTTATCAAACCTAAGCATAGATAGTAAAAAAGAATGCTAAGGTGGAAAATAAGCACAGAAGGTAGCACAATGAAATGAAGATAAATCTATTCTAACATGTTAAGCACATAAATAAGGAAATTAAGATAAAGAGCATAAGCATAAGGAATAGCATCAACTTAGCTTCATCTAGAAAATCCAATCAAATGGATTAGCCACCCATTGGAGAAGACAAGGCTGTCATTTCAATATCAAATCTTCCATTATTATAAAGCTTTCCTCACTTTCTCTCAACAATTGCTCTCAATTAAATGAATAGCTTAAGTAATGAGGATGAGGCTCTCCCTGCTTATGTATTTAATGCCTAGGGTTCTCTCCCTTATACAGAAACATTTGCCTTACTCTCTTTTGGTTTCTTTCCAATGTGGGACTTCATAAGAATGGAAATTTGAACATATGAATATGATTCCCGTGTTAGAAAATAGTTTCCAGAATGATGTACGATTATGACCCCTGAAACGTCCGAATTGGAAAAAAATGTTGTGCATATGATTTTTAGACTTTTGAACAAACTTTTCAATGCTTCTGAGATCACCTCAATCGGACACCCGAGTAAAAAGATATGGTCAAAATACCAACCCAAGTCTTTTATTTTTCTTCTTATTATTGGCTTAACTTTGTCATTGCTTCATCTAATTGCCTTCCAAGCTTATCCTTACTCTCTTTAACTCTTGAATCTCAACTTTAATCTTCAAATTAATCTTCAATTAACACCTAAAAAGAGAAATTAATATAATTGAGAGTATTTTCGAACATATTTTGTAGGAAAGCCATTGGAACTCATATAAATACATACAAATGTGCCATCTATAATGGAAAAATATGAGCAAACCATGATGGGGAGGAAAATCATGATTTTATGCTAAAAACAGTGTTTTTAGTTCTTTTATCTTTGAAAACTCATAAAATAATGCTATAAAAGTGTAGCTTTTGTGAACTCATCAAGAAGCCATTTTTACAAAATTAGAATGTGAGACCTACCTTTGTAATAATTACAGCAAGGGCCCTCCTTTTGGGATTGTAAAATGGGACCCAATTTTACGAATTACAACATGGGTTCATCTTTAGGGCATGTTTGTTTGCAAGTGAGGAGTCGTCGAATAAAATAAAGGAGTCAAATGAAGACAAAAAGAAAGATAAGGGGGCTAAGACTAAACTAGACTAAATGACAAAAGAACACTCTTAAAAGACACTAAATGGCAAAATCCCATAACTTGGGAAGAAATATTTTTTTATCATTTAGTGCTTTTTATTCTCAAAACCCTCCTCTTTCCTTTATTTTACTTCATTCCTCCCCTAGCACCTAGTTTAATGGATTTATCAAGCCTGACAAAGAACTCTGTCATACTCTTCAGAATCTCTTGGAGGGCCGAGGCCTTTTTTAATTAATTTCTTGTGTGCATCCAGTGTTAAAACTACAATATAAAAGTGATTAAGTGTTGGATAAATACATCTAGGTTTAGTTAGGATTAAGTCAGTCTCAGGTCTCCATAGGCAAGTGTACTTTAGAGGCTAGTTACGGAACTCAAGGTCTTGCCCTATTCATGCCTACAAGCCACCTTAATGATGGCGACCTCCGTGGGGACCACTTCTATGGGAAACTGCCTCTCCATGAGGGCTGCCTTCATAAGGGCCGCTTTTGTGGGGGTGTCATGACTCCAAAATTAGGGTAGGTTAAGGGGCCGTGATATCGGGGATTACTGTAGCATAATATTTTTTTTCCTAATGATCCACACGGGTGAGAATTACGAGATCAATCACCAATATGGAACATTTAGCGGAAGTTTCCATTACAGTGTAACCCAAAGTCTGAAACTCATCGGATTCCATTTGCATCACTAATATCTCACTAGCTGCATCATCTTGTTCATCGGACTAATATAATATATACAAGAGATAACAAAGCTAGACAAGTAAACAGAATAAACCATTCCCACATTTCAAGTTAGAAATTTACAAACGATGTATTGATTATGTTCCCAAAATAAAAGGCCAACAAACGCCAATACAACAAAATACAACACCCTAAAATAAAACTCCCATGTATATTAACGTCTCATGTGCAAGGAACGGAGTCTACATGACAACCTCTACACCAAAACACTCGCCACTTGTGGCTCAGCAACCGCCTCCTCAGAAACCGTACTAGGGTACAGGTTGGGAAATCATACCTACAACACCAAGCGTGGATCAGAAAAATTGGGTGGCAAGTATCTAAAATAAAAGGCATAGTTTGCAGATATAAAGCATAATATATTTGACAAGTTAATTAATCAAAGGTCAGGTAATAGTATGACTAGCTAAAGTTGGTGCATCATAAGTAAATTAGCAGAATCATTAATAACAGAAGTACACTATATTCTAATTGGCAACCACGTCGCTTAATCCTTGGAAAGAGGCATTCACCTGCCCCAAACGATCAGGCTTGTAGTACCTTGAGCTCACCCGGATGTTACAACTGTCAGGTGTCATTAACCATGCCACAGGGAAACATGAATCGAGCTTGGGCAGGGCCCTACCATAGGGAAACCTGGATCAAGCCTGGGCAGGTAGCTACTTTAGTAACACCGGTAAAATACAGGACTAAAAACTGCAGCGTGAGCAATGTATCTAAATATATATAGTAATAATAATAAACAACTGGGTGCTACCAACTCAGGAATCAATGTAAACTGGAGATTTCAAGTGTAGGACAGTCCAGTGTCCAAGTCGGGTTATGATCAGGGGTATTGGAGAAATTCTGGTTCTCAGAGTGTGTATAAATATAGATATGGGGAAAACAAGTAGTTCAGTGTTCAAATCGGTGTTCAGTTGAGGGTACATGAGTAATTCAGATACTCTCAGTGTATAAATATAAGTACGGGAGAAAACAGATAGTTCAATCGAGTGTAAAAAATTCAGAACTGGAAATAGTGCAATTTTGGGCTAGAAAAACAGTCCATCTAGGTCCGAGAAATCTTGTAGAAAATCGGGCGGCATCTCGGTTAGAAATAGAGACCCCGAATGGCTAGGAAAAAAGGACAAAATGATCTAAGTAACTCGGAATGGGTTTGGCAACTGAATACTCATACACCAGCTGAAAAAACCTCCTCCTAAGGAGCCGGGTACATCCAAGGTCAAAACAAAGCAAATACCGCGCGCTAATTCCCAAAGAGTACCATAAGTTTTAAGGCTAGGGCTAGGTAAATCTGAGTATGACAGGACACGTAAAACACAACAGATAAGGAAATATGCACCATGCATATGAATATAGAATAACTGAATAAGACATTCTATCAAGCCTACTGATACTGAATAGTCAAGGATCAATTATTAACATATCTTTTAGTCATTGATCACCTTGGGCATGCAAGTACGATGCTATTTGAGACTATACGCACTAAAGGTTGGTTATTATGATTAGTTCTACACTTGGTGCACTCTAAAGGTGGAGATACCCAAAACCCTAAGTCTGGATAGAATGATAATCACCTTTCTCCACATGCCTCCGGGTAATCTGAAGAGTGAAAACAATTAAAATTAACCTTTTTGAAATCGAAAACCATAAAAACCACAATTTTTTTTACAAGAAATAACAATCCAAACATAACTAAAATAAGGTATTTCTCAACATATCCAAACTATGAAATATAATTTTGAGAATCAAAGGAAATAACCATCACATGCTATGACAATTATATTGGAGACTTGCCTTGGCCTCTAAGCACTCTCGAAGCACTTCTAATCACCTTTAAAACCAACTGGAAACACCTCTCAAAATTCCGCCAAAAACAACTCCAAAAATCTCCTAAGAATCACAAACCCAAGCTATACTCAAAACCACCTCAAGCATGTGACATGTGAAACAAATGAACCTCTAGATCATGAAAACAATCAAGGGAGAGGGAGCTCTTACCTCTAAGAAGCTCAAACAAGAAGGAGAAAAAAGATGAAGGGGCTTCCAGTCATGGAATCGCGCCAAAATGACATGTGTTGCGTAAGAGATGACGTAGAATCGATCGGCGGTATCGGATTTGTCAAGTGGGGCCTCAAAGAGGATGATCTCCACCATGGAGATGAGAGAAGAAAGGAAAAGGAAAGGGACAGAAGAGAAGAGAACTCTCTGTTTGCTGGAACGATGGAGTTAATGACACTATAACAAACTGCACTTTTAGTGACGAAATGTTTCGTCGCCAAAAGTCCCTAAAACGTCAGTAAAAACATTTACCGACGAAAATATTTTCGTCGGCAAGACGTCGGTAAGAAAATGTCAGCAAAATATTTTACCGACGAAATATTTTTCCGTCGGCAAAAATTAGATTTTTACCGACGATTATTTGGCTTTTACCAACGTTTAGAAACGTCGGCAAAAGTATTTTACTTTAAAATACTTTTACCGACGTTTTTTTTTCGTCGGTAAAAGAAGAAAGAAAATAAATTAAAAATGACATGACTTTTACCGACGTTTTATTTTCGTCGGTAAAAGAAAAAAGAAAAATAAAAAAAATAAAATGATTTTTACCGACCCTTTTTTTCGTCGGTAAAATAAAAAAGAAAAATAAAAAAATAAAATGACTTTTACCGACGTTTTTTTTCGTCGGTAAAAGAAAAATGAAGAATAAAAAAAATAAAATGACTTTTACCGACGTTTTTTCTTCGACGTTTTTTCTTCGTCGGTAAAAGTGAATTTATTTTTTTGAAATGCTATATTTGTTTTTTCAATATAATTTTCCTGTAAACCTATTTATATACCTGTTCATGTACCCATATTCAATATAAAAAATGCATCCAAACAAAACTTGCTAAATCAACAAACAACCATAGCCATTTTTTATCAAATCATTCAACTCATTAACCAAATATTACAATCAATAATGATACAGTCCCATATAAATATCCAATATACATATACAAATAAAAAAAAAAAAGAATAAAACACCCCAAAAGTCTGCAACCGACCCCAAAGCGTCAATAAAGCGTCAATTAATCTGCAATGACAAAAAAAACACATTAGATATTGGGAGATGATGGTTACTGTTACTTGTGCAGTGGTTATAACAATACCGTAGTTACGGTTATGAAGATATTGGGAGCTCTCTCAAAACAATCAGCTGAGAGAATGGTTACTGTTACTTGTGCAGTGGTTATAACAATACCGTAGTTACAGTTACGAAGATATGCAGGATGATACTTCAATTACTGGTTTGACGTAGCCAAGGGCTCTAAGTTTCTGAAATAGTTTTTTCTCAGCATCTGCCTGAAAAGAGACCCATTAGATGCATGTTATCATAAAGTTACACAATGTAATAAATGTACAGGGAGTGGAGTCTCCACAACAACATTGGTAGCCATATGCAAAAGATATACATCCTAAATTCGATCAATCGATCGATAGAGAGAGAGAGAGAGAGAGAGAGAGAGAGAGAGATGCATATTTGAAAAATACCATTTATGCAGCAACACACTAGAATGAGGAAATAAGCAAATCTCTACAAAATCATGCACACTTCCTCAGGTTTTCAGTTTGCAAACAGTTTAATGATTCAAATTTTGGAATTTGAAAACAAGAAATATAATATACCGACTACCAGAGTCTAGTTTCAACTAAATTCTGGAGTCAACTCGGACTCAGGTCATCACCAAGCTCAAAATAAATTTGATTTCCAAGTCTGTTTATAAAATAGTAGAAACAGTAGAGGGATTACCATTTGACTGTGACCGCTTTTCAGCCTCCTTAAATGAAAAACAAGGATAAAAATAAAAAAAAAGGCTAACGTTAAGTTGCACCACATAATAATGCAAGCTAACACAAATGTTAATAAAGTTAAAGCACCTTCTTCATTATTTGGTCTCTTTCTTCCATGTTTCGACACCCTTCAAAAAAGCCTTGGCTGATGTCCCTGTAAGATATCTGAACTCATCAGGGACTTTCTTAAAATCCTAGGGGTACCAGCACAAATCAAATGACAATTACCAATGAAGAGGATGATCAGCAGGACAGTGACCATCCAGTCAGCAAAAATCACGTTGAAAGCAACCCCAATACTGATTCCCAGCATAAGCATGGGTTGGAAAAGCAATGCCAGGTCATAATCAATAATAGGCATCTCTAGAGTTGGATGCCTCAGCTTAAGATTGTAGTAGACAGTTGAAGCGGCTGCACCCATGATCATGCCTGCCAAAAATTGACATTAGAAGCTCAGCACTTGTGTTAAAACATGCACCCAAAATGTCGAATAATGAAAATTTGGAGAATAATTCTTCTTGGAAATCCAAACAGAGAGATGTGGCTATCTGAATGTTCTTACATTTTGATATAACTGTTGAAGATTTTGCATCAAACCCAATTATCAGAGTAAGCATGGGAACAAAAATCAAACCCCCACCAACACCTCCAACACTCCCAAATGCCGCTCCACAAAATCCGATGATAGTACCAACTACAATTTTCCACCCAAATGTCATTGCCTGTAAAACCAAATATATCTCATGCATCTTGTGCTCTCAAAAGTCAAAACTGGATAATTACAAATCACAAAACAAGAGAGATAAAGAACCACTGCAAACAAACCCCTGTTTCAGTACAAATTCTATCCTCACTATCCAAAGTGGGGACATTGCTTTCTTGCATGCTCAGGAATCAACTTCAACAAGATCTCCATTGGCAAACAAGCCCACCCTTTTGCTGTATATGTTGTTTATTTAATATACCATTTTTACCTTGCAAAACTAGCTTTGTATTTGCACTTCGTCCTTGCTGCAGGATCAATCAGAGGCTCTAAGAAAATGAGAAACCTGAATCACCGGATATCTTCTCTCCCGATCAAATGATCAAGGAACATACAAGTTGCAAAAGAAATCTCTCATCTCTTTTCCTATTAAAAAACGTATGGCATAGCTGAAGAAAGAAAAATACCATTTTCCTTTTTTTTTTTTTGGGGGGTGGGGGGGGGTGTGGGGGCGATTTTCTTGTTGAATAATGTGCATGAAGGACACTCAAAGTTGTAGCTTCTTGTTGTAAAAGGAAACTAGAAAAATGCATATACATGTTTGCATAAAATAGCATGACTTCTTTTATAACAAAAAATTCTATCCAAAGTAAAAACCTGTTTTACTTAAAATAAGACACCTCTGAACTCTTTCTTAATTTTAGGCTCCTAAAACAAAACAAATACTCAATATATATCCTAATCTCAAAAGATATTCTCCACTGGCCCATCCCCTTTGACAATGTGTCCCGAGTCAATGAAGACTCTCAACAATGACAGTTTAGGAGAAGACATGGATAAGTATAACACTCAAACAAGCATGAGAAAACATTAAAGCTAAAATAAACATTGGATAAAAACTTGAACCAATTGATTCCAAAAATTGGATCCCTGCACAAATCAAATTCCACATCTCTCACTCATGAACAAGTAGAATTAAAGGGAACTAAGGGGGACAAAGATTCTATTTCTCCAAAAACGAAACACTCTAATCACATAAAACACGAGAACTAAAACATGAAAACAATACAGAAGTGCAATATATGTCAGGGGCAAAATTATTGCATGAGACCACAAGAGCTACCAACTATTACCTGCTCCCAACCTAGGGGAGTAAGGTGTGCATCAAAAAGAGCTGGAGACAGGTATGCTTCATGTTTCTCCTTTAAGATTGTGAATCCCTTGTGCATGTCTCACCTGGACATGGTAACCATTTCATAAGACTGCAACACTTTGAAGCTTGTGAGGGTAATAAAATAGGAACAAATGCCATCTTAAGGAAACTACTGTATGGGTAAATGTGAAATAGATTGATCCAAATCTTGATGGGCCAATAGTAAAACAGAAGGAAATGGAATTGGCACAAACCAGGTGGAGAGTTTTGCAATGGTGTGAAGGAAACAAAGTTGTACTTGTGTTGCTCTCCATATCTGCATTTGGAACAAGCAGAAAATATTTATTCTATAGGAATGGCAGGAAATAGATAAAGATACGTGTTCCTAATTCCTATGTCATTTCCTCCACAAAAAAAAAAAGGCTTTTCAATGGGCCTTCATCAATAGAAAACACACGAGCAAGGTCTAAAGACCCACACTTGGTCTTCAATGTGGTGTCCAATAGCTACTTTTGTAATTAAAAAAAAATCATTGATGTTAAAAACAAGTAGGGATCCAAATGGAAGAATTCAGAGATCTGAAAAGAGCGCCAGAATCATGATAGAAATCATTTCTCATCCACAAAATGCTATAGAATTTGAAACAATAGAGCCAGATTACATGTGCAATTTATCATTTGCAAGTAATAAACTAATGATAACTAAAAATACCATTCAAAAAGAGTAATTATAGCTAAATTGTTCATGGTTATTGTAGAACAGGTCTATAACAATTTCAACAGGTAGTGGAAAACCCAGCAACATCTATAGATTTTGAGAAAAATGAACAGAAAAGAACACCTAGAAGGATTTATCCATATTAATAGGCAAACCAAGCAATAAGATAAGAAATCATAAAGAAGATTTGTTAGTTAGGTAACTCAGCCTATAATGTGATTTGCTCTCTTTTCTTGGTCCTCCATTTCCCTTCTTCTTATGCATTGTTCCTACTTTTTTCAAATAAGATCCAAAATTTGTATCTTCAGTTGAAAAAAAAATAAATCCACTAATGATCATGACAAGAGATCCCAACAGCTAGATACAATGAAAACTGCCATTATGAAATTACATAATCCAAATTCCAAACACAATAAAACAGTGAAACAGCAACAATTGAAATATACCCAGATAGGATGATATTATTAATATAACCCTGAAGATTCAAAATACCCAAATCAGAAATCATCCATATCCAATCAGCAACGGGAAATCTCGAAATGAATTACAAAGAAACAGATACACAACAGAACACTCAACACCACCCAACATCAGAACCACCAAAAAGAAAATAAAAAGAACACACCTAAGATCATAACTCATGAATACGTATCCACTCACAAAGAACCCAAACTCCAAAACTGTTAACAAATGCACTTGTGGATTTTGAACCAGAGGCACAGTGAAAAATTCAGCCTTTTGGGCACATTCCCATCACAAAAGAAACTATAACAACATAAAATGGAAAAGCAGAAACACATCAGGTTTCATCAAACATAAGATCAAGGCACAACCAGAAAATGAACCCAGACATGGGTCATTCAAAAAAAACAATGAAAATCCAAACTTTATTAGATCTTCGGCCAAACACACCCGTTTTCCAGCATCATTTCCACTCAAGAACAAACCCAACATGGAAAATAGACTTCAAAAACAAAAATAACAAATGGGTCATTTCCTTACCAGAGAAAGAGGTGAAAGATCTTCAAATGACAGCCCCAAAAGCAGAAGAAGAAGAAGAAGAAAAAGAAGAAGAAGAAGAAGATCTGATGGTAATAATAATTCTGAAATCAATACCCTAAATCAGTACCTCAAATCTCCTTACCAATATACCCAAAAAAAAAATTTGAAATAGAATAAAATGAAGTACCGAAGAAAAGAAAAAACAGAGAATAACAATAAGAAAAGGAACCTATTAACCACAAAAACCCCAAAGCAGAAGCTGCAAATACCTGCAGAGAGGGGAGAGATGCAGAGGCAGCAACGGCAGCGAGGGTTCGAGTAGAGGCAGCGGCGAGAGAGAGGGAGACGATCGGTTTGGGCATAGAGAGAGGGTAGAGAGAGAGTAGAGAGAGAGCAGAGAGAGCGAGAGAGAGAGAGAGAAAGAGTAGAGAGAGCGAGAGAGAAAGCAGAGAGAGAGAGAGCGAGAGAGACAGGGAGAGCGAGAGAGAGAAATAGCTGAGAGAGCAGAGACAGCGAGATAGAGAGAGCCGATCGAGAGTGAGAGAAATAGCAGAGAGAGAGCAGATCGAGAGAGACGGGAGAAAAGAAGGGATTAGGTGGCGGGAGTAGGAAAAAACGGAGGGGAAAAGTGCATTATTTTTTAACTTTTACTGAAGTTTTT
This sequence comes from Umbellularia californica, assembly GCA_028538565.1. Taxonomy (NCBI): domain Eukaryota; kingdom Viridiplantae; phylum Streptophyta; class Magnoliopsida; order Laurales; family Lauraceae; genus Umbellularia; species Umbellularia californica. The sequence goes on from JAPQWN010000002.1 coordinate 26,623,108, forward strand.
GAAAACGTCGGTAAAATATTATGATTTGTATAAGTTAATTCTAAAATTAGCATTTTACCGACGTTTTAAAAAAAACGTTGGGGAAAACCACTTTTACCAACGTTTTGAACAACGTTGGTAAAAATATCTGATTTTTTTCTTCCCCCAGCAATTAAGTTGAATCTATACTTCACCTTTACCGACGATTTAACAAAAATGTTGGTAAAAATCCAACTTTTAGCGACGTTTTACATAAAACGTCGGTGAAAGCCAGACGTTTACCGACGTTTTCCATAAAACGTCGGTAAAAGTTGGATTTTTACCGACGAATTCCTATACGTCGGTAAAGAGTACTCTTTACCAACGAATTTATGAAAGCGTCGCTACAAAACGTCGCTAAAAGCGCACTTTCTTGTAGTGTGAGAATAAATGGGGTTGGTGGTAGTAGGTGGGGTCGGTGATATATTTGTGAGTTTGGTTAGCTTGTGAGTTTGTTACACTTTAGCTGAACTTGTGACACATAAACATAGGTCGTTTGGACCTTGACTGGACTTGGTCAAAGAAGAACAATTGTAGGTCACGAGGAGAGCTTTCCAACGAGCCCAAGATCAGGACTTTTGGAGATCACTGGCAGAACTGGCGATTTTCAGAAATGATGGGTACGTCTCGAAAAGTGTGTCAGGAGTCAAATTGAGCTCTTGGGGCCTTAGATGAGTTTGGGCCGAATATGAAAGTTTTCGGGGCAGGTCAATATCTAATTTTTGAGCTCAAGAACGATGCACTTCAAGGTTTCGAGGGAAAAGTTAACTATTTGGTCAAAGTCTATCAATTTATGAATGAATTTGTCAATTAAAGGTTTTCAAGGCCCCAAATTGATTCGAGTTGAATACAAAAGTTGTCCGAAATGATAATCTCAATCCAAACAGTACAAGATAGCAGATAAACTAGACTCTGAGGCTCTCAAAAATCCCAAAACTATTCAGAAACTATTCTAACACACAAAACACCACGATTGGCCTTTAATCCCACTTATTAGTAATCCTAATCACAGAATTAATTAATACTTAACAAAGGGATAAAGGGTCGGGTCCTTATAGGGAGTTGTTTCTCCGTGAGGGCCACCTCCATGGGGGCCACTTTTGTGGGGGCTACCTCCATGAGGGTTGCTTATGTGGCAATAGTCTGAGATGTTGGCCTTTAGGTCTGGGGCCTATGCCATGTGGCTACCAAAGCAAAATGCCTTCTTTAGAGAGTTTATCATTTTTTTTGTGTGTATAGAGAGAATCCGGAAATATAACCTATCTAGGTCGGATTTGGAAAGCCATGGAAGAGGAAATGCATGTTTCCTCTTCTGCTCCCTCAACGGCGCACCTACCGCAACTCCTGGTGACTCGATCACCCAACCTACTAAACTTTGATACCACTTGTAAGATCTTACACCCTATTAAGCTACCACTTATCCTAAAACTAATTGGTGATAGGAAACGGCACAACAATGGTTTTATGGTGAGGACGAGAGCTCGACCACAATTATAACTGCTCAAGAACGAGGGTGGACGTTGACCTTAACATAGCATAGAGAGCTTCTATGCAACGAGAGGATTCCACCATAAAAAGGAAAATTTCCTAATTATTTTGTGCACCCGCTGTCACATAGTTCAGTAATTTTCCTTGCAAGGAAGATGGTCAAGTAGTTTTTTCTCAATAAGGAGGATTTTGATTTGCTATGGGAGGGGTAAGGATGCAAAATCCTTTCTCTCATGGAAATAGAAATTCAATTAACAAGGAATTCTCTTGGACAAATAAGTTCTAAGATTTTGACAATGACCCATAACATTTTCTTTTTCTCTTTTTTTTTTTTTCTTTTTCTTTTTGTCTAGCCTCAAACTTAAAATGTATCAGCACTTGATTCTCCCCACTTCTCTATCTCATTTTGTTTCTCTACAGGAAACGATTTGCATGTTGCCTCATGATTTGATTGAACCTTTAAAAGGGCTACCTTTGTTGATCCATATGACTCAAATTGCCTATCTTGCCATCAAATAGTGGAGCCAACATTTTCTTTTCAGGGGGCAGAGGATATCCATAATATTATTTTCTTCATTACTTGGTAGTTTAGGGGGGTTATGGTTTACTTTTTATGGTGCACGGGCCACCTTTTTCATAGCCCCTTTCAAGCATTTCCAAGGTCCACGTACGGGGGGAGTGCCCCCAATAGCCAATACATGGGTCCGCCCTTATTTTCATCCAGTGGCGTTCCCCCAAGTTTCACTCCAAAATAAGCCTTATATTATATTTATACCATGTGGATAATGTAACTATGTATTTCACATATCAATTTAACGTTGCATAATATAGGGATGGACTTAGATTAAAGCTGTGACCAGCACAATACTAATGGCAGCAGGGAGTCATTTCTCTATTTCGTTGACTAAAACATGAACAAAGAAATGATAAAATGAAAAAAAGTCAGTTTTCTTATTAGTTTTAATTAAGAATCTTTTATTTTAGTAGAAAAAAACCGAAACAAATCAAATCAATATATATATATATATATTCCAATGCGTTGGTCCAATCTATTACAAAAGAAGTCAATAAATGATTTTTTTTGTTTTATTATTATTAGTTTTTTGCCAAAACAAATCAATAAATGATTGCCGCAAGCTGTTGCTAAGATGATTAGGACGTAGGGGTTGTTTTGCTGTAGAACATACAATATATGATTTCCTTTTTTGATATATGATTGAAGTATTGATTAATCTCCTAATATATAAAGATTTCAGCTGGTTAGCACATCACAATTCGGAATGAATATTTTCTTAGGGTGAACCAATGTAAAATAAAGCATAAATTTTCCCTATATCAGCTAGGGGTTTTTTGAGATTTGGGAAGAGGAGTGGTTGCACGGGGAAGAGCATTAGTTCTATGAGATGCATAAATATGTTGGGGATTAAATGTGATCCAATGATAAGAATGTCACGGGTTAGGGTTTTAATGTGAAGATTGGTCACAAGTAAAACAGACGACAAATGGTCACTTACGGTGAGTTTCATGCATGGGTTGAGTTGTTAGTCATCATGATCATGTAATTTGAAGAAATTGTGTGGCCCGCATACCACAGGAACCACATCGGGTTAAGCACGTGGCGAAGACCACATTTGAATCTCTCGAGTAAGTCTTAATCATTTCAAAGAAGGCTATTGTTATTGATCTACATTCATGGTAAATCCATCCAGTCGATGAAAAAGTGGCAAATCTCCAATAAGGGGATTCTCCATCTCAAGATTTAGCATTTTACAATGTAGTGGAGATTCTCAACTATCATTTTGACCCACCCAAAATGATCATACAAGCATTATATATATATATAGAGAGAGAGAGAGAGAGAAACACTTCAGAGTTGATGAGATAGATGAAAAATAACATGTTCTAGCATGCTCTAAGATATGGGTCGTTGCATCTTGGGTTTGTATAAGATCTTCCTTGCATGGCGTTAGGAGATGCAGGTCTATCTGGATATAGTACGGAATAATCCAATCGTTTCTGCTGCATTGAAGCAAGAATCCCTTTGCTGATTTGGGATTCCATAAAAAACTCCTCTTGATTATAGCATTGGACAATAGATCCGTTGCACTGAGAAGCAGTCGCAGTAGAAACAGTGCCACTGCCAAGCAGAAACACTAGCAAAGCTGCAGAGAAACAAAGCCCTCTCTTCAAATCAAGCTTCATGGTTTCCTTCATTGCTCTCTTCTCACGTTTCAGTTTTCATTTCATTTTCTAATGGCTATTCTATTTATGGGTCTGAGAGATTCTCGTTTCACCTTTCCTCCATAAACAACCAGACAGCTTAGCTGATTGATTCCCAGTACTGTCGGTGCATTATAAAATTGCCAGCCATTTTGATTCACTAGTCCAAGGGAGTTTTCTCCTAGGAGAGGACTGCAAATTGTTCATATGAAGTCTGGCTTGTGAGGCCCATGGGGTCTACGCCAAGGTGCAGTGTTGAGGACATGGAAAGTTCTCATCATAGATAAGGGTCATGCAAACAATTAATTCCATCACATTATCAGAACTCTTGTGATTTAATAAAACTGAAGCATTACGGTATTTTATCTATTAGATTTTTTTCTATAATAAAAACTATTAGATTGTTTTGAGATTTAATTCAATCGGAAAGAAAGAAATGAGTGTCAAATTAGACTAAGATGTCACGTTGTTTGGGGGGTTGTAGCGAGGTGAAGGGCGTACATTGATCAAAGGTGGATCTAAATAGGCCCCATAGAGTTAAACTGCAGTATGCAATCTACTTGAAGATTTCTCGAGTTGGACAAAGACCCCAAAAACAAATTTCATTAATGATCATGGTTGTATTATCGCTTAGTATATTCTGCAATTTGTTATTTTAAATTATTTTCTCGAACTTTTTTATTCTAATTGAAAACGACCAACGAATAGATCAATGCCTAATCAACATGTCAGCCAATGGTTACAGCAAACTATGTTAGAGATTATGTAGCAAACTATTTTTAAAAACCATGCTGCCAAGAGCAGTAAACTGTTCAATTGATCATCTCTAGGATCATTAATGGATAAAAAATACAAGGTCTCAGGACCATTTCAAGGCTCAGGTTTTACTTTATAGAGTTCTTTGCTGTAAAAAACTAGCCTTAACATGCGAATTGTACCTTGGCATGCTACATACTGTTAGATTGTATGGACTCAATCCATCAGTTGATGTAATAAATTGATTAATCAATAAAACCATGCTTTACTTTCATGAGATGAATGTTATTTTATTACTTTATGCACATGACCAATACATATGACATAATGGTTCATGAGTTGAACCGGGTCCCATCAGTATATTAGATGTGATATATGTATATGGATGAGATCCACATACGGGAGATATATGTCACAAATCTTATACTTAAAATATCTTCACAACCAGTGATGAGACTGGGCATCTCATCTGATAAGGTTGCAGCACTTTGATCACTATGAGATAGTGTGATTTGTCTCGATCATCAGAATGGAAGATTCTGGATCAATGTGCTAGTACATTGGATGTATTGAAGGACCATGAGAAACACCTTATGGAATTCCGTCTCAATAATAAGGTATGCTCTCATAATTCCCTAGCAATAGGCTCTCAATCCTGAGACATTAATGAACTCAAGTTTCTATCTATTCATTTGCTTTGAGTCACCAATGAGTGAGGCTAACTGTAGGTCAACACCTCGGTGTCTTGGGTATGTGGTAGTAGGACTGTGGGAACATTGAATGTTCAAGATGGAATCTATCTTTATTATCCCGTTGTGTCAATTAATGGGTTTTGTCATTAGTAAGTGCGCACCCATCTCGATTAAGAGTTAATTGGATGGTACTGATGATCATAGTGATTAATTGGGACTCAAGGATAATAAGATGTGGAACTAAGATTGGAAGAGACAGATTTATTCCAATTGATCCATGGATATTGATAGAGGGGCCTACTTGTGGTAATTGGGAAGTTTAGGGTCTTCATTGTAATTTATTCCTAAGACTGGAGTACAATTGCATTTATATAGTGGTGTTATTTGCAATTAACTGTGGGCCCGGATTGCACATGAGATGTGGGGTCGCGTGTCCCAGTTGGAGCCAGCTTTCTATGGAATCCCTAGTGGTCCCCACGCTAGCCCAAGATATTAGAAAGATACTAATCCTATTCGAACTCTAAAAGGAAGGAATTAGGAAGTTACTATTTCTATTTGAAGTAGGACTTCTAATAGTGGTAATAGTATACTTACTAATTGTTGTGGAAGTAAGACTTCTATTTCAATTAAGACAAGAGGAGCTTTGGGAGATTATAAAAGGGAAAGCACCCCTCTTGGACGTCTAGAAGATTATCATAGTGAAAAACGTCCATCCCTTTTTGTGCAACAGTTGCATTGCTGTCTTCTCTCTTCTTCTTCTAGTTCCTTAGGGTTTCGAGTTGGGTTTTCTCTTGAAGATTCCACCAATCTTCTTGAGAAGATAAATCTAATTCAGGTCATAGTGTGGAAGGCCAAGAGGTATTGAAGATTCTAATATCAGTTTGTAGAGAAGTTCTACATCAACGAAAGTTATCAACTTCTCCATTAGAGCGCAACCGAGCTCCTAAGGTAAAATCTGCTTCCTTGTATGTTGTGGATTTTAATGGATGCTTGTTCGTTTATGTTCTATCTTTTAGATAATTTTACTTACTGTATGTGATCATGAGATTGAGGGTTATGCATCCTGGATTAGGTTTTTTGCCTTATGGATACTTGATCCCTGAGTCAAGTGGGTCAAAAGTTTTGAATATTTATCCACGAGGCCCACCTACTTCCAACACATACAATATAAAAGGATTATATAGTGGGTTAGTCATCTATCAAAAATTAATTTTCATTAAATTGTTAAATTTAAATAGCGGTTTTTTAGCTATTAACTGATTTTTTATTCTTATTGCTAAGATTTTGATGTGATGGTTCAGAATAATTTAAGATGGACACCCTTCTTTGTATACATATGTGTTGATAAGTTATACATCTTCCTAGCATTTTAAGCAATTGAAAACCGAAAATGCTATTTAGTCCAAATCGAAAACACTTTTCTATTCCAAATCAATAATTAAAATCAGAAACTTTTTTTTTTTTTTTTTTGTCATGCCATGTTCTACAACAAATGGTAATACTAAATGCCTCTTGAAGATGTGCCACCCTAATTGCTATGGCATAGGAATTGGTTAAGGTCAAGTGTTTTGCGTTCGGAAATTTAAAAGAAGAGGGATTTTTAGTCTTTTTCTTTGTTTTTGCTTTACAAGAGACTTAGAGGTCATTTGTTTCCTGTGAAAGTGATTCACATGCGTAAATGACGCACATGTGAGTCATTTGCATATGTAAATGACTCACATGTGGATCAGATTCCACTGTTTGTTACTAGTATAACATTTCACATGTGAATCTATGGATAAATTGTATATTATTTGATGATATCTCAACATCCAAGCAACATCAATGGTTACAAATTGGACACATGACCGTGTTTGAGCTTCTAAAGAATATGAACGGTCTTGATTTACAGTCGGGGCCCAGAACATTAAAAAAATCATAAAAGGCGGACTGGGTATGTTAGTAACAATAGGTTGTATATTGTTTGATGATATCTCAAACTCCATACATCATCAACGGTTGAAAATTGGATACATGGCCATGTTTGAGCTTCTGAAGAATATGAACGGTCCTGATTCTACAGGTAGGTCCCAGAACAATAAAAAAATCATAAAAGGCGGATTGGGTATGTTAGTAACAATAGATTAATCCAACGGCTGTAATTATGTTGATGATATCACAACCTCCATGCATCATCAACGGTTGAAAATTGGATACATGGCCTTGTTTGAGCTACTTAAGAAAATGAATGGTCCGGATGTTACAAATGGGGCCCAGAAAAATATAAAAATAATAAAAGACGAACTACTCATAATGGCACTGTAGCAGTCCGCCTGGTAACAGTAACATGTGAAAGTCTTTTACACCTCTTGAGGTGTGAAAATCTAAGGCACTTTTTGAGTTGGTTTTCATACCATTCACATGTGAGTTTTACACATGTGAATCAAATTCACACAAAACAAACGTGATATATACGTAACGGAAACGCATGTGATTTAATTACATACGTAAATGTGTACAAACAAACGACCCCTTAGATTCGATCGTTCAGAAATACGACTCCATCTCCCTAACCGATTGAGTAATAGTCAGGGCAATCCATATATATCCAGCATTTGTACGACAAAGGAACAATTAAAAAGGTATAATTTGTGTACTCTAATTGATAGAACCATCAAAAAGAACATTTGAAGTATGAGAAAAGTTATAAGCAAACAAGCCAAGTGTTGGGTACATGGTCAAAACCTGTATAGACCCGGAACCATACCCGTTTATCAATTAAACATATATTGGGTTTCGAATGCAAGGTTGCTTATGAATCCAAACCTAAAATAGGTTCCAAACTCGGACATTTTATTGGTTGGAACCTCCAAATAATCAAAGATTTTGGACATCTGTTTGCACTCCTTCCACAACTCGGTCCAAGTTGCAGGACTCATTCCCAATCTCCAAATTTAATTTGAAGTACAGAGCCTGAAGCTGGACCTAAATGAAGGGCTTGGACCTGGTCTCAAATCCAACACCCAATCACCTAAATATATTTGTACATAAGTATAATATACTTAATGCCTATAAACTCTTATATGATATATGGTTGTCACATATAGTACGTGTATGGGTTGTTTGAAATTCATGAACCCAGATCCAAACCTGAATTTTAATTGGACTCATGAAGTGGACTCATAGCCTTACCAAAGTTAGAAATGGATCCGAATATTGGACCCCTAGGCCCTTGCCTTTTAAAATTCAAGTCCTTCAAGTATAGGACCAATATTAATTTAAATATTACCAAGAACAAACTAAAGATGGTAGATTATTCTGGCCAAATAAAGGACCAATATCTTTGGATGCATTTCTGCGACAAAGGGATTTCATGACAAAAAGGGAAATTATTCAGATTTTTCTATGCAGTCCATTGTTTCGGTGTTTGGTGTGACACATTTTCCTTGTAAAAATATATGAGCTGATCTTCCTCAACATATAAGATTCCAGTTTTCCCTAGGAAGAGTAGGTATGCAAATCCTTGAAATACATAATCCTCTTGTTGCACAAGCAAGTCCCTTTAAAAGGACAACATGACAGCAGATTTGTATCTCAACAGGGAAACTGTTGTTCTAATAACACACAAATTTCATGTTGGAATGAGGACTCAGATTGAAAATTATGATCTAAAGGTAGCTCTAGCAATCTCTACCTACTATAACTTTTTTTTTTCAAGTACAGAACTGAGAAATCTGTGGCAATATATAACTTAAAACTTGGCTGGATAACCTCCCATTGCATAAATAGCAACTGGTGGACAGGAACAGAGTTGTATGGAGGAATTAGAATCATTCATGTGTACCTGTTCCTAGTGATAAAAATGGACCCCATTTGTTTCACAAACACCAAAATGGCCCAATGGGGGCTCAACGTTAATTGCTGTGGACAATTGGGCCCAAGTGTAGGTCATAAACCCAACAGATAATTGGCTCAGATACATGTCTCAAAAACAGAAGGATTTGACAGTTATGCATGAAGCCCACAACAGCCGCAATAAGGTCCAAAAATGTTTATCAGAATTTAATGAGTGCTGTTTTTATCTAGCGTTCTGGCCTAGCCTTTATAAATAACCAAAAGCAGAAATAGCACCGAAAAAAAAAACTCAACTTCAGCCACAAATTCAGAGTCGAGTGCATTCAAGACTCACTATGTTTTTTATTCTTATGACTTTATTATGAAAATTGGTTTTATATCTTGTATTTGGTCTTATATCTTGTATTCTGAGTTTACTAGAGTGATCCATTGGGTTAGCTAATGACCGGGTTAGGGGTCAAGGGTATTTTAGTCATTATACTGGAGTTTTTTTAGAGGCTAAGGAAGTGAAGATTATATATACAATGTAATCTGTAACCCTAAACTTTGAAGAGAGTCAAGATGTGAATCAGTACTCTCTTGTCATGGACGTGGGTGTATTGTCGAACCACGTAAAATCCTCTGTGTATCTCGTGTGGTATGATTGTTTGATCGCAAGCTTGGCACTTCCGCATGCCCATGCACAACAATTGGTATCAGAACCCCAACAAATGGTGCTAGAAGGAGAGCCGCAGTCTTGTTGTTGAAGATCAAAGTAAGTCTGAACAGGGTCTTAATTCACTGTTCTGGTCTGTAAAACACATGTGATATCTCACCCAAATCAAATCATATCTCATTGAGTTGATCATTCCAGTGAACATGGAAAGGTGTCTTCAAGCACATGTGGAATTGGGTTGGCATCCCATTAATCATGGAGCCATTCCTTTATCTATTCAAATTGATTGTAAATCAAAGATTCTCAACTAAATGTAATACCGTATATAGACACAGTAATCAATTATAAATATATACCTTCCTCTCATACACAAAAGTATGAAGAGAGAAAGCATTTGAGTCATCACTATTTGCATTCTTTTATATGGTATCAGAGCACTACGTGTTTTCGACTCTATCAATGGCGTCCTCTGCATCATCCGCTTCGTCATCTTCTTCTCTCACGGCGAATATTCATCATTATCTTCCAATCAAACCTTCTCCGAGTAATTATTTGGTATGGCGCTCTCAATTTCTGCCCATTCTTAACGGTTATGATCTCATGGGGTATGTAGATGGCTCATCTTTGCCACCACCTCAAGTCATCTCTGCAAAAGATGGAACTCCTGAAATTAATCCAGAATATATAAAATGGCACCGCCAAGATCAACTTCTTCTCAGCTGGATAATCTCCTCTCTAACTGAAGGAGTTCATGCCCAAGTCGTTGGCTTATCCACATCACATGATGTGTGGAGTCATCTTGCTGCGACTTTTGCTAGACACTCCAAGGCCTGAATTATGCAATTGCGACTCCAACTTCATCAAATGAAGAAAGGGTCTGACAACATGTTTGACTATCTTCTTAAAGCAAAAACCATAGCCGATCAACTCGCAATGGCATCAAAACCTATTGATGATGATGATCTTATACTTTATATTCTTGGAGGATTGGGTCCAGAATATGGTCCCTTTGTCACTTCTATCACTACACGTGACACACACGTCAGACTCTCTGATCTCCGTGGCCTCCTTTTAAGTGAAGAGATCCGAGTCTCCGATACTGCATTGGAACAACACAATATTTCAGTTAATGTTGCTACAAAAACATCCAGCACCTCAACCTGTAGCAAATCTGAGTCTCGAGGTCGTGGATGACATCAACAAAACAACCACAACCGTGGACGAGGTCGCAATCAATCGTATAATCGTGGCCCTTCAAATTTCCAAAATCAGTTCAATCAAGGGACCAGCAGAACTCCCTGCCAAGTTTGTAATCGAGTGGGTCACACATCTCTTCAATGTCATCATCGATTTAATCATGCCTTTGTAGCAGATAATGGTCCATCTCCGACTGCTTTTTATGCATCACAGTCCTATTCCTCTCCGTCATTTCCTAATGAGATATGGTATCCTAACTCCGGAGCTACAAATCACATCACCCCTGATCTAGCCAATCTCTCAATGCACTCTGACTACAACGGCAATGACACCGTTAAAGTCGGTAATGGAGCAGGTTTGAAGATCTCTCACATTGGACATTCTTCTTTTAAAAATGGGTCCATGAAATTTCAACTTTGTGATATTTTACATGTTCCATCTATTACAAAAGATTTACTATCTGTCAATCGGTTTGCTCATGATAATAATGTCTTCTTTGAATTTCATCCAAATCATTTTTTTGTCAAGGACCGTCTTTCGGGGAAGCTCCTTCTGCTAGGAACGAGTAATGCATGACTATATCAACTAGTCCAACAGCATGATGCAACTAATAAGAAGGCACTTCATCATGATGCAACTAATAAAAAGGCGCTTCTAGGCAAACAATTGTCCGTCCAAGAATGGCACAATCGTTTTGGTCATCCATCTTTTCAAACAGTTTACAAAGTTCTTTCCAGATTTGCTCTTCCAGTACTCTCAAATAAAACTCATGGTGTCTGTCCTGCTTGCCAAATGGGAAAGTCACACAAGCTTCCTTTCTCAAGATCTACATCCAACAGCACAGGACCATTGGATCTCATCTACTCTAATGTTTGGGGTCGCTCTCCTGTGCCATCTATTGATGGACACCAGTACTATGTTCATTTTCTTGATGATTTTACCAAGTTTACGTGGATATTTCCTTTATTCAATAAATCAGATGTTTTATCAGTTTTTGAAAATTTTAAAGCTTTAGTAGAAAATATTTTTGGGCGCAAGATAAAACATCTTTAATCTTATTGGGGCGGTGAATATCGCTCGTTATCAACATATCTCAAAAAATGTGGAATTGGGCATCGGGTTTCATGCCCCCATACCCATGAGCAAAATGGTGCCGCTGAACGAAAGCATCGGCACATCGTTGAAACAGGCCTAGCATTATTAGCACATAGCTCGGCTCCCATCAAATTTTGGAACCATGCATTTGAAGCTGCGGTTTACCTAATCAACCGATTGCCTACACCAAATCTTGGAAATATATCTCCATTTGAGCGACTGTTTGGCAATGCACCGGATTATTCTTTCTTACACACATTTGGGTGTGCATGTTATCCATTTTTAAGGCCATACAACTCTCATAAGCTTCAATATCGGTCTAGCCAGTTTGTCTTCCTTGGATATAGCTCAATGCATCGTGGCTATAAGTGTTTCAATCCCATCACTAATAAGCTCATTACAACCCGTCATGTGGTTTTTGATGAAAGTTTTTTTCCTTTTCATCACATTCAATTGGCCCAACATTCTAATCCTTCATCTGAGCCAAATGTTGTATCTATGCCCCTCCTCATGCCACTACCACCCCATCCAACTACCCATGTCCTAGCCACTACACATGTCCCTTCTTTGCCACTCCAATCAAACACATCTCCAACTACACATATACCTGTCTAAGACAATACACATGTCAATACCATGCCAAGCACATTACAACCTCAGCCAATGAACATATTATCCCCACCACATGACCATCCCAGTCCTATTATCAACCCAACTCCCTCATCGAGTCATGATCCCATGAATACTCCCATTGATCCAAATCAAATCCAAGCAACCAAAACCCACCACATGGTCACTTGACTGCAAGATGGGACCCGCAAAGTCAAAACATACTTAGCTACAAAACACCCTATCCCAGCGGCACTTCTTATTACTGGACCAACCGATATTGAGCCCACATGCTTCTCTCAAGCAAACAAAGTTGCACATTGGCGTGATGCTGTGGCTATAAAATTTAATGCGCTCATCAGACATGGTACCTAGAGACTTACACCTCCACCCCTAGATCGGAAAATAATAGGATGCAAATGGATATTTAAAATCAAAAGACATGCAAATGGATCAATTGAACGCTATAAAGCTCGACTTGTTGCAAAAGGGTACGCTCAAGAAGAAGGAATTGACTATACAAAGACTTTAAGTCCAGTTGTTAAACCTGCCACTATTCGGACAGTACTCTCTATAGCAGTCTCAAAAGGATGGCTCATTTGCCAACTAGATGTTCACAATGCCTTTCTTCATGGTCAATTGACAGAGGAGGTTTATATGGCTCAACCACCAGGTTTTTTTTATGAACGCTACCCACATCATGTGTGTCAACTCTGAAGATCTATCTATGGCCTTAAACAAGCACCAAGAGCCTGGTATCAACAGTTGAGCACTTTTCTTTTAGAAATTGGTTTTGTTGGCTCAAAAACTGACACATCTCTTTTCATTTTTCGCAAAGCTGGCCTTACCATTTACATTCTTATTTATGTTGATGACATAATTGTCACAGATAACCAACCCACAGCTCTTACATCCTTACTTTCGCGCCTAAGCAAGGAGTTTGCCATAAAAGATTTGGGTCATCTACATTTTTTTTCTTGGAATTGAAGTTGCTGCCATAACCTCTGGGCTTCATCTTTCTCAGCAAAACTATGTGTTAGAGCTTTTTCATCGAACAAAAATGACCGGGGCCAAACCAGTTTCCACACCAATTGCATCTAATACCAAGCTGTCTCGATTCTCTGGTTAGCCTATGATTGACCCCACTCTATATCGAAGTACTGTGGGGGCCCTTCAATATGTCACTCTCACTCGGCCAGATATATCTTTTGCAGTTAATAAAGCGTGTCAGTTTATGCAACATCCCACAGGTGATCATTGGGCACTCATTAAGCAAATTCTCCGGTATCTCAAGCAAACAATTAATTATGGCCTTCATTTTAAAAGATCACCTTATCTTCACTTGGCAGCATTCTCTGATGCTGATTGGGCTGGCTGTCCAGATGATCAAAAATCTCAGGGAGGATATTTAATCTACTTGGGCCGTAATCTTATCTCCTGGCAATCTCGTAAGCAACAAACTGTTGCTCGATCTAGCACTAAAAGTGAATACCGATCTCTTGCGTGTGCTGCTTCGGAACTTACATGGCTTCAATCTCTTCTTTGTGAGCTTGGTGTTTTCCTTCCAAATGCACCCATCTTATGGTGTGATAACATTGGTGCTACATATCTAACATCAAATCCAGTTTTTCATGCCCGTACTAAGCATGTTGAAATTGATTTTCACTTTGTTCAAGATAAAGTTGCTAAACAAGATCTTCAAGTTAAATTCATCTCAACCAAGGATCAACTTGCAGACATCCTAACAAAAGGACAGTCAGATTTAATGTTCTGCGACACAACCTCAACATCACCAGCCGTTGAGTTTGAGGGGGCACGTAAAACACATGTGATATCTCACCCAAATCAAATCATATCTCATTGAGTTGATCATTCCAGTGAACATGGAAAGGTGTCTTCAAGCACATGTGGAATTGGGTTGGCATCCCATTAATCATGGAGCCGTTCCTTTGTCTATTCAAATTGATTGTAAATCAAAGATTCTCAACTAAATGTAATACAATATATAGACACAGTAATCAATTATAAATATATACCTTCCTCTCATACACAAAAGTATGAAGAGAGAAAGCATTTGAGTCATCACTATTTGCATTTTTTTATATGGTCAATTGGTATCAAAGGCCGGGTTAAGAGTGTGATCAATGTGTTTTTGTTGTTAGATCTTTGGAATCATGCAATCACGTGAAAAGATCAGAAAGGCAAAAGGAAAACTCCTTGTCATTGGGTTTTCGGTTGTTGCACAGTAGAGAGGAGAGAAGTCGTCTCTGGACTTCTCGATTCAATCGTCTTAATTGAAAGTAGAGTATTAAAAAAATTTCTCTATACAACAGTTTGGAGCAGACAATCTCAATCTTTGTCTAAGATCGGATCGGCCGGTGGATGAAGTTCGGACTTGTAGAGAGAGTTTTGGGTTTGGTACCTAGATCAAAACATGTTGGTGGTAGAGAGAGAAAGAGAGGAGGTAGCAGTTCTCCTTCGTCGGAGAAGGAGAAACAAGGTGCCCGAATCGATTTGCTGTGGATCTATCGAATTAGAGAAGGAAGGGAAGATTCGGCTCCTATTGTAGAGATAATAGCCTTGACCGGTGTTGCACAGGCAATAATCTCAGCGTTGGTGTAGAAAAGTTAAAGAGGCGAGAGATCTGTCTCCCGTGGGTGTCAAAGTTTTCCGAATCACGATGGGCTAAATGGAGGAAAGTTTTTTTTTCTTTTATGGACGTAGGCAAGATTGCCAAACCACGTAAATCTCTGTGTGTGATTTTCTCCCTTCTTGTATGGCTTGTTTGATTATCGATCACGGTGATTCACAATTCCGCACACACGTGCAAAACAAGTGACAAATATTCTTTAAAAATTCTAGATGCTTGGCAGGTAGTTCAATTAGCGAGGCACCTCCTTTCCACAAAAATTGACAAGGGATCAATCATTGGCTATAGTGTTGATGATGAGAGAATTGAGTGAGTGTGTGTGGGCACATTTACCTTATAAAAAGTTTTTAATGATTTCAATGCGACCATTGCATGAGCCATGTATTTGCTGCATCTGGTTGTTATTCAAAGGTTTAAAACTTTAGCTTTGAGTTTCTTAGAGCAATGCTAGCCTTATATTTCATTATCAATGGCTTGGGGGGTGCAAACGGGGTCGGACTCGGGATGGTACCATGGTGGATCTAGTCCCAAATCCATCTTTATAGATTTGGTTCCAAAACCAAATCCGAGACGGAAGCCACATGTTGTATCTAGATCTTCATTAACTTAAACAAATAGACCCGAGCTTCAAAAGATATTTTGTAAATATATAAGCAGGACTATAAAGTAGTATATGATTAAAGCTTGAATGGTATATGATTAAAGCTAAGTACATTCTCAACAATAAATACAACCCAAGGTATTTGGTTGTTGAGAATCTACATATTTTTAATGCGCAAATGTGATTATCCTGAATCCGGATTCTTGCATCAGAACATACAAGGATCCTATTCTGGATTCGAATGTTCTGGATCCTATATGCATGGATCCGGATTTGGATTCAAATTCTCTCATATTCAAAAATAGATTCCATGCTTGCTTTATTTAGAATCCGAGACTTCAAATACCCATTTACAATCGACCTAATCGCCCCCAAAGTAACTGCTGAAAAACTTACAAGTAGTTTCTGCAAAACCGGAGCTCAACGATTTCCCTTCTATTGTATTTTAGGCCATGTTATTCATCTACACACCCCCTCAATCCAATCCAACGGGTTCCTCTTAACATAAAATAACATATTTATATAAATTACATTGAACGATAAAGACACAACTAATCAAAGATCCAAAAATAAGATCTTACTCCTTAAAAACTTACCATTTGGCAACCACCGCCTAATCTTCTACTAAATTCGCCAAACCTCTATTAAGCTTCATGTGATTTCCTTTGCAAAATCGAGTCATATTAAAATTGGAAGCAAGCAGGGCATTTTTGTAATCCACAATATAGAGTAATACATTCGTACAAATATATATACAATAATAAACTTTTTTTTTCTTTTGCTATCGGAGGGTTCCAATCCTTTGGGTTAGTCTAATTCCTCCGGGCCTAGAGGAAAGTCGGGTAAACTCCCCTGTAGCCCTGTGTGGTAATGCAGTTTCAAACTTACAACCTCCGAATGCAAACCGTAATCCTAGGCTAACTGAGCTACTACTTTGGGTTATATACATTACGAAACATAAGAGCACCAGACGAGGACAACTGTCCAAGCTCGACCCTCGGGCTTTTTAAAAATATATAAAATACAAGTCCCTATATTTTTATGGGTTGGAATGGGCCGGGTACCCACATTTGAGGGCCCAATTGACAGCCCTAAAACGAACCCCTCTCCTCCCTCAGCGCCTGTGTCCCTCCTGCGACGAGACGAAAATGTCTCTCTTCCGAGCTGCAAAAACAACACAAAACCTCCGAATACTTCTCCTTCGACCCTTCCTTTCTCCTCCATCTCCATCTCCATCTCTATCTCTCTCTCTTCTTCTACAAACCACAAAACCCAACCCTCTCTCTCCTCACAACACTCTCTTCTTCTTCAGACCCTTCTCTTCTCTCGTCAATTCCCCTCAACCCTCGTCACAAATCGCCCAATCCGTTGCCACCCATCTCCTTAAACCCTCGCAAGAACCCCACGAAACCGACCCCAAACACTCCCTCTCCCTCCACGACCGCCTCTCCGCGCACTTCTCCGATATCGGGTTCGACTCCGACGTCGTCCTCGCAATCCTCAATCTCTCCCCAAATGCAGGTCGCGATAATGTCCTCTCCTTCCTTTCCTGGCTCACCAGCCACTGTACCGGATTCGAACTTGATGATTCTTCTCTCAGGCATTTCGTCGAACACCTTGGTCGCAACAAGGACTTCAAAGCTATACACTCTATTCTCGTCGAAAACCGCGACGTTGCCGGTTGGGATTGCTTTGTGGAGTCTGTTGATCGATTAGTCCGCGCTGGTCGCCCCACCCAAGTGATTGCTTTCTTCGATAAGATGGAGAAAGACTATGGCTTTGCGCGGAACAGGGAGTCCCTGTCTGTAGTTGTTAAGGCGCTGTGTGAGCATGGATTTGCTGGGCACGCGGAGCGTTTCGTGAAAAAGGTGGCGGATGAGATTTTTCCTAATGAGTTTATCTGCAATTCGCTTGTGAGGGGGTGGTGTGTGGATGGGAAGCTTGATCAGGCCAGGCGGCTGGTGGGTGAGATCAATCGTGGCGGGTTTGAGCTTGGGACAACGGCGTATAATGCTCTGCTCGACTGTGTATGTAAGCTTTGCCGAAAAAAGGATCCCTTCCGGCTGGCCTCGGAGGCTGAGAAGGTGCTTGTTGAAATGGATGTTGCAGGGGTACCCCGTGATGTTGAGACATTCAATGTACTTATCTGCAATCTCTGCAAAATTAGGAAGACTGAGGATGCACTGAAGCTGTTTGAAAGAATTGGTGAATGGGGTTGCTCCCCGAATGGTGAGAGTTTCAGTTTTACTGATTAAGAGTCTTTATCAGGCTGCAAGGAGCCAAGGATTGCTGAGGGTGATGAAATGATTGACCGGATGAAGTCTGCTGGGTTTGGTGTTTTTCTTAATAAGAAGGTGTACTACGGTTTTCTCAAGATTTTGTGCGGGATTGAGCGAGTTGATCATGCGATGCGGGTGTCCGTGAAAATGAAGAAGGATGAATGTTGCCCCGGGGAAAAGAGTTTTGAGCTGTTGATAGGGAAGCTGTGCGCACATGGGCAGGTGGCAAAAGCCAATAATCTTTTTCATGAGGGTGTGAAGAAGGGGCTTGCACTGACGCCTAAGAGCCTGTTATGTGAAGCATCAAATCAAGAAAGAATAAAA
This sequence comes from Umbellularia californica, assembly GCA_028538565.1. Classification (NCBI taxonomy): domain Eukaryota; kingdom Viridiplantae; phylum Streptophyta; class Magnoliopsida; order Laurales; family Lauraceae; genus Umbellularia; species Umbellularia californica. The sequence goes on from JAPQWN010000002.1 coordinate 26,641,526, forward strand.
TATAAGGTGTTATGATGGTATTTTATTTTTAATTGTTTGGTAAGTAATCTTTTTGACTTTTTGTATAGAAGAATGGAGTTTTTTGGACTTTTAGTAGAGAAAGGAGGTTGTTTTTTTTACTTTTTTTTAAAAAGATGGAGGGAATTTTAAAATTGTGTACTTTTGATATGACCCATTGTCTTTTCTTATCTGGATAATGAAGACTTTACCTCACCTCACCACACCACACATCCAAACACGCCCTAAGGAGTATAAGGTTGATGCAAGGTTCGCCCTGAAGCCCAAGAGCAAGAAGCAGCAGCCTCAAAGGGAGACGTTGCCAATGAAAATGGCAAAGAAGAGGCGAAAGCTTAGGAAGCTCAGATTGAATTTGGTTAAGAAGCCGAAACGGCGGAAGAGGGCTTATTGATCAAAATGAGATTTTCAGTCCCCTGCAGCATAGTGGAGTGGAATTCTTTCACTATTACCTGGGTATTTTCCAATGATGTTGATTAAATATTTGGAGCTTTTTTTTTTTAACTGAGGCAGGGGATAATTTTTTTGAAAATGATATTCGTGATATAGATGATGTAGACCGGACGAGAAAATTGGAAAAGAACTGGATGACCTAAAAAGTAGGTCCATGGAACGTGGGTGGGGCATCTAAGCCAACTTTTGGAACTTGTTTGTTACGGGGCACCATTTTGCCTACCACCTTCCCCACCTTTGAAACAAAAAAGAGATAAGGTTGGAGTACGAGTACCTTTGTACTGGAATATGAGAATTGTCAGATATTCTGGTCAGTATGAAGTAGTTACTCATGAGGGAAAATGAGTTTGATAAACAATCTTCAAATCAAGTCTCTTTTTTTTCCCCTTTCTATGTTTCAATCTTCATTCACCTCATGACTATTTATTCATGGGAGATTCCTGACCATCTAAATAATTGGTTCCTTGTCGGTGGAATATTAAAGCCTTATCCCATGAAATTGACTCCATATGGTGAGCTCTACTTCCCCAATTTACCATATTTTCAGCCATCTTTTTAGTACACCACTTTCTACCTTCGATTGGATTTAAACGACAGTTCCATTATCATCGTGACTAAATTTTCATGATTGAATTCGCCTAATGTGGACACATTTGGAACTTCTTTAAAATGATGGATCACGCAGAATTCCGGGACGCAAAGACCTACCAAATATAAAATACGAGAGGGTTTTGAAAAATAGTGAGGCAGTTTTTGTAATTTACATATATTATACGTGTATATATGGAATTCTCAAAATTTACATCCTGAGCACAATATCTTCGAAAATATACTGGTTAATACTCGAGTTGAACAAAATCATATAACACAGATTCTATATGAATCATACACAAATTAAATGACTTTTTTGTGAAGTCCTTTATACAACTTTAAGAAGGAAAAAAAAAAAACTTCAAATAAAATTGCATTTTATGGGCTTGATTTTAAAGCAATCTCTTGAATCATATTAAAATGCATAGGCTTTAAAGTATATTAAAGAAACAATATAAAATACCGTTCACTAGAAAATTTCTAAAGCAAAACACACATTAACGCACATATACATCGGATCTGTTCATTTCTTTTCTTTCCTTTTCTTTTCGTTTGTTTTTTACTTGAATATACATCCGAACTTTCCTTTGTGAACTTATCAAAGAAAATCTACCATACCCAAAAACATCCCTAATCCACTTTTTTTTTGTTTTCTTTTTTATCGTGGAATATTCAGTTATAATGTGGAATGCATCTGGTGTCATATTTTTACTGTACTCCAAATGACCAAATATGATTAGAACTTGGCTATCAACAAATTTTACGATGTTTAATTTCATTGGATACTCTTAGGGCCTGTGTGTTTGCATTGAATATGAAGTGATCAACCATGAGTTGTTAAAAATGAAGATCCAATGTAAATACACAAAAAGGAACCATCAAACAACCTTCCCTTTAGCTGCAACTGAAGCAAAGGAGGGTGGGAACTGAATATGTAATGACCACTCTGGTAATTATTAAACAAGAAGGAAAGTCAATGTCCCATCTTCATCTCTATGTTATATAGCCTTCACCCCTCACATCATATCATTAATTTCACTCAATTCCACAATCATAATTCTTTGGTGAAGCTCATTTGACTATGAATTCTTATGTGTTCTACTGTAAACAGACATGCCCTTCTTGTTTGGTCGAAAGCAAAGAGATACGGGTCAGAATAAGGAACTTCCTCTCCATCCTTTATTTATGCATGTGAATATTCAAGAGAAAGATGGGCTCCACCTTATCAACAACCATGTTCTTGGACCTTGTTGGGGTGAGGTCTAGATATGGTGTGTTTGTGTATCCATCCAATTTTTTTTTTTTTTTTCACATGAAGAGTTCGGACTGTAGGATTCATAGGAGTAGTTAACTTAACAAGAGGCAGTTGCAGAGAGTAATACTACCAAACAGTATTGCTTGTGACAACTCGTGGATGTCATAGGTTTCCATTTGGATCTTCCGTATACAAGCAGACAGCATGAATAATAAGGCTCTAGTGAGATTTGACAAGCGGATACAGAAAGGGCCGTGCTAATCTAGGGCCATAAAAAAATATATATTTACAAGTTTTAGAAATTTATTAAAATGGTATAGATATATTCAAATATAGCATTTTAGTCGTGATATATTGGAAACAAAACAGACCCAGTGCTGACCTTAGAAAAAAATAGTTCGATATGGGATTCAATGTGAGTCAAAATATAGATGTTACGGACAAAATTGAATTGATATTGATGTTGGGTTCGGAAAAATTAAAAATTGAAAAGTAGCAATCAAAATTGAATTGAAAACATTCCCGTGTGATAGATTGGTGTGCATTTGGAGAGAGTCAACATTGAAGGTTAATAACAAAAAAATAATTATAAGCCTTCCGCTATTATCTATAACACTAGGTCCGTGTGGGGTTGGTAAGAGTCAATAGTCAAAATTAAACGGAAATGCCTTCCCTTGTAATATATAGTAATAGATTGGCGTCAAATTCGATGAGAATCAAAATTGAAGGATAACTGTTAAAAATGAATTAAAAGGTTTCCACTATGATATACAATAATTACTAACCATCAGATTTAACTAGTTTTAGGGTGGACCCAATAGACTGATACAATTGATAATTTTTTTAATCTGTTGAGAGATTTTCACTATTAGAATGATGGCACCATGATCATTAATCAATCAGAAAAGGATTCAAGGAGCAATTCATGGTTCAGTTCTTGAGTCTGCAATATTCGCTTAGGGAAGTATCTAAAAAAATTATTGCGAATAAATGTAATTTGCCATATCAGTAAATACGACCATGTTGGTGGGGTACATTTTCCGAAGACATGAATAATTGTAAATTAGTCATCTACTAAAAATCAATTTCATTTTTCTTTTTTTCTAAAAGGGTGAGCTCATTAGCAAGAAGCAAAATAACAAATGACAAGAGAACAACAAGAAGACAACACCAACGGAGAACAAGCAAAGACACAAACACCCTGCACCTAAACCATCTTAACCCATACAAAGTTCCTAATCAAGGAGTAGCTCATTTTAGTCGGCAAATGACTCTATCGCAATTGCAACTATTACATGGGAACTGTGTAATACTTTTTTGGAACTCCATTGTGGGGCTCACATAGAGATAGTTCGGACCATTCAAGATGAGTCTCATCCCCTCCTAATAGATCCTCGAGTCTTAGTTCAAAAGGATTGGATCCTACCATCTAATTTAGCATCATGATGGAAGTGTGACTAGGCGCTAATGTGGATCGCCATTGACCTGGTGTTAATCACGTTTATGTCATGCCACTCAATTGTATGGTGTGACCCAGTAATGTTGAGTTGAAACATGAGGATACATGATTGAAGGGATGGGATTCATCTTGAACCATCCGGTTGATCTCTATGTGGATGCTATAAATACTCCATATATGATTTCATGTTTTGTATTTTGTTCCCGAGGAAACTACGGGAAAAATCCCCTTAGGTCCTCATAGGATCAACGAGGACCCAATAGTATGTTGAAGGTAAAGGGATCTTTTGACCCTTTTGCAAGTTGGTCAATATCGACCATTATGTAGTGTTTATGACGATCTTTTTATTCCAGTTATTATCGGAGGCGAGTGATGCGAGGGCACTACAAGGATGCCACCGATCTGGATAACGGCAACTTAGCTTCGGGGTCATGCTGGTGATGGGCAGGAGCCTTGCAGCTGCATGCCTAGGTTCTCATCCTAGAAAGCAACCCACCTCCAAATCATGGAGCCCAACACCATCTCTCCAATGGCATCTCATCATTCTCACTAAAAGGGGAAGTGGTTATCTTTCCCCATCGCCCTTGACTCTTGAAATCACCAGATTCATTTCCAGAACAGAAACCTCAGTCTCAGTGAAGTGTGGTTTTGGATTTTCCCACAATATCTTTGCTTCTGTGAAGTGGGGTGTTGTGTTTTCCTTTATTTTAAGATCAAAAGGGGTTCTTCCCTTTAATCTCAAACATGGAGATCTTTCACAGTCAATAGAAAAGTGGGGTTTTGAAGAAATGTGTTGGGGTTTTTTCTTAATTCAAATCTATGCCATATTTTTAGAAGGAGTATTTGGATTTTCCTTCTTTCCCCTTCTTGTTGTATGTTTGCCACGTGAACGAATGAACTTCACATTCCTAGAAGATGTTCTCATTAGCTGTCATGTGGGTTCTTTTCTTCTTCTTTTTTAATCTTATCCACCCATAACTGAATTTTTCAAATCCATGGTTGTTAATCTCCATTTATGGGATATCTTTCAGATGCAACGACAAGTGGGGTTTCGCTGACGTCTTCTGGGATTTCATCTGTTTTGATTTCCGTAGATTTCCAGAAGAAACTATAAGATTGTTGGGAAGTGTGTTTTCTTTGTGGTGGTATTTGATGTATTTGTAGATGATATACTGTACCAACAAACTGGGATTTCAATTTCCAGGCTACCCTAAAGGCTGAGCAGAACCCCCACAAAAAAGCCCAAAAGGAAAAAAAAAAAAAAACATGATTTTCTCAAAATCTCATTCTCAGCACTTGGTCATTTGTGAAAGAAATTTCAAATCAACTCAACAAGTGAAAAAAAAGAAAGCAACCCACCTCCAAATTCAATGTTGTAAAATGGATGATTGAGGTTCTCTTCGCCCCCATCATCTCTCTCTTGTCTCTCGCTCTTGGTACTCTCAGTCACTTTTTTTAATATCTCATCTACGTTCTTCTCGCTTGCCTGCAGAAAAGAGAGAGAGCTCTTTCTTCTTCTTGGCACTCTAATGGTTGATATCGACCATCACTATTTAGCTCTAATGGTCGTTATCGACCAATCTGCCAGTCAAATTTTTTCCAACCTATAACTGTCTTATTCGTTGAACATGACAAAATGGTTGATATCGACCATTACTACTTCCTCCTAATGATCGATATCGATCAATCTATCAGTCAGATTTTTTCCAATATGTAACTCTTATTTGCTGAACATTACATAACGGTCGATATCGACCATATCGCAAAATGGTTTAAAAAAAAAAAAGACTGAAAAAGAACTTGAGAACTCCTCCCGTCTTCAATATGCTAGTGGGTCATCGTCAATCCAACGGAGTCCCATGGGGATTTTCCCGCGTAGTTTCCTGTTTGTTCGCTCTTACCTAATGAGAATTTATCTTTTACCAAAAAGACTCGGCACTATATATAATTTCCATTTGGAATAAAATCTCATGCGAGCATAGCTTTGCAGAGGGGCATCCACCACATGGCTCCGCTGCTACCAACTGCCCTATAAATTGAAGGAGATTGTCTGGTACTTATCACATCAATCAAAACCTCTAGCCATCTAATCTGGGATTTAATGCCTCTACGGCGACGCACTATGGACATGTTGACTACACGGGCCAATAGACGATACACTGCTGTAAACGATCTGCAAACACAGTTGCGGACATGCTGGCTCACTATGCCATCCCTGTGGATTCAGTACAGATTGCAGCCTTACCTCCACATGTCCGGGACCAGGTCAGTTTGGAAAATGACAGAGCCACTTCATACACCACTGCTTTCTTCTATGCCACACCTCAAGGAGAGAATGCTGAGGGGCTACATATCAGGCAAGCGACAGAGAAGGCGCAGAGAACTCAACTGCGCAAAGATAGCCTTGCGACCCAGTATGGTGATGCAAACTATCTTGGTGCTTCTGGTGGTAGTCTGCTTACAGCAACGGAACTCTGGGCAGTCTGGTTGTTGGCCTCTATGTTATGTTCTTTGTTGTGGTCTTTTTCGTTTGTTTCTTCTTAGTTGTAGGAAGACTCAGGGCAGGGCCGGTTATGAATTTTTCAAGGCACAGGTAAAAGTAAATATTAGGCATATATATATAGGGGGGTCTTCCTATGCATCCATCCCTCACTATTTTTGGTGAGGGACACCTCTTTTGGGGAAGTTTGAAGTACAAAAGTGTACTTTATGTAAGGTACAAAAACACTTTTGTACTTCAAACCTTCCCCAAAAGGGGTGTTCCTCACCAAAAATGGTGAGGGATGAATGCATATGAATATCCCCCATATATATATATATATATATATATATGGAAATGTTCTTATGAGAGACACTCTTATCAACTTTATAAGAGATGGGTGGGGGCCCTCACTTCCATATCCACTCTCACCAACTTAAATGCAAGGACCCCCAACTTAGATGGGTGGGGGCCCTCACTTCCATATCCACTCTCACCAACTTAAATGGTGAGAGCCCCCCCATCTCTTACCAAGTTGGTGAGAGTGTCTCTCATAGGAACACTTCCATATATATATATATATATATATATATATAAAATAAGGGAGAGCAGTATTTGAATTCTTGGACATTTTGGACCCTTGGATTTATGTACATATTTTTGTACATAAATCCTAAGGCTGAGAAGGGATTCAAGAGCTTGGTAATTTTGTAATTATTAGAAAATAAAGGGACAGTAACTTTTTACTAAAGACAAGAGGATATGAGAGTGCCATTGATTTTTTGTGAAATTACGAAACCTGCCATTATGAGAGTGTCCTTGGTTTTCTGTGAAATTGCGAAACGTGCCATTATCTTTTCAAAACTTCCTTACAAGTAAAGATATGATTAAATACACGGCTATGATTGCTATTGAGTGATTGAACGGTGTGGAATTTGGGCCCACAACTTATCAGTTTGCCCCTTCACATATATATGCCGTTTTTCACGGATTGTGGAATCTGGACTAATTTGATTGTTTTGGTAGCAGATGCAAACGTGGCTTACATGCAATTAAACTAAACTGCTTATAGTAATGGGCCACTTCTGGTATTCAATGGTGGTTAAACAAGGGTTCAATTAGCTGGACTGTTTTACCTAAAAAAAATAAAATCCGGCTGGGCTTGATTTGAAGCTGATTGATCCAATGGGCCACATAGAAAATTTGAGTTAAATTTGTTAAATAATGGGCGGTGTTAGTTGTTTGGTGGTCAAAAGAAGAATAATTAGATTTAGTTGTGCTCAGAGCGTGGTGCGCTGTGCCTTCAGGCACGGGCAATGACTAGTATATATATGAATTAAAACACCCAAATGATATGTGGGAAATTATGTTTTCTTTTACACAGATCCTTCTGGGTTCCATAAGTCAACTGACGACCATCATCTATCTAGCATATATTGCCCTTGCGTTTTATTTCATTTCATTTTTTCTCAACCCTATTGTTCTTTAAAATTTTTGTTATATTTTTCAATGTTGTACCCACTTTTCTTGGATTGGAATCCCTCATGCTGAATTGCGATGTCCAATTCCTAACCGGCTGAAATGAGAAATCTTATATATGGGGAGGAGATATATCAATACTTCAAGTATGTATAATAAAAAAGTTTCTTTTTACAAGAGACCCAACTCACACCCCCACACACTATACATGCCCCACTCATATATCAATTTGGTTTATTTTGGTCATTTTCTACTAAAATAGAAAATTCTTAAAACGAATAATTAGAAAAATGAAAATTTCATTTTAGCATTTGTTTGTTTATGTTTTTAGATGTCAACGAAATATAGGGATGATTCTCTCCTGCCAGCATAACCCCTATATAATGGACTGTTAAATTCATGTGTGAAATATGTAGTTATGTTCACCGCACGTGATAAATCTACTATAAAACTCTAATTGGAGTGAAACTTGGTGCAATGTGTCACTAGATAATAAGGCAGACAATAATGGTTCAAACAAATGGGGGCAATATGTATACAATTTTCTGTAGAATAACAAAATAGGTTATAGAAGTGCGGATAATCAAGTATGGATCCATTTTACCTTTGAGACCAAATAGGAAAAAAGGATGAAAAAAATGCTGTTGTGGGTCATGGTCAAGACCTTAAGACTTGTTTGTACAAGAATTTCCTGCTAATGAAATTTTTATTTTAATTGGAGGGAAAGAAATTCTGCATTCTTACCCTTTCATAGGGAATCAAGATCCTTTCCTTGCACAATTAAAAGCTCTCTATGCTATGCCTCGATTTCCACCGACAAACCACTTTGATGTAGGCATATTTTATATACTTTAAAGACACTATCTCCATACTCCATATTGCCAGGTTAGTTAAGATTCCGGATCCCATGTTTCGTTGAAACAAGAAGAGACTGTTTCATCCTATTAATATTTGCTAAATGTATAAAACCTCATGCCAACTAATGCACCTTGTTTGCAAATATTGATAGGATGAAACAATATTTCCCTATTTCGAGTTAACTTTTCTTTTCCATATAGAGGATCCATCTATAATAAATCAAATCCCATCACCTATGCCTAGTGAATTAGTACCAATCCTGCTTTGACACCAAACACACCTCTTTCGATTTACTCACAATAAATTTGCACTATATAACCCATTAAAAACTCCCGACCTTCATCTAAGTGTTAGAATCAACTGATCGGATTGATTTTGGACCCTACCTTTATCCCCATGCAAATTGATTCCCTTATCAAGTATCTGAATTTGGATATTAGTTTGTCCAAAGAAATTTTGATAGCTAGTGGGCCATCCGGTTCTACTAAATGAGAATATTTTATTTACCACTCCATCTTGGTGCATTCCCCCTTTGGCCTTTAGTTCTGATTCTCTGAGGCTGGTGGTCAGAGATTCTCTGACTTCATCATTATAAATCAACCATTGGGTCCCACATTTGAAATTCAAACCGCTAAAAATAGAGGCTCACCTTGAACTACTTTTTTTTTTTTTCTTTGCATGAAACAGTGTTTATTATTGAAAGGGAAGGAAAGTTACAGCATCAGTAGAAACTAATACCGCCGCCATCACCGCAGCTACGGATAAACAGGGATATTCTATTCTAGTGGTATGAATACCCCCTGAGTCAGGTATGGCGCAAAAAAAAATTAAAGAAAATAATATTGACAAGAGTAGTGACAGATCATAAGATAGGAAAACTCGGATTTAAAAGGACTAATTATATGTCAAAACCCTTAAAAACAATATAGAATCAATTTTTTGAGTTTATTTATTCTATTTATATTTATTCTTATTTTTTGAGTTTTAAGTAGTTGAAACTCAATTTACTTTAAAAAAATCCAAATAAATACTTGAGCTTCTGTTTTTTTTTGGGAGTGGGGTGGGATAATTTTTTGAGAATGATATTTGTGATATAGATGATGTGAACCGGAGGAGAAAATTGAAAAAGAACTGGATGGCCTATAAAGTAGGGCAATGGAACGTGGGTGGGGCATATAAGACAGATTTTGAAACTGGTTTGTTATGGGGAACCTTTTTGTCTACCACCTTCTCCACCTTTGAAAGAATAAAAAATGATGAGGTTGGAGTGTGTGCTTTGTCGCTGGAATATGAGAATTGTCAAAGCAAAACAAGCCACACAATCACCTAGCTGCAAAAGGAGTTTGATGCATATTGGAAAAGTGGGGTTAGATAGATCATCCTTCACTTCAGTACAATACTACAAGAGAAATGCTAAAATGGGGCAGGGCTACAATGCAACACGGCTGCATTGTAATATGGTAGATGGCCCATTTTCAATGAATCGTGGGGCCTACCTTCTCAAAATCCGAGCCAGCCATCAGCCCTAATACCCTTTGTAATGATCAATCTATAAGTTATTATTCAAATGTGTGAAATAGGCCCCATCAGATTAAGCTCTAATTGAAACACGTGATAAACTTGTCCTACTTTTCTCTTATTGGGATAGAAATGAGGGAGTCATTCATGAATGATTGATGTAACGGTTGGCCCACTAAAAGTTTTTTTGAAGACTTAGAAACAATGAATATTATGAGTCCTAGGGCTAATGACCGTCTCGAATTTTAAAAAGTGAGCCCCCCACTATGCATTGAAGATGGGTGTTGCACCATACACACTGTAACGCAGTGATGTTGCATTATAGCCCTGCCCACTGGAATAATTACAAAGGTAAAGGTAGGACTTTGGTGGAGCATCGCTGCACTATAATATAGTGCATCATCTAATTAGTTTGTTCCATGTCATCTTTTATAAGAGGAACTTGAGCTGCATTAATCTTTGGCATGCATTTTTAACCACTTGAATTTCCTTTACATAAATACCCATTTTATTTAATAAATTGGATTATTTTCAAAGTTACCCTTTCACAACTCCTAATAATTTTTTAACATGGGTCCACCATTTAAATCACAATGCAGGCCCCACTTGTAAGAATTATAAAATAGGTACATCTTTAGCAATTCTCTGCATGTGAAGCCATCTTTAAAAATTAGAATGTGAGACCTACCTTTGTAAAAATTACAGCAAGGGTCCTCCTTTTGGGATTGTGAAATGGGATCCAATTCTACAGATTACAACATGGGCTCATCTTTAGGGCATGTTTGTTTACAACTGGGGAGAAGTCGAATAAAATAAAGGGTCAAATGAAGATAAAAAGAAAGATAAGGGGTTTAAGCGTAAACTAGACTAAATGACAAAAGACCACTCTTAAAAGACACTAAATGGCGAAAACCTATAACTTGGGAAGAAATATTTTTCTTATCATTTAGCGCCTTTTACTCTCAAAACCCTCATCTTTCCTTTATTTTACTCCACTTCTCCCCTAGCACCTAGTATAATGGATTTATCAAGCCTGGCAAAGAACTCTGTCATACTCACCAGAATCTCTTGGAGGGTCAGATGTCTTTTATAATTAATTTCTTGTTTACATCCAGTGTTTAAACTACAATACAAAAGGGATTCAGTCTTGGATAAATACATCTAAGTTTAGTTAGGATTAATTCAGTGGGCTTTAGAGGCTAGTTACGTTATCTCAAGGTCTTGCCATATTCATGCCTACAAACCTCCTTAATGACGGCCACCTTTGCGGGGGCCATTTCTGTGGGGGACTGCCTCTCTAGGGGGGCTACCTTCGTAAGGGCCGCTTCTGTAGGGTGTCATGACCCCAAAATTAGAGTAGGTTAAGGGGCTGTGATAATCGAGGATTACTATAGTATAATCTTTCTTTTTTCTAAGAATCCGCACGGGTGAGAATTACAAAATCCATCACCATTATGGAACAATGGAAATAAAGAAAGATAACCCTATTCATTTGTTTGATTACGAAGAAAAATTCTTTTTTCTCAATACAGTCACACACCTCCCCCATGCAAAATTTGGGAAACTCATTTACCTCTCCTCCAACGGTTGGAATTCTGGAATCCTCCTCCCAAGTGGAGGATTTGAAATATTATGAGGGTTAAAGTTCTAAAATTTTTAAAGACTAATTGAGACTAATCTTGCAAAGAAATATGATATTTTTAAATCTCAATGGATGAGCCATTACATGATTTCTATGAATTCACAATATTATAAAACTCAACTAAGAAATATTGCGAAATAGACAGGTACTAAGTTCTTCACCATTTGAGTGCTGCTGCGAAAGTTCTTCAGCATTGGCAGTCCACAGCCAATGGACTGGCATTACAAAGTTCAATTAACGATTTTTTTCCCTTCAAAATTAGGCTTTCATGCATGAATTTTTTTAAACAATGATGTCTCAAAAGACACGTTTTTTGAAACTCTGCTGACACAGCTGGCAGATGGGTCATATGGTGACAGTTGTGGGCCTATGGGCAATGACAACTAGGGAGGAAAGTGGGTCAGGAAATACCCAAAGGAACTAGGTGAAAAAATTGGAGAATGAGGTCCATATTTGGAAACACATTTTTTTTCAATTGGTTCAGTTTCGGGTTCACTCAATGGACCTGATAAAAAAATCATGTTAGGGTTGGGTCCATGGGCTTTATTCCAAGGATCTGAATATGCAGTCTAAGACCATAGATAAAAATTGCGTGGTTTTGGGTCTCAAAGCAATTGTCCAATGAATGAGAATGCATGGGTATCTGAGAGTTGATAGATTGGCCTATTAGGTAATATTATACCTTCATGTTGAATTGGAGTTTTCAACAAGGACTGGATATGTTGTTGGTCTCATGCTCTAGAAGGTTCGAATTCTGACAATTGCTAAATGTGAAACTAGAAACTTCCTAATATGTCATTTTCATTGCTTGGGCCTTTCTGAAATGTGGTTCTACCTTCAACAGAGTTTCTTCGTCAAACTGATTATTCATTTTCTTTTCTTGTGGGGTCATAAGATGACCAGACACAGAAGTAATAGAGTCTGAGATTTTCTCTTCGTGAAGAAATTTGCACCAATGATAGATATAGCTCTGTGTCTCTCTTCTAGCTATTACTTCTGGGTTGAAACAAATGAAGTCAGGATCAAATTAGAATTCTGATTTTTTAACTTATAACCCATCACATTCCATGATCAGTAAATTGTAGGTCTGATGGATTGAAACAAATGAAGTCAGGATCAAATTAGAATTCTGATTTTTCACCTTATAACCCATCACATTCCATGATCAGTAAATTGTAGAGGTCTGATGGTTAGGTTCTCATTTAGAGCTAGACGCTTTTTTTTTTTTTTTTTTCTTTTGGGTTTATACCTCAAACATCAGTGGATAGACACAACTGATAGTAAACAATAAATGAAGTTGCTCCAACATGAAGCAAAGACAATGGGTCGGGTTTGGGTTGAATGGTTTTATATGTTTTTACCTGTGCCGAATTTAAGAAAAATCATTATAAAAGCTATTTATAATATATTAAAAAACCCTTCCATAAAATATTGGGAATCATTATATTTTTTAAATTCTGTTGTAGACATGTATTTACTGTATATTGGTCCCTAAAATATATAACAAAATATGTATTTATTCTAACTTGTTATTTGTGACTAAAGAACACAAGGTGAATAAAATTTAGTAGCACTGACAAGTTTTAACATTTTATAAAAATAAATTTTACTTAAAGGGAAGTGGGGGTTGTGTGTACGGGCGGACCCAAGCATATGAATGTGGGTGTAGTCCCCGAGCATATGAATGTGGTTGTAGTCACACCCATCAAACCACGGTGTACTTCCAAAGCCTATATAAAAAGTCTAGGTGCACTTCCAGAGCCTATATGAAAAGTCTGGTTCCACTTTCAAAAAACCAATAAAAATTGTGGGTCCACCCTCAAAACCCATATGAAAGTCCTATGTTCGCCACCAAAACCAAACTACCTATAAGGGCACGCAACCCTCAAATGAAAATCCAGGGTCCACCATATTGTGTGTATATATATAAAACAAGTCTAGATGCTAAGTACATTTTGAGTTTAGAGAGTATTGAGAACCCTTTACAATTGAAAAGAACAACTTAAAGTGAGTGGTTATCTCCTTTGTGTTTTAATCATCTAATTTGCATTTTTTTTCTTTATTGGAATTCTAAGCATTATATTAAAAGACTTTGTATTTTGTGCTTTCTCTTAGGCCCTGTTTCTTTAATAGAATTCCTGACAGGGAATTCAGGCTGTCTACGAATTCTGTGTTTTATTACCAGAATTCCTGGGCATTTGAAATTCCAGGCATTTGAAATCCCAAAAAATTCAGCATTTGAAAAACCACTTTAACAAGAAGGATTTGGAAATCTCACTTGGTACAAGAATTCTGGGAAAGGGACGGCTGCATTCCGGGAGCTCATGCAAACATTCAGGCCATAAATAAAACAACGAATTTAAAATTCCAGAATTTGGCAGCATTTCAAATACTAGCATTTGAAATTCCCAGATAACCACCAGACATGAATTCTAGTAAAGAAACGGGACCTTAATGTCAGTAAGATGGGGTATTACAATGATGTTTTGGTTGAATTCCACCATGGGGGCTGCTTTAAGCAAGATCCGATTGCAAAGAAAACTATACATGCTGGGAGAGATAAGTGTTGTGAATTGATGGACAAGGACAAGACTTCATATTTACAAATCTTAATAACCTAGGGGAGTATATAAAATAAAATAAAATAAAAAAACTCATTTTTAAAATCAAAGAAGGAATTTACATATATATATATATATATATATATATATATATATTACCTTTCCAAATCTGTCACCATTATTCTGGAGTGCAAAAGGGAGTTACTCAGCATGTCATGTTCTTCATCTTTGCAATTCAAACTTCCAATATGAACTAAACTACAGCACTTACTCTCTGAGAGAGAGAGAGAGAGAGAGAGAGAGAGAGAGAGAGATTACATACTCTTTACAAAGATTGAAGTTACCACCAAGAGTGCCTCTGTTCTTCTTCAAGAGTTTCCTTTTTCTCTTTCTTTACAATATTTGTCTTTGCATCCAGCGGTGTATTGTTTTCCTGGGACTTGTTTACCCCCTTTTGAAAGGTCTGGAGGAAATACTTTCCCAGGATCCAACACCATACGAGTTGGGTAGGGGTGTGGCACTGGAACAAGCAACCTTCCACTGATTTCACTCAGTTCAGACTCCATCATGGACTCCTGTTGATAGTAGCATTGGGCAATGGAGCCATTGCATTGAGAAATAGCAGCCACAGAGAGAGTGCCACAGCCAAACAGCACCCCTAGCAAAGCTACAAAGAAGAAACAATGGCCTCTCTTCAAATCAGGTCTCATTTTTACTCTCCCCATGTTTCAATCTTCCTTCAACTCAGGGGTATTTATGATTGAGAGAGATTCCCATTTGAATCATCCAAAGTCCAAACACAACCAGGCAATTTAAATAATTGTTTTTTTTTTTTCTTTGGTAGGTGGAATAAAACCACTCCCTTTAATTTTTAATTAAATGCAGACCTCGAAATCACTAAAAGTCCTATCCTATCTATTTGTACCCTTTTCAGTAACTCAACTTTTTTTGTAATATGTATACTGTTCAAACCCTTCAGTTAGCTTTTAAATGACGGTTCGTAGATAACAAATGATCAAATTTCGCAGTTTTGAACACTTTCTTTGAAGGATTAGCCATCTAGAGAATTTCTCATTAAGAAAAAGAAGTAAATGGAGACAATTTATAGGCCTCACAAGCCCTAGCAAATATAGGATGATTTTGGAACAAAGTCACTCAGTTCTTCTAATATAACATGTAAACTGCATATATTTATAAATTTTCCAAAATTATATCTTATATGTCATATCTTTCAAAAGATACGGGCTAATACTCAAATTTCTAATAGAATCGTATCATCTACAAATTGTAAATATACATGAATAATACACATTATGTTATATGGCTAGATTGTCCAAACTTTTTATATAATAAAGAAAAAGAAAATCTTCATATACAATGCTTAATTTTTTCAAATTTCATGACCAAAATTCAGATAATGTCATCAGAGTCAGTTAACTCTAGTCAACATTTTATTTTTTTCACTTTTTTCCCCCAAATTGATTAAATGATATCATAGGAACAATGTATGCCACAAAAACTGATACATCTCATGATATCATGGGACTGTCCCATGTTGTCATGGCTTTTATGTAGCATCTTAGGAAAAAAAAAATTTCTAAATGATAGAACTTGAGAAATAGTAATCAAATGTGTATTTATTTTTCATAAAACGTCATTTTTTGTGTTCTATAAAAAAAACGAGTTAATTTGTCATAGCAGAAAATGTATGATACAGAAATTGATAAATCCCATGATATAATGGGACTAGGTATGGTGTAAAAAAAAATAAAGAAGATAATATTAACTAGAGTCAAACAACTCTAGTGACATTATCTAAATCTGGGTCATGAGATTGGAAAATTCGGGTTTTAAAAGGACGAATATATATGTCAAAACACTTAAAAACAATATAGAATAAATTTTTAGCAGCTATTTATATTTATTCTTAATGTTTGAACTTTAATTATTTGAAACTCAATTTACTTTTTAAAACAATTTTCCAATGATGTTGATTAAATATTTGGATTTTTTTTTTTTTTTGAGGCGGGGTATAATTTTTTTGAAAATGATATTCGTAATATAGATGATGTGAACCGGAGGAGAAAATTGTAAAAGAACACGATGACCTAAAACGTAGGTCAATGGAACGTGGGTGGGGCATATAAGCCAGCTTTTGTAACGCGTTTGTTACGGGCACCTTTTTGGCTACCACCTTCTCCACCTTTGAAACCAAAAAGGAGATAAGGTTGGAGTACGAGCACCTTTATCGACCTTTGTACTGGAATATGAGAATTGTCAGATATTCCGGTCAGTATGAAGGGGTTACTCATGAGTGAAAAGGAGTTTGATAAACAACCTTCATTCACCTCGTGACTATTTATTCACGGGAGATTTCCATATATATATACACTAGTCATTGTCCGTACCTGAAGGCACAGCGCACCACGTTTTGAGCACAACTAAATTTAATTATTCTTCTTTTGACCACCTAACAACTAATACCGCCCATAATTTAACAAATTTAACTCAAATTTTCTATGTGGTCCATTGGATTAATCAGCTTCAAATCAAGCCCAGCCGGATTTTATTTTTTTAGGTAAAACTGCCCAGCCAATTGGACTCTTGTTTAACCACCATTGAATACCAGAAGTGACCCACTACTATAAGCAGTCTAGTTTAATTGCATGCAAGCCACGTTTGCATCTGCTACCAAAACAATCCAAGTTAGCCCAGATTCCACAATCCGTGAAAAACAGCATATATATGTGAAGGGGCAAACTGGTAAGTTGTGGGCCTAAATTCCACACCGTTCAATCACTCGATTGCAATCATAGCCGTGTATTTAATCATACCTTTACTTGCAAGGAAGTTTTGAAAAGATAATGGCACGTTTCGTAATTTCACAGAAAACCAAGGACACTCCCATATCCTCTGGAAAAAGATAATGGCAGGTTTCGTAATTTCACAGAAAAGCAATGGCACTCCCACATCCTCTTGTCCTTAGTAAAAAGTTACTGCCCCTTTGTTTTCAAATAATTACAAAATTACCAAGCTTTTGAATCCCTTCTCAGCCCTAGGATTTATGTACAAAAATATGTACATAAATTTTTGTACATAAATCCAAGGGTCCAAAATGTCCAGGGATTCAAATACTGCTCTCCCTTATTATATAGATATATATATATAGGGAAATATTCATATACATCTATCCCTCACCATTTTTGGTTTGTACCTCTCTTGTACTTGAAACACCCTCAAAAGGGGCGTCCCTCACCATTTTTGGTGAGGGATAGATGCACATGAAGATCCCCCATAAATAAATATATATATATGGGGGATCTTCATATGCATCCATCCCTCACCATTTTTGGTGAGGGACACCCTTTTTGGGGAAGTTTGAAGTACAAAAGTGTACTTTATGTGAGGTACAAAAACACTTTTGTACTTCAAACCTTCCCCAAAAGGGGTGTCCCTCACCAAAAATGGTGAGGGATGGATGCATATGAATGTTACCCTATATATATATATATATATATATATATATATATACCCACACTCAAAATGACCATCTAAATAATTGGTTCCTTGTCGGTGGAATATTAAAGCCTTATCCCCTGAAATTGACTCCATATGGTGAGCTCTACTTTCCCAATTTACCATATTGTCAGCCATCTTTTTAGTACCCCACTTTTTAGTAGGGTACAAATCCTTCGATTGGATTTAAGTGATAGTTCCTTGATCATTGTGAATAAATTTTCATGACAAAAAGTCTACTTGTCCCGGATTTCATGTCCCGGGACAAGCACGACTCCACACAGAGGGGCATTTTGGTCATTTTCAAAAATGACCAAAATGCCCCTCTGTGTGGAGTCGTGCTTGTCCCGGGACATGAAATCCGGGACAAGTAGCATGGCTCTTTTCATGATTGAATTCACCGAATGTGGATACATTTAGAACTTCTTTAAAATGATGGATTACTCAGAATTCCGTGACGCCAAGCCCTACCAAATATAAAATACAAGAGGGTTTTGAAAAATAGTTAGGCAGTTGTTGTAATATACATGTATTATATGTGTATATATGGAATTCTCAAAATTTACATCCTGAGCACAATCTCTTTCAAAATATACTGGTTAATACTTAAGTTGAACAAAATCATATAACACAGATTCTATATGAATAATACACAAATTAAGTGACTTTTTTGTGAAGTCCTTTATATAACTTTAGGAAAAAGAACTTCATATAAAATTGCATTTTATGGGCTTGATTTTAAAGCAATCTCTTGAATCATATTAAAATGCATAGCTTTTAAAGTATATTAAAAAAACAATATAAAATACCATTCACTAGAAAATTGCAAGACAAAACACACACTCACAAGCATATGCATCCAATCATTTCTTTTCTTTTTTTCTTGAACATACATCCGAACTTTTGTTTGTGAACTTATAAAAATAATCTACCGCACTCAAAAATATTCCTAATCCACTTTTTGTTGTTTTCTTTTTTATCTTCGAATATTTAGTTATAATTTTGAATCAATGGTCTACGCTATGATCGAATGAATCTGGTATCATATTTTTTTTCTGTACTCCCTAGTCCCAATGACCAAATATGATTAGGACTTGTCTATCAACAAATTTTACAATGTTCAATTTCATTGGATACTCTTAGGGCCTATTTGTTTGTATAGAATACGAAGTGACCATCTCATAATTAGTGGTTAAAAATGAAGATCCAATGTCAATACACAAAAATGACCGTCAGGGAAGCTTCTCATTTAGGTGATCGAAGAAAATTTTGGATGAGACTATGGAATATGAAGATTCCGAATAAAATTAAAAATTTCTGCTAATCAAAACTGCTTGTGGTTTTGTAAGGTTGGAGTAGAAGACCGTATGCATGCCAGGTGCTCTTGCCCTCATATCATAGGGATATGGAGGGAGTCATTTCCGAGGGTGGGGCTAAACATCTATGGACAACTATCATTTGATTTGTTTGTTTGGGAGTTATGAAGGGTTTGGATTGATCATGCGCAATAATATGGCCCCACAAAGTGGACTTTATTTTGTCACCCAAATAATGATTTGGAGTCTAATGGTGTTCTACTACTAACCTCTTACTCTTAAATCCGATTTTATTTATTTTACCTTTCTAAGGAAAAAAAAAGAAAGAAACATTGATTCTTATTGTTTATAAGAATTAATGATTGTCGAAATTGTCAGAGTAGAAGGCAATGTTTTTAGAACACAATTTCAGATACTTTATCAGTCGTCTCCGACTAAAATACAAATGTAGGGAGGGACAATAGAGTTCCAGTATATTCAATTGTAGCCTAGACCATTCCTACGCTAAGAACATCCTTAAAATACTTTTTTAATTCCAATTATGTTGTCCTAGTGAAAGTTGTAATGAGAAAAACACAAGAAGAACATGCCAATTAATAAAAAAAAAAGAAGGGGTTTTGACATGGTATTCCTTCTTAAATCCATTTTTTTAAATTCCATGATCAAATTCAGATAATGTCACCAGAGTCGCTTAACTCTTGTCAACATTTTCTTTTTAACTTTTTTTGCCCCAGATTGATCCAATGATATCATGGGAACAATATATGCCACAGAAATTGATAAATCTCATGATATCACGCGACTATCCTATGATGTCATGTCTTTTATGCAGTATCTTAGGGAGATTTTTATTTTTTTCTAAATGATAGAATTTGAGAAATGGTATTCAGATGTGTATTTATTTTTTATAAAATGTCATTTTTCGTGTTCTATAAAAAAAAAGAAAAGAAAAAAACGAGTTCATTTACTATAGCAGAAAATGTATGATACAGAAATTGATAAATCCCATTATATCATGGGACTAGGTATGGTGCAAAAAAATTTAAGAAAATAATATTGACTAGAGTCAAACTCCTTTAGTGACATTATCTAAATCTAGGTCATGAGATTGGAAAATTCGGATTTAAAAAGAACTAATATATATGTCAAAACCCTTAAAAAAATACAAAATCAATTTTGGGCAGCTATTTATATTGATTCTTATTTTTTGAATTTTAATTATTTGAAACTCGATTTACTTTTTAAAATAATTTTCCAATGATGTTGATTAAATATTTGAGCTTTTTTTTTTTTTTTTGGGTGGGGTGGGGGCGGGGAGTGGGGTTGGGTTTGGGTGGTTTTGGGGCGTGGGGTGGCTGATAATGTTTTGAAAATGATATTCGTGATATAGATGATGTGGACCGGAGGAGAAAATTGAAAAAAAAAACTGGATGTCGTAACAAGTAGGGCAATGGAACGTGGGTGGGACATATAAGACAGCTTTTGTAACTTGTTTGTTATGGGAGACCTTTTTGTCTACCACCTTCTCCACCTTTGAAATAAAACAAATAGAAAGATAAGGTTGGAGTATTTGCTTTGTCGCTGGAATATGAGAACTGTCAAAGCAAAACTAGCCACACAGTCAACTAGTTGCAAGGAGTTTGATGCATATTGCAAAAGTGGGGTCAGATAGATCATCCTTCGTTTCAGTGCAATACTACAAGAGAAGTGCTAAAGTAGGGCATTGTAAACGGTCGATTCGGGTGTGAGTCCATTATGGACCCGGAATTAAAACCATTAAGGAGAAGGTGGAACTAGATCCAAATCCGGAACCATTAAGGAGAAGGTGGAACTGGATCCGAACTAGGAACCATTTCGGAACTGATTTTTTGGCTCCGAAACCGGAACCAAAAGCATATATGGGACGGGTCTGGATCTAAGTTCGGATCTAGGTAGAAACTGCTATTAGAAAAAAAAAAAAAAAAAAAAAAACCAAGGTTTTTAGGACGAATTTTTTTAATTTAAGGTAATATGTCGGGTCCATGGGTCCAAACCAAGGGGGAAACTAGACCTAGACCCAGACCCATTTACTTTTCGGGGCCTAAATAAGAACCCTGACCAAATTTTTAGCAGGTTGGAACCTTCGGGTTATTGAAGAATCAGGGACCCGTTTACATCCCTACCTACAATGCAACGCGGCTGCATTGTCATATGGTAGAGGCCCCATTTTCAATGAATCGTGGGGCCCACCTTTTCAAAATCCGAGCCAGCCATCAACCCTAAGACTCTTTGTAATGATCAATCTATAAGTTATTATTCAAATGTGTGAAATTGGCACCATCAGATTAAACCCTATCCGAAACACGTGATAAACTTGTCTTACTTTTCTCTTGTTGGGATAGAATTGAGGGAGTTACTCATGAATGATTAACGTAACAGTTGGCCCACTAAAAGTATTTTTGAAAACTTAGAAACAATGAATATTATGGGTCCTAAGGCTTATGACCGTCTCAAATTTTAAAAAGTGGGCCCCACTATGCATTGAAGATAGGGGTTGCACATGCTATAATCACTGCATTATAGTCCTAACTGCTGGAATTACAGAGGCAAAGGTAAGACTTTGGTGGGGCATCACTACAGTATCGTATGGTGCATCATCTGATTAGCTTGTTCAATGTCATCTTTTAGAAAGAGGAACTTGAAGTGCTTTTATCTTTGGCATGCATTTTTAACCACTTGAATTTCCTTTCCATAAATACCTGTTGTATTTAATAAATTGGATTATTTTCAAAGTTACCCTTTCACAACTCCTAATGATTTTTGAAAATGGGTCCACCATTTAAATCACAACCGCACCTGTAAGAATTATAAAATAGGGAATTGGCAATTCTCTGCATGTGAAGTGATGCAAATCCCGCAAGTATACAGTTGTCTCTAGTAAAATAGACTATGAAAGTCCAAATATCATTCTCACGAGGATCGTTATAAGGAAAATAACAATGATCAATGAAAATGAGTATCAACTCAAATATAGCTAACAAATGCAAATGAAGATAACAAAGACAATGGAAACAATAAATAAGATAATAACAAGGGAAAAAAATGCAAACTAAAAGAAAATAAGAAACTAGATGACAAAGAGATGTTAGCAAAAATAAAAGAACTCAAGTGAGAACCTAAACAATTAACAAACCAAGATCAAGGTTAATAACATGTTAGTAACAAAAGTTAATAACAAAAGAAAAATAATAAGGTTAATAACAAGAACAAAGGAGCAATGTTAGATAGATCAAGTGAATAAGTGTATGAAAACAAGTGAAAGAAAATGAGTGAATGGAGATAAAAAAAAATGTGAATGGAATCAAACTAAAGTAAGTAAAATAAACGACAATCAATACTAATGGATAGATTGAACCATTAAGAATCCACTAAGTCGCACTAATCCAACACTAATGCTCTTTTCTGTTCCCAAACAAATACTCAAATCTAATGACAAATTAATGCTTAGATTTGAAATATATAACTTTAAAGCTCTAAAATAGATTTTAACAATCTAATAGCTAAGGCATTCTTTCCTTTATAAAAGAAAAGATTCTTAATGACTATCTATCAAAAGTAAGTATAAACCATTAAAAGGTATTAAATCCTAAGCATGATTTATCATACCTAAGCATAGATAGTAAAAAAGAATGCTAAGATAGAAAATAAGCACAGAAGGTAGCACAATGAAATGAAGATAAATCTATTCTAACATGTTAAGCACATAGATAAGGAAATTAAGATAAAGAGCATAAGCATAAGGAATAGCATCAACTTAGCTTCATCTAGAAAATCCAATCAAATGGATTAGCCACCCATTGGAGAAGACAAGGCTTTCATTTCAATACCAAATCTTCCATTATTATAAAGCTTTCCTCACTTTCTCTCGGCAATTGCTCTCAATTAAATGAATAGCTTAAGTAAAGAGGATGAGGCTCTCATTGCTTGTGTATTTAATGCCTAGAGTTCTCTTCCTTATATAAAAACATTTGCCTTGCTCTCTTTTGGTTTCTTTTCAATGTGGGACTTCATAAGAATGGAAATTTGAACATATGAATGTGATTCCCGTGTTAGAAAATAGTTTCCATAATGATGTCCAATTTGGACCCCTGAAACGTCCGAATTGGAAAAAAATATTGTGCATATGATTTGTAGATTTTTGAACAAGCTTTTCAATACTTCTAAGATCACCTCAATCGGACACCCGAGTAAAAAGATATAGTCAAAATACCAACCCATGTCTTTTATTTTTCTTCTTATTATTGGCTTAACTTTGTCATTGCTTCATCCAACTGCCTTCCAAGCTTATCCTTACTCTATTTAACTCTTGAATATCAACTTTAATTTTCAAATTAATCTTCAATTAATACCTAAAAAGAGAAATTAATATAATTGAGAGTATTTTCGACCATATTTTGTAGGACAGCCATTGGAACTCATATAAATACATACAAATGTGCCATCTATAATGGAAAAATATGAGCAAACCATGATGGGGAGGAAAATCATGATTTTATGCTAAAAACAATATTTTTAGTTCTTTTATCTTTGAAAACTCATAAAATAATGTTATAAAGTGTAGCTTTTGTGAACTCATCAAGAAGCCATCTTTACAAAATTAGAATGTGAGACCTACCTTTGTAATAATTACAGCAAGGGGCCTCCTTTTGGGATTGTAAAATGGGACCCAATTTTACGGATTACAACATGGGTTCATCTTTAGGGCATGTTTGTTTGCAAGTGGGAGAGGAGTAGAATAAAATAAAGGAGGAGTCAAATGAAGACAAAAAGAAAGATAAGGACGTTAAGAGTAAACTAGACTAAATGACAAGAGACCACTCTTAAAAGACACTAAATGGCAAAATCCTATAACTTGGGAATAAATATTTTTTTGTCATTTAGTGCTTTTTACTCTCAAAACCTTCCTCTTTCCTTTATTTTACTTCATTCCTCCCCTAACACCTAGTTTAATGGATTTATCAAGCCTGACAAAGAACTCTGTCATACTCTCCAGAGTCTCTTGGAGGGCCGAGGCCCTTTTTAATTAATTTCTTGTGTGCATCCAGTGTTAAAACTACAATATAAAAGTGATTAAGTGTTGGATAAATACATCTAGGTTTAGTTAGGATTAATTCAGTCTCAGATCTCCATAGGCAAGTGTGCTCTAGAGGCTAGTTACGGGAACTCAAGGTCTTGCCCTATTCATGCCTACAAGCCACCTTAATGATGGCGACCTCCGTGGGGGCCACTTCTGTGGGAAACTGCCTCTCCATGAGGGCTGCCTTCTAAGGGCCGCTTTTGTGGGGGTGTCACGACTCCAAAATTAGGGTAGGTTAAGGGGCCGTGATATCGGGGATTACTATAGCATAATATTTTTTTTCCCTGATGATCCGCACGGGTGAGAATTACGAGATCAATCACCAATATGGAAGATTTAGCGGAAGTTTCCATTACGGTGTAATCCAAAGTTTGAAACTCACCGGATTCCATTTGCATCACTAATATCTCATTAGCTGCATCATCTTGTTCATCATATCATCAGACTAATATAATGTATACAAGAGATAACAGAGCTAGACAAGTAAACAGAATAAACCATTCCCACATTTCAAGTTAGAAATTTACAAAAGATGTATTGATTACGTTCGCAAAATAAAAGGCCAACAAACGCCAATACAGCAAAATACAACACCCTAAAATAAAACTCCCATGTATATTAAAGTCTCATGTGCAAGGAACGGAGTCTACATGACAACCTCTACACCAAAACACTCGCCACTTGTGGCTCAGCAACCGCCTCCTCAAAAACCGTACTAGGGTACAGGTTGGGAAATCATACCTACAGCACCAAGCGTGGATCAGAAAAATTGGCTGGCAAGTATCCAACATAAAAGGCATAGTTTGCAGGTATAAAGCATAATATATTTGATAAGTTAATTAATCAAAGGTCAGGTAATAGTATGACTAGCTAAAGTCGGTGCATCATAAGTAAATTAGCAGAATCATTAATAACAAAAGTACACTATATTCTAATTGGCAACCACGTCGCTTAATCCTCGGAAAGAGGTATTCACCTGCCCCAAACGATCAGGCTTGTAGTACCTTGAGCTCACCCAGATGTTACAACTGTCAGGTGTCATTAAGCATGCCACAGGGAAACATGAATCGAGCTTGGGCAGGGCCCTACCACAGGGAAACCTGGATCAAGCCTGGGCAGGTAGCTACTTTAGTAACACCGGTCAAATACAGGACTACAAACTGCAGCGCGAGCAATGTATCTAAATATATATAGTAATAATAAAAAAAAAATGGGTGGTACCAACTCAGGAATCAAAGTAAACTTGAGATTTCAAGTGTAGGACAGTCCAGTGTCCAAGTCAGGTTATGATCAGGGGTATTGGAGAAATTTTGGTTCTCAGAGTGTGTATAAATATAGATACGGGGAAAACAAGTAGTTCAGTGTTCAAATCGGTGTTCAGTTGAGGGTACATGAGTAATTCAGATACTCTCAGTGTATAAATATAAGTACGGGAGAAAACAGATAGTTCAATCGAGTGTTAAAAATTCAGAATTGGAAATAGTGCAATTTTGGGCTAGAAAAACAGTCCATCTAGGTCCGGGAAATCTTGTAGAAAATCGGGCGGCATCTCGGTTAGAAATAGCGACCCCGAACGGCTAGGAAAAAGGACAAAATGATCTAAGTAACTCAGAAGGGGTTTGGCAACTGAATACTCGTACACCAGCTGAAAAAACCTCCTAAGGAGCCGGGTACATCCAAGGTCAAAACAAAGCAAATACCACGCGCTAATTCCCAAAGAGTACCATAGGTTTTAAGGCTAGGGCCAGGTAAATCTGAGTATGACAGGACACATAAAACACAACAGATAAGGAAATATGCACCATGCATATGAATACAGAAAAACTGAATAAGACATTCTATCAAGCCTACTAAATAGTCAAGGATCAATTATTAACATATCTTTTAGTCATTAATCACCTTGGGCTTGCAAGTACGATGATATTTGAGACTATACGCACTAAAGGTTGGTTATTATGATTAGTTCTACACTTGGTGCACTCTAAAGGTGGAGATACCCAAAACCCTAAGTCCGGATAGAATGATAATCACCTTTCTCCACATGCCTTTGGGTAATCTGAAGAGTGAAAACAGTTAAAATCATACTCTTTTAACATTTTTGAAATCGAAAACCATAAAACCACAATTTTTTTTACAAGAAAGAACAATCCAAACATAACTAAAATAAGGTATTTCTCAACAGATCCAAACTATGAAATATAATTTTGAGAATCAAAGGAAATAACCATCACATGCTATGACAATTATATTGGAGACTTGCCTTGACCTCTAAGCACTCTCGAAGCACTTCTAATCACCTTTAAAACCAACTGGAAACACCTCTCAAAATTCCCCCAAAAACAACTCCAAAAATCTCCTAAGAATCACAAACCCAAGCTATACTCAAAACCACCTCAAGCATGTGACATGTGAAACAAATGAACCTCTAGATCATGAAAACAATCAAGGGAGAGGGAGCTCTTACCTCTAAGAAGCTCAAACAAGAAGGAGAAAAGAGATGAAGGGGCTTCAGTCATGGAATCGCGCCAAAATGACATGTGCCTCCCCAAAAGTTTTCGGATCTTCTTCTATATTAAGTAACAAGGGTATCTTATTAAGTACATTGTTTCTATCTCCTTCAACCAAAAAGGCTAAAGCTTGAGATGAAATAAAATCAGGTGCTAGAGATTTTTCTTTTCTTTTACGTTGGCTTCTCCTAGGTTCAAATTTCTTTTCAGATTCTTTCCTTTTATTGCTAGTGGAGGAACTAGGAGTTAAGTCACATTGTGGATCAAAAACAGATTCCAATTCAGTTGTAGTATCATTGATAAATTTATTTTCAATGAACTCAACATCTCTTGATTCTACTATAACAGTAGAATCTAAGTTCAACAACCTGTATGCCTTGGAATTTTCTACATATCCCACGAAAACACTTTTAATTCCTCTTGGTCCTAATTTTGAAGATTTAGGGTCATGCACTCTATAAAAGGCTATACATGTTTGCAATGATAGGACGTTGTTCTCTACATATGCAGAAGAAAAGGATGGTCAATCGGTTCTCATGGGGAATCATGATGCTGTCAAAGTTGTTGGAAAAGGAAGTGTGGAACTTCAATTTACTTCTGGAAAGAAATTACTGCCAAAAAATGTATTTCATGTTCCAGAAATTAGAAAGAATCTTGTATCTACTAGTCTGTTGTGTGAAAATGGTTTGAAAGTTGTACTTGAGTCAGAAAATTGTATTCTGACCAAAAATGGGTCTTTTGTTGGCAAAGGATACTCATGTGCTGGCATGTTCAAACTCAGCATTAATAAAATGATGAATTCTGCTTATATTATTGATTCTGTTGATCCTTGGCATGCTAGATTAGCACATTTGAATTTTAGATCTTTGAAATATATGTCAAAGCATGGTTTAATTTCTTGTAGAAATGTTAGTCATGAAAAATGTGAAATATGTATTCAAGCAAAAATGACTAAGAAACCTTTTCCTAAAGCAGAAAGAAATACACAAATATTAGACTTGATACATTCTGACATTTGTGAATACAATGGTGTTTTGACTCGGGGAGGAAAAAGATACATTGTCACTTTTATAGATGATTGTTCTAGATTTACATACGTGTATTTACTAAGAACAAAAGATGAAGCCTTTGATAAGTTTAAACTTTTCAAGGCAGAAATTGAGAATCAGAAAGAAAAGAAAATTAAAATGATTCGTAGTGATAGAGGTGGTGAATATTTTTCAAATGAGTTCGATGCTTTTTGCGAACAACATGGAATTATTCATCAAAGAACTACCCCTTTTTCTCCTCAACAAAATGGTTTGGCTGAAAGGAAAAATAGGACCTTCACAGATATGATCAATTCTATGCTTCTTAATGCTAGATTGCCAAATAATCTATGGGGGGGAACCTTACTTACTGCATGTCATGTTCATAATAGAATCCCTTCTATGAAAACACATGTATCACCATATGAAATATGGAAAGATAGGAAACCTAATTTGATGTATTTAAGGGTCTGGGGCTGTATAGCCTTTTATAGAGTGCATGACCCTAAATCTTCAAAATTAGGACCAAGAGGAATTAAAAGTGTTTTCGTGGGATATGCAAAAAATTCCAAGGCATACAGGTTGTTGAACTTAGATTCTAATGTTATAGTAGAATCAAGAGATGTTGAGTTCATTGAAAATAAATTTTTCAATGATACTACAACTGAATTGGAATCTGTTTCTGATCCACCATGTGACTTAACTCCTGGTTCCTCCACTAGCAATAAAAGGAAAGAATCTGAAAAGATATTTGAACCTAGGAGAAGTCAACGTAAAAGAAAAGAAAAATCTCTAGCACCTGATTTTATTTCATCTCAAGCTTTACCCTTTTTGGTTAAAGGAGATAGAAACAATGTACTTAATAAGATACCCTTGTTACTTAATATAAAAGAAGATCCGAAAACTTTTGGTGAGGCCATGTTATCTAGAGATGCTTCCTTTTGGAGAGAAGTTGTAAATGATGAAATGGACTCAATTATGGCAAATCAGACATGGATCTTGGTTGATCTGCCTACAGGATCAAAACCAATAAGTAACAAGTGGGTATTTAGAAGAAAGTACAATACGGATGGGTCTATACAAACGTTTAAGGCTAGATTAGTAGCCAAAGGTGATGTGATCAAAATCAATCATAAAATACCACAAGTGCACGGGTGTCTAGATGAGACAGTGGCAAGAACGGGTCGAACCCACAGGTAGCTATTAAAGAAACTTTTAAATTAAGAAAACTAATTAACTAACAATTTAAGAAAAGTTTTGAGTTTATATTTAAAAATTAAGCAACTAATATAGAAATTCGAAATCTACCAATTAATGAAGATGATTAGAGTATATGAATCCAATAAGCATCCACCAATTATTTATCAAGTAACCCTAACTTGTTCCAATTTTTACTTCAAATCAAAGACAAATCAATGTTTTTAATTTGGAAAATCTAACTTTAAAAATCCCTTTTTAATTATAAAAATTCAAAACTCAAGACTTCCTTCATCTCATAAAAGAATAAAAATAATTTAAGCACCACCCATCAAAAGTAAGCATAAACCATCAAAAGATCTAAATCCTAAGCATGGCCTATCAAACCTAAGCATGAGTAATCAAAAACTAATTTTTATTTTTAGAAATAAAAATAGAGATTTGCCTAGGGCACGAAGACAAGCCTATTAATCATTAAGCACATAATCATGGAACACAAATTAGAATTACTAAACAAATAAAAAGACAATTACTTACCTTCATCCATAACTCTAATTAAGAAAATTAGCCCGCCATTGCAAAGAATGCTTCTTGATTTATCACTAAAAATTGCATCTTTACAACTTCTCCTTCACAAATTTTCTCCTTCACAATAAATCCTTGGACATGGCCCAAGGTTACCAAAACTAAAAATAAACTAATGGAAAAGAAGAAAGAAAAAGAAAGGAATATGAGAGAGGGAGAGCTTTGGTCGTATGGAATATCTTATGGGTCTCCATCATGCCTCCTTTTATGCTTTTTGCAAACCCCTTTTAGTAAAGAAGTACCCTCCTTTTAGGTCTCCTTTTTCCTTCTTGGGCAAGGATTCTTTCTTGTTCTCCAAGCTAACTTCTTTCTTTGGAAAGACTTTTAAATTTGAGAGATCTCCTTGCCTTATTAGGTTTCTTGATGCATACACTTTCCTTGTACAATTCCAAGAATATCTCTAAAAATTATATGATGATGTAAAGGGAATAAACTTCCCAAATATTGAGATTTCTTGCAATTCTCGCCTAAAACTGTAGCAGATAACTTCCCGAGGTCATATCTCCCTCAATATAGTTCTGATTTAGGCAATCTTGGGCTCTACGGATATCTACTCGAAAAGAGCTTTCCAACGGTGGCTGGATTGCGTCGATCCGACACTCAGTTTGAGAGTTATGGCCATTTTAAGTTTTTGCCCTTGAAAAATCCGGGAATAATTGTGCAAAAATGGAAGCTTCTATGTTGGCATGCAATGGGGTGTGTGGGGCCCATTGTGGACTTCCAAGTATGCTTGGACTCTCTCTTTGCTTGCTTATTTGACTTCTCTCTTCTCAAATTTCATCAATGTAGGTCCCATGTTGATTTCTCCTACAAATTGAAAGAGGCAATTTTAACATTAATCATATGTAAGAAAATAATTATGAACCATGTATGGGACCCTACATTCCTAGTGATGCACCAAAATGACCAACTTTCCAAAAATAGCACATGGTGCCAAAAATAGCAATATATGCATTGATGAAACCAAAAGCCTAATTTTGGAGTGATAAATTAGATGAGAAAAACTTAATTTCAAAAAGCCATGCAAATCAATGAATTTTGACCAATTTTGACCATTTCTCCAAAAATATCCTCAAATGCATGTAATCATGAAATTAAATGCAATTCTATGCAGTTAAACCTAATTAAGTCCACAAATGCTAATGAAATGATGAGTTAATGACCTAATTTTGTGGACTTATCAAAAGGTTTCATGCAGAAACAAGGTATAGACTATTTTGATACGTATGCTCCAGTGGCTAAATTAACATCCATAAGAGTGCTAATGGCTATTGCATCGATACATCATTTGTATGTGCACCAAATGGATGTGAAAACTGCTTTTCTTAATGGTGATCTTGATGAAGAGATTTATATGGAACAACCTAAGGGTTTTGTGTTGTCTGGAAATGAAAAGAAAGTTTGCAAATTAGTCAAGTCACTTTATGGTTTAAAATAAGCACCAAAACAATGGCATGTGAAATTTGATTCTGTGATTTTGGCTCATGGTTTCAAACACAATAATGTCGATAAATGTATTTATTCTAAATTTACAGATGATTTTGGTGTGATTATTTGTTTATATGTTGATGATTTGCTAATCTTTGGAACTAACATACAAGGAGTGAGTGATACTAAGAAGTATTTAACTTCACAGTTTAAGATGAAAGATCTTGGTGAGGTAGATACTATCTTAGGTATCAAAGTTAAGAAAAATAGTGGGGGTTTTTCATTATGTCAATCTCATTATATTGAGAAAGTGCTTCTTAAATTCAATCATTTGAAATTTAAAGAGGCGAATACCCCGTATGATTCTAGTATTAAATTACTGGAGAATTCTGGCAAAGCAGTTGCACAACTTGAGTATGCAAGTGCAATTGGAAGTTTAATGTATGCTATGCATTGTACAAGGCCAGATATAGCATTTGATGTGTGCAAAATGTCTCGATACACGAGTAATCCTAGTACGGAACACTGGAAAGCAATTGGGAGGATACTTGGTTACCTCAAAAGAACCATTAACTTGGGTTTGTTTTACAATGACTATCCAGAAGTACTTGAAGGATACTCTGATGCTAGTTGGATAACCAGTGCGAGTGATAACAAATCCACATTTGGGTGGATATTCACTATAGGCAGAGGAGCTGTGTCTTGGTCATCCAAGAAACAGACTTGTATAACTCACTCAACGATGGACTCTGAGTTTGTAGCACTGGCAGCAGCAGGCAAAGAAGCAGGATGGCTGAGAAACTTATTGTTTGATATAAAGTTATGGCCACAACCGATGCCATCAATTTCTTTGTATTGTGATAGTGAAGCCACTTTGTCTAGAGCTTATAA
Organism: Umbellularia californica; assembly: GCA_028538565.1. NCBI lineage: Eukaryota > Viridiplantae > Streptophyta > Magnoliopsida > Laurales > Lauraceae > Umbellularia > Umbellularia californica. The sequence continues at coordinate 26,673,420 of JAPQWN010000002.1, forward strand.
CAAGGTATATAATGGAAAATCTAGACATATTAGCTTAAGACATGAATATGTGAAGCAACTAATAACAGATGGTGTTATTCATGTTGTTTATGTGAGGTCTAACAAGAACCTAGCAGATCCTTTGACAAAAGGTCTATCAAGAGACCTAATAAAGGATACATCTAGTGGAATGGGACTGAAACCATTCTTTGAAAACAATCACCAGTGACGGTAACCCAACCTTGTAATAGTTTTACCGCTATTCCATAGTTTAATGGGTAATAACAAGTCACTGATAAGTGATTAGTTAGGCACTGAAATTTGAATTGTGTCCCTTCCAGGATGATTTAGTGCAAATAGCTACGCATTGAGGATGAGTACAAACTCTTAATGAAGTTCAAGTCTTAAGTAGCTAAAGACATGTAATGAACTTCACCTATGTGAACATGAGAAATGGTGCCGTTTCTAAAAAGAGATTGGTTTACTCTTGTAAATGTTCATGAAGCCAACATAGAGCACACGGCCGTAATAGTGCTAATATGAATGGAACATATCTTGAAACTGAGATAGCTCATATGTGATGTATTTCCGGTACTGACATAAAAGACTAGGTTTAATGCATTAGCACACCTTTGTCTTGTGAGTGCTTTGAAGTGCAGTCACTAATTGAAGGTTTAAATCAAAAGATACCTTCTTATAGTTATGAGTATATCAACTAAAGATTTGGAGAAATATTACAATCTAGTGGGGGATTGTTATAGAGATTGTATATTTATCTCTTAGAAGTTGAAAAGCCAAAAGTCCCACATTGAAAATTACATTGTGTTTTCCATATTTAATCTAGACCATTGATTTGATCGGCTATGATCTAAAGGTATCGGCTACGATCTAAAGGTCGGAATTAAATGTATTCAGATTTAATCTGAACTGTCATAGAATCGATCGGCGGTATCGGATTTGTCAAGTGGGGCCTCAAAGAGGATGATCTCCACCATGGAGATGAGAGAAGAAAGGAAAAGGAAAGGGACAGAAGAGAAGAGAACTCAATGTTTGCTGGAACAATGGAGTGAATGAGAATAAATGGGGTTGGTGGTAGTAGGTGGGGTCGGTGATATATTTGTGAGTTTGGTTTAGCTTGTGAGTTTGTTACACTTTAGTTGAACTTGTGACACATAAACATAGGTCATTTGGACCTTGACTGAACTTGGTCAAAGAAGAACAATTGTAGGTCATGAGGAGAGCTTTCCAACGAGCCCAAGATCAGGATTTTTGGAGATTACTGGCAGAATTGGCGATTTTCAGAAATGATGGGTACGTCTCGAAAAGTGTGTCAGGAGTTAAATTGGGCTCTTGGGGCCTTAGATGAGTTTGGGCCGAATATGAAAGTTTTCACGGCAAGTCAATATCTAATTTTTGAGCTCAAGAACGATGCACTTCAAGGTTTCGAGGAAAAAGTTAACTATTTGGTCAAAGTCTATCAATTTATGAATGAATTTGTCAATTAAAGGGTTTCAAGGCCGCAAATTGATTTGAGTTGAATACAAAAGTTGTCCGAAATGATAATCTCAATCCAAACAGTTCAAGATAGCGGATAAACTAGACTCTGAGGCTCTCAAAAATCCCAAAACTATTCAGAAACTATTCTAACACACAAAACACCACGATTGGCCTTTAATCCCACTTATTAGTAATCCTAATCACAGAATTAATTAATACTTAACAAAGGGATTAAGGGTCGGGTCCTTATAGGTAGTTGCTTCTCCGTGAGGGCCACCTCCATGGGGGCCAATTATAACCGCTCAAGAGCGAGGGTGGACATTGACCCCAAGATAGCATAGAGAGCTTCTACGCAACTAGAGGATTCCACCATCAAAAGGAAAACTTCCTAATTATTTCGTGCACCCACTGTCACATAGTTCAGTAATTTTCCTTGCAAGGAAGATGGTCAAGTAGTTTTTTCTCAATAAGGAGGATTTTGATTTGCTATGGGAGGGGAAAGGATGCAAAATTCCTCTCATGGAAATAGAAATTCAATTAACATGGAATTCTCTTGGACAAATAAGTTCTAAGATTTTGACAATGACCCATAGAATTTTCTTTTTCTTTTCTTGTTTTTCTTTTTGTCCAGCCTCAAACTTAAAATGTATCAGCACTTGATTCTCCCCACTTATCTATCTCATTTTGTTTCTCTGCAGGAAACGATTTGCATGTTGCCTCTTGATTAGATTGAACCTTTCAAAGGGTTACCTTTGTTGATCCATATGACTCAAATTGCCTATCTTGCCATCAAATAATGGACCCAACATTTTCTTTTTAGGGGGCAGAGGATATCCATAATATTATTTTCTTCATTACTTGGTAGTTTAGGGGGGTTATGGTTTAGTTTTTATGGTGCACAGGCCACCTTGTTCAAAGCCCCCTTTCAGGCATTTTCCAAGGTTCACGGGGGGAGTGCCCCCAATAGCCAATACATGAGTCCGCCCTTATTTCATTCAACGGCGTTGCCCCTAGTTTCACTCCGTTTAAAGCCTTATATTAGATTTATACCATGTGGATAACGTAACTATATATTTCACATATCAATTTAACGTTGCATAATATAGGGATGAACTTAGATTAAAGTTGTGACCAGCACAATACTGATGGCAGCGGGGAGTCATTTCTCTATTTCGTTGACTAAAACATGAACAAAGAAATGATAAAATGAAAAAAGTCATTTTTCTTATTAGTTTTAATTAAGAACCTTTTATTTTAGTAGAAAAAAACCGAAACAAATCAAATCAGTATATATATATTCCAATGCATAGGTCCAATCTATTCCAAATCAAGTCAATAAATGATTTTTTTTTTTTTACCAAAACATATCAATAAATGATTGCCGCAAGCTGTTGCTAAGATGATTAGGACGTAGGGGTTGTTTTGCTGTAGAACATACAATATATGATTTCCTTTTTTGATATATGATTGAAGTGTTGATATATCTCCTAATATATAAAGATTTCAGCTGGTTAGCACTTCACAATTCAGAATGAATATTTTCTTAGGATGCACCAATGTAAAATAAAGCATAAATTTGCCCTATATCAGCTAGTGGTTTTTGAGATTTGGGAAGAGGAGTGGTTGCACGGGGAAGAGCATTAGTTCTAGAGATAATTAGCGAAAGGTCCCTAGAATCGAATCTATCAAACCTCCAGTCCAGGCAAATTCTTTTTAAGGGCTTTGGTCCACTCAGCTAGACTATTTGCAGCCAGAGGTCCCTAGATCCACACGGTTTCATTTTTTAGGAACTAATTTGCCCTTCAACCGTTTTAGGCATAAATTTTGAAATTTAAAATTTCAAATCTTCCCTCCTCCACCCTTCCTAAATCCTCTCAAACAACTCGACAGATCGGATCAAAGATTGATCCAGATTTCTGCACTTCGTCATCGTTGCAGAAAAGAGCAGGAGTCTAGTCGCCTAAGAAGAACTTGTAGAGGATTCTCGATTATGTCCAAAATTGCCAAAATGCAAGAGTTTGTTGCAGTCAACAGATCTAGGTGGGCCACCACGTTTGACTGCTGTAGAAAAATGGGACTCGAGATTATGATTGCTTCTCCATCGTCTTCTTCTCCAGAAGAACTAGTAGCAGAGAAACACTTCCCTCTTCAATTTATTCGGTGGGACGGTTTCGTCGACCCAACGGCGACGATGGTGACAGCACAATCTAGCTGTTTGATCGTCTATGTTTTTTTTTTTTTTTTATCACACTCCATTGACAATCGTGGAGTACCAATCACAACGACATGTTTTTTTAGTGGTAAAATAACCCATTCAACTCCATTGACGATCGTCAATGTTTTTTTATCACACAGTCGTTCGATCACACTTCTTACTATCAAAGCTAATGGGTTGCTTTCTTCCTCGATCGTCTTCAATCATAGTCGTTCGATCACACTCCTCTTACAGTGGCCCACCTCGAGATCAGTGGTTGGGTTCAGTTTCGGTTATAGGTGGTTGAAGAAGACAGAGCACAAAGTTGGGGTCCTTGAGTTACAGATGTCGAGGTTCGGTCAGCATCGCTGCTGATCGATTTGCAGATTTGGGATGACGTCCATAGAGAAGATCGATCCGTGTTTCAGGGCAGAGAAGTGGTTCGATTTGCAATTGATCGTCTCCAGAGAAGACCAGCGTGCTGCAATGTTTCTGGCCCTGCTACAGAAGCCTATTTCAAAGCCCAGACCTACTATCAAATTTATCTGAGTCTTGTCAAATTTATCTGAGCTTTTGGTCAAATTTATCTGAGTTTTTGTGAAATTTATTTGTCTTCTGTCATATTTCTCTGTGTTTTTTGCAAATTTATCTGATCTTTTGTCAAATTTATCTGAGTTTTTGTTAAATTTATAGGTCTTCTATCATATTTCTATGTGTTTTTGGCAAATTTATTTGAGTTTTTTTTTAAATTTATCTAAGTTATTTAGCACATTTATTTACATTTTTTGAAATCTATTTGCGTTTTTTAATTTTATTTGCATCTTTTGAAATTTATTTGTGTCTTTTCAAATTTATTTGCATTTTTTGAAATAAATTATTTGTGTTTTGGCAAAAATACTTGAGTTTTTGGCAATTTTTTTAGAAATTTAGAAAATGATTTATTTGAGTTTGGCAAATGTGTTTGCGTTTTTAAATTTTATTTGCGTCTTTTGAAATTTATTTGCTTTATTTTGAAATTTATTTGCATTTTTTTAATTCTCTTGGGACCTTTTGATATTTATTTGAGTCTTTTGGAATTTATTTACATTTTTTGAAGTTTATTTCGATCTTTTTGAAACTTATTTGCATCTTTTTAAATTTATCTGCGTTCTTTTGAAACTTATTGCTTTTTTAAAAGAAATTATTGTATTTTTTTAAATTTATTTGCGTTACTTTGAAATTTACTTGTGTGTTTTTAGAAATTTATTTGCAAATCTCATTAATGTGATTCCATTAATCGTGGGCAATTAAATGGTAGTTGGTCATTATTAATGGGATATCCCACCAATCATGGGATATGATTTAAAGAAAGGCCAAATTAGACATTTTATGTATGAAAATGTATGTGAGGGACCTTTGGCTACATGACTTTTTTTTGTGGACTCTTTGCATCAAAGTCATACTTTGAGGGACCTCTGACCTAATCCCCCTTAGTTCTATGAGATGCATAAATATGTTGGGGATTAAATGGGATCCAATGATAAGAATGTCGCGGGTTAGGGTTTTAATGTGAAGATTGGTCACAAGTAAAATAGATGACAAATGGCCACTTACGGTGAGTTTCATGGGTTGAGTTGTTAGTCATCATGGTCATGTAATTTGAAGAAATTGTGTGGCCCACATACCACAGGAACCACATCAGGTTAAGCACGTGGCGAAGACCATGGGTGACTCTCTCAAGTAAATCTTAATCATTAACCCTAGAAGAGTTTGGATCTAGATCACTTCAAAAGAAGGATATTGTTATTGATCTACATTCATGGTAAATCCATCCAGTCGATGAAAAAGTGGCAAATCTCCAATAAGGGGATTCTCCATCTCAAGATTTAGCATTTTACTATGTAGTGGAGATTCTCAACTATCATTTTGAACCACCCAAAATGATCATACAAGCATTATATATATATATATATGGGGGATCTTCAAGTGCATCCATCCCTCACCATTTGTAGTGAGACACCCCTTTTGGGGAAGTTTCAAGTACAAAAGAGAGGTACAAAAGAGAAGTACACCTCTCTTTTGTACTTGAAATTTCCCCAAAAGGGGTGTCCCTCACCACAAATGGTGAGGGATAGATGTACTTGAATATTATCCTATATATATATAGATAGATAGATAGATAGATATATGAGAGAGAAAGAGAGAGAGAGAGAGAGAGAGAGAGAGAGACTTCAGGGTTGATGAGATAGATGAAAAATACCATTTTCTAGCATGCTCTAAGATATGGGTCGTTGCATCTTGGGTTTATATAAGATCTTCCTTGCATGGCGTTAGGAGATGCAGGTCTATCTGGATATAGTACAGAATAATCCAATCGTTTCTGCTGCATTGAAGCCCCTTTGCTGATTTGTGATTCCATAAAAAAAACTCCTCTTGATTATAGCATTGGACAATAGATCCGTTGCACTGAGAAGCAGTCGCAGTAGAAACAGTGCCACTGCCAAGCAGCAACACTAGCAAAGCTGCAGAGAAACAAAGCCCTCTCTTCAAATCAAGCTTCATGGTTTCCTTCATTGCTCTTTTCTCACGTTTCAATTTTCATTTCATTTTCTAATGGCTATTCTATTTATGGGTCTGAGAGATTCTCGTTTCCCCTTTCTTCCATAAACAACCAGACAGCTTAGCTGATTGATTCCCAGTACTGTCGGTGCATTATAAAATTGCCAGCCATTTTGATTCACTAGTCCAAGGGAGTTTTCTCCTAGGAGAGGACTCCGAAATGCGAATTGTCCATATAGAGTCTGGCTTGTGAGGGCCATGGGGGTCTGCGCCGAGGTGCACTGTTGAGGATATGGAAAGTTCTCGTCATGGATAAGGGTCATCCAAATAATTAATTCCATCACATTATCAGAACCCTTGTGATTTAATAAAACTGAAGCATAATGGTATTTTAACTATTAGATTTTTTTTTTCTATAATAAAAACTATTAGATTGTTTTGAGATTCAATTCAATCGGAAAAAAAGAAATGAGCGTCAAATTAGACTAAGAAGTCACGTTGTTTGGGGGGTTGTAGCTAGGTGAAGGACGTACATTGATCAAAGGTGGGTCTAAATAGGCCCCATAGAGTTAAACTGCAGTATGTCTACTTGAAGATTTCTCGAGTTGAACAAAAGACCCCATAAACAAATTTCATTGATGATCATGGTTGTGTTATCGCTTAGTATAATCTGCAATTTGTTATTTTCAATTATTTTTTCGAACTTTTTTATTCTAATTGAAAATGACCAACGAATAGATCAATGCCGAATCAACATGTCAGCCAATGGTTACAGCAAACTATGTTAGAGATTATGTAGCAAACTATTCTTAAAAACCATGCTGCCAAGAGCAGTAAACTGTTCAAATGATCATCGCTAGGATCATTAATGGATAAAAAATACAAGGTCTCAGAACCATTTCAAGGCTCAGGTTTTACTTTATAGAGTTCTTTGCTGTAAAAAACCTAGCCTTAACATGCCAATTGTACCTTGGCATGCCACATACAATACAATATAATGGGTTAGTCATCTATCAAAAAATAATTTTCATTAAATTGTTAAATTTAAATAGCAGTTTTTTAGCTGTTAACTGATTTTTTATTCTTATTGCTAAGATTTTGATCTGATGGTTCAGAATAATTTAAGATGGACACCCTTCTTTGTATACATATGTGTTGACAAGTTTTACATCTTCCCAGCATTTTAAGCAATTGAAAACCGAAAATGCTATTTAGTGCAAATCGAAAACACTTTTCTATTCCAAATTAATAATTAAAATCAGAAGCTTTTTTTTTTTTTTGTCATACCATGTTCTACAACAAATGGTAAGACTAAATGCCTCTGGAAGATGTGCCACCCTAATTGCTATGGCATAGGAATTGGTTAAGGTCAAGTGTTTTGCGTTAGGAAATTTAAAAGAAGAGGAATTTTTTCTTTTTCTTTGTTTTTGCTTTACAAGAGACTTAAATTCGATCATTCAGAAATACGACTCCATCTCCCTAACCAATTGAGTAATAATCAGGGCAATCCATATATATCCAGCATTTGTATGACAAAGGAACAATTAAAAAGGTATAATTTTTGTACTCTAATTGATAGAACCATCAAAAAGATCATTTGAAGTATGAGAAAAGTTATAAGCGAACAAACCAGGTGTTGGGTACATGGTCAGAACCTGTATAGACCAGGAACCGTATCGGTTTATCAATTAAACATAAATTGGGTTTCGAATGCAGGGTCGTTTATGAATCCAAACTTAAAATAGGTTCCAAACTCGGACATTTTATTGGTTGGAACCTCCAAATAATCAAAGATTTTGGACATCAGCTGTTTGCATTCCTTCCACAACTCGGACCAAGTTGCAGGACTCATTCCCAATCTCCAAATTTAATTTGAAGCACAGAGCCTGAAGCTGGACCTAAATGAAGGGCTTGGACCTGGTCTCAAATCCAACACCCAATCACTTACATATATTTGTACATAAGTATAATATACTTAATGCGTATAAACTCTTATATGATATATGGTTGTCACATATAGTGTATGGGTTGTTTGAAATTCATGAACCCAGATCCAAACCTGAATTGTAATTGGACTCATGAAGTGGACTCATAGCCTTACCAAAGTCAGAAATGGATCCGAATATTGGACCACTAGGCCCTTGCCTTTTAAAATTTAAGCCCTTCAAGTATAGGACCAATTTTAATTTAAATACTACCAAGAACAAATTAAAGACGGTAGATTGTTCGGGCCAAATAAAGGACCAAATATCTTGGATGCATTTGTGCGACAATGGGATTTCACGACAAAAAGGGAAATTATTCTAATTTTTCTATGCAGTCCATTGTTTCGGTGTTTGGTGTGACACATTTTTCTTGTAAAAAAATATGAATTGATTTTCCTCAACAAATAAGATTCGAGTTTCCATAGGAAGAGTAGGAATGCAAATCCTTGAAATGGATAATCCTCTTGATGCACTAGCAAGCCCCTTTAAAAGGACAAATTTGTATCTCAACATAACATCTTGTTCTAGTAACACACAAATTTCATGTTGGAATGAAGACTCAGATTGGGAATTATGATTGTGTGGAGTGGTTATCTAATACCGAGGTGATCTTCGACCTTAACACTGAAATACCGATTAGGGGTTACACCGACCTCATTTAGCCCAGTTCGGCAACGTGCCAGCTGGCACCGAGTTTGAGTTGAACTCGGTAAGTGAACCGGCCTCGCTCTTTCTGGGCTCTGCCTCAAGCGTCTCGGTACCAGTACCCGACCTCAAGCAACCCTGATCTCGGTAATATCCATTTGACCGAGATGGGCACTGTCCGTCTAAATCTCTATTATGAGATGGGACGGCTACATTGCAGAGTCCCCCAGACAGATAGGGTGGCCGCCGAATGCTGATAAGGGACCTTCCCTATCACGTCCACATTTATGTGAGGGATTTGAGGAGACATCCGATGGGACAAGTATCCTCACCTACCCCCACTAAGGATCCTAGAAGTGGACTGATGGGACAAGTATCCCCACCTACCTCCACTATGGAACCTTCTACTCTCTCCTACATATACCTGCATGGTAATCCCATAACAGGTACGCAAGATACATAGCCTGCACTTTGCTATTTTGCTCATCTTCTTCCTCGCTTCACCCTAGTTCAGTGACTGCATTAACTCAGGCGTCGGAGTGCCTTTGGCTGACAGCAGCCTCGGGCCCTGACCTCTGTTTTTCCTTCCCTTTCAGGTTTCAGATCATCAAAGACGTTCCTGCTCAGCTAAACAGCTTATCCTTAAACTCTCATTATCATCTAATCCAAGTCCGTAATTTTTAGGCACGCACAATGATCTAAAGGCAGCTCTATCAATCTCTACCTACTATAACAATTTTTTTCAAGTATAGAACTGAGAAATCTATGGCAATATATAACCTAAAATTTGGCTGGATCACCTCCCATTGCATAAATAGCAACTGGTGGACGGGAACAGAGTTGTATGGAGGAATCAGAATCATTCATGTGTACCTGTTCCTAGTGATAAAAATGGACCCCATTTGTTTAACCAACACCAAGGCCCAATGGGGGCTCAACGTCAATTGTTGTGGACAATTGGGCCTAGTGTAGGTCATAAAGCCAACAGAGAATTGGCTCAGATACAAACATAAGGATTGGAGGTTACCTGCCCGCCAGATATGCAAACAGCTGCAATAAGGTCCAAAAATGTTAATCAGAATTTAATGAGTGCTGTTTTATCTAGCGTTCTGGCCTAGACAAAAATTGGCCTTTAAAGAGTGACAAAAAGCTGGAATATGCGCCCCCCCCCCCGCCCCCCCCCCCCCCCCCCCCGCACCCGCAAAAAAAAAAAAAAAAAAAAACCCTCAACTTGTGCCATAAATTCAGAGTCGAGTGCATTCAAGACTCACTATGTTTTTTTATTTTTATGACTTTATTAAGAAAATTGGATTTATATCTTGTACTTTGAGTTTATGAGAGTGATTCATTAGGTTAGCTAATGATTGGGTTAAGGGTCAAGGGTATTTTAGTCATTGTACTGGAGTTTTCTTAGAAGCTAAGAAAGTGGAGATTATATATGCAATGTAACCTATAACCCTAGACTCTGAAGAGAGTCAAGATGTTAATCGGTACTCTCTTGTCGTGGACGTGGGCGCATTGTCGAACCACGTAAAATCTTCTATATATCTCCTGTGTGGTATGATTGTTCGATTGCAGGCTTTGTGCTTTCGCATGCCCACCCACAACAATTGGTATAAGAGCCCCAACAAATGGTGTTGGAAGGAGGGCCACAGTCTTGCTATTGAAGATAGAAGAAAGTCTAAGCTGGGTCTTAATTCTCTGTTGTGGTCAATTGGTATCAGAGACCGGGTTATGGGTGTGATCAATGTGTTTTTGTCGTTAGATCTTTAAAATCACGCAATCGCGTGAAAGATCAGGAAGGCAAAAGGAAAACTCATTGTCATTGGGGTTTCAGTTGTTGCACAGTAGAGAGGAGAGAAGTCGTCTCTGGACTTCTCGGTTCAATCATCTTAATTGAAAGTAGAGTATTAAAAAAAAAAAAAAAAAACTCACTATACTGCAATTTGGAGTAGACAATCTTAATCTTTGTCTAAGATTGGATCGGCCAGTGGATGAAGTTCAGACTCGTAGAGAGAGTTTGGGTTCGATACCTTGATGAGAACATGTTGGTGGTAGACACAGAAAGAAGGTAGCAGTTCTCCTTCGTCGGAGAAGGAGAAACAAGGTGCCCAAGTCGATTTGCTGTGAATCTATCAAATTAGAGAAAGAAGAGAAGATCTGGTTTGTGTTGAAGAGATAATAACCTCGACCAATGTTGCAGAGACAATAACCTCGGCGTTGGTGTAGAAAAGTTAGAGAGGTGAGAGATCAGTGTCCCGTGGGTGTCGAAGTTTTCCGAATCACAAGGGGCTAAGTGGAGGAAAGTTTTTTATTTTTTATTTTTTTTCCTTCTTATGTGGACATAGGCAAGATTGCCAAACCATGTAAATCTCTATGTGTGATTTTCTCCCTTCTTATATGGCTTGTTTGATTATCTATCACGGTGATTCACACTTTTGCACACACATGCACAACAAGTGGTATCATAGCCCTAACACTCTTTAGGTAGTTCACTATCATATTCTTTAAAAATTCTAGATGCTTGGTAGGTAGCTTAATTAGTGAGGCACTTCCTTTCCACAAAAAAAATGACAATGGATAATGTTGGAGAAATGGCTAGAGCAACATTACTTTTATCAAAGTTTGAGCCAAAAACTAAGTGGGACCCACTAATCCTTTTTGGTGGGAATACATGGGAATGTACTCTACTCCATGAGTAGATTAATTACATGTATTGGGTTGCTCTAATCCATTGAGGAGTGAATGAGAAATTGCCTCCTAAACACCACTACTTGAACATGTTAAACATGGAAACATAGGATGTAGTGAACTTGCATCCCACATTACTTGAGAGCAAAACATTCCTTGGGTATAAATATACTTACCTTGGTAGTATAAAATAAGCCCCAAGGGGCACCCCACTTTTGTGGGGGAGGGAGGACTTAGATCAAGGTAGGGTCACCACCACACACGCGCGCGCGGCGCCCCACCCTGCCCCCGCACCGGGCCTGGCCTGGCCTTGGCTTGGGCTTCACGCGCGAGTTGGGCCTTGGCTCGGCCCACTACCCGTTTATTTTTTGGAGAAATTTTATTTAATAAAATTTCTTTTGGCAAATGGGATGTGTCCCTAGTGGTGTGTGTCCCTTCGCATCTGAAAGGGTGTGTCCAAACTCATGAGATGTGTCCAAAGAAAGTGCATCTGTTCAGTGAACAGTCACTGTTCTGAACAGATGCAACCCCCATTGAAGAGACTTGTTCAAGCTATTTATATGCATCTTGTACATGCCTTTTGACCATCCATTTTTCACTGCTGTTGCATTGCATTTTCAAGTCAAGAGAGAGTACTGCTGCTTCACATTTGGTTCGCCAGACACACAGTTTGTAGTGCTGCAACTGTGTTGTATTGATCATTGTATCCTGGGAGAAAGACGCTGTAGAGCTCTTAAGCACCATTGCGGGGGCGATTTTTGTCTTAAGGAAATAGTGTTACACACTAGCCTTGATCACACATCATTTGTGAATTACTGGACTTCAAAATTTCTGCAACAACACTCTGGTTTTTGTCTTCGAACAGTGAGTGACTTCATACTGTATTTACTTATTGTATACTGTATTTACTTCTTGTTTATTTAACAGTGTTCAGACCTGTCTCCAAAATACTGAACTATTACTGACTCTACTCGGCATTAACAATCTTAAGACAAAAATTTTTGATGTTCTGAGTACACTTTTTTATCAGTTTTACTTCCGTGTTTTTCTGCTTTCAGTTTCTGTCAGGTTTACTACTGATTTAAGTCTTCTGTTACTGAAACCAGTATTGTAAAACCCTGTTTCTATATTTTTTTTTCATTCGTTACAGAACTTCTGTGTGTTCTGTAACTTGCTTTATTGTTATCTCAGTTGATTTCTATTTCCAGTACTGTTAGTTTTTAATGGCTATTCTATTTCAATTTTTGCAAAGCTGTTAAACTCTGTTACTGCCAAGCAGCAACACTAGCAAAGCTGCAGAGAAACAAAGCCCTCTCTTCAAATCAAGCTTCATGGTTTCCTTCATTGCTCTGTTCTCACGTTTCAATTTTCATTTCATTTTCTAATGGCTATTCTATTTATGGGTCTGAGAGATTCTCGTTTCACCTTTCCTCCATAAACAACCAGACAGCTTAGCTGATTGATTCCCAGTACTGTCGGTGCATTATAAAATTGCCAGCCATTTTGATTCACTAGTCCAAGGAAGTTTTCTCCTAGGAGAGGACTGCAAATAGTTCAAATGGAGGCTGGCTTGTGAGGCCCATGGGGGTCTGCGCCGAGGTGCAGTGTTGAGGACATGGAAAGTTCTCATCATGGATAAGGGTCATGCAAACAATTAATTCCATCACATTATCAGAACCCTTGTGATTTAATAAAACTGAAGCATAAGGGTATTTTAACTATTAGATTTTTTTTCTATAATAAAAACTATTAGATTGTTTTGAGATTCAATTCAATCGGAAAGAAAGAAATGAACGTCAAATTAGATTAAATAGGCCCCATAGAGTTAAACTGCAGTATGCAATCTACTTGAAGATTTCTCGAGTTGGACAAAGACCCCATAAACAAATTTCATTAATGATCATGGTTGTATTATTGCTTAGTATATTCTGCAATTTGTTATTTTAAATTATTTTCTCAAACTTTTTTATTTTAATTGAAAACGACCAACGAATAGATCAATGCCTAATCAACATGTCAGCCAATGGTTACAGCAAACTATGTTAGAGATTATGTAGCAAACTATTTTTAAAAACCATGCTGCCAAGAGCAGTAAACTGTTCAAATGATCATCTCTAGGATCATTAATGGATTAAAAATACAAGGTCTCAGGACCATTTCAAGGCTCAGGTTTTACTTTATAGAGTTCTTTGCTGTAAAAAACTAGCCTTAACATGCGAATTGTACCTTGGCATGCTACATACAATACAAAATAGTGGTTTAGTCATCTATCAAAAATTAATTTTCATTAAATTGTTAAATTTAAATAGCGGTTTTTTAGCTGTTAACTGATTTTTTATTCTTATTGCTAAGATTTTGATCTGATGGTTCAGTATAATTTAAGATGGACACCCTTCTTTGTATACATATGTGTTGACAAGTTTTACATCTTCCTAGCATTTTAAGCAATTGAAAACCAAAAATGCTCTTTAGTCCAAATCGAAAACACTTTTCTATTCCAAATTAATAATTAAAATCAGAAGCTTTTGTTTTTTTTTTTTTTTTTTGGTCATACCATGTTCTACAACAAATGGTAAGACTAAATGCCTCTGGAAGATGTGCCACCCTAATTGCTATGGCATAGGAATTGGTTAAGGTCAAGTGTTTTGCGTTAGGAAATTTAAAAGAAGAGGAATTTTTAGTCTTTTTCTTCATTTTTGCTTTACAAGAGACTTAAATTCGATCATTCAGAAATGCGACTCCATCTCCCTAACCAATTGAGTAATAATCAGGGCAATCCATATATATCCAGCATTTGTATGACAAAGGAACAATTAAAAAGGTATAATTTTTGTACTCTAATTGATAGAACCATCAAAAAGATCATTTGAAGTATGAGAAAAGTTATAAGCAAAAAAGCCAGGTGTTGGGTACATGGTCAGAACCTGTATAGACCAGGAACCGTATCGGTGTATCAATTAAACATAAATTGGGTTTCGAATGCAGGGTCGTTTATGAATCCAAACTTAAAATAGGTTCCAAACTCGGACATTTTATTGGTTGGAACCTCCAAATAATCAAAGATTTTGGACATCAGCTGTTTGCATTCCTTCCACAACTCGGACCAAGTTGCAGGACTCATTCCCAATCTCCAAATTTAATTTGAAGCACAGAGCCTGAAGCTGGACCTAAATGAAGGGCTTGGACCTGGTCTCAAATCCAACACCCAATCACTTACATATATTTGTACATAAGTATAATATACTTAATGCGTATAAACTCTTATATGATATATGGTTGTCACATATAGTGTATGGGTTGTTTGAAATTCATGAACCCAGATCCAAACCTGAATTGTAATTGGACTCATGAAGTGGACTCATAGCCTTACCAAAGTCAGAAATGGATCCGAATATTGGACCACTAGGCCCTTGCCTTTTAAAATTTAAGCCCTTCAAGTATAGGACCAATTTTAATTTAAATACTACCAAGAACAAATTAAAGACGGTAGATTGTTCGGGCCAAATAAAGGACCAAATATCTTGGATGCATTTGTGCGACAATGGGATTTCACGACAAAAAGGGAAATTATTCTGATTTTTCTATGCAGTCCATTGTTTCGGTGTTTGGTGTGACACGTTTTTCTTGTAAAAAAAAATATGAATTGATTTTCCTCAACAGATAAGATTCGAGTTTCCATAGGAAGAGTAGGAATGCAAATCCTTGAAATGCATAATCCTCTTGTTGCACTAGCAAGCCCCTTTAGAAGGACAAATTTGTATCTCAACATGACATCTTGTTCTAATAACACACAAATTTCATGTTGGAATGAAGACTCAGATTGAGAATTATGATCTAAAGGCAGCTCTAGCAATCTCTACCTACTATAACAATTTTTTTCAAGTACAGAACTGAGAAATCTGTGGCAATATATAACCTAAAATTTGGCTGGATCACCTCCTATTGCATAAATAGCAACTGGTGGACGGGAACAGATCAGTTGCATGGAGGAATCAGAATCATTCATGAGTACCTGTTCCTAGTGATAAAAATGGACCCCATTTGTTTCACCAGCACCAAAATGGCCCAATGGGGGCTCAACGTTAATTGTTGTGGACAATTGGGACCAAGTGTAGGTCATAAACCCAACAGAGAATTGGCTCAGATACATGTCTCAAAAACATAAGGATTTGAGGTTACCTGCCCACCAGATTTGCAAACAGCTGCAATAAGGTCCAAAAATGTTAATCAGAATTTAATGAGTGCTGTTTTATCTAGCGTTCTGGCCTAGACAAAAATTGGCCTTTAAAGAGTAACAAAAAGCAGGAATAGCACCCCAAAAAAAAAAAAAAAACTCTACTTGAGCCATAAATTCAGAGTCGAGTGCATTCAAGACTCACTATGTTTTTTATTTTTATGACTTTATTAAGAAAATTGGATTTATATCTTGTACTTTGAGTTTTTGAGAGTGATTCATTGGGTTAGCTAATGATCGGATTAAGGGTCAAGGGTCAAGAGTATTTTAGTCATTGTACTGGAGTTTTCTTAGAGGCTAAAAAAGTGGAGATTATATATATATATATATATATATATATAATGTAATCTATAACCCTAGACTCTGAAGAGAGTCAAGATGTTAATCGGTACTCTCTAGTCGTGGACGTAGGCGCATTGTCGAACAACGTAAAATCTTTTATATATCTCTTGTGTGGTATGATTGTTCAATCGCAGGCTTCTTGTTTTTGCATGCCCACCCACAACAATTGGTATCAGATCCCCAACAAATGGTGCTGGAAGGAGGGCCACAGTCTTGCTATTGAGGATCGAAGAAAGTCTAAGCTAGGTCTTAATTCTCTGTTGTGGTCAATTGGTATCAGAGACCGGGTTATGGGTGTGATCAATGTGTTTTTGTCGTTAAATCTTTGAAATCACGCAATCGCATGAAAAGATTAGCAAGGCAAAAGGAAAAATCCTTGTTATTGGGGTTTCGGTTGTTGCACAGTGGAGAGGAGAGAAGTCGTCTCTGGACTTCTCGGTTCAATCGTCTTTATTGAAAGTAGAGTATTAATAAAAAAAAAAAAAAAACTCTCTATACTGCAGCTTGGAGCAGACAATCTTAATCTTTGTCTTAGATCGGATCGGCTGGTGGATGAAGTTCAAACTTGAGAGAGTTTGGGTTCGGTACCTAGATGAGAACATGTTGGTGGTAGACAGAGAGAGGAGGTAGCAGTTCTCCTTCGTCGGAGAAGGAGAAACAAGGTGCCCGAGTCGATTTGCTGTGAATCTATCAAATTAGAGAAAGAAGAGAAGATCTGGTTCCTGTTGAAGAGATAATAACCTCGACCAGTGTTGCAGAGACAATAACCTCGGCGTTGGTGTAGAAAAGTTAGAGAGGTGAGAGATCAGTTTCCCGTGGGCGTCGAAGTTTTCCGAATCACGAGAGGCTAAATGGAGGAAAATTTTTTTTTCCTTCTTCTGTGGATATAGGCAAAATTGTCAAACCACGTAAATCTCTACGTGTGATTTTCTCTCTTCTTGTATGGCTTGTTTGATTATCTATCACGGTAATTCACGCTTCCGCACACACATGCACAATAAGTGGTATCATAGCCCTAACACTCTTTAGGTAGTTCGCTATCATATTCTTTAAAAATTCTAGATGCTTGGCATGTCGCTCAATTAGTGAGGCACTTCCTTTCCACAAAAAAATGATAATGGATCATTCATTGGCTAGTGTTGATGATGAGACAATTGAGTGAGTGTGTGTGGGCATATTTACCTTATAAAAAGTTGTTAATGCTTTCAATGCGACCATTGGGAGAGCCATGTATTTGCTGCATCTGGTTGTTATTCAAAAGTTTAAAACTTTAGCTTTGAGTTTCTTAGAGCAATGCCAGCCTTATATTTCATTATCAATGGCTTGGGGGTGCAAACAGGGTCGGACTCGGGATGGTACCATGGTGGATCTAGTCCCAAATCCATCTTTATAGATTTGGTTCCAAAACCAAATCCGAGAAGGAATCCACATGTTGTATCTAGATCTTCATTAACTAAAACAAATAGACCCAAGCTTCGAAAGATATTTTGTAAATATATAAGCAGGACTATAAAGTAGTATATGATTAAAGCTTGAATGGTATATGATTAAAGCTAAGTACATTCTCAACTATAAATACAACCCAAGGTATTTGGTTGTTGAGAATCTACATATTTTTAATGTGCAAATGTGATTATCTTGAATCCGGATCCTTGCATCAGAACATACAAGGATCCTATTTTGGATTCGAATGTTTTGGATCCTATATGCATGGATCCGGATTTGGATTCAAATTCTCCCATATTCAAAAATAGATTCCATGCTTGCTTTATTTAGAATCCGAGACTTCAAATACCCATTTACAATCGACCTAATCACCCCCAAAGTAACTGCTGAAAAACTTACAACTAGTTTCTGCAAAACCGGAGCTCATCAATTTCCCTTCTAGTGTATTTTAGGCCACTTTATTTATCTACACACACTCTCAATCCAATCCAACGGGTTCCTCTCAACATAAAATAACATATTTATATAAATTACATTGAACAATAAAGACACAACTAAACAAAGATCCAAAAATAAGATCTTACTCCTTAAAAACTTACCATTTGGCAACCACCGCCTAATCTTCTACTAAATTCGCCAAACCTCCATTAAGCTTCATGTGATTTCCTTTGCAAAATCGAGTCATTTTGAAATTGTGAGCAAGCAGGGCATTGTTGTAATCCATAATACGGAGTAATACATTCGTACAAATATATATACATTAAGAAACTTTTTTTTTTCTTTTGCTACCGAAGGGTTCCCAACCCTTTGTGTTGTATTAATCCCTTCGGGCGCAGAAGGAAGTCAGGTAAACTCCCCTGTAACCCCTATGTGGTAGTGCAGTTTTGAATTTATAACCTTTGGATATAAACCGTAGTCATTGGCCAACTGAGCTACCCCTTATTAGGGCCCGTTTGGCACTTTACAAATACAATACAAGTCAAGTAAAGCCTCCATTTTTCAGACAAGATGTCACATCAAATTCACTTTATTCAAAACTCCCCCTCTCTTTTTCATACAAAAAGTCAAAAAGCAACTACCTTTATCCACTAAAATACAAAAAAACTTCACTTTTCCATACAAAAGTTAAAAAGATTTCATAACAAACAACTAAAAACAAAATACCATCATAACTCATTTATATTTTATTCTTTCTTGAAAATCAACTTTACTTGACTTGACTATATTAGTAGAGTTGCCAAACTGACTCTAGGTTATATACATTATGAGTCAAACTTACAAAAGCTCTGTCCAAGCTGGACCCTCGGACTTTTTAAAAATATAAAATACAAGTCCATATATTTCACGCTTTTTTATGGGTTGGAATGGGCCAGGTACCCACATTTGTGGGCCCAATTGACAGCCCTAAAATGAACCCCTCTCCTTCCGCAGAGCCTGTGTCCTCCTGCGACGAGACGAAAATGTCTCTCTTTCGAGCTGCAAAAACAACACAAAACCTCCGAATACTTCTCCTTCGACCCTTCCTTTCTCCTCCATCTCCATCTCTCTCTCTTCTTCTACAAACCACAAAACCCAACCCTCTCTCTCCTCACAGTACTCTCTTCTTCCTCAGACCCTTCTCTTCTCTCCTCAATTCCCCTCAACCCTCGTCACAAATCGCCCAATCCGTTGCCACCCATCTCCTTAAACCCTCCCAAGAACCCCACGCAACCGACCCCAAACACTCCCTCTCCCTCCACGACCGCCTCTCCGCGCACTTCTCCGATATCGGGTTCGACTCGGACGTCGTCCTCGCAATCCTCAATCTCTCCCCAAATGCAGGTCGCGATAATGTCCTCTCCTTCCTTTCCTGGCTCACCAGCCGCTGCAATAGATTCGAACTTGATGATTCTTCTCTCAGGCATTTCGTCGAACACCTTGGTCGCAACAAGGACTTCAAAGCTATACACTCTATTCTCGTCGAAAACCGCGACGTTGCCGGTTGGGATTGCTTTGTGGAGTCTGTTGATCGATTAGTCCGCGCTGGTCGCCCCACCCAAGTGATTGCTTTCTTCGATAGGATGGAGAAAGACTATGGCTTTGCGCGGAACAGGGAGTCCCTGTCTGTAGTTGTTAAGGCGCTGTGTGAGCATGGATTTGCTGGGCACGCGGAGCGTTTCGTGAAAAAGGTGGCGGATGAGGTTTTTCCTAATGAGTTTATCTGCAATTCGCTTGTGAGGGGGTGGTGTGTGGATGGGAAGCTTGATCAGGCGAGGCGGCTGGTGGGTGAGATCAATCGTGGCGGGTTTGAGCTTGGGACAACTGCGTATAATGCTCTGCTCGACTGTGTATGTAAGCTTTGCCGGAAAAAGGACCCGTTCCATCTGGCCTCTGAGGCTGAGAAGGTGCTTGTTGAAATGGATGTTGCCGGCGTACCCCGTGATGTTGAGACATTCAATGTTCTTATCTCCAATCTCTGCAAAATTAGGAAGACTGAGGATGCACTGAAGCTGTTTGAAAGAATGGGTGAATGGGGTTGCTCCCCGAATGCTGAGAGTTTCATTATACTGATTAAGAGTCTTTATCAGGCTGCAAGGATTGCTGAGGGTGATGAAATGATTGACCGGATGAAGTCCGCTGGCTTTGGTGTTTTTCTTAATAAGAAGGTGTATTATGGTTTTCTCAAGATTTTGTGCGGGATTGAGCGAGTTGATCATGCGATGCGGGTGTTTGTGAAAATGAAAAAGGATGAATGTTGCCCTGGGGAAAAGACTTATGAGCTGTTGATAGGGAAGCTGTGCGCACATGGGCAGGTGGCAAAAGCCAATAATCTTTTTCATGAGGGTGTGAAGAAGGGGCTTGCACTGGCGCCTAAGGATTATAAGGTTGATGCAAGGTTCGCCCCGAAGCCCAAGAGCAAGAAGAAGCAGCCTCAGAGGGAGACATTGCCTATGAAAATGGCAAAGAAGAGGCGAAAGCTTAGGAAGCTCAGATTGAGTTTTGTTAAGAAGTCGAAACGGGGGATGAGGGCTTATTGATCAAAATGAGATTTTCAGTCCTCTGCAGCATAGTGGAGTGGAATTCTTTCACTATTACCTGGGTATTGGTTTATTTTCACATTTCTGAACCTTTTGTTCTCCTTGAGTTTTTGAAATCAGGATTTTAGAATTTTGTTTAATGCTTGTTTTCTTCATGTGCCATTTTCAGATTCTTGTGTTCCTTTTGTCTTAGCTGCTCTCTTAAAAAAATTAGAAAATAACTAGCTGCTTCATCTTTCTCTCAAATCTTTTTGTTGGCTTTATAGCCTTTCTTGATTTAGTTATCAATACATGAAAATTTTGGGTATTTGTAATCTAATCTAGTGAGGTTTAGGAATTTTCTCATAGGCGTTCTTCATAGAATTGTCCAGTTGTAGGAGCCACATGGTCAATTTGGGTTGAAAGCAACAGGACTATTTAGAGTCTATATGCTTCTGCTTATAACATTGGTATTAAGGTACAATCTCTCATTATTTTATGGGACACCTTGACTCGAGAGTTCGTGGGAATATCACCAAATGAACTAGCAGTGCTTGGAGTCACGGCTCATGAATCTATGTTCTTCAACAAACTGATTCCTGTGTATTTGTTTAGCCATTTTAGGCCTTTATGTCTGTTGTTTTCAATATAAATAGTTATCATCCTAGGATTTTGTCATTGGATCCTCATGGCACCCATAAAAACTAACCATATTTGCTTGCAAAGATAACATCTAAATTAATAGGGTACTATGGTACTATTTCCACTCTCTCAAATTATGTTCATTTGGGAGCAAATGAAAAGAAAGTTCCTTAAAGAGCTCCAGAATTACTCAAATCACAATTGCAATAAGATACTTTGCCTTCAATGTTGAAGACTTGAGACAAACCTCCCCTGCTCCATGTTGAACACTTCAGACAAACCTCCCCTGCTACTAAAAATTTCTTTAAAAAGATACAAACACTGCCACATGGCAAAACTAAGTCAACTTTCATTTTTCAACGAACTTAATTTTGAATTTGAAGAGTCCTGGATTATTCCAACCCCAGAGGACTGTCTACACAGTACACCCTAAGCACCTTGTTCTTCCATGGAGCCTCACAGAGCCCATTTAGGCGAGTCCCTGTTGTCCATATGGCTAACATAATAAATAGAGAGATTTTCAAAAAATTATTAAAGTTTTTCTCACTTTTCAAAACAGGACTTAAAATTTTGCTTATTTCATAAAAGTTGATAAGTTCTCCAATTTTCTTTCAATTACGTCCTTTCCGGCGGTCAAACCCCATCACTGCCCATTTTTTATTCATAACTTTTCTTATTGACAAGAATCCCCTTTCTTTTAAAAAATTACTAGGTTTGTTCATCGTTTACCCCATTTTCCCTCTTTCATCTTCTTCCTCCCAAGCCCCCAGCATCCTTGAAATCCCCCACAGGCGGCAATTAGAGGCTGCCGGCAACCACAGCCGCCAAC
Source organism: Umbellularia californica (assembly GCA_028538565.1). Lineage (NCBI taxonomy): Eukaryota > Viridiplantae > Streptophyta > Magnoliopsida > Laurales > Lauraceae > Umbellularia > Umbellularia californica. Next base: position 26,695,438 of record JAPQWN010000002.1, read on the forward strand.
TGCCAACATATTGCCAAAGCTTTGTTATATTCTAATCTCTCTCACTAAGATCTTCACTATGGAATGGGATTATTTTCTAGGAGATGGGTATGCAGAAATTCCTCCAAAGAAACAGTTAAAGAGGAAGCCCTAAATTGTTACAGAGAAAGCCCTGTGTAGAAAACCCTCACCCCCTCCAAGTTCTTCACTCAATAATCCCTCCAAACAAACAGCCCTTAACATTTAGATATGCAACCTGAAATCTGCGGATATATTTTTTTTCAGCAAATACTCAAACAGTCCTCTATTAGTACTTATTATATATCATTTTGAGGATTTCGACTGTGCTTGTATGATACCATAAGTAGAGGCTATTGGTTCTTAATTGATGTGAAACTGAGTTCACACTCATAATGAAAATCAAATATGGTAAGCATCGAAGTTGCTTTCCTTTTTTTTTCGTAAAACTGTGTCCTTTTCAAGCCATAGATAGAATAATTAGAGGTGTTTGATGAAAGGCATTTTAAGAATCATAAGGATTTCAAAGTTGAACTCAAGGAATTCATCCAAACAAATGGCCCATCTCATAGTGAAGAACATAGAGGGAGAGATGAGAGAGGAGACACCCTGGAATATGGCGCCTGCTGGTGGCTGTTGTCAGCTTCTGCCAGCTGCTGGTGGAGAAGATCTTGAAGTGTGCTTATGGATTTGGGAGGAGAAAGATGAAAAGCGAAAAGGGTAAATGGGTTAAAGAAATCCTTTTAATTTTATAAAATGGGCAATATTGTCACTATGAAAAATTTTGGGAAAAACCACTGGCTACAGGGCTTCACCACTAGAAAAGGAAGTATGTGAAAGAAAACTGGAAAACTTATTTCCTTCTTATGAAATAAGCAAATTTTCACATCTTATTTTGAAAAGTGAAAAAAACTTTAATACCTTTTTGAAAATTTTCCTTATAACTAATTTACAAATCATCTTGTCAAGGCATATCTGTACATTTTTTAATGGTATGGATGCTTAAATTATTTGCATATCACTTTGTTCATATACTGATATTCCTAAAAGTTTAGCAAATATGTTTCACTTACTCTAATTAAATTTAAACAAATTGAGTAGTTTTGACAAGATACAGAAAGACATTTATTGTTGCATTTTCCGACATGATAGATTTTTTTTTATCTATTTCATTTTTTGAGACAAAAAAGAAATTGGTTTTGCGGCGGGCTGCGATGCCGCATGCTATGGCATATCTGTTTTCTAATTTTCAACCATGTTACATCATCACAACCTAAACAAAGGAAGGTGCTCACTCAACAACTATTGAGGGGGAGAATTTTGCTACTGTATAGTGTACATTAGTTTGCTCTTTCTCAAACTCAAGAACTTGATATCGAAGAGCTCACTCAACAGGTGGCTCACGCATAGCTTCCTTGAGTGATAAGACCTGAATGGAGAAGCCAGGTACATCTGCATCTTCCACTAGTCATCTTGTCTCATGATCTTCTACTTGGTCATCTTGAATTATAGATTCAGGGGCCTTAGACCTCATCAATACGACATGACTGATGATTAAGGAGGTTTTGCTTTTCTTTATGTAACTTTTGGTGGTACAAATTAGTTGATTGCTCCTCATATAGTGCTCCTAGGAAATGAATCTTGCAGGTCTTACCTTCTTTGTTCTCATCTTCAGCAACTCATATTCCTTCCTTTTCATCTAATTTGCTGTCAGTTAGTAGTGTGTAATGAAACAAAGCTACAGTGTAACCTTTTTCTTTCCATCCAATTGAGGATTCCAGCACTTGGTCATGAAAAGACTACTGGTGCCGGTGGTGGCCATGAGGAAAACATGCTGTATTTTCTGAATCTCGGAATCACCACAACTGCTTTTTAACTCTCAACTCTGTTAGCAATAAAAATTGAGTATACATTTTGCTACTCAATTAGGTCATGGTTCCTTGAAATCTAATAAGTTGTTAGGTAACTTAGCTTCGTGTATATAGTCTATATTACAGTGTGAAGCATCCAGTCTAAAAGCACTATAAAATCTCATTTTGTCCAGGTCTTAATAGAAATACCATATCACTCAAAATTATTCATTCTGAAGCAAAGTCTATGCTTTGTTCATGGACTGCAAAGAGCGTTTTGTCTTGGGGTGGTGGTAGCTTTTATAGAGGGGGTTTATTCATTCATTGGTGCCATCATATGGGCTTTACATGGATCTACTTACCCATGGGGATAATTAGATTGGGTTGCGGAGCCTAAAATCCAAGTGTGGCAGCTGGCAGTTTCTATCTTCAACATACTTTGAGATCAGTTAATGAGGTTACAGAACAGTGGGCAAAGTAGGGATCTTTAAGGGAATCTCTGATGTTTTGATGTGCAATACGTAGGTCTGTTGTTGTGTGCTTTGACTTGGGACCCCCAATCCTTATGTATTCTTTTCAGTTTTCTTTAATAAACCTTTTAAGTTTCGAGTCAAAAAATGAAGCGCATTGCTTTATTACATGACAAGGTGACAACCTGCATTACACTTTTGGCTCCTTACAAATTGTCAGGTCAGGTTGGGGTTCTCAATGTTCTTTTGTATTTGTGCTTGCTCTTTTAGCGAAAGAACCCACTATTAGAAATGGGTGTGAGGTTCACAAAATTGAGCAACAGTGCGTATAGGCCTTATAAAGAGGATTTTACCTGAAAATTCCCGGTAATTGCACGGAATGGTTCCCGGTAGTTGGGGCCTTACGAAAGGATTCCTTCATCCCCCCTTTTTTCTTAACTTTGAGAGGAGTGACGCTAGTGTCGCTCGTCTCTGACTTAGGTGACGCTAGCGTCGTTCCTTATTTCTTACGGAGAGGATATGAAATTGTTTTTTCGGTGAACCATGTAGCTTCACCATTTTTTGCAGCGGCTATGGCCTGAAGCTTCTTTGGAGGCTGTTCAACAACAGCGATCTCATCCGAACTCCTGCCTGAAATGACTCCCACTTTCCACATCAATCAATTTTTCTACTCATTTCCCATAATACCCCTTATGGCCTCTTCCTCTCAAGTCGTCCAGCAGTTGCCCACAATCTCCACCGAAGGTGGGAACGAGCCTGAGAAATCACCGCAAGAATTCCTTCTAGCTTGGCAGTCGTCCATCTACTCCCTCACCCTAGACGAGTTCCAGCACGCAATCTGCAAACTCGGGAAGAACTTTGGGTCCATGAATATGGACAAGTTCCTCACCAACATCTAGAACGCAGAGGAGAGTCAGGCCGTGGCTGCAGCCATGCAAGAACCGGCTGAGTTGGAGGGTGCACTCCTGACCCAACCCAGCCTCACCAGACAGGGCTCTCTCTCTCTGTCCCTGCTCCCCTCTGCAATGAAGCTGATTGTAGAAGATGAAAGGAGCGAAAGAGGACCGTCTAAATTCTGGGTTTGCAAAAAGCGACGCTCGTGTTAGAATGGTTTTAACTAAAAACATAACCAAACGGGTTTGACGGACCCCGTTTGTGCAACATGATTTAGGATGGACTATTTCGTGCAACGTTTACCTACCGGGAATTTTCCGGTAACATCCTCTAAAAAGTATGACTGAACTAAATAAGACAAAACTCTCATTATCAATCGACGATATATAATATTAAGCATTTGGAATATGCAGCTCTAGACACTGGTGTTTCATATGGAAGGAACCAGAACTTTCTGAGGTACATTTTTGGGTGAACTGATAGAAAGTTTTTCAAAATGTGGATACATAGATATGGTTTAAAAAGAAGCCTGCATCAAATATTGCTACTATTTGAGGGGTAACGGCTTTGTCTGTTAATGGGCTTCCAGGGATAATTAATCCAATGTGTAAATTTCAATTCAGGTCATGCTTCTGTGTGTTGGAATAACAACTTTTTGTTCTGGATGAAAATGGCTCTTGGTGAGTGTAGGAAGAAAAGAAAGAGTTACAGTTAATAACATCACTTTCTTATTCTGACCAACTCGGTCATTTGTTCTTTCAGTACTACAGACTACTTACCTTATATAAGTGTATGCATAGGCTGGCAAATATGTGTTTCCTGTGAAGGAATGATGATGAGATTGTTGACAATCTTGTATTGCACTGTATGGCTGTGCTCCAATTTGCGATTATTTCATTGGTTGTTCAATATGTGGTGGATTGCTGCAATATGGTTGAGCACCAGATTCCTGCCTTAAGTGTCAATTTTTATTTATTTATTTATTTTTGTTCCTTTAAAATGACATTCTTTCTTGGGAAGGCGAAATTTGTGTGATATCTGGTACCTTTGCATTCTTTGTGGTATCTGGTTTAAAAGGAACAAAATGATCTATGCAGATGAAACTCTTCAATGCACAGTTTGGTGGAGAAAATCCATGTCACTCTTCCACTGGGTTATGACTCGAGTTTGTCAGTGTCCCTTGCTTTCTTGAACATTGGAGTTATATTTTGTGCAATAGCTATAATCTCTGTCGGTGTCCCTTGCTTGCTTGAACATTGGAGTTATATTTTGTGCAATAGCTCTCTCTCTCTCTCTCTCTCTCTCTCTCTCTCTCCGGTTTGGTGTATGGATACCCCCTACCATTTCATTTCTTTTTCTTTCTTCTCTCTTTTCTGATTTCAATGAACTTCCGTTGATGATGGAACACCAAGGGCAACGATGATTATCCACTCTTTGAAAGCGAGTTCAGGATATAAAGACAATGTTTTATCTTTTGTTGGTTACATCAATTTGATCAAATCTAGCTTCTAGCTAATCTTCCAAATATCAATAATATTAAGTTTGAGTAATTGCATTAACACTTCCTATGAAAAGTAAGGAGGTTCCCTGTAGTTCAAATAACCAAATGGAGGTTCAGATTGCAGGAATATGGCATAAGAATGGGTAGAGTTTAAAAGAAAATTCAACCTTTGGAAAGTAGTATTCTTATTAAGATGAACTTTTTTATACTTGCTCTTGCTGTAGAAAATGGTGCACCCATATCTGACAAAAATTCCACTCCCATCATTCAGCTTGTATTCAAAGAAGCCAATGAAGCAGCAGCTTTGCTGGCAAGAGCCCTCCATGTTTTAATATTTGTTTGCATGATGTGGCTTATGTGAGGACCTTTGATATATAGTGTTCTATCGCTCACTAATAGCTCGAGCTTTTGGTGGTTTTGATTATTAACAGGTGAAACATTTCCCGAAGCCCTTGTTTGGTTCTAACTCTGGATGTAACACCCCGGATACCTGTATAAATCATAGTTCAACTAAAGCTATATCAGTCAAATAAGATGATATTGTCTTTAATTTTAGGTCCTCAAATTATAATAACTATATATTATGCAAATTTACTTTTATAAAATCCAATGGTTAATGCCTGGCTATGTGTCAATTTAGGATCGATGTCAATTCAACAAAACTCAACAAGGGTAGGCGTTAGATAGATCATAAATGGCTCCCATTTAGGAAAACAAAAAGAGTCCGGATCCCTTGTTTGGAGATATTGTTTTGTCCTATCAAATCATGTCAACTATATAAAATATTTTCTTTTCCTCTTGCATTTCAAGGAGGGTGGCATTAGTTGGCATGAGATTTTTATACTGTTTCAACTTATCAAATCATGCGAATTGGATAATATTTGTATGCCGCCCATTACAGGAGAATTTTGCGCATCTCAAATGGTCTTTTTTTTTTTTTTTTTTTTTTTCACGTGCATGCTGGCCCATAGGTCTAAAACTTCTAGTCCACCCAACCTGACTCAAGCTCAAGCCCCTTCACTAAAAAAAAAAAAGGGTCAAAAAGCAACATTCACAAACCACTAAACAATAAAAACCCATCTACTTTTTATCCAAGAAGTCAAAAAGATTCCTTACTAAAAATAAATTCTTATCATACTATAATTAGACCCCCTCATATTTTATTCTCTCTTGATTTGAGGTTTCACTTCACTTCACTCCATAAGTAATTTTACCAAACAAACCCAATATATATGTCATACAAAACAAATACGACTTCCATGAGCCCATTGGTAGAATCCATTTAGAGTCTCGAGCAAAGCTTTATTGTTATCCCATTCCGGGGGATCTTCATGTGCATCTATCCCTCACCAAAAATGGTGAGGGATAGATGCATATAAATATTTCCCATTACATATTATGGTGGAAGCTTTTCAATTTAATTTTGACAATTATCTTTTTAACTTGTACCAAACCCCATATCAACCTATTATTATATATTATAATAGAAGTTTCAATCCAATTTTGACCATCAATGAAACCCACATCAATCAATTATTATATATTACAGCAAAAGCTTTTCAATTTAATTTTGATGACTATCTTTTAATTGTTGGCTCTCACAAAGGTTCACATCAACTTATTATTACATGTTATATCTAAAGGCTTTCAATTTGGCTTTGACTCTCATAGAAAGAACCACATGCCAACATATTAGTTTATATTACAATGGAAGGATCTCAATTCAATTTTGAACACTGTTTTTTCAATTTTGACTCTCACTGTATATTATGATGGAAGCTTTTTTAATTCAAATTTGGCTTCTACCTTTCAATTTTTACTCTATTGGACCCCATGTCAATCTATTACTGTATATTATAATGGAAACCTTCTCAATTTAATTCCGACTGCTGCCTTTCAATTTTAACTCTCACCTGAACCATATCAACCAACAATTATAAATATTATAAGGTGAAATTGATCAGTTGGATATTTAAAAAAAAAATTTATTTTTAGTTTAAGTCATGGTAGACATCAAATCATTATACTAGAAATAAATTCAAATAGCTATTAGGAATATGAAATCCACCAAACTGGATCCATGAGAAAAAAAATTAGAAAATATATGAAACTGTGACAAGCCCACTAAATGATTCTCATGGTTTCAAAAATAATTTTTAAAATAAAATTTGCAATTGATTTCAAACAATTTTTATTTTTATTTTCAAGCCAACCAAAGTGACTCTAATTTTGAAATAAACACTATTTTTTTTTTACTAGGGCCCGAGCCCAACATGTGCCTACTTTATAGGGATGAAAGTGGGCCAGACCGAGCCGAGCTTTGAGAGGCCCTAGGCTCGGCCCTAGTATTTTTCAGTAGGCCCTACCTCGGCCCGAGCTCGAGAGGGCCTCAAAAACCCTGGCTCGGGCTCAGCTCTTATTAAGTTATGAGGCCCTAGGGCCGGCCCTTTGAGCCCGGCTCGATTGAGGCCCTAGGCACGGCTCGTGAGCCCGGCCCGTTTTATAAAGATATAGCACTAGCTGAAAGAAAATATTTTCAAGAAAAAAAATCCTGTCGGAATTCAAAGAAATCTGCATATGCAAACCAGAACAAAAATGGTCAAGTGCATGCATTCATCCCATATTCTCATTCCCATAATTTGGATTGCAGCAATAAAATTAACTAAAATAGAAAGACTCCATAAAAGCAAAGGGAGCCTAGTTCCAACACTCCATAATGGTTCAATGTTAATGTAGATGAGCATTATCAAACTCCAACAATAATACAAATCAAATTAAACTTCAATAGCATCATAGAATAAAATAAAGTATTCGGCTGGCATCATAAAATAAAGGTTTAGGGTTTAGGGTTTATGGATTATTTAGTGTTTAGATTTAGGGTTTAGGGTTCATGGATTATTTAGTGTTTAGGGTTTAGGGATTATTTATATTGGATTAAAATTAGGGTTTAAAGGTTTAGTGCTTAGGTTTAGGGTTTATGGATTATTTAGTGCTTAAGGTTTAGTGTTTAGGGTTTAGGAATTATTTATATTGGATTAAAACTAAGGTTTAGAATTTATGGATTATGATACATCATATATGTATTATATATTGTATAATGTACATACATATATATATAATATGTATTAATATATGTTGGCCCTAGGGCTTATGAGCGGGACTTCATCAAGCCTGAGCTCGGCCCTTTTAAGCAAACGGGCCTCCTATTAGGCCCTAGCTCGGCTCTTTTGTCTTTTGAGCCGAGCTAGGGCCGAGCCTATAACGCCGCGGACAGCCCGGCCCACTTTCACCCCTAAATTGGTGGAGGACTTTCAAAGAAGAAGAAGAATCAGAAGGGGGCTATCATGTTCTTTCCTTTGACTTTGGAAAAAGAAAAAACAGAGATTACCCATCTGTGATCCTTCTTTTCAGGAAAGTGATTGTCTCAGGTAGATCTCCACCTTTGACCCTCAACCCATAAACTCTCCTTTAGTCAATACTCACCTATAAAACCTTGCTTTCTTCTATTTTTTTCCCCTCGAAACGGCAAATTTGATCTTAAATGATCATCCGATCAAGTGAGAGAGAGTCAACTAGTTTCTTTTAAAAAAAAAAAGAAAGAGAGAGACAGTCAAAAAGTGGGTCCCATCTTTCTGGGGAAGGTAGCTATTCCCTAAAAAAAAAAGCCTACTATTTAATAAAGATTCTTGTTTAGAGAGGGATTTTTATCCCCATGTGCTAAAAGCCTACTTTTTTGTTTTATAAGCATTGTTGTTTGGAGAGGGAGTTTAATCCACATGTGCTTAAAAGCATAAATTAACAAAAGGTTTCTCATCATGTTATTGGATTTTTAACCTTTTGCGCTTACCACCAAACTCTTTTGGAATTCTCTTTAACCCTGCTCAAATTGGTGATAATAAGAATGAACATGAATTTGACAGCCCACCAATCATTGCTCATTGCTGAATTGAGTCACGTCATAAGCCTAACTGCCGTGTGCTTGTGGTATGGGTGCCATGAAGATGAAGCTGTGAGAGGGCCTAACCATGATCAGGTCATTACAACCCTGCCAAATTTGACCCTCCTCCAACTGGTGCAATGTGCTTATATTTGATCGAGTGTGATGAACTTTATGTCATGGGTGCGATGAACTCCACAGTGTCACGACCCTGGACCGGGCCCACATGCCTAGTCCGGGATAAGGACGGTGTTGGGTGATGATGGATATACCAACTGTATGGTAAGAACGTATACGGATTGACAAATAACACCATATCATCTGTGCACGTGATTTTCCACGGGTGTACGCGGTGAGGATATCACACAAACATAACGTATTTATTCAAGTGCGGAAATGTAGCAACTCAAGTATATAACTCATTTCCATTTACAATACTAATAACACCTGTATATAAAATATAATATCAGAATGAGCAATGATCATAAGCAGTTCCGAAAAGTAAAATTAAATGAGTATACAAAGATCAGTTAGTTATTCACTCCCCAAAAATAAAGGCCAACAAAGGCCAGTACATCTAATAAAATCTCAAAAGTATGTTAACCACAATTCCAAAATATTTTGTTCCTCAAGGCTCGACAAATGTCTAAATGACATCGTCAGGCCGCCATTCTCCTACTCATTGCGGCTCTCCGGCCACCTCCTCAAACTCCTCCTCGGGATATCCGGTGTTTGGATCTGAGTACCAAAGAATGGGTCAAACTCGACGGTCTGGCAAGTGAGTGAAAAGATGTAATAACATAATGGTAATTAGATTTACCTTGGAAAACAGCGAGACTTGTTAAAACAATATTTTTCATGAAAGAAATGCATCACTTATTAAAAAACACATATACAGTACAAAAACATGTAAAGGTACCAAGAAACAGAGAATTAGCAAGCTGACAATCACACAAAGCTAAATCCTCTATCACCGAAGTGATGAGAACACATCAGAGCGTTGATCTCTAACACACGAGGTGATGAGATTCGACGAAATATATATAACTATACGGGACAAAACCACGGTAGTGAATGGAGTATCGGGACGGGACGAGATTCAGACTGCAGCTGGCCGGACGGGAGGGGGTCCTTCAAGTCGGTGAATCAGGCCGACAAGGTCATCCAAGCTTAGTGGTGCTGACTCATAGGTCACATGAAAAAAATCGGGACATGTGCAAATATTCATACAATGTAAACACATAAATGGGCGGGACGGGGTGCTCATAGCGTAGTTATTAATTTCGTTTCGTTTCGTCCGAAATGGCCGAAATTTTTCGTTTCGGTCAAGTAGCCGAAACAAAATTTTGGCCCAAACTTTTCGGTTTGACTTTCGGTCCATCTCGACCGAAATTCAGGATTTCGGTCGATTTCGGCCGAAATTCAAGATTTCGGTCGATTTTGACCGAAATTCGGGATTTCGGCCGAAATGAAATTTTACATAATTAATTTTTTAACTCTTTTTTACACATATATTTTGTATTTCTTATATGTTTCACAAAAAATAATTCCAAAAAAATTACTATAATGGATTAAATCTATATTTATTACTTTTTCTATTTTTTTTTACTTATATATGTACATATTGTGTTATATTTTCCCCAAAATGTAGTTCCGAAAAGTTTCGCCGAAATCCCGATTCGGCCAAAACTTTTCATTTTGCAGGCCAGAGTGAAATAAGGTCCGAAACGATATTAACAACTATGACTCATAGGCACAAATATTACTTTTCATCAGGCAATGCACAACGTGCTAGCAAAATGCTAAAAATACAATTTCAGTGTTTTCGGGCATGACAAATCATGTAACATAAATCTTCGAGAGTAATAAATACAAAATAGTTCGGGTAAAATAGAATACAACTGGGTTTTCAAAATTTTTGGGCCAAATATTGAGGGTACAAGATTTCACCAGTGTGAATAGGGGTCCCGTATGTTTGTTTCGATATAAATTTGGTACTCAATGAGTTTTGGAGACATTCCGAGCTCCCTATGCACCTTGGTTAGTTCAAAAACTCTCAAGGAATCTCCGTGATGGGGTTTCTTCCTCAATCAAACTCCACATTTCGCTCTTTTTTTTTCGGCCTTAACATCGCAATGGAACTCTAAACAACACTTTCCCAAGCCTTAGAAGAATATTTCAGGTCTTCCTGCATTGCCCCAGGCCCACTGCACAGTTGGCTCAAGCAGATACGAAGTTCACTCGAGCCAATGGCTCTGTGTGAGGTGTTCGCTTGAGCGGACCTGCCCAGGTCAGGTTGGCTCGAGTGATCTGTCAAATTAGCTCGACCTAACTATCCTCTAGATGGGGTTCGCTCGAGTGAACTGTCATAGAACCTGATTTTGATGGACAGTTCGGCTCCTTCCTTCTTCTCTTGCAAAACCTCTTTGAACCCTCCATTCCTTCATACATTAGAGGGCATATAACTCCCTCTACACCACCCTCAACCACCATTAAATCTTCCCACGAAAAACCCCCAAAAATCTCCTTTCCATCCACATTCAATCACAAGGAAAAACACCCATCATATATGAAAACCAATTGCAACTTTGACAACATAATACATACATTTTTTCCAGGATACATATAAGGAAGAAATTTACTCATCAATATGCATTTTTTTTTAAGAGCAATGGAAACTATAGCATGAAAAATAGATAAAACATATAGAGAATTATCAAGAACCATTGGTGTAAATTAAGATTTTTCCATAAAACATGAAAATATTCCAAACTCATCTATTCATCCACTTGCCTTAGGTCTCAAACAAGATAAGAAGGCTTCTAATCACTCTCTCTTTCTCAAGGCCAACCTACAACACATCAAAAACCCTAAAATGGTCAAAACCATGAATGGGTAAGAGAAGGCTTGCAAGGATGGAGATGGAGCTTCTCTAAGGGTAGAAGAAAACAAATCTAAAAGATGGAAGAGGTAGCTTACAAGAAGGTTCTTCAAATGTACACAGTTAGTTCCAAGAGAACTCCAATGGGGCCGGATTCCTTCACAAATGGTATCAATGAAAAGCTTTCATGGTGAGGAAGAAGAGGGTGACATGCATTTCTCCATTTAGCAAGGATTAGTAGTGGATTGAGATGGAGAAAGCTAGAAAGAGAAGAGGGGAAAACCCTAGCTTAGGGTTGGACTTCTTGAGCTGGAGAAAGGGATAAGAGAAGAGGGTTCTCCATATATATATATATATATATATATATATATATATATATATATATGCAAGTGATGGTGGGCTCCATTACTAGCAAATCTTGTCGGGCAAAATACAGGGTTTTTGGGACCTCGGATGAGTTCGACGAAGAAGGGAAAAATGATCGTTGAAAAATCTAGTTTCTAAAAAGTTATATTTCAAGGGTTTTGAAGACGTCGAATTTTGAGTCCAGATTTGGTGTGAAAAGATTGTTTTGCCCTCAATATTGAGAAAGTCAGGTTTCAGGTTTTCGGACGGAAACAGAATTAACACGAAAATTGTAGGGATTAACGAGATGAATCAAACGAAGTCAAAATATGAATTATCAGAATCTCGAACAATCCCCCCCATATATACGCAAAGTCACTAAAAGAATAACAAAAGGGTTCCGCTAAATCAAGAAGGCACTCAAATGCCCCAAAGCTATACACAAGCTATTCCTTTCCCAACTTAACCAAAATTCACTAATCTCACTTAGAACTAACTCTCGACTTAATTAATGCTAATCGAGGTCACTCGGGTTAGGGTCTTACACATAGCGCACTTGGGTCCATGACAATCATGTTGGAGTTGAGGGTGCAATATATCTAATATGTATAAAACGTCCACCTTATGAGATCATCATAAATAGCCCTTAGGCTCTTTTTTTTTTCCTTCCTCATTTTGGTAAACCAACCTTGAGTTTGATAGTTCTCTTGGATTTCAATTCAACGATGAGTAACTATTGGACAAATGTGATGGGAAGAGTTGTTGTCTTCTTTACAGGTAGTTCATCTTGCATCTTCACTTGCGTCCTAAGCCCAATGCATAGATCATGAGCTTTTAAGGGCTGAAAAATTATAGGCAGGCTCATTAGTGACACAATGATCTCACCTAGGGCTACCTCGGATCAAGTTAATCAATGCACTCACTATCTCTCATGAATGGGAGATGAAGAGGTTTTTCTTTTTGGTAACCCAACTAAGGGGGCTAGGACCTAAGAGAGAGCCTGTAAATACATGGGAAGGCAGTCTACTCAAATGGGAAAGAAGAAGAAGTTAGCCCCTTGGCCGAGTGGTTAAGAACACGGTTCCTACCTCTTTCGGAACTAGAGATATTGGTATCGACCCTCGATTCCCCCTTCTTCAGAAATTGAAGGTTGAGTCCATTAGTGCTACCGCCTTGAGGCCACAGGGGTGTTTACCCGGCTTTCCTTTGGGCCCAAAGGGATTAGTCCAACTCAAAGGTTTGGGAACCCTCCGATAGAAAAAAATAAAAAAAATAAAAAAAAAATGAGAAAGAATTCTACACAAGCGAGAATAAGTGAGGTATCCGGAGTTTGAACCCAGCCAGATAAAAACGGAGGACGCCGTTCTTGGGAGATGAAGAGGTTAGGATGATATGATAGGATTAATAATAATTTGCACCATGTTCCATACCAATTACCAAGTGCCCAAAAGAAATTTCTGTGGATGCCACATCCTACATGTATAGAAACCATAGAAAACGGGAGTCGTCACCGCGGGCGAATTACATTGCCTCCTCTTTCTTGCATGCCAAGAAGTTTCCTCTTTGTTTTTCAAACCCGTTTGAACGCACAAAATGCGAATCTCGTGTATTCGCACATTTCCCCATTTCAGAGCCTCCTCCTCCTCCTCCTCGGCTTCTAGCTTACTTTTTTTGAATTGAATCCCAAAACCAGCCAAACCAGGACTTTTCCTGAAATGGGTCATCGTTTTTCCCTCATTTGAAGAGGGTTCTGGTTTTGATTCTTGTTAGCTAATCGACCCATTTTCATCTATGGATTCGTCTCCTGCTCGAGCAAAATCCTTCGCACAAACGGAAATAAACTGGGATAAGTACGATTTAGTTTCTGCCTCTATTTCCTGCTTATCACATTCCGTAGATTTTCATATGTTGTTCTGATTTGGGGTGTCCCCAATCTTCAATAATCTTTATTGGGTTTTTGTCATTTTACTTGATTTGTATTGGGTTTGTTCTGTTCATGATAATTGATAGTTGAGATGGGTGTTTTTTTGTTCTTTCCGAATTTCAATTGATACTGTGCTTGTTTTGGGGTGTTTGGACCAAGGATTTATATCAATATTGAACCTCTATCGGCCGGAAAACTGATATGTATTGGCAGTTTTGGGGTATGGTTATTTGTATATTTGTCCATATTGGTGTACCAGCCCATACCCACGATGCATATCAGCCATATCATTGATATCCAATGAGTATGCATGTATGTTTTAACAGAATCTGATTAGTATTGGCCTATTGTTGAAATCTTGGTTTGGAAAAACCCAATATTGTGATATATAGAGCAGAAGTTAGAAGCCTGGTTTTAAAGCATTTTGTAATGGTTTTGTTTGTGACCTGCTCCTCAATGCAAAGGCGGACAATATTGGAAGATTTTGTATTATCGGAATGAGTAACAGTTCACAAAATAAGGTACTCAAATTAGATCTGCCAAATTCAAAAAGTACAGATGATGTGAGTTTAGGCTAAACAAAATTCAGCACTTCTCCAAGTGTTTTGTTGGAAATCTGCCCGCAACGATCTTATATGGACTTAGTTGAACTCCTTAATCCCTTCAATTTCTTTGAATCAAGGAAAATACCTTAAAACAGGCTGCGAACCCTTTGCAAAAACCTTTACTTGTTTGGCTGGCTAAAAAACCTTCAAATCTGAATGCCTTTCTTGATCTGTTCCCTTAGGGCCTGTTTGTTTAGCATAAGTCGAGTCGAAGGAGAGTAAAACAGTGATTGACGTGATATAAAGTTTTACTTCGTGTTGTCTGGATGGAAGGAGTAAAAGGAGAGTAAAACTGAATTGACATAAATTTTTACGTAATGGATTGGATGGGAAAAAGGGAGGGGAGAGTAAAGCAGGGTTTTACCCCACTTTTCCCCACTTAGTTTTGCTCTCCCCAAGTGTAATAACTTGGGAGAAGTAGAGCCTTTTACTTTAACTCCGTCTTTAACTTCATTCATGATTTGACCCCTACTCTTTTACTTCTCTTCTCATGTTGGTTGTCTTTTACTGTGGGTGATGCTCTAGTACCAAGTTAAAACTCTAGATTTGTAGAAATCTTGGATTTTATCTAAGTAGGTCAGTAAAACCCTTGAGAAGAAAAAGGAAAATAAGGAGGCATAAAGGAATTGGAGAGGGATGATTGTGACCCATAGGGATGGGTGACCATCTCAATATTTAAATTTCTCATGGTTTCTTAAAAACTTACCAAAGGAAACCCCATGTGAATACCAACAATTACATAAAACCCCTAGAGATATTGATTTACAAGTAAGTCCTACTCCCTAATTCATGACATATTTTTAGTAATTTCCTCTGTGAAATAAAATCAAGAGTTGTTTTACAATCCTTTGGATACTAATTGCAATCAATCAAATAATTGCACTAGATGGCAGTGTATATGGTGATTCTTTATGCTGCACCAAAGAATAGTCCCATTCTGTCGTTATCCTTGTTGCTACGTATCCTTCACAATTTAAACAAGAAAAGAAAAGAAAAGATTGCGCAGCTTCTAATAAAGATTGAAAAAAAGATCGAAAAAAAAAGTTATCTTTGCTAGGCTTGGCTATTCAAGCATCTATTACTACTCGATAGCAATAGACTGTTATGGAAGCATTCTTGAATAAACTTCAGTGCTGTTATGGCTCTTTATTTGTCTTCTTTTTTTTCCTCTTTTTCCTCATGTACTAATTAAATTAGGTGAAATGTGAATCTTCTTGTGAAGATGATTGAGAAGGAGCTTTGTAAAGCACATACCGGTGTTGCACATATGGTCGTTCCTTAGCTATTTTCAGGGGTGTGGCCTCACACTCTGAGTTTTGGTCCAGGAAATGCTGCAGTGGGACTCACCTGATTGGTGGCCTGGTTCTTGCACCTGCTTTCGCATGCTTGCTTCATTTTTTTTTTTTTGTGAAAATATCCTTAACATTTAACAAGGTCTGACTATGGTTCTTTAGTATCTGGAACTAAAGTTTTTCCCTTGATTACTATTCTAATTTTTCCCTGGATTATGATTCTAATTTTTCTCTCAAACTGAATTGAGATGGTTTTTTTTTTCAATGCTTTAGTGCTTATTTATTTTCTTTTTTTTTTTTTTCTTTCTTCTTTTTTCTTTTTCCTTTTTTTTTTTTTTTTTTTTTTTTTTTTGAGCCTTTTGTGTGGTTTATATGCTCATTCTTACAATCCCGTTCTGCAGGCTTGACAAAACTAGGTTTTATGTCGTAGGAGCGGGCATCTTTACTGGTATTACTGTTGCCTTGTACCCGGTTTCTGTTGTAAAGACCAGGCTGCAAGTTGCTTCAAGGGACGTGGTAGAGAAAAATGCATTTTCTGTTGTCAAGAATTTAGTAAAAACAGATGGCATCCCCGGTTTGTATAGAGGATTTGGCACATTAATAACTGGAGCAATTCCTACCAGGATTATCTTCATGACTTCTCTGGAGACGACAAAGGTGGCTGCTTTTAAAGCGATAGAGCCGTTCAATTTCTCCGAACCAACACAGGCAGCCATAGCTAATGGTGTTGCTGGAATGACATCATCTCTTCTTTCTCAGGCCATATTTGTTCCTCTTGATGTGGTATGTAATTATTTGCTTTGCATGCATTTCCATTTATATTGATTTGTTAATCAATGTTATGTTGAAACTGAAACCTTGTCTATTTTTCATGGATTAGGATCTTGTGTGCGTTGAATGCTATTTTTATCCTTGTCAATAGCATTGTTGATAATAAAATGCCTTGGTGTAAAATTGCCTGGAGTTTGATTCATAGTTACAGAGGGGTCTTATTGATACTCCTACCAAAGAGAACCATAGTTTACATTCTGAAAGTGGCGAGATACTTCATGACAAAAGTGCTATCTGCGATTTGTTAGGACGTTAGTTTATTTGAAAATCGCTAGGCCGGACATATCATATGGCGAAGTGTTGTTAGGCAAGTCATGCATGATCCTTGGACTGGACATCTTGCTGTCGTCCACTGGATTCTTTGATACTGAAGGGGGCCACTAGAACAAGTATTCTATGTACTTGTCATTATCATTTAATTGTGGAAGTGTATACATATGCTGATTAGGCAAGTTCCAAGACAAACAGGAGATTGGCCCCGAAATATTACACTAGTTGGTGGACAATGGACATTTAGTCTCATAGGAAAGCTAGACACAACTAGTTGTTTCGCAGTCAATTTCTGATCCAAATATCAAGCAACAACTCATAGAAATTGTGAATTGTTATGGCTAAAAATATTGTTACGAGAGTTGGGCTTAAAAAGAATTATGCCTATGATTTTATATTGTGATAATAATTCAGCTGCAGCACTTCATATTGCTACCAATCCAGTGCATCACAAACGCATCAAGCATATAGATGTCGATTGTCACTTAATTAGAGAAAAGGTCATAGAGAAATACTGATATTCTATACTTACATAGTGGATCAAGTTGCTTATTTTCTCACGAAGGAAGTAGCTAAGAATTGTGTTATGTTTTTGTCCAAGACGGGCATAGGAAACATAAATGCACCAGATTGAGGGGGAACATCGTGTGACAAGGAGGTATTTTCATAATTTTAGAAAAGTCAAGGACAATTTTGTAAATACAGAAAATACTAGGGTTTTTTTATTATACTAAAAATCTATATTTCTCAATATAAATAGAACACAATGCTAGTCGCGCAACCCTAAGTTGGACATCCAGAAAGTTCCCTCCCCATCTCTTATTTTCTTAAAATTTCCAGATTTTCTGATTTCTTTAGAAAAATCAGAATTAAATCAAATATTTTGAGTTACAATTTGGAAGAATATTTGGCGAAACATATCTAAGTCATCCATCAACTAGTTCACAAGTAGATTGAACCAAGCAACATGAAGCAAGTGAAAACAATGTACAATCAACAATGAGAGGCACTAGAATATCGAGCATTCAAAATTTTCATCATAAATGCTAGAGTAGCCTTAAGAAAGAAAACAGATAGTTATGCTAGTGCTCAAAAAGATTAGTGGTCACATCTATAACTTAATTAGTAATGATGAAGGATTCATTATGATACCTTTGTTTGATAATAAGTAAGGATGGAGAGATTGAGTAAGATGTCGAACATAGGATAAGAGCGGGAAGGTTGAAGTGGAGACTTGCTTCTAGAGTGCTTTGTTATTGGCACATCCCAACAAGATTGAAGGGAAAATATTATAAGACAGCAATTAGACCAGCTATGACCTATGGAGCAAAATATTGGCCAATAAAAAAGCAACACATGCACAAAATGAGTGTAATAGAGATGAAAACATTGAGACTGATGTGTGATAAAACTAGTAAAGATAGGATCAGAAATGAGCATTTTTGGGAGCATTCAGGAGCAACATCAATTGTTGATAAAGTAAGAGAAACTAGTCTAAGATGTTTTGAACATTTCCAATGTAAGGCAACAATGTCGCCGTTTGAGGAAAAGTTTTTCTTTGTAGCAACGTAGGCTCGGATGGCTTTCCTTTGGCCTTCCAGCGCTTTTGGGCTGATGTCAAGGAGATTATGGATTTTATGGAGCAGTTCTACTCAAGAGGGAAGCTCCTTAAATGCTTGGGGGTGTCGTTCCTATCTTTTGTTCCTAAAAGAAAGGGAGAGCTTGGAATCAAAGACTACAGACCTAATCTTATCGGGAGTATTTACAAGATTTAACGAAGGTGTTGGCCGGAAGAATTAAGAAGGTGTTGCCGAACATCATATCTAATGAGCAGGGAGCTTTTGTGAAGGGGAGGCGAATTTTGGACGGGGTGCTTGTTGCTAACGAATGTTTGCATTCAACGAATCGAGAGAGGCTTCCAGGGCTTATTTGTGAATTGGATTTGGAAAAGGCTTATGATAGAGTAGATTGAAATATTTTGGACTATCTCCTTTTTAGAAGGGGGTTTTGAGCAAAATGGAGGAAATGGACTACGGAATGTGTCTCATCCGCTTGCTTTTCAATCATAATTAATGGGACGCCGAAAGGGTTCATTCTAGCTTAGAGGGGTATAAGACAAAGGGATCCCCTTTCCCCCTTTCTTTTCGTTATTGTGGTTGAGGCTATGAGCAGGATGATTAAGGCTGTGGCCTCCGAAGATTTGATAAGTGGCTTCAAGGTGTGTGATAGCGTCCCTCCAACTTCTATCTTGCAGTTTACAGATGACACTCTTATCTTTTGTGCAGATAATGAAGATCAGATACAAAATGTGAAAGCTATCCTATTGTGCTTTGAAGCAGTGTCGGGCTTAAAGATCAATTTCTTTAAGAGTTAACTGATTGGGATAAGAGTTGAGGATGCTTTGCTGACCCACTATGCGGATATTTTGGGGTGTAAGGTAGGTCACCTTCCCTCTTCTTATTTTGGACTTCCCCTCTGTCCAGGCTTGTTCAATAAATCTATGTGGAATCCAATTGTAGAGAGGGTGGAAAACATGTTAGCTTTGTGGAAAGCCAATTATCTCTCTACTGGAGGAAGGTTAGCTCTCATAAAATCAGTCTTATCTAACCTCTTGGTGTACATTTCCTTATTTAAATGTCCAATCTCGGTCGTCAATCATATAGAGAAGCTCTAAAGGGATTTTCTCTGGCATGGGAGATCAAGTGGAAAGAAGTTTCACCTAGTGGATTGGCTTCAGTTTGTAAACCAAAGCTTGAAGGTGGATTGGGTATAAGGCCCCTTAGGTAGATGAATCGATCATTGCTAGGTAAGTGGCTATGGAGGCTTGGGAATGAATCTGAAGGGTTGTGGAGAGACATTTTGCTAGCCAAATATGGTGGCTCGAGGGATGGATGGGATTTCCACTATGCTTTCTACATAAGTTCTAACATCTGGAAAGGGATTACTTCAGTTCAAGAAGACTTTAAAAGAAATCTGAAGTATTGGGTAGGCTCAGGGGAGAAGGTTAGGTTTTGGCTTGATAGTTGGAGAGCGACCGTTAGCAGCCCAATTTCCAGATTTGGTGAATTGTGCTATGGATAGGGAAGCTACGATTTCAAGTTACCTGGAAAGGATTGGGTCTGGAAGCCATTTAATTTGGAGCCCTATCTTTAGAAGAAACCTAAAGGAGAATGAGGAGAGTCAGATGCTACTTCTTCTTAATCTTCTAAGCTCAATTATATCCCTGGAGGACAAGATGAAAGAGTCTGGACTACTTCTCGTGATAGCAGGTTTTTAGTCACTTCTTTCTTTCTGGCTTTGTCAAAGAGGGGTAAGGACAATTCCTGCTTTTGGAAGGCTATGGAAATTTAAAGCTCCTCCTAGAATTTTGGTGTTTGGTTGGTTAGCCCTTTGAAATAGAATCCTAACTATGGATGATGTAAGAAGAAAAGGTATGGTTGTGGTGAATGGTTTCCCTTTGTGCCTTAAGGATGAGGAGTCTATGGATCATTTTCTTCTTAGGTGCAACTTTGCCTATAGGATATGGAATGTGGTGCTGGGTTGGTTTGGTTGTAACTGGGTCCTCCTTAACTCTCTTTTGGATCTTTTTGAAGCTTGGAGTGTCCTTCTCTGGTGGCTAGGGGTAAAGAAATGTGGAAGCTGTCATTCTTGGCTGTTATTTGGATTATCTAGAAAGAGAGAAATGCAAGGTGTTTCAAAGGGGTTGCTTCAGGTGCGAATTCAATTACCGAAAAGATAAAACATTCTGTAGCTCTTTGGGTGTCTATTATCCCAAATTTTCAAGGGGTTCTGCTGGATCAAATGTTGGTAAATTGGAAGGAAATAGCCCTATCTTATTAGTCCCTGTTCCTTTCAGCTATTGGTTATGTTTGTCCTGTTTGGTTGTCTCCCTTCTGGGTGTTCTCTATAAGCTTTTCAGTATATCTCTCATACTGAATGTTTTTTATTATTGAAATTTACTTTAAAAAAAGTGGATAGGTTGATGATGACATGGATGGATGTAGTAATGATAGATCTAAAGAAGTGTAACCTATCTGAGGATTTGGCTCAGGATGGATTGGAATGGAGAAATGGAATTCATGCAGTTGTCACCCACATAGTCAAGACAAGACTTTTATGATGATGATAATCTAGAGCTTAACTAGCCTACTGATGTCAGGTTTTCGTATGTCTTTAACATTGAGGATTTTGACCTCTATGCAAAGCCCGACTCCATGATTGAAGATAATGAAGGTGAAGGTGACAACATGCTGACATTGAGATCTATTCGAACCTAGGAGAACAATGATCTAACTGAGGAGTTTAGGAATATTTCCTTCTTATTTCCCTAATTATTTGTTAGTAGGTTTCCAATTTTATTGAAAAAGTTGTAATTAGGATAGTTTTTATTACTGGATTAGGTTTTCTTAGCCCCTAAGTCTGCTTTTCGTATTTAAATTGCATTTTAGAGAAGGAATTCTTAGACTTTTGATTAATAGAAATTGTGTGGGCTTTATCCTTGGGGTGCATCCTTGTGAGAAGTCTCTATGGAGACATGTGATAGTGACGGCGGACACATGCTTTGGCACTTCCATGCAAGCCCTAACCCACGCAAGCCCTAACCCTAGGGCCTACATAATTAAGTAGGTACATTTACTAATTTTTCTTTGTTTTTAAGATTTGATGGCCTAGATAATATCTTCCAAGCTGTGTATTTTGGATGGAAAGATTAGATGGGACCTTCTTGAGTAACTGTTTCATGGTAGTAGGGTATTTGCTTCATGTTTCTGCTTTATTCTTCACCTTTTTTTTTCTCTATTTTGTTGCATGGTAATTGAAGATAGGGAAGTTGGAATTGCTTGATCCCTCCATATCTCTTTTTATGGCTCTGATTAGTTAGATAGTCCCGGTCTACATCAAATTCCTGTATAAAATCAACTTAAATATGGGAGGTGATGATGTCATCATCTTCATTTTAGAACCCAATTTCTTGGTTTTTATAAGAAATGTACACCATGTTGGTTGTAAGAATAAAAAGCCTGATCTGTCATAAATTTTTACTTGGCTTACATCATGTTGGTGCTATTTTTTTTTTTTTTTAAACTTTTAAATGTAGAGTCATGTCGTATTTTCCTTTATTAACTTAGTTTAATTACAACATCTGGTTGTTATTATCGTTGGTTGTTTTACTTTCTTCACACCTTATATTAAACATGAATGGGTGTTACTACTTATATTAAATGTGAATGGGTATGTAAATGGGTGTTAGTGTGTTACTATCATTGGCTGTTCTACTTTCTTAACACTTTATATTAAATGTGAATGTTATTCCACTTGTTTATCTATGGCTAAGAAAGAAAATAATCATTTAAAGTTGCAATGTATGACTAAGTTTGTAGTGCATTTGTTGTATATTTATCTATTCAAAGATAAACTTTATTTGAGATTATCCATTTGAAAATTGAATTTGCAATTTTGGTGAGTAGTGATTGAGTATTAGTGCAATTATATTAGTCATTAGATGCTTTTGTTTTTGGATTTTTTTTCATTTTTGGAAGTTCATTGAATGCTTATTTGCAAATAAAATGCATTTGTTTTTAGATTAGCCAAAAGTTGATGGTGCAAGGATACTCAGGTTATGCCACATATAATGGTGGCATAGATGTTGCTCGTAGAGTTCTTAAGTCTGATGGCATTCGAGGATTATACAGGGGGTTTGGCTTGTCAGTTATGACCTATTCCCCATCGAGTGCTGTATGGTGGGCTAGCTATGGTTCCAGCCAACGCTTCATTTGGCAGTAAGAATGTACTCATGACCTTTTCTATTTGATAATTAATAAGCCACATGCTATTATGCTGAATTATTCTTACTATATATTTGCTGGTCTTAAAACATTTATACAGTGTACAATATAGTTGTCAATTTCAGTTCAATTCAGCCGAATTAGAAGACCGATTTTTTCTGTTACTGCTTCTAGAATGTACAATGTAGTTGTCAATTTCAGTTCGATTCAGCCAAAGTAGCAGACCAATTTCGGGTCAAACCACTGGCACAATCGAACAACACCTGAACAATAAAAAAAATATTGTAGATTTTGGTCCATTTGTAATGTGTTTTATAAATTGCTTGTCATATTGTGAATTGAGATTTGAGAATGCATATCTTATTTCACATTGTCATGAACACATAGCTCATCAATTATTAGTTTGGCATGTAGAAATAACATATTGCATTATTAATTTACTAGAATAAATTAAATGTATATATATTTTAAATAGTTAAATTCATTAAAAGAAAATTGTACAAGAGACTTGTACTAAAAAGGAGAACAGCAACGGCAATTCCCCTAAAGCAGGAAACGAACAAAACAAGCCCTAACAAATACAAACTAGAACGACAGACACATAATTACATGCAACCCCCAAAACATTACTACAGGACAGCCACATCTTTCCAATTGAACATGATTTGGTCTACAGAATTATCTCTGAAAATGGGATTTATTAACACCCATTGAGCCACAGAAAATTTAATCTTTCCACAAACCGACTCTCCATTTGTTGCGATTTCTTAAACTTGTGGCATTTCTCTCCTTCCATATATGCCAAATAACTTCAAGAAAGGTGAGCTTCCACTTCTCCTTCCCCTTATGTGATCCGATGGAAGATTTCCAAGCCATAAAGAAATCCTGAACATGCTTTGGGAAGACCCAACTGCAACCAAACCAACTAATTACAGTGTTCCAAATCTTCACCGCACTGTTACACCATAGGAGGAGGTGATCTATTGTTTCCTCATCTTCCAAGCACATAGGGCATGCATTGACCACAATCTTCCCTCTTCATTTGAGATTATCCATAGTAAGAATCCGTCTTCGGAGAACTAACCAACCAAAGACCACAATTCTTGGCGGGGCCTTGAACTTCCAACTAATTAAACGTATATTATCTATATTTTATTTTTAAATCTTTAATATTTTTTATATTTTTCTACATTTATATAGAGGGCTTATCCAATGCGCGCAGTGCGCATGAAAGCTTCCATGTGCACCTCGCTGTGGGGCCCACCTGAGGCCCCACTTGGGAATGGAGCTGGGGGTGCTTTCTTCATTTGGCTGGGGCCTACCTGTGTACAAAAAATGAGCCCCATCCATCTGATCATCCTAACCTCTTCATCACTGGCCAACAAGTTTCACCCCTTAAAAATTGACCCAATGGTGCTGTCCATTCGGATGGGTGTAAAAAAAGGGGACCGGTATAATTCAAGGGGATCCTCTGTGTGTGATCTAGCATCAAGTGGGCCTTACTTTAAGGTGTGCAAGGTATGAGGTGTGCATGTGATAATTTTTGCATTACATATATTTTTTCCAAAACGGAATGTCGAAATGTATCTCGAAATTCTGAATCGGCCAAAATATTTCAGCTTGGAATCAAACGAAAGGGATCAATTTTCCTATCCCATGCGTAAAAGGCAAATGACTCCTTAAGTTTTGTAGTTTTTGCTACACAAACACACCCTTAAGGGTCGTTCGCCAATCTCACATGGGATGGGAAAATGCTCCACATAGGTAAATGATTCACATATAATGAATCACTTCCATATGCAACTTTAGTCACATGTGAAACACAGTAATTTGTTTGTCATTTTCACACCTCCTAATGGAGGGTAGCCAACGGGCTATTCCTCAAGCCAAACGGCTTATGGTAGGATGTCTTGGCTTCACACCACAGACAAGAGAAGAGAGAAACACGTTTGAGAGAACTCAAATCATCAATTAATTTCTGTATATCCGAAGAGAAGGGATTACATCCTATATATAATAGAGTAATCAATCTCTACTAAGAAACTTTGAATTCTAAGAATACTAAGAATCTTGGAAATTAGAAACAACCTAATCAAAGCAATTAAAGAGTTCTACTAAAGTTGGGAAAACATCCAAAAGCCTAAAACTAGAAACTCCCGTTTTGAAATCACTGTTGGACCTTGTGGGCCTTCTGGAATATACTTTCAATTGGGGCCCAGTAGTCTGGTTTGCATCAGCTCCCCTTGGCTTGGAGAAACTCGACTCCGACGAGTTGTCATCTTGGTACCTCTCGTACAAATCCGGGTTGAGGCGCTGAAAATCCGTGGCGGTGATCCATGTAGCTTCAAAAAATGGTTTTCTTTTCCATTTGACCAAAAACTTATGATACCCGCCGGTCTTTGTTGACACTAGCTGGTCATTATAGTCATCTTCGATTTCCTTTCGAGGAACTGGAACTATGGGAAGCCGGATATCTTGCTCTTTAAACAATTCATCTTGATAATGCCCATGATAAATTGTGAGATCTTCAACATTGAATGTAGAACTTATATTCATGTCTGACGGAAGATCGAGCACATAGGCATTGGAGCTGATTTTCTTCAAAATCTGGAACGGACCTGCACTTCTGGAATAGAGTTTCTTTATAAGTGCCTGTGGGAAACCGTTCGGGTGTGATTCGCACCATGACCATGTCTCCTTCATTAAATTCAACATGGCGCCTGCGAGTGTCCGTGTGCTGTTTATAAGTGTCATTGCTTTTGGCAATTTGCTGACGGATCTCATCATGAACGTGCCTCATGTGTTGGGAAAATTATTCAGCCTCTTGATTAGGCTTGGCTTAAGCTGGTAAAGGACTTAGGTCAATCGGAAAACGGGGCTGAATGCCTGTGACAACTTCAAATGGTGATCTTCCAGTTGATTTGTTTATGGAGTTATTATAGGCAAACTCCGCTATGGGTAAAATAAGATCCCATGAGGCAACGTGTTCTCCGACGAGACATCGAAGAATATTACCCAAGCTGCGATTGATTACCTCAGTCTAGCCATCATTTTGAGGATGGTAGGCACTAGAGTACTATAGCTTTGTCTTGATCATATGCCATAAAATTTTCCAGAAGAAGCTCATGAACTTAGTATCTCTGTTGGACACTATAGTCTTGGGTAGGCCATGAAGACGAACAATCTCTTTGAAGAAAAGTGTGGCAACTTTTCTTGCATCTGCTGTGGTCATACAAGGAATAAAGTGTGCCATTTTGGAGAACCTGTCCACCACAACAAAAATAGAATCTACCCTTCTTGCAGTTTTTGGTAAACCCAAGACAAAATCCATGCTCAGATCTTTCCAAGGCTCATGTGGAATAGGAAGGGGCTGATATAATCCCGTATTTTTCTTTTGTCCCTCGGCGAGCTGGCATACTCTGCATAGTGCACAAATTCGGGCAACATCTGTCTTCAGGCGGGGCCAAAAGAAGTGGTCTTCCACAAGTGCCAAAGTCTTATCTCGCCCTAGATGTCCACTACATCCACCTCCATGCAACTCTTGGAGGACAAACTCCCGGATGGAAGTTGCTGGCAAACACAACTGATTTCCACGAAACAAATAACCATCAATGATAGAAAACTTGGGATGGTTAGAGAACTCACAATTAAGAAGATCTTTGTAGATGCGACCAAAGTCATGATCATCGGGATATTCTCTGCGAATTTCTTTGAAGCTTGGGACTGTGACGAAAATCGTTGTGAGCAAGTGAGAATGACCGCTTAAAGCATCTGCAACCTTGTTTTCCACTCCTGACTTATGACGCTATACAAATGTGAATTCCTGCAGATAGGCGCTCCATTTGACACGATTAGCGCCCATCTTTTTATGTGAGTTTAGATGCTGTAATGCTTCATGATTGGACTACAACACAAATTCTTTCTCGATCAAATAATGAGGCCAATGACGAAGAGCTTGGACAATTGCATAATATTCCAAGTCATACGGTGAATATTTCTTGAGAGAGACTAAATTTCTCGCTAAAGTAAGCAACTGGGTGACCATCTTGACTTAAGACTCCGCCAACACCAACTTGTGAAGCATCACAACTGACTTCAAAGACGTTGTCAAAATCTGGAAGTTTCAAAACTGGTGCCTCTGTCATTTTCTGCTTGATTTGTTCAAAAGCACGAGTGGCTGGCTTAGTCCAAGTGAAGTCACCTTTCTTCATGCAATCAGTTATAGAAGTCATAATGGTGCTGAAATTGCAAATGAATCTCCTATAAAAAGTGGCCAATCCATGAAAACTCCTTACTTCATTGATAGTTTTGTGAAGGGGCCAATCAACGATTACATTGATCTTCTCTGGATCAGCTTCTACTCCTTGGGCCGAGACAACAAATCCCAAGAATAGAACTTTGGGCCTTAAGAATGTACACTTCTTCAAATTAATGTAAAACTTATCTTTTCGAAGTGCATGCATCACATACCTGAGGTGATTAAGATGTGCATCCTTGGTCTTGCTGATGATCAAGATGTCGTCGAAATACACAACGACGAATTTACCGAGGAAGGGTCGTAGAAGCTATGTCATAACTCTCATGAAAGTGCTAGAAGCATTGGATAAACCGAACGGCATGGGTAACCACTCGTATAATTCATCTTTAGTTTTGAAAGTTGTTTTCCATTCATCTCCTGCGCGGACACGAATTTGATGATATCCGCTTCTAAGATCAATTTTGGAGAAGACGGAAGATCCGGCCATCATATCAAGCATATCATCCACCCACGATAACAGAAATCGATACTTAATGGTAATTTTGTTGATTGCGCGGCTGCCAACACATTCTCCAAGAACCATCTTTCTTGGGTGTCAAGAATGCTAGTACCGCACAAGGACTCATGCTTTTGCGAATGTAGCCTTTCTGGAGTAGCTCTTCAACATGCCTTTTCAATTTTGTGTGTTCTGTAGGGCTCATGCGATAAGCAGGTAAATTGGGAAGTGATGACCCAGGCACCAGATCAATTGCATGCTGGATGTTTCTCATAGGCGGTAGCTCTTTTGGAAGATCTGCTGGAATCAAGTCTTTAAAATCATGCAACAATGACTTGATTTCTGGCGGTGTAGAAACTGCCTTTTTATCTTCGGCCTCTTTGAATTCTTGTGGGATAAGGGCATAAACAACTCTTTGCTCTTTACTTTCTTCTTCAAATTTCCGCATTGAAAGGATGCGAGAACTTGGCTGTGAAGCAGTTTGTTTTGCCGGAACTGATGGTGATTGCTTTGCCGGGGCAGTAGGAGGCTTAAGTGGAAGGAGAGTAACCTTATGACCTTTGTACTTAAAAAGTATGGGTGTTCTTTTCTCCATCACTTTGGACTTTGTTATCAAAAAGCCAAGGCCTTCCCAATAGAATATGAATAACATTCATGGGAATAATATCACACTAAATAGAATCTACATAACCACCAATTCGGAATGTTACTTGGCACCGCTTGGTTACTGGAATGGCTGAATCATTCACCCAAGAGACCTTGTAAGGCTTCGGGTGTTTTTCTGTTGGAAGCTTCAACTTGTCAATTACTTCTTGGGAGATCACATTCATCTCGCTTCCTCCATCTATGATGAGATTGCACAATCTGTCATGACATTTTGCCATAGAGTGAAATATGGTAGTTCGTCTCCAATCTCCAGCTTCTTCTTCAGTGGTAATGAAGAGACGACGAATGAACAATGTCCTTCCTTCGGTTTCAGCTTGATAGAAGGAATGATCTTTTTGTTCGGGTGGAGGTTCCTGCTCTTTATATGGTGATTCAGCTTCTATTTCTACATCAACAGGCTCTGAATCATAGGCATCTTCTTCATTATGTGCATAGTGAAGATTCTTTGACCCTGGACATTCAGAAGCATAGTGTCCTTTGCCTTTGCATCGAAAGCAATCGATCTCCTTCTTTGAACGTGAAGAATTGACAACATTCTTCCCTTTGTTGGCAAAATCTACAGGTCTTGATTCAGTTTAAGGAGGTGCTTGCCTGTTAGAATTTTGTGTAGGAGGTTGTCGGATTGAGTGTTGTGCTGGAGCAACCCACTAAGAAGTTGAATTGGAGGTCTTCCTTTGTAGAGGCTCACCAAAACACAATGAATATGGATAGCGCAACTGTTCTTCGACGCGGACTGCCAAGCGATGAACTTCTTCAATGCTTTAAAAGGTGTGAGTAGTCAATTCCCTTTGGATCTCTTGACGCAGTCCTTTCTTGTATCTGGTGATAGCCTATAGATCAACTTCAGGCACCTTGCATCGCACCATGAGGTCATGAAACCTTTCTGTGAAATCATCTATGGCGGAGGACCCTTTTCTACAATCAACAAGTTGATCATAGAGGGAATCAAGATAATCAACCGGTAGATATTTATCCTCATGTTTCTGTTTCATCTCCTCCCATGTGCTTATAGGACGCCTCCCATAATTAGCATTTCTGTCATCAATACTCTGCCACCAAACACGTGTTGCACCCTTCATCTTCATCTTGACAAAGGAAACGCGTTTGTCTTCGTCCATATTGTACCATTCAAAATAATATTCAAGGGCTGTAATTCAGTTGGTGAAAACTTTCACATCCATATGTCTAAAGAAATCAGGAACATCAACACGTACCTTCTTGGTGATGTCATCTCATCGGCCATGATGGTCTTCATAATCAGTTTCATGCATAATACGCTCCATAAATTGCAGACAAGTTTCCTACGGCTCATTATCGATAGAAATCTCTACATTTGCCTAATGGTTGCTTCCCCCTGGTGCCTTACTGCCATCTTTGTTGGTGGAAGGTCCTGGGTTGCCATTTTTCCGGTTGCCCGGACGGGGTGTGTTTCGAAGACGTTCTTCAACCCCGTCCATTCTGTCCATTAATTCCATGATGTAGCTATCACGCTGGCAGTCTGTGAATTTACCTTTGAATGTGGCTCTGGTGCGGGTAGACATGCTGACTTGCTGCTGCTGATATTGATTTTTTTTTTTTTTTTTGCTACTTGTTAGTGGGCCGGGCTCGACCCGAACTAAGGCCCAGAAGATGGGCCTTAACTAAGGTCCTCGTGACTTGCTGCTGTAATGCCTCAGGACTGGCGCACACAGAGGGATAAGGAGTTAAAGCCCTCTTTGTTGCTGTTTGAATAAGGAAAGGGAGATGGAAGTTGATGGCGCAGGCGACTTCAGTGGAGCTGGGCTGGCGGTGGCGACGCACGTGGCAGGCGACGAGGACGACAGCGCAGGTCGTATTTTTTTTTTTGGCTGTGCAGTCTCCTCTGTTATCTCTGTATCTTTGGTCCTTTTTTTTTTTTTTTTTTTTTTTGCCCTCTGGGTTGGGCGAAAGGGAGGGGCAAGGGTGTGATCGCTTCGTCTGGGTTGCGTGCAGGGGAAGGAACAGGGATGAGAGGAAGGGTCATGTGATTTGGGGATGGGAACTTGTGGTTTAGATTAGGGATATTTGGGAATGATTTGGGGTTTTAGGGTTTTGGAAAATTGATATAGGGCTATGAGGGGATCCGTCTGGGATTTGGATGGGGCTGTGTCATGCAGGGGAAGGTGGGGTGAAATGGGATGGGTATCGGTGGGTTGTTGATGGGTTTCGAGGGACGGTCGTGGCCTTAGGGATGGTGGTGTGGGTCGGCTGTGATGGGAAAATTAGAAGGATGAAAAAGGAGTGACAAAAAAAGAGGAAGTGCGTGGGGTTTGACAGAAAGTTGATTACCTCAGACCGGCGATCTGATCGGCGACCTGAGACGGTTCCTTGTCTCTGATACCAATTGGAGCAGCGCAGGGGATAAGGAGGGTAGCCAATGGGCTATTCCTCAAGCCAAACGGCTTATGGTAGGATGTCCTGGCCTCACACCACAGACAAGAGAAGAGAGAAACACGTTTGAGAGAACTCAAATCATCAATTAATTTCTGTATATCCCAAGAGAAGGGATTACATCCTGTATATAATAGAGTAATCAATCTCTACTAAGAAACTTCTAATTCTAAGAATACTAAGAATCTTGGAAATTAGAAACTACCTAATCAAAGCAATTAAAGAGTTCTACTAAAGTTGGGAAAACATCCAAAAGCCTAAAACTAGAAACTCCCGTTTTGAAATTACTGCTGGGCCTTGTGGGCTTTGGGCCTTCTGGAATATACTTTCAATTGGGGCCCAGTAGTCTGGCCTGCATCACCTAACATGTGGATTTGAGTGCATCCAATGGTCAATCATTTTTCACAAAAATTTCACCATTTATCACAAATTTCTTACAATATATGATGAAGAAAGGAACGAGACTTGACACACTAGACACAGATGACCATTCTGAAGAGGATTAACGGTTTAGATTATTAAAATGCACCACCCACCCCCCCCCCCCCCCCCCCCCCAAACAACCGCCCACCCACCCGCGAACTTTGGAACTGGAAATCTAAAAGTCCATGAGGAATTTAGACATAAAATTTGGTCCCATGGCTGTTTTGGTCATTTTAAAGAGTTCAGCGGTTCAGATCATGATTGTGGGGCCCACTTGCATAGAAAAACTGCCAAAAAAAAAAAAAAAAGACTTGGTTCAAGGGACATGAAAATAGTGTATATTGATGGTCAATACATCCAACGGTTTCAAGTTTCTTTCAAATATCTCACAATCCATGATGAATTATGATTTCAAATTTGATCTGATAGCCATAATTGGCCTTCTAAAGAGTTTGAATGGTTCGGATCATGAAAATGGGGCACGCATATTCCTAGAGTCATCAATTTTCAGTCTGGACTTTCTTTGTAAATATCTCAAGTTTAAGGACGAATCAACTGTTGAATTTGGCCCCATTAGCTGTTATCAACCTTTTGAAGAGGATGATTGGTTTAAATTACCATTTCTGGGTCCGCAGAAGTGTAAGTTTTCAAAAAACTGTCTTGGGCAGTGATCACGTTGAAAACACTGTTCATCCGCCTAGTAGCAATGATTTTTGATTCAGTTTACCATCTATGGAGGTGTGAAAAATCTTGCTCAAAATCAGCCCATTTTCACATCTATTTTACGCACCTCATGCGTAAATCAACCCAAACAAATATAAATGTGCGTAACTGTTGTGAACCATTTGCATATGTAAATCAGTGAAAACAAACGACCCCCTAGATTTTGTTGTCTTTCCCTGACATTTCTACTCCATATAAATGTTGTCAATTATAGCACTGATGATTTGGGACAGGAATGAAAAACAGTATGATACACTGCTTGTTCTTTTGAACATCTGATGTACATCAAATAAACATCTTCTTTGTACTCAACAGCGAAAAAGAAACATCTGCTGTGCAACAAGATTCAGACGTGATTTGGTGTTTCCAAATGCACCACCAGAATTCATGCTTTAGCTTGAATAATATGGTCCTACTAATATTATTTCACCAGTATAGATGCATTTCTGTGTCCTCGTTAATATGTTGTGTGGACAAATTAAATTATTTCACCCTTCTTCTTGTATGTTTTGGACAGGTTCTTAGGTTACAGAGCTGACGATAAGGAACATGTTCCAAGCCAAAGGACATTAATGCTCGTTCAAGGAACTGGAGGAATCGTGGCTGGAGCAGTGGCATCTTGCATTACTACCCCTTTGGACACTATTAAGACAAGATTACAGGTGCTTTAAAATATCTAGTTGATATAATTATGATTATGATCCTCTAATATGATAAGAATAGAATTGTTGTGCCTTCTGTTTGTAAAATTGTTGGTCCATTGTTCATTGATTCATACCATTAATCTTATGTAACCCAGTTTAGATAGTTCTGGCTCAAAGACTGCCCAGGTTCGTCCGAAAACCACAACTATCCAATTGACTGATAAAAAAATTACCGTCTATATCCCATGTTGAGGTTGGTTTATTTCCTAGTTGACTTTGTATCTTTAATTCTTGTAGTGGTTTTTCCCCTTTCAAATACTGCTATCTTCTTCATGGTTTTTATGATATTCAAGAAGGAATTTTGTACATTCTGTTGAGGATCCATATGGTATCCTAGCATTGACTTGGTGAATTTGAAGCCATGGTTTCGTGACAGGTCATTGATTATCCAGAGTATGTAGCCCATTCCCCTAAAGCACCCCAGTTGGAAGATCCTAGAAGATTAGCCAATCCAGTCTTATCCTCGTTTAAATCGAATCTGAATTCTGAATCGTCTCTGTATTATTTTCTTAAATTCTAACTGCTGTTTATCAAATTGAAGGGCTAGGATTGCCCCATTGGGAAGGTGTGGGGATGGTCTTCCCAGTATGGATTCCATAGGACCTATGCATGTTTGTACATAAAGGCCCATGAATGATCTGTTGTGATTGTTGAAGATAAACTAGAGCCTATGCAGCTTTTTGTAGCACAACCTTGGACCTAATTATTCTGAAACTGGCTTATCTAGATCCAAACAACCAAACATGCACGTACACAATGGTTTTATTATTCTTTTTATTACTATTGTTGTTATTGTGGAAGGCAACAGGCATGTATCTGATTCTTACAGTAGTAAGGAGCCTTTTAATCTTGTATTTTCTTCCAATTCTGCTCTCAATATTCAAAGTGCAGTTGTAAACAGTGGGCATCTTATTTGCGTGATTGTGCCATGCATCTTGGGTCGAACGTTTTTGCATCTTATTTTCTATCTGAATTACTATAAAATTAGTGACGTTTAGGAAAAGAAAATCTCATATTCTCTCTCATTCCTTTTCTTTTACCCATTAGAGAATGGCTATATAGTTCTGGTGCTGGAATAAATCAAAAAACCCTTCATTTAAAAATATATAAAAGAGTTGAGGTTTTTTTCCTATAACTTACCTCTAGAGATGGATTTTCCCTCCTTTTTCCCAAAGTTTGAATATTCCCCCACAGCTACAATTACAACATTTTTGGACTAAAATACCCATCGTGTGGGATATGACATGAGAAAAATGCATTTTGTGAATGAGTTTGGAATTTTGACAAACTTGTACTATTGCATTTGTGGGTTGAAAATGCATTGGTGGAAATGAGTTTAGATGAAAATGTATAGCGTTATTATGTAATTGACTCATGGCTGCATTAAGATTGGAAGATGAACCTCCCTTAGTAGAGGCATGGTAGGATCTGTTGCAATTTTGTGGCCTTCTCTGACACTCAGGGATGACATGTCCAAGCTTCTTGCAGTAATTGTATAATGTCTTCTTGTGCTGAACAACAACATGGTCGTACTCCTTGCAGCTATTGCTTTGTGTTTTATTCAGATCCCGTCCTAGTGTTTGTTTCATAGGCAGCATCATGAGGACTAGTTGTTCGACTTCTTTGTTCCAAGGTGGCTCGAGTGACGTAACGTTGCTCTTCGCGGAATAATTTGGCAAGACACTCAGCTAGTGATGGGACAGGAACTCTGCTTATCAGATGTGATTGAATGAGCTCAAATTCCTTGTGTAGTTTCATGAGGAATTGGTCATTTTTGCAGGGCTGGAATGCTTGCCTCTGCATGGTGGCATAAACAAGTTCTACAAATTATGTCCAAAGACTAATAAATTCAAAATAATATTCTTGTACTAACTTGGTCCCCTGACAGTATTCTGAAATGTCAAGTACCAGTTGATAACGTCTGTTTGTGTTATCTTGGCTATGGACCTTTTTTAGGTATTACCACATATGTTTGGCAGTTTTATAGGCTCTCACGGGGAGCACAAACTGTGGTTCCACAGGAGAACTCAAGAATAGATCCATGTTACGATTTCGGCATCGTTGGTAATCCATTACGCTAACTTGATTTGATCCGTGGATGTGGCTTTGGTAACATTAGGTTTTTGGGTAGTGCCATCAATGTGATTCCACAGATCTTTGCCTGTTAGAAACATCTGGAATTGATAATTCCCAGGAAAAAATAGTTTTTTTTTTCCGTTAAATGGATTGGGCTTCAGATTATGAAGATCAATGGTCTTGATGAAATTGAGTTGCAGAAATAAGGAAAACTCAGAAACTGTGAAAGATCTTACCAAAGGACGACAAAATAATCTGAGAAATTTTTTATGGAAATCCAATGAAATCAGTCAACCCTAATCCTTAAATCTCTAGCTTGATTGGATTTGCTGGGTGGGCTCCACTGAAGAACCGATGCTCTTTCAACAGCCAAGAACAAGTCGATGACAAACTGCTTTACAAGGAGGGTTCGCACAACCTCAAATCTTCCATGATCTATCCTATTGAAGGATAGATGACTCACGGAGGAACTTAACTGTATTCACAATCAATTGTATCCAAATCGACTGTATCTCCAACTCACAGACTCATTCCTTTGAGCAGTGACGTGATGAAGAAAGTTACGAAAGCCACAAGGGCTCTCCTTATCAACACAAAGAAGATTGCAAAAGAAAAAGTCCTTTCCAGGTTTTATGTCCAAGTGCTTCGATGTTCTCGGTTCCTCCTAAAGTCTTTGGGTGACTTGTTTTGTACACGTTCTAAGACAACAAGGGGACAAGTTAGACTCAAAGGCAATATAATATATATTTGTGGGTCAATCAAGTTCTCAAAAGGGCCACAAGTGTCACCTTCAAGGTAAAAATGAACAAGGTATTTTGACTATGGATGTAAACATTTCGTGAAGGCATTCCCTAGTATTCTTCTAAAAGTAAAGAGATACATCATGTAGATAGTCAGGACTCAGGAGGAGACTTTACTTCTTATTCAGTCGGTTTCTCCTCCATCTTCTCAAAGTTCTAGTGATGAAGAAAGAGCAAGTTTCTCATACTCTTGAGAAGATTAAGACTCCAGAAATACCAAGGAAGCCATTACAAGTGTGTTCCTGAAGAAAAGAAAAGATTAAACCATTGTTTCTCATTTGGCATATCATCAGTGGAAGCCTTGTATTCAGACCCTTCTCAGTTAGATAATGCTTTACAATACAGGTTCTAATTTTGATCTTCCTATTGCATTGCGTAAGGGTACAACGATCATGTGTTACTCTGACACCCAATCTCGGAGTTCTGTTTCTGATCTGTATTTATCATCCACCTTTCATGTTTGTCACTTGATTATCTTCGCATCATATGCCTACACGTGTTGTTAAGGCAGTTCTCATCCTATGTAGAAAGATGTTATGCTTGATGAAATGCAGTTGCTCAAAAAGAATGGCACTTGGGAATTGACAACATTGCTTGAAGGGAAGCGAATAGTAGGACTAAGTGGGTATTTACACTTAAACATAATCCAAATGGGCCGATTTAGATATGTAGCCAGACTTGTAGCAAAGGGTTCACACAAGCTTATGATGTTCATTATTTTGAGACATTCTTACTAGTTGCCAAGTTGAACTTTGTCAGAGTGATATTGTCTTTATCAGCAATTTTTTCTTGGCCATTATATAAAATGAGTGTAAAAATTCATATTTCTTCATGAAACTTACAGGATGAAGTGTACCTGGATCCACCATGAGGCTTTGTAATGAAAGAACAAAAGTAAGTTGGTATTTTACTGGAAGAGGTAAAATCCTATTGACTTGAGAAGGCTTTGTATGAGTTGAAGCAATCACCTCATGGTCCTCATGCCTAGTTTTGCAGATTTAGTACGGTAAGTGATTCCATATGAATACAGAAGATGTCATGCAGATTATACTGTGTTCGTGAAAGGAAAAGGTGTTGGTGTCGTAGTGCTGATTGTGTATGTAGATGATACTGTGGTCAAAGGAAATGATGAAAATAAATTAAGGATTTGAAGATCTAAATTGGAAAGGAGTTTGAAATCAAGGATCTTGGAACATTGAAATACTTTCTTAGTATTGAGGTTACTAGATTCAAGAAAGGAATTGTTATTTCATTTGTAAGTATACACTGGATCTTCTTGAAGAAAGAGGAAAGTTGGGAGCAAAACTAGCTGATACTCCTATTGAACAAAGTCATAGCTTACATTCAGAGAGCGGTGAACTGCTTCCTGATAAAAGATCCTATTAGAGACTAGTGGGAAGATTAATTTATCTAACTATCACCCAATTAGATATTTCAATTCGAATGCTGTAAGTTTGGTACATGCATGCCCCATGAACTGACCATTTTCTGTGGTTCAAAACATTCTCAGATACCAAAAGGAGCACCAAGGCAAGGCATTTTGTATTCATGTCATGGGCACATGAATGCAAAAAGCATATAATGATGTTGATTGGGCAGAATCTAAGGTCTTATAGAAAATCTGCTGTACGGTACTGCACGATGGTTTGTGGAAACTTGGTCTCATGAAAAAGCAAGAAACAGACAGTAGTTATACGATCAAGTTCTGAGGCCGAGTATCGGGCTATGGCCATGCCTATTGTGTTATAGTTGAGAATATCATAGAAGAATTAGGTTTTAAGCAAGGTCAGCCTATGATTCTTCATTGTGACAATATTTTAGTGATCAATATTGCAAAGAATCCATCATATCATGAGCCGACAACGCATATGGGAGTTGATTATCATTTCATCTGAGAAAAGACTGAAAGGATGTGAAGCTAGTATATACAAATCAGATGATCAGATTGCAGATTTCCTCACAAAAATATTATTCACAGGACAATTAAGTGTTGTTTTAAACGCAATGCCACTATTGCTGAATAACTTGAAGCCAAGCCTTCTTTTCGCACTATTACAGATCCAAAAAGAATGGAAAAACTGGATTCAACTGTCAACTGCTCTTATCGGAAATAGGATTTGACTATGGATTCGAGCCATAGCACATGGTTTCATAAAACCCGTATGATTTTCCCGATCTAGATCGAGCAGGTTTTACAGAAAGAAGATGCTGGGAGTAGAATAACCCAACTCATTATTGTTAAAAAGAGAGAGAGAGAGAGGAAGCAAAACCAAGTCAAGATGATATGGATCAACCCCTTCTTGCACAAAAGATCTTACCATTTCCGAGGAACTGGAGCTACATTGCTTTCTAATTTCCATTCAAGAGTTCTTATGTGTTTCCACGCTCTTTTGAGACCTCGAAAAATGGACAAATTCCTTTTTTAGGAACACATACAAGATTCGTCACTACAAAAAGGATAATGGTAACCCCAGCATTAATTACTTAATTTTCTGGATTGAATAGGAATAGAAATACATGTCCTACTGAGACAGAATTTGCGACTTGCTATCTCTTACCTAGCAGGCAAAGATTTATACCTCCATGGAAAGACTTGATTCATTCGGATCAACATGAGGGTCCAAATACATTGCATTGCTAAAATCCATTTGTATATTTGAAACAAGTTGACCTCCTTGCTTCTCTTCTGGTACAATCCTCTTTCCGCTAAGCTCCCCCTTTCTTTTCGGTTAGACAGAATGTAGGACTGGTGCCAACAGTCAACCGTATGGCTGACCAGCGATTATTCGGCTTCATGCAGGTGAGTTGCAGCTTGCAATCCAAACCTAGGATGGGTTTTTGGAGAGCGGAATTGCGGCCCTTTGTATAGGCCATTGTAACATGTGTCACCGAGGGCATTGGGAGCACAATGACTTGACATCATCCTAACCTTCCTCCGGCTTATCACTAGTGGTTTGTTTAGGGTCCCAAACTCAATGGTGGCAACTAAACACCCTTGTACTTTTTGCTGGACATAACTTAACACCTTACAGTGCGAGCTAATGACAACCATGCACCATGTGTCCACGTTCTAGAAGGCACCCCTCTTTCAAGAGGATTCACGACATGTCAAGCCTTGTTAAGGTTCTTCGCTTTGCATCGAATGAACCACATGCTCCACCACTTATGTGGCCCCCCGCTAATTCCTTTAGATTTTCATTATTGCGATTTGTGAACGTACTCCCCAAGCAAGATACTTAACGTGTTAGCTACAGCATTGCATGGGTCAATACGCATAGTGCCTAGTATCCATCGTTTACAGCTAGGACTACTGGGGTTATCTAATCCCATTTGCTCCCCCACCTTTAGCCTCTCATAGGACAATTGAGTTCTGTTTTATCTAAGTTGGGCTGGTAAATATACATATGAACCAGCTTAATGGAGTGTTATTGAATAGAGAGATTGGGGTTTATCTATAAATTAAGCAATTTCAGGGACTTATTTTTAATTTGGGAAAATACATGGGCTTTTGTAAATACAAAAATTGTAATAAAGTATATATACGGTTGTGGTCTCCCAACCCTAAGCATCAGAACTGAATGCTTCTTTTCTCTCAATTCTCTCACTTCCCTAATTCCTCTTTTTTCTCTTTCTGGCGTTTTTATACCTTTAATGAAAAGAGACCCTATATTGTCTTTAATGAAAACATCCAACTTGAACTGCATTAAGAACAATTTTATCTGCTTTTGAGAATTTTATGATCATTTGGATAATCTTATACCAAATTAAAATGATTTTGGCAATAAAGCTACTGTCATTGCTTAGCTAATTTTACTTTTCTCAACTTGATCGATTAACTTCTTTTTTTTTTTTTTGAAGGGTAAATCAATTAACTGTTAATGGTTGTGGG
This sequence comes from Umbellularia californica, assembly GCA_028538565.1. NCBI lineage: Eukaryota > Viridiplantae > Streptophyta > Magnoliopsida > Laurales > Lauraceae > Umbellularia > Umbellularia californica. Next base: position 26,734,462 of record JAPQWN010000002.1, read on the forward strand.
TTTTATTTAATTTTCTTTTACATGTTGCAGGTAATGGACCCTGAAAAAAGAGGAACTGCAAGACAAGTCGTCAAACGATTGATTGTTGAGGATGGCTGGAAAGGTTTATACAGAGGCTTAGGCCCATGGTTCGTCAGCATGTCGGCCTGGGGAACCTCAATGATATTAGCCTACGAGTACCTGAGTATGGGTCTCCCTCTCTTATTGTATTCTAGACTATCTTTTGATTATAGTGTTTCTGCTGCTCCTTTTATTGCTAATAGAGTTCCACTTTGATACTCCATGGGCCTTTGGTCCTCATCTTGGGAATCCATAGTGTTGGGGTCCCATTACATTTCACCATTGGAGACCTTGTTTGTTTGTGTTTTCTTAGGGCCTTCTTATTCATAGAGGAACTATAGAAGTCGCATGGTGCTGGTTCATGAACTCGATGAGAGTTGCATATGCTAGAAATGAACAGATAGCTTTAAGCATAGTTTTTTTTTGACCAGTTAGATCAAACTCAGGCACTAAGTGGGTTAACTGAACTGGGAGGCTTGGCACCTCAACAAGGTGAGTCAATAAAATCTTCTGGGACGATACCTAACCTATTGTAAGTATCCTGATATCATAGCTTAATACAGCACAATGACTTTGCCAGACAAGGATGAGTTGCCAAGTCAGGAGTCAACTAGGTTGCTCAACAGGGTTTCACCAAGGCGTCATCCATATTGAGTTAGAGAAAATCCAGTCACCCTGTAAGTGACCGGTTGAGTCCCTACTTGATCACCAGTTGCAACTCAGAAAGCTATGGCGTAAAGTGTCTGTTTATGTGGTTCTCCTTGTTCAGTTGAAGTGCAGACATGCTCCGCATTTACATCAAAACAGGAACACAAATGTTGTTATGTTCTTGTCGTCAACAGGGGCTGCACATGGGTGAGCACCCAGTCCAAAGCTAATTAACCAAGGCATTAGTTATTGGAGCCAAGTTTCAGGCTCACATCTTGTCCAAGTGTATGACTGTTCCTGGTCCGGTATACTGTCCTAAAAACTCTGAGCGCTGCCTTGCCATTCACTGGAGATCCCCATAGAGTTCATTAATGATTATAGTGAATAGGGTAGGAGCTAATCAGAAACCATGGTAAGGGATGCTATAAAACAATCCAGTCTGTAAGATTATAACCCTTTGATGTTTGCTTATTTTCAATTGACTTTTGGCTACTACTGTCCTCATTCTTTAAACCACCTACTGGTATGCCCTTGATAGAAAAGTTAGATCATACACATTGGGTGAGTTACTTCCAGTATCTATGGTGGAATGATATACCTCAGCAAACTCAAGACCGTTTTTCATTTTACTGGTTGGTACATTCCAAGAATTTTAATTGCGTTTTTTAAATCCTGCCAGAAAGGTAAAACCATTTACCATATTATTTGAGAAATGGTCATATTTGGGAAACAGAACCATAAGCTGTAGTATTAATAACAAAATCTATATTGTGGGGAGTCACATTCACTGTTATATAAAAAAAATTGAGTCACATTCACTATTTGGATTTTATTGTAATTCTATTTTCCACAAGAAAGGGAAACTGTGGGATCCCCATATGAAGAAGTGACTTTGATTCAGTAATGAGCATCACTCCAGCCAGATAGTTTGATCTCTAACCTGTGGAGAGTCCAACCCAACAGTTACCTTGATGAGAGTGGGTCTTCATCACAGAGTTTACTCTCTGTGTCATACTAAGTAATATTTTTTTGCCTGGTGTAAAACGATTTTTTTTTCCTTCTCCAGCATCTACATTTGAAACATTTATTGTTCCTGTTCAATTATGATATAAAACGTTAATATTTTACGATAATGTTGAAAGCATTTGCTATTTGGGCTACATCCATGTCAACCTCTTGACTGCTGTAAAGACTAACAAGCCTGTCCGTCATTTGCAGAGCGCTTGTGTGCGAAAGACGAGATCGAGGTCTTATCTTGATTACTATTACGTACGACCACCCTGATTTTCCTATCTCTGAAACTGGAGACTGGGCCATTCAGAATTCAGTTGTAACAATTGCTGTAGATGGCTGTGTTATGAAAAACCATCATTCAGCACTGGAGAAATAGGAGATCAGCTGTCGAAAGAAGCAATGAAGGAGGGATTTTAAGTGCCTCCAACTGACTGACCACATCAATATTTGTTAAACATCAGAGGCAGAACTATGATTCATTGTTGTTGATCCTTATTTGAAATTCCTGCATGATTTTAATCATGCAACATTTTCATTGAGTCATTATTTTGGCCAAGATTGTAATAAATATCATGCCTTTAGGAAGGAATTCCCTTTCATTCATCAGATTTCCTTCTACTATACTCTTTCTAATCTTAGTTTACATACGTTTGCATCTATGTACCCACTAATAGCATTGACAAGCTGGGGTTCAGACTTTAGATTATTTGATGGAGGTATCTGCCAAATCAATTGTCTAGATCAATAAATTGTGCAATCATTTGTGTAGATCAGATGGACTTCTATAGGCAGGCCACATGCTGTTCATATGCAGTCCTGCTTGTAAAGTACCCCTAGATGCATGCCTATCGTCGGGGTGGGGAAGATGGGCTGGGCTGGGCGAGAGATACCCTGCGTTATCAATATTGATAAAATATGCGCCCCAATGATGGCAAGTAGTTCAAATCTCACTTAAATTAGAGTAATGTCAACCCTAAAATTGATGATAGGGGTCTAATCAGCTAGTTAGGGTCAAAGCTGTCTCTGTGAGAGTCATTGTAGCAACAAATAAGAAATAAAAATTGATGGACACGGGGAAACATTAGATAGTATTGATCTAACTAAATTGATGGACATGGGAAACATTAGATAGTATTGATCCAAGTCTACTTTTACACAAAACACTTGGCTGAGTGCATATTCAGGGGTTGGATTTGGTTTGAATGTGGGGCCCACTTGGGCCAAACTAACTTGTCTACAATTTCATTTCCCATGTGAATGTTGACAAATCATCGTTTCTCCTGAACTGAGAGAGGATTTAAACTATATGGAAGTTTATAATTTATAATCTTAACAACAAAAGATTTCCTAGATTTAAACAAGGGAGATGTTCTCATGAGAGCATCTCTCACCTTACTATGAGAGATAGGGTGGGGACCTGCACATTTATATCAAATGCCAACAACTTAACTATGAGGGCCCCCACCCCTTTCTCTTATAGTAAGGTGAGAGATGCTCTCATTAGAGCATAGTGGTACACTATATGGTAATGATAGCCATCCAAAAGATAGGACTCTAGATTTGCATAACCTTATGTCATTTGATGATTTAAACTAATGTTACTGGCTTGACTTGTTTACACTTGTAACATGATTTTAACCCTCAACATCAATAGTGAGCACCTTCCACTGTCTCAGGGGCTCTTGTCCCTAAGCACTTCTCTAATCAGATTAATCTGAATAAACTTACATCTAAACAGATAGGCCTGATCAAGCTAATAGTGGCCCAGGTGTTGGGGCCCATGGGCAGATCAAAATTTAACAATCATCTGACTTCTAGGCACTGTTGAATTAATTGTGAGAAAGGAAAAACAATCAAGAAAGAAAAAGAAACATGAGCTTTACCTAAAGTTGAAATTTGTCTAATTTTAAGCTCCTATATCAATGTCCGGTCTGGTGTGATTTAAAGGCCTTATCTTTTTGGACAGCCTTAGGCCACCCACAGACCTTACCAGCCACTCTTTTTTTTATTGATTGGTGTGCATTCAATAGGGGCTGAAGTCCACCATGAAAACCTATTGAAAATCAGAGCCGTTCAAATGAAGCTTCTCATTGTGCATAGAAAGTCATAAAATTTTACTCCAATAAAAGTTGGCCAACCTTTAAATTGATCATAAGATTAATAACATGGTTACTAAATATATTTAAGATTATATTAATCACGCTATTCATGTGTAGGGGGAAAATAGCTGCACAAACATGTGATAGGGAATGTTTATGTGGCAGCGGTAGAAGCAGAAGTCTATCTTGTGGGATGTTTGGAAGCTCTAGTGTAACTAATAAGAGATAAATAGATTAAGGTCTAAAATAAAAGCTCCAATTTTTAAGTTTGACTTCAACAATAGTATGTTTTGATAAAATTATAAAAACAAGTTCTTATTTAAAGAAGAAATTGGGGCCCATCTTTTCAAAATTACAATGCAAAACCCATGATTCACGTCATTTTAAAAATTTATTATTCACGTCATTTTAAAAATTTATTAGGTCATCCATCATAGAAGTCCATTGGATTGAAATATTTATATAACACTCACTTATACGTAAAACTTCAACTCCATAAGATCATTCTAATCTAGTGACCCAGGGTCTTAAATTTAATAGTATAGAGGATTATTGTATTATGATTTCAATCCAGCGGTGAGGAAAAATTGGATGAGTGCCACAATTTAAACCCATGACTATTCACGAGGGTTAACGTATGTGAAAAGATTAGATTGACTCAATGTGGTCCCGTAACTAGAAAAAAAAAAGGTTGTTTTTAGGGTGGGCATTTTGGAGAATTCCCAGTCATTTTCCTTGGAAAGGCCCTTTGTGCGTTGGTGAAACACATTTGAGTCGTCTCAACAGGTTGCCTCAGGCTCAGGCTCAGGCTCAGGCTCAGGTAGGTTCCCTTGTGTTGTCTTCTCTCTACCCTTGTTCATGTTCATGATGTATCATGTCGATTTGTTTGTTGTTGCCATCCATCATTGTTCCTTGAGATTTCTCCTCTCTCTGTTTCTCAGTTTGGTATGACACATGTTTGATGAAACGACTAGTAGACATATTTACTTGAAGAACAATCAATGTTCGAAAAATCACCACTCTCGATTCTGTCTTGTTTTTTGAAGTTGAAAGTTGAAACTATATTTTCTTCTCTTCAAATGGATATCTCTTGTTTAGATTGGTTTTTTTTCACTTTCATGTTGGTTAAGCAATTTTTTTATTTTCAGGCCTCTAAGTGTTGCATCTCATCTTCATGTAGTTTGGTATGTGATTTGGATATATTGCTACATAGAACTAGCTCTTTCTCTTTATCTCTCTCTCTTTCTTGTAGTTTTTGACAGCATACCTAGTTTCTAATTCATGGTTTTTGAATTTTTTTTTTACTTTGGCTTTTGGCTTCTGATTCTGGGGTAGAAAATTGGTGAAGGATTTGGTATGCCTGCCAATTTTTTTTTTTTTTTTTCATTTCTAATGTCCATGCTACCTTCACAAAGCTGCTTTTGTGCTGAAATTTCAATTATGGAGATTCACTTCATGCCCAAGATTTGTTATTGCAAGGGAATAATAAGAACTGTTACATCAATAAGAAACATGCCCATCTCCTCATGAATTGCAACATAAGATCTAAAAATGTTGTCTGCATTTCTACTGATTTAGTAATAAAAAAGAATTAATTTAAGGATTGATAAATAAAAGTTAGCTTTTGGAAATCCCTGTATGTTGGTGATTTTGTTTTGTGTGTTTGGTGATTTGATTCTACTATTCTCTTGTTTGTTTAATTAAGTTTATGTTTGTAGTTTTTTTGAAAGTCTAACGTCTCTTGATTTACATTTGGGATAATTTCGGCGGTAAAACGCATACCACATATGGAAACAATCGAGAATCCAGGAAAAATGATTCAAATAACCCCTTTTCTTATCATCGGTAGAATTCTTCTTCAAACTTACACTGATCGAACCACTATCTGTCTTCGATAAAACTGCGAGATCTGATAAGAGTGATATTTAGCCAAATGCTAATCCACATTATACCCTTCTCATCCCATGTAATCTTGCGATGGGATTGTAAGGGTCATAATTCGTTGACAGTATATGTCAGGCCAAAATCACATGACCCGAGAGGCACCTTGCTATAGTGAGGGTCCAGCTCGCTATAGTGAGCGAGGCGCAAATGCCCAGTTCCGTCCGGACTCTATGTTAGAGTTTGAGGATGAGTGCTATTCTGATTGGAGTTTAATTAGAAGTCTTATGCACGGATTTGGGGTATAAATTGGGTGATTCTCTCAACCCAAATAGACACACGATCTCTCTCATTAATCTGAGTAAGAGATATCTTAGAGAGAGAATTATTCTCTATAGCTATTGAGAGATTGTTTTGAAGGGCTGCTCTAGAAGGTTTTGTTGCTTCTACTCTCTTGTAGAAGATTGATCATCTTGGTTGACAAGGTGTGACAAGATCAAGGAGAATGGTGTGCGGCGGGGAAGTCGTGGCAGCGGAGGTTGTGCAAGAACAACTATGTCCTTAGGTCGAGGTACTGACTGAGAAAAAAGGTCTGTGAGTATATCTTGTAACTGTTCGTGAGTTCTTGATTTCTGGATTGTGGTTTTTCTCCCTGGAAAGGGTTTCCACGTTAAATATTGTGTCCGACTTCATGTGGTGATTGCTTGGTAGATTTATTTGCTAGTTCTATCTTGTTTGATTAGTTAGATCCGCTGCATTGGTTTGATTAATTAGACTAGCATCTATTCTAGTAGGTTCTGCACGAACTTTCAGGGATCCATCTTATGAACTTTTAGGGATCCATCCAGATGGACCCCATGCAAACAGGGGTATATTTTTGCAAAGGGAACTGAGGATTTATTATTTGTAGCAATTCCCTGTACATGTTTTTGAAATAAATGATTCAGTTGAGACAGGGCCTTGTCATCGAGTCATCGAGGTTGAGTTTCAACTTTCAAGTCCATCAAGTTTCCAGGTTTTTGAAACAGTGATCATTGATTCATTGTAGAGTGCCATTATAGTACGAAATGATACATTAGTCTCTGTACTGTTTCCTGAATTTACTGCATCCAGTCTATAGAGATAAGTCTTCTTTTGATGGTTAAGACCATGGTCTTTCAGTGGAGTGCTTCATTTATCACTTTGCTGAAACAGCCCTTGTAAATTATAGGACCGAGTGTCCTGAAAATGACAATTAAGAATATCCATATACCAAATATTTAAAATGGCCAATGATGTGAGTGCGACACCCTTCTCCTTTGAGGAGTACGTGAAAGGAGTGCGGAAAGGGGTGCGAGAGAGGAGTACCTGGTGTACACCCATCTCCTGTCTAAGCCAAAAGAGGAAACCTGATTTTGATGGATATCATTCACAGCCACTGACGGAACCAGGGGGGCAGGGGGTGGCCAGGACCATCCCCGCAAAACCAATTTCCTACCATCTTGATGCTTTTGCTCCTCATATCTTATGGCTTTGATCTTTGATTAGGGAGTTTTGATTTTTAAATTTGAAAGTTCCCTTTCTCGTTTTGCGTGATGTTTGCAAACAGCAAATGATAATCTTTGAAAAATAGTTGGACAAGGAATAAGATTCTGCGCCCATACTGCTGATTTTCTGAATGTAAATTCCAAAAAGTTGTGAAATGGATCCATATCATCATCATCTACATCTGGTCAATTCAGAGATCTTGAAGCAGCACCATGATTGCAGGCACCACATGATATATTGGTTGGAGTCTGAGTCTCCACTTTCACTTGAAATCAAATTCCAAAGTCTTTATTTCTCATAGTTACCTGATTTGCAGTTTGATCAATTCACTTTTGAGTTTGTAATTCATAAATTGAGTCTTAACTTTGATCCCAAAAATTGATTGGGTAGGTTCATTTGATCTTCCTTTTGATTTGTTAGATTTGGAGCTCAAGTTTAATCAATGAGCTAGTTCAGTCCATGCTATAAACCCATTACTGGGGCCCACATCTAATACCCAAACCACTAAAAATAACCATCCTTCCTTATATTAACCTTCAGAGTGGGGTTGCCATCAAATTGATCATGTGTAAACTTGTAATTAAAATAAGAGGCAAATGAAAGTTACATGTTTTACAGGTGATCAATCTTAAGCTGGGGCCAACTCCAATGGGAGTTTAGATATGGACTAGTGTTAATACATAGGGGTGCTGTGCTTTTGACTAGGTTGAATTTCTGAGGTGGGCATCACTAATGGATGGGATGTATAGAACTCTGCTTAGGGTATTTTATGAAAACAGTTCATGGGCTGAATTGTGAATTGCTCAAAGCAAACTTCAGAGTTTGAGGGCCTACGTAAGCATTATAATTTTATCATCTCTAACCGGCGAAGCACATAAAATCACAACTGTAGCATGCTCCACAATTGTCCTGGAGATGATATTCTTGCTGCCAGAACGAACACCCAAGCATGAGACCAGCAACTCCATAGTAGTATTAGACAAGGCATTTAAAGACACACCTGTCAAACAGATTCAGATACACTTTAAGAACACTGCCTAATATCTCCATCTATCTGTCAGTTCTTCTCAAAGGACCATCAGCATATGTAGTATTATAACACATGAAGCATAGCATCTTAATCTGGAGGTAGGAAATATCCAATATTGTAATGATTTTGTCCTCATAACTATCGGATTGAAATCTACACCCCATCTCAGTGTGATCCGTTCTTTAATATCATTTAAGGTTACATCAATACTCAATCCTGTTGCAACAAAACTCTGTTGGGGGGACAGATCTGATGTCTCCCTTGAAATATTCTCCCTGTTAAAGGTCCTCGATATTCTACCCACACCTCTTTCTCATCAATAACCCCCTTAGTGATACCACCTCATGGAATTTTGGGCTCCATGAACCGCATTCCTACCATTACTCCTATGACCAATCCCCCATTGGTTGATGTTTGTTGCTCCTAAACCTGGCCTATGAAATTGAAGACCATACTTCACTTACTAAACCTGGCCTACGAAATTGAAGACCATACTCCGCGTACTGGACCCAAACAGCGCATCCGTATTAGACTACCATTAATCCTTTGAACAGGACAAGGGGTTGCTCAGTTGGTTGGCAGCCCCACTTGTCACCCTGACCTGGGTGCCCAAGGGCCAATCCCTGGGTATGCCACTCTTCCCACATTTTGGGCTTCTCTTGATCTCATCCCACTTTGTGTGGGTTATCCTTCCCACTTTGTGGGCTTCCTCTTTTCACTTGTGTGGGCTCTCCTTCCCATGGCGTGGGCTTTCTCTTCCCACTTGTGTAGGCGAAAAAAAAAAAAAAAACCTCTGAACAGTTCAGCGTTTGTTCTATATCTTACAAGTGCAAAGCCTCTTCCGCTTCTTTGTCAACTAGAAGAAAAGAATAAATTAGAACTCCTACCTCACCAAACAACCTTCTTAAAACGACTGTCAGAGATTCAGAACAAACAACGCGTGCAGACTGCTGAGAGCTCCTTCATTCGGGACCTATCATCCTCACTCTTTTTCCATACCATCCGGAGCTGATTTTCACTTGACCCTGGATTCTTCTCCTAATTTGATTACACTGTGGAGAATTCATGCTCCCCCATCATGTATCAGGTGTTTGATAATCATAAGATTTCACTATAGATTAGACTTGTTTTTTTCTGTTAAATACATGACCTAAGGTTGCAAAGGTTGCAGTCACAATGGCTTCTATCAGGAACCATTCATAAAATAAAAAGATAATAAATAAATAATTCCTATCAAGAAAAGATTGGTTTTATAAACTGCACTCATTTTTATTATATTTCAGTTTTGACAGGAACAGTTTCTAGCATGCAAATATTCAAGCAGGTACTTTGCAGTGCTAAATATGGTTTTAAATGCGTTGCGGATTTTGGCATTTCTAGAGGTAATTTTATTTCACTTACTATATGGGATTTACATAATGGGATGTGAACATGAAGATTGCCATTTATTATAGAATTTAAATGAAATATTAAAAAACCAAGTTTTCTGTTTCGAACTTGCCACCATGTTTCTTCATTGTCGACCATTATTTGTTTCTTTGGTTTCCATTAATGGCCATTACTTTTATATAATATTTATGGCCTTTGGCTGTCATAATGAAAACGTCCTTTGGACATCATCACTATTTGGGGTTCGCTTTATGAGTTATACTTTTCCTTTCATCCCTATTTAGAGCTATGTTCTTTGTCACTTCATGATTTAACATTTAGTATTAGCTAATCGATTCCAAGGCTTTACTGTTTTCCCCTTCTAGTTCCTTGCAAATTCATCTAAAAATGGGTTTCTTTTTATCTTCTTTATACTTGGTAAACAGTAAACCATCTCAAGTGGCATTCCTTGATTTTTCCCCCTCTTATGTGTGCATTTTTAATTATATCCTTCCTATTGCTGCATAGGCCAGCCTTACCATACAAATCTTAGCCATATTTACCTTTGACTTCTCTTCCCAAAATTAACATCTATATAACAGTCCTAATCATAATATTATCATTACAGATACAAAAGTAGAAGCATAATTTATTCAAATGTTCATTGCAACATGAACTGATGGGCTTTTTTATGAAAATGTTAATTGTGCAGCAATGGGTTTTTCCTTTCTTCATTCATTGGTAGATTCCTCAGTTGAAGTTCATTCACCAGAACATGAAGTAGTGATTGCTCTAGGCAGCAATGTAGGCAATAGACTTCAAAATTTCAATGAAGCCCTGCGTTTACTGAAGAAATCTGGCATTTATATCACAAGACATGGCTGTTTGTATGAGACTCAGCCTGCTTATGTAACAGATCAGCCCTTATTTCTGAACTCTGCTGTCAGAGGCATTACGAAACTGGGACCGCATGACCTATTAAAAGTACTCAAGCAAATTGAGAAGGAACTGGGCAGAACAGATGGGATAAGATATGGCCCAAGACCAATTGACTTGGATATATTGTTCTATGGGAACTTTAAGATCAACTCAGAAGTTCTCAGCATCCCACATAAACGCATATGGGAGAGACCATTTGTACTGGCTCCTGTTGTAGATCTGTTGGGGTCATCTGCAGAGAATGATGACATCATGAGCTGGCATTCGTTTGCAAAACAGGCTGGCGGGATTTTTGGGGCATGGGATAATCTTGGGGGTGAATCTTCAATTGGAAGAGAAGGACTAAGACGGGTTCTACCTATAGGAAATCGGCTATTAGATTGGTCAAAGAAAACCCATATCATGGGTATTCTTAATCTAACCCCTGATAGTTTTAGTGATGGGGGGAAATTTCAGTCGGTGGACGCTGCAGTTTCTCGGGTCAAATCATTGATCTCGGAAGGTGCAGATATTATTGATTTGGGTGCACAATCAACACGACCCTTGGCACCGAGAATTATTCCTGAAGAAGAAATGCATAGGCTAATCCCCGTTTTAGAAGCTATTCAACAGATTCCCGAATTAGATGGGAAGGTTTTGTCTGTCGATACGAGGTTTTGTCTGTCGATACGTTTTACTCAGAAGTTGCAGCAACAGTAGTAAGCAAAGGGGCCCATGTTGTCAATGATGTATCCGGTGGGCAGTTAGATCCGAACATGTTCAAGGTAGTTGCTGATCTTGAGGTTCCTTATGTTGTAATGCATATGCGTGGGGATCCATCGACAATGCAGAGTGGTGAAAATGTACTCTATGAAAATGTGTGTAAACAAGTTTCTTCTGAGTTGCATGCACGGGTTAGTGATGCAGAACTATCAGGCATCCCTGCTTGGAGGATTATCATCGACCCTGGAATCGGTTTTTCCAAGAAATCTGAACACAATTTGGAAATTCTCATGGGCTTGCCAACAATCCGAAGGGAGATTGCATCAAAGAGTTTTGCTGCTTCACATGCTCCCATGTTAATTGGGCCTTCCAGAAAGAGGTTTTTGGGCGAGATCTGCAATCGCCCAATTGCAGAAGAGAGAGACCCTGCCACTGTTGCAGCTGTCACAGCAGGGATTTTGGTTGGTGCATTATAAGGGTGCATAATGTTAGGGATGGTTTGGATGCTTCAAGGTCTGCGATGCATTATTAAAGCAAGGAAAAGTTCATGTGTGATTTAAAAGAGAAAACTTTTGTTTTACAGTTAGGATATCAGCAAATCTCTCTTGATACTAGAGCAAATTTCCTGAATTGTCTCAAACTTGCATCTCATTCTGCAATCTGTTTCTTCAAGAGCAATGTTCCTGCATTTTAATCATCCCCTCATTTGAAATTTTCCTTTTAAAAAATAAAAGGAAAAGTCTTCCTAATCATTATAAGGTGATTTTACACTACCAAAGAAAAAAGAATGTAAAAGAAGATGCTTTTTATTTTTCACTTGATTTCATGTAATCTGGAACTGATGAGGAGAGTTCTCAGGGCACGTTTGTGTAACCCATTTTCGCTGAAAAGGAAGTGATTTTCTGCGGAAAACTCCTTTTTTATGTGTTTGATGCAACAGTTTTCCGTATAACTGCTTTCACACCACGTCAGCTTTTTCCTTCCTAAGCTTGGAAATATACTTCCTATGGGAGGGTATGGGAAGTCCATTTCCACGGAAAATGCACCCCCACAACAACAACACCCCCCCCCCCCCCCCCCCCCCATCCCCCATCATTTTCTCACTCCCATCCCCACTCAACCCATCCACCACCTTTCCTCCCCATCCCCTCGAACCCCACCCACCCCATACACCCAATAGTTTTCACTAAACAGTAGTTTTTACCAAAGAAATCTGCAATTGCACCAAGCAACATTAGCACCAATTCATCGAGGAAAAACCTTTTGCACTAAACATGAATTTCTAACTTCCTCAGAAAAGGTTTTCCGAGGTATTTAAAAACTATAGAATTTGCTGATATGACAATTTCATCTTACCATAGAAGTTGCCTCTACATAAACGTGCCCTCAGTGTCTCCAATGCGGGCAACAAACGTGATTGGAAATTTCTTAATTTAAGTTGTAGGTGTAGAGAGAAACAGTGTAAAAATAAATTTTCGGTGTGCATTTAGCAGCTCTCTTTCTCTAATCCAACCCACACCCTGGAAGGAAAAGACTAAAATATCCTTATTTTTTTGTATTGCAAGAAATTGAAATGAAGGAATGTTCAGATACCATTTTATTTTATTTATTATTATGACCTTTCAAAGAAGTTACACACATGTGGAAGATCCTATCCGTTCATGAGACCTGCCCCACCTTTAATTAGCTGTAGCTGAAACCTGAAAACAACCCTAGTTGGAAAATCACATTCATTGGTTGTTGGGCTTTCAGATGGACATAACATAAAGATCATTGATGAGGCAGGTTAGGTTAGGTTGGAACTTGGCTCCACAAAACATAAGATCATTGATGAGGCAGGTTGGGACTTGGCTCCATTAATAGTGGCACCCACTTGACGGAAGGCATGCATTATAAAGCGACTCTTCATCTTGAATAGGTCTTTTGTTCGGTTTTGCTTTTTGTTTTTTTGTTTTTTTTTTTTCTAAACTGTGCCCCTGCTTCTAAGGTCATCGAAAGTACTTTGGGTTGCGATAGAGTGGGTGCAAAGTATGTTTGATATTTATCCTTTCTGTGGGGCCCACTTAAGGATATGCGAATTAATGGGGTTAGTAGATGATACATGTTTCATTCGTTTTCTCATTATAAGATAATAAAGGGCTTTTCCTTTTGGTGAGAAAAGTTAAAAAGGATTGTTGAAAGGATTCTTGAGAATGAGTCGTCTATCAAGGTTGTTGATCTAATTGAGCCAGATTCGGATGAACGTGATTAGTACCAGATTGTGTTGTTCGAATAATCGAATCTGAATCCTTCCGGATTTGGATTCTAATCAAGCAGATTATACTTCCCAATATATAATCTGACATAATCTCTAGAAGTATATGGATTCGGATCTATATCCTACACAAAGCAAACACATCTGTAATCAGGTTTTATTGCATCTAATATAATTGTTTTTGGGAGAAGTTTTTAAATAAGGTCTTAAAATTTTGTCACGGGTGTCCTCATGACGATGAAGGACAACCAATGTCCCTACGATGATCTGCTACATGTAGTGGTTGCTTAAACTCTGTCATTGCTTTAAATTAATGTAATTTGGGCATTTTAAGTTTCTGAACGAAAAAAACCACCAGAAAATATCTTTAAATTGCTGGATGTCCTTAATTGAAAACCTATTGGAGAAATTAGAGATTAACTTGAAAAATATTAAAACTTGTGTTCTTTTTTTAAATAAGACAAACACTAAAGGCCCATTTTGAAAACTTCCCTAATTTTTGTTCCTTTGACAGGTTTTCCTAGGGCCATGGGCGGCTTTCACTGGCCCAATATATCTATATTAAGTGAATCCCACTGCATGAACGATCTCAGCATTCAATAAATGGATTCTCTCATTTGAACCGCCCATTTACGCCCTATCAAGGAATTATTTCTTTTGTCAAAAGGTGCCCATCTATGGTGGAATTCCCACAAGGAGATTTCGGTGGCACGGCACAGTCCACGACAGGCCATGCCTGGAGCGGGCTGGGCCGTGTAATGCCTTCATGCCCGGCGTGTTCGCCGTGCCTCTTTCGTTTTCTTCGTCTAAAATTAAAAATTAGAAGTACACAAGCACGGAGAGTGACAAAGATATTTAAGTGGTTGGGTCAATTTTGACCTACTCCACTGAGAAGAGAAACATTTGGATCTTAACTTCTTGAAGGTTTGTAAATAGGATTACCTTCAAAACCTTACAATCTTTTTAAAGAATAAAAATAAAAAAGAACAACAAACTTGTATATTTACAAATTACAATGAAGGAAAAGTATAAAATCAGATGTATAATCCACTAATGTACTCTGCTGGATTATAATCTTCTATTGCTGTCAACTATTGCTTCCTTTCATCTGTCAAATACCAGTCTCGTAGGCAAACACAACACTCCACCGTTTCTTCAGTTAGATTTGTTCTTGTGTCATCCACCACACGTCCACCTGCACTAAGAGATTGCTCTGATGCTATAAAAGACATTAGAATAGTCAATAGATCACGAGCCATGGCAGCCAACACAGGCTAAATGTTTTTTTGTTGCTTCCACCAGGCTAAAATGTCAAAACTAGATGCATCCTGCACCCGTATTACACCGACCTCAAGGTACGAAGATAACTCCGTCACCATATTACTTGAGCTTGAGCTTGATGCCGTGCCCGTAGACAGTGAAGAATCCCACACATCCCACATAACTTCACCTGTTTGCTGGACTTCTGAAGGGGGCATACTAACCTCAGTTGTACCCATTTGCTGATAATAAAATTGAGAAAGTGCTTATAATTTTGCCCTTAATTGTACCCATTCATATTTTTATTTATTCCATCAACAAAAAAAACTCTACACCACTGAATTTTAACTTATGATCAAATACAGCAGCTAAAGAAAATGTCATTAGAACCTATTTCCAATATTTATTAAATTTTTCTTCCATGTTTCTAATAGTGTTATTAAGTAAAAAATGATCTCTAAATCTATTGAGTTGTAAAGTAATTTGAAAAATCTTCATCAGATGTAGGATACTATATCCCGGAAAAAATAATATTGAAGTATTAAAAGATAAAAATCTCTTATATGGGCATACAACTCTCAATCTTCGTCACTCATCAACAAATGTTGTGCATGAAAAGCACAAAATTCATTCAAAACCGTTTTCTGGTCAATTGCCTTGTTTAACAAATCATAAATAGAATTCCATCTATGTTCTACCTCTTTGGGTATTTTTATAGCTGATATGCCTTGCCTCGCACATACTTAGATATACAATTGTCTTCTTTGTGCAGAGGAGAAAATAAATTTATCAATGTCTTTAATAGCATTTGTGTAACTTACAATATGCTTTAAACCAACATTTACAATGAGATTTAAAATGTGACATACACATCTGTTTTGGAATATAGAGCTATCTATCAAAGTTGCAAGTGGCATCTGCAATCTTATTAATTCAATAGCCACTGTATTATTATTGAAATTATCTAAAGTTATAGATATAACTTTTTCCTTAATATTGTTTTATCTAGTTTTTCCAAAATAAAGATACTTATTATAGTGCCACTGTGTGGCCATTCAAGATAGCTAAAACTAATTATTCATTTATTAGTAATCCATTTTGCATCTATGTTATGTGTAGTATATAAAGATAACTATCATCCCCCTTTAGAAGTCCATATATCTGTAGCTATGGCTATTCTACCAGGAATTTTTGCATGGTGATTTTTAATATTTGTCTTCTCTTCCTGCCAAAGTCTAATAACATTATTTCTAGCTATATTTCTTAAAATACTGTGAAATTGTGGTTGACAGTATTTTTTGACCCATTCTTCAAAAAATTCATTTTCAACAAAAGAAAATGGTAATTCGGATAACACAATCATTTTAACAATATTTTGTCTAGCACTTTGTGTATTAAAAGAAAAAAGACCCAAACTACTATTATTACCACTAGTAGTAGGAATTTGGGTTTGTGAATCAGGCCCCCTCTGCCCCTGTTGTATCGGTCAACTTATATAAGGCTAAACATTTTTGCCTATGTTTTAACAAATGGCCGGTACCCCCCCTTGATTTGGCACCATAAACCTTATTACAAAATTTGCATTTTGCCTTTTGGACCTTCTTTCCGTCTTCAATAGATTCAAATGTTTCATATATATCCCAAACTTTTGAAGTTCTATTCCTCTTGGATGGTTTATGGGAACTACTAAGAAAGGGAGTGGTAAATCACATACTTCATCTTCTAATTCAATAAAATATTTTTCTCCCCTTAATTAATAGAAAAGGATTCTGTGAGAACTTCAAAATAAAATCTTCTTCTCCCCCTAATTAATGGAAAAAGATTCTGTGAGAACTTCAAAAAATAAATTTAAAAATAATAATACTAATACTAATAGCCTTCTTTTTGCGATAATTAATAAAAGAAAGGGGAGAAAATGGAAGTTAATATAATATATAATAAACTTATAAATATGGAAGCTCAGATTTAAATGATATAAATACTTCCAAATTTTTTAAGCCCCCTTTAATCTTGTCTCTTGATGACTTGATCTTTGGCCCTCCAAAAACTTCTTAAAGAGAATGAAAGAGTTGAATGTTTTGAGAGAAAGCTAGAGAGTGTATAGAGAGTGAGAGAATTGTATAAATTGGTGAGAAATGAGAATGGGAGGGTTAGAATATTTATAGACTTTGTAAAATTGAAAAGGACACAAAATACCCCTTATATGACCATTTTATGGCTGTTGAGGGGGGTAAAATGGACAATTTTCCAAAAAATAGTTGTTTTTTGCCGTTGGGCGGGCTAGGCGGGCCGACCATTGGGCGAGCCTGACGGGTTAACCGTTATGGATGGGTCGGCCCGCATTGGGCCATGCCAAAATGGGTCATCCGTGCTACTTCCTTCGGCCTAGCACAGCCCATGGCACGGGCCGTGCTGTGGGTCCGGCCCAGCCCATTTGACATCTCTACTTGTGAGTCCTTATCATCCCAGACCCTTAGCTGGCAATTACTTTATGGCACAATACCCAAATAAAAGTGGAAGCTGATGAGAAGGGTCCTCACGATCTCCAATACTGGCAACAAACATGAGTGGCAAGAATAGGGATGTAAATGGGTCCCCGATTCTCCGATTACCTGAAGGTTCTAACCCGTTAAAAACTGGGTCTGGGTCCTTATTTAAGCCCTGATAAGTAAATGGGTCTGGGTCTAGTTCCACCTTGGTTTGGAACCGTGGACCTGAGACCCGACATATTATCTAAATTTTAGAAAATATCTCCTAAAAATCATATTTTTTTTAAATATCATTCTCTACCTAGATCCGGACATAGATCCGGACCCGTCCCATATATTCTGGTTCCGGTTTCGGAGCCAAGAAACCGGTTCCGAGTCCGGTTCCACATTTTTCTTAATGGTTTCGGTTCCGGGTCCACCATGGAATCAACCGGTTTACAACCCTAGGCAAGAACCACCATCCCAGACCCTTAGCTGGCATTTTTTTGGCTTTTTCTTCAGTCACTTTTGACTAGGGCGATCAATTCGGCACTTACATGAGCAGGCCCGGCCCTTAAAAGCCCGTAAAGCAAGGGCTTTTCCCCTAAAACACGAGGGTCAGATACGGCTCAATTTTGAAATGCCCAAAACCTTGAGGGCCGAGCCAGGGCCTAACTTAGCCAACTCGAGGGAGCCCGGCCCAACCCTTTGTCTATTAAGATATAAAACAAACAATATCTATATGATATAATATATAGTGATTTTTACTATAAAAAAATTATAAAGGTCCCTTCTAATTAGCAATTAATGACAAAGACTTAACACATTGTTAAACAATTATAATGACCAAAACGTGGGTATAATCCTTTTATGGATATTCGCATAGATCACAATATTGCCACCTATATTTGATCTTATGTTTGCCCAACATAGATATATTCTTTACTGAAGGGAATTAAAGTTTTCATTGATTAGATTGATTTTCACAATTAATGTAAACTATTGAAGCTTCGGAGTTATAGATGGATGACTATAAACACATAAATTAAGTGGGATTCAGTTTCAGCCACTAGTTATTAATCGATGCCAATTATCTTTTGTCTGCTTACTTCCATGACTGTTGTTATATTCAAGTGGACCCCACGCCTGAAGTTAAAGTTTGTGGCTCTAATTCATGTTGAAATGCATCAGATCATCTTCATTGTTCTTCTTAGCTAGTCAAATTTAATTGCTTTGGTATAAAATCCAATGGTGATGCTTTAAAGAATTACACGTTTTGGATAATCCTAATTCAAGCGTGGTCTAATCTCTATTTGAACCACACATACTAAATAATTTATTTAGAAAAGGTCTAATGCCTATTTGAAATAAATGTAATTGAACCAAATCAAGACTTGTCAAATAGGCTCTAATGGTCCATATTATGGTTTTATAAAAAAAATGTAGTAAACAAACTAGTGAAAAAAGGCTATAAGTAGCCGAACTTCATATGCAACAATCTTACTAATAGTCCACAACAAACAAGACTAGGCAAATACTTAAACTATGTAATTACTGCTAGTGTGTTAAGGTCTTAAATAGTGTCTTTCATGTACTAATTTTATGTCATATTAGCCTCCTTTATTTAATTCTAAATATTATTTTTATGCGAGAACAAAGTAACTTCTTTCTTGCATTTTTTAGAAGCAGCACAAAAAGATTGACTTTTACACTGCACCTTGTCCTTAGCTTGAATAAAGGAGGGTTTGCATTGTAGTATTGAAAAATTATTATATATAATAATATTAAAAAACTTATTTCTTCCGGCCCTTGCGCAGCCCTGGCCTTTGAGGGTAGGGCAAGGGCTTTAGTATTATAGGCCAACTAAGGACTCTAAGGGCTTTGGCTCTACCAAAGACCGGCCCGCACATATGAGGGTAGGGTAAGGGCTTAGCTTGGCCTAGCCCGGGCCCAGCTACGACCCCTTGACGACCCTCCTTTTGACACAATCCCCAAGTAAAAAGTAGTTCCTCATAGTGGTGATCATGGGTCGGGCGCGCTGAAGGACACCCTGACCTGGCTTCTAAATTGTAGGCCTGAGCCTGGCTAGGCCCGAATCGGGTCATAACTAGCTGCCCCAAGCCGAGCCCACCTAAACAACATTAAGCCCGAGCCCAACCCGCATTAGGTTTATAATCTAAAAACGGGATAATTGACACTATCTTGGGAATGACTTATTAACTGGTTTGGTCGTGCATTTGTGTGTGCGCTTTCTTGTGTTCGAAGGCACAGGGCCGGCTTGGGTACAGCATTGCTGAACCATAATATGCTACAGCAACTCCCTCCATCCAATAGGAGATTGACATGTCATTCAAAATTGGGGCGTTTGGCCGAAGGTCTCTCAACCTTGGGTTTTATTTACAAACGGTCCATGTTTTAATTATTCGTAAAGACAAAGGTCCCTTTTTAAGTTTTAAACAGTTAAAAAGTCTAGAATACCCCTCTTAATACACTCTGTGCGCTATACAAAAAAGGAAAACTGATTTCGTTATGAGTTCCATTCGGATAAAAAAAGGGGGAAAACCCGTCAATTTTGTGAAGATGATTTCACTGCACAAATCAAGGATTACGATAAATAAGAGAAAGAAAAGGGGGGAAAAGTAATTCAAATAAGGAGAAATCATCAAGAAAATCTACACGTGGGACCGGCAAAACTCATATAAACTTGGTCCAAACTCAGATAAACTTGTTCGAAACTCAAATAAATTTGCTCAAAACTCAGATAAATTCCAGAAGTTCAGATAAATTTATCTGAGTTTGAAACAAAATCTTTTGGGAAAAGCTAAGATAAATTTATATATTTTTTCAAAGAGACTCACAATACAACAGAAGGAAGGAAGTATAGTAGCCATTGTTGACATACAAAAATGTCAAACTTCTATTGGGCACAAGACCCTTGTTGCGGGTTACAATTATATAGGCTTAAACCCAAGAATGCATTGAGCCCACTTATACATAGATGGGCCTAAATCCATTTAGTTACCGGACCACTATCAAGTCCACAATCGGTGATCGCTATATGGCATGAGTCGTGCCATGTACCATACCTAATGAAATTCATGGGTCTCGTCAAACTCTCTTAGATTGACGGAGCCAATTAATATGGTTAATATGAGTTCAAGCTGACTCTTTGCAACCATGTTATATTGGGTCCAATGCATACATTCAGGTCCAAGCCAATTCCTGGCCTAAGCCAATCTTGGTTGATTCGGGTCCAAGCCAATTTTTGGCCTAGGCCATATGACCAATTTTGGTTGATGACGGTGCAAGCCAATTTCTGGCCTAAGCCATAAGACCAATTTTGGTCGATGACAGACCAAGACATATGACCAATCTTTGTTGATTTAGGTCCAAGACAATTTCTAGCCTAGGCCATGTGACCAATCTTGGTCCAAGCCAATTTTTGGCCTAGGCCATATGACCAATTTTTGTCGTTGTCAGTCCAAGTCAATTTCTGGCCTAGGTCATGTTGACATGAGGAGAAACAATATGGCTCCATCTATGACTTATAAGGAATCAAAGCGTTGTTAATATAATCTTTTGATAAACTTTACATAAGTAATGGCCAAGTGGTTAAGATGCATTTTAACCTTGAGGTTAAGGGTTCAATACCGATCATTTTTATTTCTCAAAATTTCAACTGTGGGTCCCACAAAATGATTTGATGTAAAGGGCCATAAGACCTATTCAAAAAATGGTTGCCGTGGAAGCTTTAGAAACTACCCACTACTCAAAAGTTGCTTTGCTTGAATGGGTAGTTGCCATAACCTATTGGTTTACATGGGTATTTGCTATAATCTATTGGTTTGCATGGGTAGGAGGACCGTGTGGGGGTTGGGGAGAGTAGTAGTTCGGCTGTGAGAAGGAGACAAGAGACAGGAAAAGAGAAAAGAGAAAAGAGAAGAGAAAAGAGTAAGGAAAAAGTAAGAAGATTGTTCTTTTTCTGTTTTTTTTTTTTTTTTTTTTCTTTTTCTTTTTCTTTCACTCCATCTTCTCCTCTCCATTTCCCCCACTCAACTTCTCTACATCATACTCCCCACCAAAGGAGTATGTCCTCTTATTGGAGATGGGTGACAATACCAAAAAGATAAGAGCCCTTTTATATGAAAGCTTTATGAAAGAGGGAGAAGATAGCAAGATTGTCCTTGGAGAGAAGATTCGGAGCAGGTTAAGGACCAGGATCATGCCTTCATCAAGTTGAAACATGATTTTCTAGTTTTGAGCCATGTACCCATTTTTTTATATGTATTTTTATTTCATGTAAAATGAGAGAATGTATTGGAGACGCCAATTGTTGTGGACCAGGTATTTGTTGGGCGGTGGCAGTTTAGTCCTAACCTTATTTAGTCCTGAAATCCTCAAAAGAGCATGCCCTGTCTTTGTTGCTCTTAAGACCTTGCAGCTACTTTGGATCTTTGTGAACTCTTGAACTCTTTAAGTGCAGGTAAATGCATAAACAAGGGTTTGTTACGTGTGAAAATTGGTTTTTCTTTGCAATGACCCATTACAAGTATTTTTTTTTTTTTTATCACTTTCGTGGGCATTTGAGCAATTGTTTGGACTAATTAAATTAAATTACATGCATTCCTTTCAGGGGGAAAGCCGGGCCGGGCTTTGGGCTTTCTTTCACATAATCCAAGCCCCGCTCGATTATTAAACGGGCCCTAATTACCGAAGCCAAGCAGGCTGGGGCCCAGATGAGGCTCGGGCTGGCACAGCCCATGTTCATCCCTATCTATCGGGCTTTTACCCCTCTTAACTCCGGCGCATCTTCAACCTGTATGTCCCCATGATTACGTCCACAGCCACAACCTCTACCACCACCATTACCTGTATTCACACTAGGGTCTGTTGTATTGCTACTTGAAAGTGCAGATTGATCGGGGGTAATATCATTTGTGGCTTACATAACTTTTCTTCGGCTCCCTTCCCCTTGAAAAAGAGGAAACACTGTTTTTATATGAATTATGGGATCTTGACTTGTTATTCAAGCACAAATAGCTTTGGTATTATGGGTTTACACTATCCAAAAGTTCAGAAAATCTGTGCTGATCATATACTAGCTAGCTCGTTTTCTTGCACAAGGTTTAGGACTCGGATATCCTCCAGGTACGCCATAGGGCTCTAAATTTTGCAAAGTAATTTCCGCTGGATAGAGCTACTTGTTTGAGTTTAGTGATTTCTTCTTTCAATTCTAGGATCCAAGCCTTGTTTCTCTTATGGGCATGGACTGCCTTAATAGAATCCCAAAATTCATTGACTCTATCAAAATACTTGAAACCATCTGCAATACTTTCCTCCATTGAATTTAGGATCAATTCATTATAAAAATGATTTTAAAAACCCAACCTAAATATTAAGGATACCTTTCTGAGGTTCCTCAATACTTACAACAGCAATATAGCCAAGTCTTTTATCCCCTCCCACCTTCCCCTGATAGCCATTCTAGCGGAGTAGGCCCAGTTTTTATAGTTATTACCATAAAAAAGACTTGGGGTAATCCTAGTATTTTGATATACAATATTAGGCAATTGTTGAGAAGAAGTTACAGAACTTTCTCCCTCTTACTTTACTTGGACTCCATGTCACACCTTCAAGAGAATTATCCATGTTATAGAAGAAAACAGTCCTCAAATACACACTCCCAAATCAGAATAAATAGATGTAGATGTGTACACAACACCTAGACAGAAAAAGAATATTTCCTCAACTAATTTTGCAACCAAATGGCACCCAGCCACCAATAACACAAACAGTTAACATGAAACCGGCCCTTTTTTCACATGAATCTTCCCACAAATCTAGGGGTGTTTGTAGGCCAGGTTGAGCCAGGCTGAGGAACATCCAGGCCCGGCCCGAGTTCGGCTAAGGCCTGAATTGGGCCATAACTTGCTGGCCCAGGCTGCCTGAACAGTATGAAGGCTGAGCCCAGCCCGTGTTAGGTTTATAATTTAAAAACCGCATGGCTTATATTGTCTCAAGGGTGGCTTGGCTTGTTTTGTTATGCATTTGTGTGACAGGTGTCTTGTGTTCGAATTTCGAATCTCTTGACCACTTTTTTGTGGCTACCACTATTATATTCGGGTTGGGCTGGGCCGGGCTTTGTTCGGGCTCTCTTTAACTGAATCCAAGCTATATTAACGGGCCTAAATTAAGAAACTGAGCCCAGCCCTAATATTATAACCCAAGGACCAAGCCCGGACCAAAGCGGGCTGGGCCCAGGCCAGGCTCAGGCTGGTTCGGTCCATGAGCACCCCTACAGAAATCCCAACTAGGTTTCCAGTAAATGTGCTATGTCAGCTTTGGCTTGCTTGCTTACATCAGCCCTAAACATCTTTAAAACATTATCAAAAATCAAATATGCACTTCTGGTTTGATCCAAGAGACCTGGATCACATTTCCACAATTGATAATTGCAGAAATAGCCCAAGAATTAATGAAATCAAACTTTTGAACTATTCCCAGAAGCTAAATCACATTTCCAAAATTTATAGTTGCAGAAAACAGCCCAAGAATTGATCAAATTAGAACTGTCGAACTATTGCCAGAACTGCCAGCACCTTGGCTCGATTTGAAAGGCCAAGAAATCCCAAAAGAAAAAAAAAAAAAAATTCAAATTAAATACTTCTACTGAATTCCAGATGCCTAACTCTCTCTTCTGCAGTTAATAATTGAGAAAACAATGCAAAGATTGAAGAATTCAGAACTATCGAACAGTTCTCAAACCAATTGACTTTCTGGCTTGGAACATCAATCCTAAAAACTCCTAAATTCTGGGTTGGAACGGCAATCCTAAAAACTCTTGAAATCTCCTATTTTTCTTCAATCGGCTCTACTAGATTTCTTCAAAAGCCAGTCTTCTACTTAGATTGATCAGTTACAAAGTTATAAGTCTAGATTTGTATAAATCTAGGGTTTACTCAAACAAGTCTGAAAAAACCTAAAGAGGAGAAAAACTAACTAGTAAGAAAGAGAATAATGGCCGTACAACTCTAGGATTGGACGGCTGCTTCTATTTATTAATTTCTCAAAGTTTTTGGAAAATATATATAATATTCCAAATTACATAAAACCCCTTGAAACAAATAACTTCTAAAACCTAACTCATACCAGACCTTGCCACCACTGGTAATAATTTAGCCTCCATTTAACTAGATTCCCACTAATAAGAGTGCAGTTACATAGAGGTGGCAATCGGGTCGGGTTGTGCTAAACGGGTCGGACCCGTTTATTAAACGGGTTAGACAAGCCTAACCCGCATCTAACCCATTTATTAAATGGGTCGGAAACCCCTAACCCGCACCCACCACGGGTCAACCCGACCCGACCCACTTAAACCCGCATAACTATTGCGGGTTATACAGGTCAGGTCGACCCGTATACTTGAATAAGTGAGTGGTAAGTTTCTTTACAAGAAAAAAATGTTAGAAATAAACAGTTTTGTCATAAAAATAAAAAATATCATATCAAAATAAAAAGATATTATAGAATTGAGTGATAAGTTTCTTTACAAGAAAAAAGAAAATAATAACAATACAAGCATGGCTCATGCAAGACAAGTACATCGTAGTTCACAAATCATTTAAAAAAAAACAAACCATCCATGTAAGATGAATAACTTTAAATTGTGTGACTCATGGTAAGCATAATGTTACTTAGTCCTACTATAATGAATATGAAATATAAAATCATTGTCATATTAAAAAATTCTGTAATGCACCATCCTTAAATTAAGTATTGGTAATCTTAAACATACTTAAATGCAAGAATTAATGTGGGTTATGCGGGTCAAGCGGGTCAACCCTAACCCGACCCGCTTAATTGCGGGTCATGAATACTTGACCCGTGACCGTGATGAGAAGTACCTGATTTCTAGGATTATTGTTTAGAATAAATCTCTTAATATTAGGGTTGTTATTGCTTAGTTGACAATTTCTCTGTTTCATGTACCACGTAGCATTAGTTGAGCTATAGTGGGCTGTTTTTACTCATTCAGTTAGAGTTGTGTAAGGCTATAAAATGCCAGACACGGTTGCATTCAATAAACAAGTCATTCATTCAATTTGTCTTGAGTTTTTTTTATCACTTGCAATCATCTTGATCATCTGTTCATAACAAATTGGTATCAGAGCTCCCACTGGGCCTGAGAAAAAGGAGAGCCGCAGTCTTTCGAGTGACTTGCAAACACAGGAGAGTAAGAGAGAGAGATGGCGAACGAAAAGATGGCGAATGAAGGCAATGGTAATTTCATCCAACCATCCATACCACGCTTTGATGGTCACTATGACCATTGGAGCATGCTGATAGAGAATTTCTTGAGATCCAAGGAATTTTGGAGCTTGGTTGAGACAGGTTATGTGGAGCCAGAGGCAGGAGCAGCCGTGACTGAAGCACAGCGAAAGAAACTCGAGGAATTGAAGCTTAAGGACCTGAAAGTGAAGAATTACCTGTTTCAGGCAATTGATAGGACTATTCTGGAGACCATCCTGGAGAAGAAAACCTCGAAGCAAATCTGGGATTCGATGAAGAGGAAATACGAGGGGAATGCAAGAGTGAAGCGTTCGATTCTTCAAGCGCTGAGGAAGGAGTTTGAGACCCTCGAGATGAAAACAGGTGAGAACATCACTGAGTACTTTGCTAGAGTTATGTCTGTTGCCAATAAAATGAGGATTTATGGGGAGCAGATGCGAAATGTAACAATTGTGGAGAAAATCCTTAGATCTTTGACCGACAGATTCAATTACATTGTCTGTTCAATCGAAGAATCCAAGGACATTGATGTGCTCTCAATCGATGAGTTGCAAAGCTCATTGATTGTACATGAACAAAAGTTCCAGAAAAGCAGTGGGGAAGAACAAGCTCTAAAGGTGACATCTGAAGATAAGTTTGGAGGTAGAGGCCGAGGCAGAAGTGGTTTTAGAGGAGGGGGAAGAGGCAGAGGGCGTCAAGCCTTCGACAAAGCCTCTGTGGAGTGTTATAAGTGCCATAAGCTTGGCCACTTCCAGTATGAATGTCCTACTTTGGACAAGGAGGCATCTACTTTGGACAAGAAGGCAAATTATGCTGAATTGGATGAGGAAGAAGAGATATTGTTGATGTCTCATGTGGAGTTGCATGAAGCTAGGCGTGAGGATGCATGGT
This sequence comes from Umbellularia californica, assembly GCA_028538565.1. Lineage (NCBI taxonomy): Eukaryota > Viridiplantae > Streptophyta > Magnoliopsida > Laurales > Lauraceae > Umbellularia > Umbellularia californica. Next base: position 26,760,892 of record JAPQWN010000002.1, read on the forward strand.
TTTTGGATTCTGGGTGCTCAAATCATATGTGTGGAGACAAGGCTCTGTTCTGTGAGCTGAATGAGGGGTTTAGGCAGCTGGTAAAACTTGAAAACAATACAAGGATGGCAGTGCTCGGGAAGGGTAATGTCAAGCTGTATTTAGATGGCTTTCATCATGTTGTCACAGATGTGTTTTATGTACCTGAATTGAAGAATAATCTTCTGAGTGTGGGACAGTTACAGGAAAAAGGTCTAGCTATCCTTATCAAATTAGGGATGTGCAAGATCTACCACCCTGTGAGAGGTTTGATTATTCAAACCAGGATGACATCTAATAGAATGTTTGTACTGTTGGCAAGGGCTCAAGTCAAAGAAGCTTCATGTTTCCATGCACCTGCACAAGACCTTTCACATCTATGGCATTGCAGGTATGGCCATCTTAGTCATAAAGGATTAAAAACCTTGCAATACAAGAAAATGGTTCGAGGCTTACCACAGCTCCCTACACCAACTACAATGTGCACTGCTTGTGTAATTGGTAAGTAGCACCGAGATCCCATCCCAAAGAAGAGCCAGTGGAGAGCATCGCAGAGGCTACAACTCATTCATGCTGACATCTGTGGCCCAATCACACCAACCTCAAACAGCAAGAAAGGTATTCCTTGTGCTTTATTGATGACTATAGCAGAAAAGCATGGGTTTATTTTTTGGTAGAAAAATCAGAAGCTTTCCAGTCTTTCAAGTATTTTAAGAAGCTTGTTGAAAAAGAAACTAGCCATTTTATTAAGTGTTTAAGAACTGATAGAGGTGGTGAGTTCAATTCTGTGGAATTCAATGAGTTTTGTAAGCAGAATGGAATTAAGAGGCAGCTCACCACAGCCTACACTCCTCAGCAAAATGGGGTGGCTGAGAGGAAGAATAGGACAGTGATGAACTTGGTGAGGTCCATGCTTTCAGACAAGAAGATTCCCAAAAACTTCTGGCTTGAGGCAGTGAACTGGACTATGTATGTGTTGAATAGGTGTCCCACTCTTGCAGTTAAAGACATGACTCCCGAAGAAGCATGGAGTGGAGTGAAGCCCTCAGTTGAACACTTTAGAGTGTTTGGATGTGTGGCACATGTCCATGTGCCTGATGCAAGAAGAACCAAACTGGAAAACAAGAGCTTCTGCTGTGTGCTGCTAGGTGTGAGTGAAGAATCCAAAGGTTACAGGTTGTATGATCCTGTTACAAAAAGAGTTGTGATTAGCAGAGATGTAATTTGGGACTGGGATATGAGTTACAGGGAGCAGTTACTAATGGATTTGGAATGGGGAGAAGAAGAGAGTGGCACTGAGGCAGAAGAAAATGGCAGTGAAGGTGATGAGACAAGTGGGAATGATACTGAAGGCTCAGGAAATGCTTCTTCAACTGCAACAAGTGAAGAAGATGTCAATCCGAATGAGAGAAGAGCGATGCATGCTCCTATTTGGATGAGAGACTATGTCTCTGGAGAAGGATTATCAGAGGAAGAAAATGAGTTGAATATGTCTCTTGTACCTCCTTCTGATCCACTAACCTATGAAGAGGCAGTGAAGAGTTCCAAGTGGAGGCAAGCTATGGATGCTGAAATAAAGTCAATTGAGAAGAATGAGACATGGAGTTTGACTGAATTACCAGCTGGAGCTAAGAAGATTGGAGTGAGATGGATATATAAGACCAAGCTTAATGAGTTTGGTCAGGTGGATAAGTTCAAGGCCCGATTAGTTGCAAAGGGTTACGCTCAACAACATGCTGTGGACTACACAAAGGTATTTGCCCCAGTTGCAAGGATGGACACTGTACGCATGATCATTGCTCTAGCTGCACAGAGAAGTTGGCCTATCTATCAACTCGATGTTTAATCTACTTTTCTCCATGGAGAATTAAGTGAGGATGTGTTTGTGGAGCAACCAAGAGGCTATGAGCAGAACGGAGGTGAGCACATGGTTTATAAGCTGCATAAGGCTGCACAAGGTTTATAAGCTGCATAAGGCTTTGTATGGACTAAAACAAGCTCCTCGAGCTTGGTTTAGTCGCATTGAGGCTCACTTTACTCATGAAGGGTTCCAGAGGTGCATCAGTGAGCCAACCTTGTTTGTCAAGCAAAGCAGTGGAGGTAAAATTTTAATTGTCAGCGTTTATGTTGATGACTTGATTTTTACCGGTGATGATATGCAAATGATGTTAGAGTTTAAGGAGTCAATGATGAAGGTATTTGATATGACTGATCTGGGAAAGATGAGGTTTTTCTTGGGTATAGAAGTGTTACAGAAGGATGATGGGATTTATGTCTGTCAAAGAAAATATGCACAGGAGGTTCTGAGACGTTTTGGAATGGGCGAAAGTAATGCAGTGATGAATCCTATTGTTCCTGGTTTCAAAATTGGGAAAAATAGAGAAGGTGTTAGAATTGATGAGACCTACTATAAGCAAATAGTAGGCAGTCTTATGTATATGACTTCTACAAGGCCAGATATGATGTTTGTTGTGAGCTTTATAAGTAGGTTTTTATGGCCAGACCAACAGAACTTCATTTGCAGGCTGCAAAGAGAGCACTGAGATACTTGAAGGGCACTGTTGATTATGGAATATTTTATAAGAAAGGTGGGAACAAGGAGTTGATTGCATTTACTGACAGTGATTATGCAGGAGACTCAGAGGATAGAAAGAGCACGTCTGGCTATGTTTTTATGCTAAGTGGAGGAGCAGTTTCTTGGTCTTCAAAGAAACAACCTATGTAAGGAAATTACATTTAAGTCCATTCCTTGGACCACAAGTCCTTTCCTTTCTCGAATTGTGGTTATTATAGGAAATCTGTTTTCTTAGGATACATGCTATTCCTTACACAAAAAGGTTTCTTAATGAGATGTATTTCATAACAAACTCTACCTTGATGGATGGTTGAGATTAAGTCTATGGAAACCCTGATTGGAAATTCGGTCCTCTTTTCACCTATAAAACAAAGCCTTTCGTCCATCACAAAGGCATTCACGAAAATCAACACATTAAGGTTTTATAGGCAAGGAAAGAGAAACCGAAACCATTCACTTAGTCTCTTTCTCGACGGATCACAGCATCAATCAGCAATAGTACCAGACTGCAGGATCAGAAAGCTCTCTGCATCAGGATGTCTGGATGTACTTTTTAATTTATTTAAGATTAAATCCTACACGTGATTATCATGCTGTTCACGATCTTAGGGTTCATGTTAATAATAGTATAAAATGTGGTATCAGAGCATGGTTTTAGAACACATGATCGTCCATTAATTAGGATAACTATGCATCGCCATAATCGGCAAATACAGATCCGTTCTGACTCTGTTTTGGAGCAATTTATCGATCCAACTATTATGGCCTGCATGAATGGTTTATATTTATGTTATTCCGTAATTTTTTTTTGGCACGACTGTTTGATCGTGATTTATTTAAGTTTTGAATTTTCAATTATGTATAAACTCCTGCGTGAGTAAAAATTCAATATAATAATGGAGGAGATCAGTAACTGGTACGTCATGATTGAAAGGATGCTGTTTCGAGACTGAAGATGGCGTTTTGAAGCAATCGAAGATAAAGACAGATGATCGAAAAGAAGGACAGAAAATAGGCCATATTGTTGGATCATATTTTCATAATCATTCCGTATTATGTTGATTATCATTAGTATGTTTCAGCCCCAAAGAGCCGGATGCAGCCCTCCGGGGCTCGGCCTACTTTATCAGTACTTTTCATATAATGAATGATCTATCATGAATGCATGCAATATATAATGTTTATATTCATATTAAGCCATTTTTTGATCAACAAAGTTATATGCTTAGGGTTAGGTCTCACCACAGTGACCCTAACGATTAAACACTGAAATTTGGCCCTAAAAGTACCATCATGATGTTTATATTACATATTGTTCAAGCGGATATGACGCATTTAGTCGCCCACAGGCGGATTATATTCATACGATTGAACAATAATTAAGGAGTGTTTGTTCCTAATTAAGAGTAACAACTCTAATTTACACCACCTTGAATATGACGACCTTAGATGGTATAATGTGTAGAAATTATGGTGACTACCCATAGGAGCACCTAAAATTTTGTCGTATATATTCATATATTATGCATGTGTTGTCTTATTTTAATTAAAGCCTTATTGTTGTATCTCTATTGCAGTTCTTGCAACCACTAATCTCACTTCGCATGCTACCTCTGTCACTAAGCTAAATGGAACCAACTTCTCAGAATGGAAAGAGCAAGTTGAGTTCACATTGGGGGTACTTGAACTGGATATCGCTCTTCGTAAAGATAAGCCAGCTTCACTCACTGATAAAAGTACCCCTGAGGAAACGACCCTCTTTAATGCCTGGGAAAGGTCTGACAGACTAAGCACTATGTTTTTGCGAATGACTATTGCCACCAACATAAAAACATCCCTTCCTACACCTGAGAATGCTAAGGACTATATGAAGGCCATTGAAGCTAGGTTTAAGACTGCAAACAAATCCCTTGCTGGGAAACTAATGGCAGATCTTACAACCATGAAGTTTGATGGCACTAGATCAATGCATGAACATGTCATTGAGATGACCAACCTTGCAGCTAAACTAAAGAATTTGAGATTATTAGTGGATGAGGCTTTTCTTGTCCAATTTATCATAAACAATTTACCTCCTCGGTACGGGCCTTTCCAAATTCACTACAACACTATTATGGACAAGTGGACAATGAATGAATTGGCTAACAAATTGGTTCAAGAGGAGGCCAGGCTGAACCAACAAGGAATTAAAGTTGCTCATCTCGTTCAAGGAGCTGGACACAAAGCTGGGAAAAAGCATAATTCAAGCCAGAAAAGGGCACCACCCAAATCTAATGAGGCTGGTCAGAACCCCAAGAAGAAAAAGAAGGAAAACGTATGCAAATTTTGCAAGAAATATGGACATTTTCAGGCAGACTGTATTAAATGTAAAGAATGGTTCGAAAAGAAAGGTAACCCTATGGGTTTCGTAAGCTATTTCGAATCAAATCTTACTTATGTTTCTTCTGATACTTGGTGGATTGGCACTGGTGCTAATGTCCAAGTTTCCAATTCAATGCAGGGATTCCTTACGATCCAAACCATAAACCCAAATGAGAACTTCCTTTTCATGGGAAACAAAGACAAAGCTCCAGTTGAAGCTATTGGAACTTTTCGTCTTATTTTAGATAGTGGTTATCAGTTAGACTTATGTCAAACTCTTTATGTTCCGTCTCTTTCCCATAATTTGGTTTCTGTAAGCGCACTTGATAAAGTTGGTTACTCGTTTGAAGTAGGAAATGGTAATTTCAGTTTATTTAAAAATTCTAGTCGTATTGGTTCTGGAATTTTGATTGCTGGGCTATACAAGTTTCATCTTGATAGTCAACTTGCTGAAACCCAACTTACCCTGCATTCTAAGGAAACAAAACGAAAGTCATCTAAACACGACTCTTATTTCTTGTGGCATAAAAGACTGGGTCACATATCCAGTGAAAGAATTAAACGATTAGTAAAAGATGGTGTCCTTCCGGATCTAGATTTTACTAATATTAAAGTATGTGTGGATTGTATTAAAGGCAAAACAACAAAACACACAAAGAAAGGAGCCACAAGAAGTACTAAGCTTCTTGAAATAATACATACAGACATTTGCAGACCCTTTGATGTTCCAACCTTTGGAGGAGAAAAGTATTTCATTACCTTTATTGATGATTACTCACGTTACTGTTATTTATACTTGTTGCATGACAAATCTCAGTCTGTGAATGCTGTACAAGTGTTCATTACCGAAGTCGAAAGGCAATTAGATAGAAAAGTGAAAATCATAAGGTCAGATAGAGGTGGTGAGTTTTATGGAAGGTCTGACGAAACAGGACAACATCCTAGACCTTTTGCAAAACTTCTCCAAAAATTTGGAATTGTTGCCCAATACACAACGCCTGGTTCTCCATGGCAGAATGGTGTAGCTGAAAGGCGAAATCGTACATACATGGAAATACTTAGATCAATGATGAGTCATGCTAACTTACCTAAATCCTTGTGGATGGATGCTCTACGCACAGCTGTTTATATCTTGAACAGAGTTCCCAGTAAGGCAGTTCCAAAAACACCTTTTGAACTGTGGAAAGGATGGAAACCTAGTTTACGACATCTCCAAATTTGGGGTTGCCCAGCTGAGGCTAGAGTCTACAATCCACATGAAAAGAAATTGGACCTTAAAACGATCAGTGGTTACTTTATAGGTTACCCAGAAAAGTCCAAAGGATTTAGGTTTTACTGCCCTAACCATAGTACAAGAATTGTTGAAACCGGTAATGCTAGATTCTTTGAGAATGGCGAAATCAGTGGGAGTAATAAACCTCAAGATGTGACCATTCAGGAAATCAGGGTGCCTATCCCTTTACCCTCTATTCTGAAAGATGTTGGCAATCCTCCCGTTGTTGAATCATTTAACAATGAGGAAAATCCAATAAATGATCAACAACTCCATAATGAGATTATCGCTAATGAACATATGGATACTGCACCAGAGGAACCAGCATTAAGAAGGTCTTAAAGACAAAGGAGATCAGCTATTTCCGATGATTACATGCTTTACCAAGTAGAATCTGGAGAAGGGACAATTAATGACCCGGTTTCTTATTCACAAGCAATTAAGGATGTTAATTCTAGTAAATGGATTGATGCCATGAAGGATGAATTGAAATCTATGAATGAAAATCAAGTATGGGAAGTTGTTCAATTGCCTCCAGGACACAAACCAGTTGGCTGTAAATGGGTCTTCAAGACCAAACGCGACTGCAAAGGTAATATTGAACGATATAAAGCCAGACTTGTTGCCAAAGGTTTCAATCAGAAAGAAGGTATTGACTATACTGAGACTTTTTCCCTTGTGTCAAGGAAGGATTTTCTTAGAATTATCATGGCATTAGTAGCTCACTATGACCTCGAGTTGCATCAAATGGATGTGAAAACTGCCTTTCTTAATGGAGACTTGGAAGAAGAACTCTACATGCGTCAACCTGAAGGCTTCATAATTGAAGGTCAAGAAGACATGGTTTGTAAACTTAAGAAATCAATATATGGACTGAAACAAGCTTCGAGGCAATGGTACCTAAAGTTTCATGAAATCATTACTAACTTCGATTTCATAGAAAACATCGTTGACCCTTGCATATACCTCAAGATCAGTGGGAGTAAGTTCATATTTTTGGTTTTGTACGTTGATGACATATTACTGGCCAGCAGCGACCTTGGTTTATTACATCAAACAAAGGACTATCTCTCTAAGCATTTTGAAATGAAAGATATGGTTGAGGCTTCCTATGTGATAGGAATAGAAATATTCCGTGATAGGTCACTTAGTATTTTGGGATTGTCTCAGAAAGCATATATTGACAAAGTTCTAGAGAGGTTTGGCATGATGACATGTTCCTCTAGTCCTGTTCCACTGCATAAAGGAGACAAGCTTGATCTTTCGCAGTGTCCACAGAACGAATTGGAACTTAAAGAAATGGCAAAATATCCTTATGCTTCTCTTGTCGGGAGTTTGATGTATGCACAAGTCTGTACTAGACCTGACATTAGTCATGCTGTTGGCATGCTCGGTAGATTTCAAAGCAACCCAGGACTCGCTCATTGAAAAGTTGCAAAGAAAGTACTGAGATACCTCAAGGGACAAGGAATTACATGCTCACATACAGAAAATCAAGTCACCTACAGGTGACTGGTTATTCAGATTCAGATTTTGCTGGATGTCTTGACACCAGACTCTGCACTCTTGGCTATGTGTATCTCTTATGTGGAGGTGCAATATCATGGAAAAGCCAGAAATTCGAGTTGCTTTACTTATCCACCATGATGGCTGAGTATGTAGCATGTTACAAGGCTGCAATTCAGGGAACATGGTTGCGTAATTTTATCTCTCAGTTTGGAGCTTTGAATTTCATCTCTAAGCCATTAACCGTTTATTGTGACAATGAAGCTGCAACCTTCTTCTCCAAGCATGACAGGATATCTAAGGGATCCAAACACATGGACCTTAAATATCTATCATTGAAACAAGATGTTAGATTTCAGAAATTTGTCATTGAGTCTATATGTACAGATTTCATGGTCGCAGACATATTCACGAAAGGACTACCTCCAAAGACCTTTCAAGGACATACTGAAAGCATGGGTCTTGATGATAGTTCTTAATTATCATTTTCTGCCTTTTATTTCTGTACTTATATTTGACATTTATTGAGCTCTTAATGCAACTCTACATCTGCTATTACTGTTTTTCCATTGTGTACATTTTATGTTTGGATGAATGATAAACAAAAACAGTCTTTCAACATAGACATTATGAGACCATTACGTATATCTCCTATTACGGTCTAGCTATGCAGGTTGTCGCTGTTGTAGTACATGGAAGTAAGCATGTTGCAAAATAATGTGTGCACGCCATGACTCCCATTGACCACCGAATTAGCCAAGACACTTATGATAACCGACTAAAGAAATGTTTAGCATATAATGCGCGCCTTATGATTCCTAAAATGAAAAACACTAAAGGATCTTCCTATCGACCAAGTGGGAGACTGTAAGGAAATTACATTTAAGTCCATTCCTTGGACCACAAGTCCTTTCCTTTCCCGAATTGTGGTCATTATAGGAAATTTGTTTTCTTAGGATACATGCTATTCCTTATACAAAAAGGTTTCTTAATGAGATGTATTCCATAACAAACTCTACCTTGATGGATGGTTGAGATTAAGTCTATGGAAACCCTGATTGGAAATTCGGTCCTCTTTTCACCTATAAAACAAAGTCTTTCGTCCATCACAAAGGCATTCACGAAAATCAACACATTAAGGTTTTATAGGCAAGGAAAGAGAAACCGAAACCATTCACCTAGTCTCTTTCTCGACGGATCACAGCATCAATCAGCAACAGCACCAGACTGCAGGATCAGAAAGCTCTCTGCATCAGGATGTCTGGAGGTACTCTTTAATTTATTTAAGATTAAATCCTACACGTGATTATCATGCTGTTCACGATCTTAGGGTTCATGTTAATAATAGTATAACAGCCTATAGTCACTCTTTCAACAACTGAAGCCGAGTTTGTGCAGCTGCAGCCTGTGCTTGCCAAGCAGTGTGGATGAGAAGGACTCTGGAGAAGTTGGGTCATGCACAAGATGGTAGCACTACTGTGATGTGTGATAACAGCTCAACCATCAAGCTATCAAAAAACCCTGTTATGCATGTACGCAGTAAGCACATTGATGTGCGGTTTCATTTTCTGCGTGATTTAACTCGAGATAAGAGTTGTTGAGCTTGTGCATTGTGGTTCTCAAGATCAAGTGGCAGATTTGATGACTAAACCACTTAAGTTGGAGGGATTTCTGAAGCTTCGAGATCAGTTGGAGTTTGTATGATGCCTGGAGTAAACTAATTACTTATACAGTAGTTAGTTTAAGGGAGGGAATGATGAGATGTACCTGATTTCTAGGATTACTGTTTAGAATAAATCTCTTAATATTAGGGTTGTTATTGCTTAGTTGACAATTTCTCTGTTTCATGTACCACCTAGCATTAGTTGAGCTATAATGGGTTGTTTTTACTCATTCAGTTAGAGTTGTGTAAGGCTATAAAATGCCAGACACGGATGCATTCAATAAACAAGTCATTCATTCAATTTGTCTTGAGTTTTTGATCACTTGTAATCATCTTTATCATCTGTTCATAACAGACCGACCCGCCTATCAAACGGGTCGGGTTAAGCGGGTAATACGCGGGTCGGGTTGAGTCGGATTGGCGGGTCGGGTCATATTTTGCCACCTCTAGTGCAGTACCTAGTTGTCAACCTCTTGTCTATCTTTGAGCCTGCTCAATCAGCATTCCTGAAGATGTCCCCCACGATTAGAATATAAAAAATACCTCATTTAAGAGACCCTCTTTGATACTGAAGAATTCAATGAACAACATTTAAGTGTCCAATACATGATGCATGCATAAACTGGCTCTGTGGCTCACTATGCTAACTGAATATGATATACATGGGCAGATAGTGGTCAAGTGAATCAGATTTCCCACCAACTGCTAATACATGTGTAAATCAACGAGCAATTCTCCACTGTCTATATAAAGCCGATGATTCTGCTTGATAGGTGTATCAGCTTAACTTTCTCCTATTTTTCTATTACATTAGGGCACGTTTGTGTAACCCATTTCTACAGAAAAGGCATTGGTTTTATGTGGAAATGAGGTTTTTTGTGCGTTTGGTATGGCAAAAGTCTGCGGAAACCCATTTCCGCCACGTCAGACTTTTCCATGAGAAGTCCAATTCCCATGGGGGGCCATCGGATTCCATTTCTAGTTTCTAGAGAAAAGCTCCTCCACTTTTCTATACCAAGATGCCGGACGTTCCAATCCATGTGAAACCCTAGCACTCAGACCTGTGACCCTCCTTCCTCTTTTCCTCTCTCGATCCTGACCAGCTACAACCAGATCTGGCAACAAAAATGACCGGTGTGGAAAACCTCTACTCCTCTTCTTCCCAAAGAAACAATAAGATGTCCCCTTTTTTTTTTTAAATAAGTTGTCTTTGTGAAAACCCTCTCTCCGGTTTCACATAAACCTCTACATTACTCTCCTTCAAAGCTTTTCTCTCAGTCTTAACAAAAGACCCTATCCTTCTTTTGTTTCAGGTCTGGCCCCTCTCTCTGAGGTCCGACCAACCTTCTCTGAGGTCCTTCTTTGTTTGGACATTTGGGAACTCATGTAGACACCAGAGAAGATGATGTGTATGAGACTCTGAGGTGGGTACACGATGGACAGGTGTGATTGTAGCTGTATGCCTTGTTTTGATACTACTTCCATGGCTTGAGCTACTATATAAAATTTGATTCTTCTAATCTATAAATCCATTTTGTCTCTAAAGTTTGATTATTCTAGTGTATAAACGGCCACCCGAAATTGTCATTTTCAATCAATACAAAGGCTTTTTTTAGGTGATTCTATGGTACTTCTTGAATGCTTTGTTCATCTTCATGGAACTGGTTACTTGTAGCCAATGTATTCATGTAATTTTGTTTATGTTCACCTATGATAGGTTGTGGCAGAGAGCAAGAGCACTGTTGAGAGAAAAGTTTTTCTTGGATTGGTAAAAATTTTCCCAGTGGAAAATCGCCATTCGCCACACCAAACATGAAAATTATCATTTCCGCAAAGAAAAATATTTCACACCAGACAGAGATTTTCAGTTTCTCTAGAAGACCTTTTCAATGGCATTCAATTACCATGGATTTTGGTTACGTAGTAGTTTCCGCATTCCATGGAAAAGGTTTGTACACAAACATGCCCTGAAAGTCAAAATTACTTCTTTGGTATTACGGTTCCTCTTGTAAACCTAGAAAACTCACGACTAGAATACCTAAGTGGACCTAAATATTCGATGCCAAACTCCTCACTCAAGAAACTCTTCAAATTTTGAATACCATTTGAATTATCAGCCGTTACAACAATGTCATCCACATAAATAATCACGATCATAAATGCCAACATTCTCTTAACCAACAATTCATGCTCTATACTATACAAATACTTTAATTTTGCACCTGCAAGGCACTATTAGACATCCCAAACAAAGATTGGGATATTGTTGGAGACCATACAGGACTTTTTCAACTTGCACAACACAAAGTACGCACATCCTTAAAAGGAAGAAGGGGAAAAATGTTTACATCCAATTGATGTAAAGACCAAGAATATATAGCAGCAAGGGGCAATAGAACTCGTATCAACTTGAACTTTGCAAATCATGCAAATGTTTCTTGATAAGTCACACCATAAGGCTAGGTAAATCCTTTCGCAATCAACCTCATATTATATCTTTCTACCTCGGTTGGGCTTATACTTTAAAGTAAATACCACTTGCACCCTACGGTGTGCTTTCCTTTGGCAACCCCATAGTGTGCACTCCCCACATCCCTTCCATTATGTCCTCTTCCATTTCAGGCATGATAAAACTTCAACAACTCTAGATGGTAAGATAAAGGATAAGGCAGACAAACCAAAAAAAAAAAGCTTGGTAGTTGTGGGTGGGTGTGCTTTTTGTCGCGTGTGTTGTGTATTCGGGTTTGTTCAAGTGAGAACCGTTCACGTGAGAACATTCTATGGGGCCCTACTATGGAATCTCATCTGGGCATGGGAACAGGGGATGGAAAGATCTATGTGAGACCAACACACATATCAAGTTTGACCCCAATCTCATGCCCCTAACCCCTTCATCCACGGCCCATGAGCTTAACTATGGCTTCATATTAAAAAAAAAAAAAAAAGAAGAAAATTTCGACCCTCAATACAACGGTCCAATCCATTGGGATGGGTGCCAAACCTCGAGATCAATGACTATCAAAGGGGTCCCAATTTGTGCACTATTTGGATGGGTTGCTAGGTGTGCCCACCAATACTTCTGACGGAAGCACGGTGAGAACTAGTTCTCGCTTGAACACAGGTATTAATATACACACACTCATGATGCTCATCTAAAGGCACTGAAGATTCCCGCAAAGAAAAGATTTGTGCTGCAGCCAAACTCATAAGCTTCCCGCCGCTTATTTCAAGCACAGGCGGCCTAAAACAGAAGATGATGACAGAGATGATAATTGTTCCCCACAAGCATACATGTTTCAGGTAAAAGGTGAAAAGGCCTATATTCGTATGCCAAAAATATCATTTCAGTTGGTATTGATCTTCCTGTTCTCAACCTCGATGACACTCCTCCCAGCAAAATTGAGGATATTATTATGGTATTGGAGTCAATGAGCTTATCTTGTTCAAATTGCCAAGAAATGGAATAATGATCAATTGTTCCAAATTTTACCAATGTCACTTGTTGGAACTTTCTTTTGGAGGGAGAGGGAGAGAGAGAGAGAGAGAGAGAGAGAGAGAGAGAGTTCAGAACTATCGAACAGTTTTGGAACTCCAAGGGATAGATCCTAAAGTGTGAAAACAAGGGAAAAGTTATACTAATTTCGCCGGTAAAGGTTTAACTTTGCCCAGCGAACTCATTTTTTCGCCAACAAAGGTTATGTTTTTCTGGCGAAATATTTGTGTTGCCGGCAAAGGCTATACTTTTTGCCGACGAAATACCTATATCGCCGACAAATGTCAATTTGCCAAATTTTGACCATTTATTTTAACTTTTGCCAGCGCAATAAGCGCCGGGAGAAATTATATTTTCATTATTTTTGTTTTGGAGGAATAAAATTAGTTTAATGGGGAGGATTTTACCAGAAAATGAACCCTATTTGGCCGTTGCACAAAATAGTGAAAAGCATTTCCTGCAGCACGAGATTGTTCACCCAGCCAATTTTTCTTTGTTTTTTTTTTCTTCATTTTTTTACGAGGGACGATAGCGTCGCCCAAAATAAGCATGAGAGATGCTAGCGTCACTCTTCGCTATATATTCCTTGCCCCGAATCCAACTTTTCCTCATTCGTTTTCCCTCAAAAGGGTTTACGAATAGCGATTGAGGATAACCAAGGAAGTTGAAATAGAAGAAGAAGAGGAAGAAAAAGAGCACATAAGAGATGCATGTGCACAATTGTGTTTGGATGATCATGAAAAAAAAAATTGTGATCTCATCCTAATTTGGGCTACAGGGTGAAATCCTATAAAGCAAGGATGTTAGTGCACAACATTGTTTCTCATATAAAGGAGGTACTGATATTAGTCTCAATGTTTGAGGCTCTTAAGTTTTCTCCTTCAGGCACTTGTGAAGCACTAGACCAAGCCCTGACTGAAACAACTATTAATTGTGGAGAGGAATTTATTTATTTATTTTTGATATTGTGGATAATCAATTGCTTGTAAGGAAGAACACCAACAACAACGTACCAATTGGCGATAAGGACTACATTGCCTCTTTAGCAATTTGTGTCACCCCATATTTTACATCCATCCTCTTTACATTCCCTTTCGTGTCTAACATGGCAACAGGTACTGATAGACATAGGGACCTCTACGTTCTTGATGCCCTGGGAATGAAGAATCCCAGACTCATTCAGTGGGCTATCAAAACTTTCTACTGATAGCCCACAATACAGCGGCATTTTTCTTAGTGAAAACTGATTATTAGAAAATATCAGTTACTTAATCAGCAGGAGAATCATCATCCCATCGGTATACAGGGAAATCTATCTTCGCTATATATTCCCTGCCCCGAATCCAACTTTTCCTCATCCGTTTTCCCTCAAATGGATTTACAAAGAGTGACGCTAGTGTCACTTCATCTTAAATTGAGGTACGCTAGCGTCGTTGGTCCCAAAGTTGAAAAAAAATACGAAACCACGCTTAACGGACCACGTTTGTGCATTAGGAAATAGTTTTCACTATTTCATGCAACTGTCAAATAGGGTGTATTTTCTGGTAAAATTCTCTTTAATGAGCCTTCAAAATCACTTCAGCCCTAACATTCCAGTGTTTGTGCCCGCTCCATTTTCCATTTCCCGCGCCCGCTCTGCCTCTTTTCAATCCCATTTCCAGCGCCCCCTCTGCCTCTTCTCAATCCCTCATCTCTCCCTCATCTCTCTGACCCTCTCTCACCCAGCAATCCCTCATCTCTTTGACCTGCGCTCCTCCATCTCTCCATCGAAAAGGGCAAAAGCAGAAACTAGAAGATGAATCCTCAATAGACGTAGATGAAGAAGACGACAACAACCCTAACAACTTCGAAATCTCCCCCGATGCGCACCACACGCTATCGTGCGAGGTGACTGCGCAGGTTAATATCCTCGACACCACCTTCTCCTGGCGAGAACCAGACCGATCCGTAGCCAAGCGCGCCACCCATGTCCTCGCTGAGCTCGCCAAGAACGGTTCGGTCTCTCTCTCCCTCTCTCTCTTTCTCCATTTCTAGGGTTTTCAAGGTTTCTTTGTTATTGATTGATTGGGTTTTTTTTCTTCTAATTTTGGGTCAGAGGAGGTTGTGAATGTGATAGTGGAGGGAGGGACGGTGCTGGCCCTGGTGAGGCATCTGCAGGCGCCGCCGGTGTCGATTGATGTGGACGACAGTCAGAGGCCGTTCGAGCATGAGGTTGAGAAAGGGAGCGCTTTTGCGCTAGGGCTTCTCGCGGTGAAGGTAATTATGGAATCTTTGATTTGATGTGGATTTTTTTCTTTGTGAAAGTTGTGAGTTTTCTGTTTTTCTTTGTTGATTTGTTTTGTAGTTTAGGGAATGGAAATGGAAAAGAAATGGTTAGGTTTGTATATGTGAAATGAATTTTAGGAGCTTCTTGTCTTGCTGTGATCGGGTGTGAATTTTTAATGTTGATTTGTTTTTGGGTTTTGGAAATGGAAGTTTTGTGTGCAAAATGGATATTTTGAGAATTTGTTGGGATTGGAATTCGATGTGGGCCTCGATCACTTTGGCCTTTAGGAGGCAATGCGGTCAAGAGCAATCTGTTTTGGTTGTGTAGGGGATGTGGATTTTCTAACAAAGGAATTTTCATTTATTTGCTTTTTTTTTCTTGAGATGATACTAATTGCTTAAACCTTTCCTTCTACAAATCCCAAAATAAAATTGTTTCTTTCATGGCCTTTGGATGAGATTTGGTCTTCTCTACTTTGTATTTTGTGTAGCCGGATTTTTCATCCTGGATCTCAGTTCACAATGAAAAACCACTGGACCGTGTGTTGTCAGTTAGCTTGAGATGAACTGATTGTTAACCAAAGAAAATTGAACTGATTGTTCACCGGCTATCCAAATTTTGTTCCTCATAAGTGAAAACTGAGAGCAAGTTAATAACCCATATAAAGATGCACTAGAGGCAAGGGAGGTGATTTGAATGAGGTCCAATTCCCCATCAGAGAGAGATAACATGTGACACAGCATGGATGAGTTCTCATAGTTCGTCAATCCCAATGAAAGTGGATCTCCCATAGGTAGGAATTTTATTTAGGCTAGCATTGGTAAATGCTAGTTATGTGTAAATTGGTGTGGATAGGGAGGAGCACCTGATGGGGGTTTTGCAAGCACCCTCTCAAAACAGGTACTGGATCATGGCTCAATTGTTTTTGGACACAAAAGAGGTCAATTGGCACAGCTAGCAATTGGTGGTCTGAATTCCAACTCAAGGGCAAGCTGGTTATAGAGTGCATAAGAAGCTTTATTTATTAAAGGCAAATTCTCCTCCTGGACTGATGATTCGATCTAGCGTCCCAATTTCCAAATGGTTTGGGTTGGGGGTTAGGTTGAGCAACGATGCTACCACCAACCAGTGATCACTAGAGTGAATCAAGAGGCGAATGCTGACGGTATGATGGTGTTGGTTTTTTTTTCCTTTCTTTCTCTCTCTCTCTATCTGCTTTGTTCATTTTGTCAGACCTACTTGTCTGCATCAGCTTTGGATCCTTTTTGGCATAATGAAAATAAACAAGAAGAAAAGCACAAGAAACGATAGAAAGGATCAGAAAGTCCAATTTCTTGTATTTGTCTCCAAATGTTTGATTGATCATCTGTGATTCTTCTTTTGTCTCAACTTCAACTCTCAGTCCTGTGAGGACAGCCTGAAGGGACATCATCAAAACTTGTCCCAAGTATGTTGTGATGGAGAAATTTCCTCCCCCTACCTGGAAACCAGCTTATTCCAATGTTGCTGAGCCATTGATTGTTGACCCCTCCTCCATTTTATTTTTTTTTCCACCCTCAAGTACATCTGCTATTTAGACAAGTTCACACAAGAAGTGTTGGCACTTGGCTGATAATCAAATGAATGACTCTAGACTTTTTTTTGCTGCACTTTTGCATCTGAAGATCCATGCCTACTTTTCATTCTTTAATTTTAGGTTTGCTATTGTTCATATAGGTGTTTTTGTCGGGCACAGTGGACTTTTTCCTAATATCTATTGTGTGGAGTGGTTGTGTAATACCGAGGTGATCTTCGACCTTGATACTGAAATACCAATTAGGGGTCGCACCGACCTCATTTAACCCAGTTCGGCAAACCTGCTAACTGGCACCGTGTTGGAGTTGAACTCGGTAAGTGTACCAACCTCGTTCATTCTGGGCCCTGCCTCGAGCATCTCGGTACCACTACCCGAACTCAAGCGGCCTCGATCTCGGTGATATCCATCTCGGTCCACTTGACCGAGATGGGCATTGTCCGTCTAAATCTCCATTATGAGATGGGACGGCTACATTACAGAGTCCTCCTGACAGAGGGTGGCCGCTAAATACTGATAAGAGACCTTCCCTATCACGTCCACATTTATGTGAGGGATTTGAGAGGACGTCCGATGGGACAAGTATCCTCACCTACTTTGATCTTAGGAGTGGGCTGATGGGACAAGTATCCCCACCTACCTCCACTATGGAGCCTTCTACTCTCTCCTACATATACCTGCATGGTAATCCCATTAGAGATATGCAATAATACAGTCTATATCCTGTTGATTTTGCTTACATCTTCTTCCTCACTTCACCCTAGTTCAGTGACTGCACTAACTCAGGCGTCGGAGTGCCTTTGGCTGACAGCAGCCTCTGGCCCTGACCTCTGTTTTCTCTTCCCTTTCAGATTTCGGATCATTAGAGACGTCCCTGTTCAGCTAAACAGCTTCTCTGTAAACCCTTATCATCATCTAAACCAAGTCCGTAATTTTTAGGCACGCACAATTTGGCGCCGTCTGTGGGGAGCGATCTGAAAAATCCATATTCTCATCCTAACAGCCATGCCTCCTAAGGCTAAGAAGGGAAAGAGCGTTGTTAGACCGTCCAGGTCCAAGTAGCCAGAGACATTCCTGCCTCTCATGCCGCCTCGACTGGTGACAAACCAGGCAGGGGCATTCATAACAAGCCAGCAAAGAGATACTAGGCAGACACCGCCCAACCCTCAGCCGAGGAGAGCTGGTGAACCCGGTATTCGAAGTGTAGGGTCGCCTGTCACGATGACACATTCATCGTCAAGAGATGCAGCAGCATCTCCTCGGCACGGTCCTGCAATAGAGCGGGCCCGGCCAACTATCTCTCAGGCAGAACGTCCACGTCTGGAGATTGTTTTCACCGAGCCGTCCCGTAAGGATATTCCTCCTCAGGAACAGTCCCAACGAGGCAAGACTCCTGTGCAGTCTCAACCTCGTCGGTCTCATCGCGAGGACCACATGGAAGAGGACCACGTCCACCTCGATGATGAAGGTGACGACGACATAGCCCTAGAGGAAGATATTGAGGCCCAAGCCGAGGCAATCAAGGCTCAAAATCTCGTCATTGAGGAACAAAAAGAGCGGATCATCTGGCTTCAGCGACAGCTTGAGGCAAAGGGCGGAGCCCTGCCCGAAGCCTCTCACACGCCTTCACCTCGGCAGCAAACTCGGCGGGGTCTCGGGGGTCAGCCAGACCTAAGGCAGCAACTAAATGAGAGGCGTGCCCGAGCTCGCGAAGAGGGCTCGAGTAACACTCACGCCAGCGCCGACCAACAGCAACGCCAGAGACGAAGGCGGGAGACCGGGGCCGACCCCGACATGGCTGATTATATTGATCAGCAAATTAAGCTGGCCGTGCAGCAGAACCTGGAGCACGTCGGCCTCGCGCGAGGTCGGTTGGCTACCAGACATAGTGACATCCACGGCACATCTCCATTTACTCGGGAAATCAGAGATCATCCTCTCCCTGATAAGTTCAGCGTCCCACGCTTTAATCTCTATGACGGAACGTCAGACCCCAAGGCTCATCTCCGACACTTCACCCAGAAGATGTCGGTATTCAGCGGTGACGGCAACCTCGATTGCAAGGTCTTCTCCTCCAGCCAGGGTGACCTCCCGCTTCGGTGGTTCTGTGCACTCTCCGAGGGATCGATTTCGAGCTGGCGACAACTCCGAAACTCCTTCGTCGAGAAGTTTCAAGCACACCGGGTCATCCCGAAGACTGATGCCGACCTGATCTCAATCAAGATGAGGCCGACCGAGAATATCACTTGATTCGCCAAAAGGTTCTAGACCATCTACAGCGTGATCGAAAATTCCAACGACGAGGTAGCCGTCACGGCCTTCCAACAAGCTTTGCTCCCAGGCAATGAGCTTTGGAAGAAATTGGTGCGTCACCCTGCGACTTCGGTGAAGGCTCTGATGGCACGGGTAAACCAGTACGTTGAACAAGAGGAGGACGAAGTCCGAGCTCGGGAGAGCCATAATATTTGGCCGGAGGGCCGACCAGAGGGCCGTCCTTCGAGGAAAGAAAGGAGGCTCGCTAAAAAAGGGGCGGATCAAAACAGAGAGCCATCCAGCTCGGCAGTGCGTTCTGTCCCCACCTCGGGAGGCAGCGCAAAGCCGAAACCGAGTGGCGCTTCTTTCAGAGCCGTCAACACTATCTTGAAGGAGCCTATCTACAAACTCCTCGGCAAGATCCAATCCCAGCCCTTTTTCAAATGGCCCCAGCCTATGAAAAGTGACGCCACCTCCCGAGATCAGAGCAAGTTCTGTGCCTACCACAAAGATAGAGGACACAGAACCGAGGATTGCCATGCCTTCAAGGCGTACCTCGAAAGGCTCGTGAAAGACGGGTGTCTCAGAGACCACGTCAAAGAAGAAGGCAGAGTGAACAATGCTCAGGAACGCCACCCGGACGACCGGGATAGCGATGAGCCTGTAGGGACCATCGACGTCATTCACCTGGCCCCCGCCCCTAGAGGCAGTGACCGGGCCCGCGCCGAGGCCAGGAGGGCCCAGCACGGCAAACAAGTGATGACGGCTGTGCTTGGTCCCTCAGCAAAGAAGGCACGTGTAGAGAGGCCAAAAATTTGGTTCTCTGACAAAGACTTGGCCGGGGTCCAGCTACCCCACAATGATCCTCTTCTTCTGACTATGAGGTTACAGAACTTCAATGTCAAGAGGATCCTAGTGGACCCCGGGAGCTCCTCAGAAATCCTCTATTTTGATTGCTTCAAAAGGACGGATCTGAATGAGGAGGACCTGCAGGAAGCTCGCACCCCGTTGGTGGGTTTCAGCTCCAAGACAGTATATCCGAAAGGGAAGATCTCCCTCAAAGTCGAGGTGGGAGGAGCCCCCATGACAGCAGATTTCCTGATGGTAGATGTACAATCTCCATACAATGCCATCATGGGAAGAACCTGGCTTCATAACATGGAGGCTGTTCCCTCAACCCATCACCAGAAGCTCAAGTTCCCGTTACAGAACGAGAACGGGGGTTTCGAAGTTATTATAATCCGCGGTGACCAACAAATGGCCAAGGATTGTCTCATGGCCGTGGTACCCGGAGATGCAGAGCCACAGCGAGTCCACATGACCGAGCTTGAGGCCGAGCTCGACGCTGTTGGCTGAACTCCCGAGCAGAAGAGCGTTGAAGACCTTACCGAAGTGAGGATCGATCCCAATGATCCAGAAAAGTTCTTCGTGCTCGGTAGCCAGCTTGCTGACGAGGAAAGGGTCGAGATGCTCGACTTCCTGTTAAAAAATAGAGAGGTCTTCGCTTGGACCCCATATGAAATGCCTGGCATCGACCCCGAGGTCATGAGCCACAAGCTCAATGTAGATCCCAAGCATAAACCCGTTGTCCAAAAGACACGCAGGGCGGGCACCCAACAAGCAGAGGCTGTGACCGAGGAAGTCAAAAAATTGTTAGAAGCTGAAGGTATCAGAGAAGTCCACTACCCTGTGTGGTTAGCCAACACGGTTGTGGTAAAAAAGAAGAATGGGAGCTGGAGGGTCTGCGTAGACTTCACCGACCTCAACAAAGCATGTCCCAAAGACAACTTTCCCCTTCCAAAGATAGACCAGCTGATCGACGCCACTGCCGGGCATGATAGGATGAGTTTCCTCGATGCCTACCGAGGTTACCATCAAATTCCGATGCATGAGCCTGATCAAGAAAAAACTGCGTTCATAACACCCAGAGGCATCTACTGTTATAAAGTAATGCCCTTCGGGTTAAAAAACGCCGGTGCAACTTACCAGAGGATGGTGACGAAAATGTTTCACGCCCAGTTCGACAGGACGGTCGAGGTATACATCGATGACATGGTCGTCAAGTCTAAAAGGTCACAGGACCACTTGACTGACTTACATCAAACCTTCGCCGTCCTCAAACAATACAAGCTCAAGATGAACGCCTCCAAGTGTGCATTTGGCGTCGGCTCGGGCAAATTCCTGGGCAGCCTGGTCACTAGACGAGGAATAGAGGCCGATCCCGATCAAATTTCGACAATCAGGGCCCTACAGAGTCCGACCTCGGCAAAACAGGTTCAAAGACTTACCGGGATGGTAGCAGCACTGAACCGCTTCATCAGCCGAGCTTTAGATAAATGTCGTCCCTTCTTCCAGCTCTTGAAGAAGAGCTCAGGGTTCAAATGGACCCCGGAGTGCGAAAGTGCCCTCCAGGCACTCAAAGTATACCTCTCTTCACCTCCCCTGCTTTCCACCCCGGCACAGGGCGAGGTTTTATACCTGTATCTAGCAGTTTCGGAGCATGCAGTAAGCTCTGTACTCGTAAGAGAAGATGACCGGCAGCAAAAGCCCATCTATTACACAAGCAAAATTCTGCTGGATGCCGAGACGAGATACCTGCCATTAGAGAAGCTCGCGTTTGCACTCATCAGTGCTTCCCGCAAGCTCTCCCACTACTTCCAGACGTATTCCATAGTGGTTGTGACAGAACACCCATTCAAGTCCCTCTTCAGAAGAGCAGACTTCTCTGGAAGAGTGTCTAAATGGGCTGTTGAGTTGGGACAATATGACATCCAATATCAGCCCAGGACGGCCATCAAAGCCCAAGTACTGGCCGACTTCATCGTGGAGTTCACCTCTCCTAGTTCGGCACCGAGCCACCTCGACACCGAACTGGGGGGCAAGGAGGTGGAGGCAACCACTACGACCGAGACCGAACAGGAGAAGTCCTGGAAACGGTTCCTTGACTCATCTTGGAAAGTCTTCCTCGATGGGTCCTCAACCTCCAAAAGGGCTGGCGCTGGCATCGTCCTCCAGTCCCCGGAGGGCCTCTTCATTGAGCAAGCCCTGACTCTTGACTTCAAAGCATCTAACAATGAAGCTGAGTATGAAGCACTAATTGCAGGGTTGGGCAGCGCAAAAATTCTGGGGGCACAACAACTGGTGATCTTCAGCGATTCACAGCTGGTCACAGGCCAGCTCAATGGAGATTACCAGGCCCGTGACGACAGGATGGCAGCCTATCTAGCCCACACCAAGCAACTGCTATCCCAGTTCCAAAAGGCTGAAGTCAGGCAGATCGGCAGAGATTCCAACTCTCACGCCGACGCACTTGCAAACCTGGCCTCTGCTATTGAGGCAGGAAGAAAAAGAACTGTCGAAGTCGAAGCACTAGACAGACCGAGTATAGAACTCCACCCACCTCGGCAGATCATGTGTATTGATCTCGGCCCGAGCTGGATGGATGAGCTCATCTCCTATCTAAAAAATGACTAGCTTCCCGAAGACAGGAACCAGGCCTACAAGATCAGGCTAAAGGCAGCCCGATTCTGGCTCTCCCCGGATGACAAGCTCTACAAGAAGTCTTACAATGGCCCTTACCTCCAGTGCGTTCACCCAAGCAAAGTCGAGGACTTCCTTTATGAAATCCATGAAGGGATCTGCGGCAGCCACATTGGAGGTCGGTCACTGGCTTACCGAGCTATCAGCCAGGGGTACTGGTGGCCCTATATGTAGAAGGACGCAGAGGTCTATGCCAGGAAATGTGAGAAGTGCCAGAAGTTCTCTCACTCTCTCCATCAGCCAGCGCATGACCTAAGTCCTCTTTCCAGCCCCTGGCCCTTCGCCCAGTGAGGACTGGACCGGTGGGACCTCTCCACCGAGCTCCAGGGAATAAAAGATGGTTAATAGTAGCCACTGACTATTTTACCAAGTGGATAGAAGCTGAAGCGTTGTCTTCCATTACCGAGAAGGATACCAAAAACTTCGTATGGAGGAACATCGTAACAAGGTTTGGAGTGCCTCGAGCCTTGGTCACGGATAACGGGACCCAGTTCGACTCCAACTTCTTCAAAAACTTCTGTCAAGAATTTGGCATCAGAAACTACTTTTCTACCCCGGCATACCCCCAGAGCAACGGACAGGCCGAAATCTCTAACAAGGTAGTGCTTGATGGACTCAAGAAGAGACTAGATCGAGCCAAAGGGAGATGGGTCGAGGAACTTCCAAGTGTCCTCTAGGCGTACAAGACTACCCCAAGACGCTCGACCTCGGCTACGCCTTTCTCCCTAGCCTACGGGATGGAAGCCTTGATTCCACTTGAGATCGGCCTACCGACCCTCAGGTCGGAGCTATTTGATCAAGGCCGAAACGATATGAACCTCGCCACAGAGCTCGACTTAGCTGAAGAGCGAAGGGAATCAGCAGCCATTCGCCTCGCCTCTTATCAGCAACAGTTGGCCAGGGGTTACAGTCTAAAGGTCAAAGAAAGAAAGTTCTCCCCTGGAGAACTGGTCTTAAAAAAGACACTTCCAGCAGACAAAAATCCCAGCGAAGGAAAACTTGCGCCGAACTGGCACGGACCATTCAAAGTGACTTCAGTAGCTGGGCAGTCTGCATACAGACTAGAGGACATGGAAGGTAGAGAACTGCCACGTCCATGGAATGCTACGCACCTCAAGAAATTCTATTTTTGAGATGTAATCAGGTTTCGGAAGTCAATAAACTGATTCTTTTTATAGAATATGTTTTTACTTTCTAAAACTATCTCCTACTCTCGAGTATGGTTAAGTTATGGAACTCGGCACTTGCTCACAGCTCGGTCACATGATCAGCTTGCATTTTGGGTTCGGGCACCAAGGTCGGCTACTTCGGCTCTGTCAGTAGGCCAGTCAAGCTCTGATTTCGAAGCCGAACTTCGCTTTGGTGGTAGGACCAAGCTTCTTTATGATTACCGAGATCGGTACTAGTTTCGATTACAGTCCGGACGGCACCTCGGGTTACAAACTTAATATGTTAAGTCCGGCTAGAGGGCCGAGCTCGCTTACTTGTCTTACTTTTTCTTGTGTCCTGTTATTTATTTTGATTACGGAGCCAACCGCATAAAAAGAGCAGGAAAAGTGGAAAGGAAAGGACATTCACCGCACTGTACAAAGATTAGAGAAAAATAAGAGTTCCATTCAGTCAAAATCATGTACAATGAAGGTTTCATTCTGACCAAAAAGAATTACATACATCTCCCCAAACGGGCACAGGAAAAGAAGAGAGAAAAACATCATGGCAGCTGATCTATGTCAATGATAGACACATCTTCAACTTCACCATCACCAGTCGGAGCGGGAGGGGCCTTCGTGACATCGGGCTTGAGATCGGCAGTGGTGGTCTCGGTAGCTGGAACTTGGAGAGCCTCCGAAGCCTGTGGCTCATCAGCTGGATGGTCAGGAGGGGCCTCGGAGAACGAAGGGGTTGGCAACTCGGGCTCGGCGCGAGGGAGCTTGGGCAGGTCTTGACGGATGGGGTGATCCTCGGGGACCCCCATTTCTTTCAGCACTGCCAGACACCCCATTTCGAAAAGCTCCTCTCCCAGCGGAACGAGTTGCTCTTCATAAACCTTGGTCGCCTGTGCCACCCCCTTCTAGAAGGAGGCCTCGATCTCTGCTTGCCGAGAAGCCTCGAGCTCAGCCCTTAGTTTGGCTAAGGCTTCCTGCTCGACTTTCAGCAGAGCTTCGGTCCCGGCTTTCTCCTTCCTCAGGGCCTCCATCTCGGTCTCCACCTCCTTGGCCCTCTTCTCCATCCTGTACGCGGCAGCCTGGAGCCCATAGTTCTCGGCGCTTTTCTTGGTGATCTCTTCCTCGTTTTCTGTGTTCAACTTGGCGTACTCTTCCTGAGACCTCCTCAGCTCCTCTGAACTCCCTTCCAGGGCTGCTGCGAGCTTCTGTTTTTCAGCCTGCAGGGATTGGATCGCAGCACGGCTCTAGCGGGATTTTTTCCAAAGCCACTACAGATCTCTGCACGACCTGGACAGCAGGAACAAAGGTTAGCATCACACAGGATGTTTGCAAAAATAACAAACTAGGCATTGCTCACCAGCAGGGCCAATGACAGGTTGGCCTGATGAAGTGCGCCCTCCTCCATTCTCCTGAACCGTTCGACATCTGCAGGGAGCGCACATGCCTCAGCCAGCACGGCCGCCACTGTCGGGCAAACTTGTAAATGGTGTCCCGAGGTCAGCGGCGTCCCTGGCGCCAGAAGGAAAGATGGCCACCAAGGCTCCACCACTGGGGCATGAGGCACCAAGGGCTGGACAGGGTCCTGCCGGGATGAGCCCTCTCCTCTGGGCATCACCGGCACCCTCTCCTCCTGCTTTTCTCGGCGGACCAGAGGTTGCTCCTCCTCCCTCGGCTCCTCCTCCACCTCCTGTCGCTGACGCGACTCCCTCCTCTCCTCCGACGGATTTGACCGAGTAGTCCTCTCCTTCCGGGGCTTGGCTTGGCGCGGCTCTTCGCCCCTCGCCTTCTTCGTCTGCCTCTCCTCCCTCACCGCACTCGAGTCATCTCGGGAGGAGCCGGATGGGGGAGCCTTATGGGCATCCCTGGAAGAGGAACCAGCAGACCTCGAAGACGAAGAAGCCCGCTTACCCAGGAGCTTCTCCTGGAGGTTGGTGGTAGGAAGATCTTGACCCCTCTCCATCTCAGGGCCGGGCTGGTACTCCTCGGATGCCTCCTCCGGGTCGGTAAGGGGTGAGATCGGCCGCTCCTGCCCAACCGCCTCTGGTGCGCAGCTAGGCCCCACCTCAATGTTCTCAACCCCTTGCCTTTTGCTGTAATGTTTGTACCTCGGCAGGTACCCTATGAGACACCAGGCAGCCCTGCCTTTGTGCCCCTGGTAGCGTTGGACTTTGTCAAACCAACCTCCGTTCTTTTTCCAACCGTCGCGAATGGCCGCCTGTCTCCTCTCACTCAGACCTGCACAAACAGATCAACATGCGTCAGTTCGGCAGATGAATAAAGAAAAAGTCAAGCTATTTGAGCTCGGTATTTTACTTGGGAGGCGCCCAAAGTGACGAGGTACCCGGTACCTCCTCTCTGCCTCGGTTTCTTCCGCACCGAACTCCCAGTTGTCGGTAACGAACAACCTGTCGCTCCCGGCGTGGCGCATTGAGTCCTCCAGGGCAGTAACGAAGGAGACCATCTTCGGTTTACTCCGGAGGTAATAACAGTCGTCGATCTCCCCGGTGGACTTGCTAATGTCATACGCTTCCTCGATGTCATGGACACCGAGGTGGATGCCTAAAAGCCTATTCAACGCTACTGTCCCCATTATGATTTTATAGCTATTCGGCATTAATTGACAGGGGGCAAGATGCCACGTCGCCAGACATCGCCTGAGCAATGGGTGGACTGGGAACCTCACTCCCCCTTCGACTACCGAGACCAATGGGAAGGGCATCGCCCCGTCTCGGTAGACGTAACCATCCCACAGATCCCCTGGATCGTCCAGCCTGATCTGGACGTCGTCCGGGACGCTGTAGGTCTCCCTGAACCTAAATATGGCCTCGGGGGTATCGGCTAGACAACGATAAACCCCTTTTCCCATGTTTTGAGGACTGTAAGATAGGTGACGAAAGAAAAGCCCTAACTGAAGGAAGAAACTGGAAGAGAGGTGCTCAAAGGGAAAGATAAGGGAGAAGAAGACTTACAGGAAACTAGACGCAGAAGGACAGAAAGGTAGAGAAGATACAGAGATGGTCTGAGAATCGCACGAGCAGAGTCTCCCCCAGATTCAGAATGAAAAGGTAGACGAAGGGAGAGGAGGAGTGCTGCTTTTATAAGGCAGCAGGATGACTCCTCGAAAACCGAAGGCACGCCCTCATCACACCGCCTCAAAAGGCGGGCGTGTCGCTTCGATATACCGTACTGCGAGCCAGATGATGCCACGTGTCAAGATCATGGCGGTTTCCGCAGTAAACGCCGTCAGAGTAATTAATTATCTCGGGCAGGCGCAACGATTTTGGCGCTCCCTGGCAGAGAGGCTGGCGACGGATTGATAGAACTCATAAATGAAGTCATGATGAAGACCGCAACACCTGCGGCCGATTACAAAAAAGTGTGCGAGCTCGGTACTCATATGAGCTTCCACGTTTCCAGCTCTCGACCTCAATCCAGCCCCGAGCTGATGAGGTCGACAGCTGGGGGGCAATTGTGTGGAGTGGTTGTGTAATACCGAGGTGATCTTCGACCTTGATACTGAAATACCAATTAGGGGTCGCACCGACCTCATTTAACCTAGTTCGGCAAACCTGCTGACTGGCACCGTGTTGGAGTTGAACTCGGTAAGTGTACCGGCCTCGTTCATTCTGGGCCCTGCCTCGAGCATCTCGGTACCACTACCCGAACTCAAGCGGCCTCGATCTCGGTGATATCCATCTCGGTCCACTTGACCGAGATGGGTATTGTCCGTCTAAATCTCCATTATGAGATGGGACGGCTACATTACAGAGTCCCCCTGATAGAGGGTGGCCGCCAAATACTGATAAGGGACCTTCCCTATCACGTCCACATTTATGTGAGGGATTTGAGGGGACGTCCGATGGGACAAGTATCCTCACCTACTTTGATCTTAGGAGTGGGCTGATGGGACAAGTATCCCCACCTACCTCCACTATGGAGCCTTCTACTCTCTCCTACATATACCTGCATGGTAATCCCATTAGAGATATGCAATAATACAGTCTATATCCTGTTGATTTTGCCCACATCTTCTTCCTCACTTCACCCTAGTTCAGTGACTGCACTAACTCAGGCGTCAGAGTGCCTTTGGCTGACAGCAGCCTCGGGCCCTGACCTTTGTTTTCTCTTCCCTTTCAGATTTCGGATCATCAGAGACGTCCCTGTTCAGTTAAACAGCTTCTCTGTAAACCCTTATCATCATCTAAACCAAGTCCGTAATTTTTAGGCACGCACATCTATAAATAACTCTCTTCATGGTTCTTGGAAGCAATTATAATTGAGTTTTAGCAAAAAAGGATGCATGTGTCTATACATTCATTTTGTTTTAAAGCATAAAGGTACTATGCTGCCCATATGCTTCAAAATGTGCAATGGGTCCATTTTGTATCATATCAGATCATTGTATGTGTAAGATCAATGTCCCTGCTTGTGCTGTATCCTCGTGTGTTCTTTCTGTGTGCAACCTATATCTGGGCATTATAGGTAAGATATTTTTCATTTCGTTGAATGTCATCTTCTCTTCTTTTGTATCTCAATTGTCTTGGCATGAAGAAAGATAGATATATGCCGTCTTCTGTATCTATTTCACAAGATGACATAGGAGGAAAATTAATTTCATATGGAAAATAAAAGAAACGGCAGAGTGGTTGAGGAGTCAGAGCTAGACGAGGTACTGGCCTATCAATTTGAAGTTCTCCATGCCAAGGAAAATGTCCATAGACCAGGAACAAATGGCATTAAATCTCCCACGGTTCCTTGTCATATGGCTAGAAAGATTTATTAAAAGGGATTGGTGGATGTTGTGTCATCCGATTGCACAGAGGATGAAGTGGCTGGACCAGTCTGTTCTAAATTCTCATTCATCTAAGCCGGATGTATTTCTTTAAGGACTTCATCCACATGCAATAAGAATTGCAAGATAGAAGTAAGCTCAATAGAGAATTAACTGCAACTTTCTTGACTTTGATCTTGGAAGTTCCAAATCAAGTTGAATTTAAGCACAAAGTGCCTATTAGTTTGGTGGATTGTGTACACAAGCTCCTCTAAGAAAAGTTCGCCAATTGACCCAAGTAGGCGTTGCCTTTGATTATTAGCTAGTTGCTAGGTGGTTTTGTGAATGATAGACAAATGTTAGACAAGATGTTGGACTCTTGGTTTCCAATGAGATAATCAACCAGGAATAAAGATAAGGCGGATAAGAAAAGGGGCATTGCCTTCAAAATTTATTTGGAAAATGCTTATTATTATGTGGATTGGAGCTTTGAGGAATATGTGTTGGGCAGGATGGGTATTAAGCAGAGATAAGAAGGGTGGTTCATAGAGTGAATCTTGATGGGTCAGGCCCGCCCGAGTGACCCATTTCGTCATGAGCCAAGCCCGAGTTAGTGGAGATCCGTTGAGCCCATTGAGGTCCAGGCCCAGATCCATGAGGCCTGGCCACGTCAAGGCAACCCACGTCGCTTCGGAAGCAGTCAGGCCACGTCCCGCTTTTACCAAGTCCTGCGGAGAATATCCCAACTGCCTCGCCAGTCGAGGACACCTCGAAGGCTCCTCGTAAACGGCGCTGTAAAGTCGTCCCCATCTGTTAGGGGAAGACTATAAAATAAAGAGCCTCTCAATACTTGAGAGGCAGGCCATAATCTCTCTTCTACACTCTCTCCAAAGTTTGTAATCACTGACACACTTGAGAAATTAATACATTCCGGCGACCATTGCCCTTGAAGTGGACGTAGGTCACACTGACCGAACCACTATAAATCTCTCTCTCATTTATTACCACATTTATTACTCATACTTGACCGGTGGTGTGCAAATCCATTTTTGTGCATCATCAAATCTCATCAACATCCTCTCTCTCTCTCTCTCTCTCTCTCCCCTCTCCAAGAGTTGAGGCCTTTTCGGTTGTGATCCACCCCCTGCTTGCAGGCAAATGTTATGGAAATTACTGTTACCACTACTAGCACCCATTTATGAAAGCAAAGAAATGCAAGGGTTTGTGTTAAGGACAAAAGTAAAGGACATCATGAAGGTGAGGGACTTCACACCAAAAGATTTCATATCTTATTGGGAAAGCCTGCATGTGGTGTGGAAATGAAAGGTAATTAACAGAGTAAAGTGGAATCCACCACCAACGTGTATGTTGGAATTTAATGTTGAAGGGTAATTATGAGAAAACTAGGACAGATAGATGTTGGTGGTTTTTACTTGACAAAATGGGAAAAGATCAGTGATCTTCTTAGGGCCAATATTGGTACAGGTTTCAGAGCTGTGATTTGGGCAATGAGGGAACACTACTAGAAAAATGAGCATTGGCGCAGTAAAAACGCGGGCGACCGCCAGTGGTGGTCGCTAATGCGACCATTAGCGACCGCCATTGCGGCCGCCACTGGCGGTCGCTAAAGCCCTCGTTCTAAACCCCTCCCCCCTTCCCTCTTTTCCACTTTTCCTTCCCACCTTTTCCTTCCCACCTTTTTTTCCCCCTTTCCTCTCCCGCGCCCTGCTCCCGCTTCCCTGCTCCTGCCGCACCAGCCGGGCCTCTCTCTCCCTTTCTCTATTTCTCTCCATCCCTCCCTCCCTCCCTCCCTCGCCGCACCAGCCGGGCCTCTCTCTCCCTTTCTCTATTTCTCTCCATCCCTCCCTTCCTCCCTCCCTCTCCCTCTCACTCTGACTCTGCACTGTGCCATCCCGCGCATCACGGGCACGACCACCGGTTGTCTCTCTCCCTCCCTGCGCCAGAGCCGGATTGCGGTTCTCTCTCTCTCTCTGTTCTCGTCCTGCACGACCACCGGTTGACTCTGCACCAGCCGGAGCTGCCACCTGAAATCTCTCTTCCCCTCTCTACGCAAGAGACGCCACCGTCAAAACCGTAGCCGCTTCCACTCTCTCTTTCGCTACATTTCTGGTTTCCAGAGTAAGATCTCCTCTCAATCTCCTCTCAATCTTTTCGCATGCCTCTGTGTCTTATTTCTATGGATTTCTTTTTCAACTTTTGGTATATGAAATGGATTCTGAATCGGTTTCTGTCTAGGTAGATGGCATTTCCTTGTTTCTAATCGATGAAGAATCGACCACTCCATGTTTTTGTACTATGTTGTAGGTTGCTATTGCAGTTTTCTCTGATTTCATATGCAAACTCCAGATTTGGCCTTGTGGGGGCTCTTAGAATGCCCTAAATCTGTTTATATGTGGCTTAATATCTATCCAGAGAAAGCCCTAAATCTGTTTATATGTGGCTTATTCACCGATTCAACGCAGGCAATACATAAAGATGTTTTTTTCTTTTTTTCTTTTTAGTGTCATTTCTATGTTGCCTCACATGTACTTGCAGTTCATAATCCTTTTTTAATGGTATAAATGCTTATTACCATTTGGAAGAAAAAGTTTGTATCACTTTCTTAGCACTAATCTCAGTTTCCTGGGAATGGTGTTTTGCATTTTAACTATGATTGATGAATGACTGCCTGATTAAGGTTACTGTTATGGTTCATTTAACTGGAAAAATTCCTAAATGTAACCCATGTCATATGATAGGCAGCGCAATCACCATAAGAAGGCTGGGATTCTATTTTGGCCTTTGTGGGTCATTCAAAATTACACTACAGGAAAATGCCCTAAAAAGACTTTTGTCTTCTTCTTTTTCCTTATTTTGCTTGTTTCCAGGGAAGATTTATAAAGATTGCATTTGTTTGTCTGCAAGTGATTTTTGAGCTATGGTTGTTTCATTGTAATCCAAAAACATCAACTTTCCACAGCTCAATTAAAAAAAAGAGAAGGGGTTTCAGCCTTTTGCTTTCTTCTTTTGTGTTTTCTTAGTCGGCAGGTTTGTGTGATTAGAAGCTGTCTCCTATTTCGTATGTGGCAGTGCAAGAATACACCATAAATTATTGAAAATTTGAATCTTTGGAACTTCGGTACTAGCTCAAAGGGTTCAATGTAATTATTTTGGCATGGGTTTTCTGTTTGCTTTATGGAATTTGAATCCTAGTAACTGTAGTGTTATGTCAAAAAGTCCAATGTAGTTTTATTGACCTGGGCCATCTGTTTGCTTTTTGGTTTTAATAACTATTCAATAAATTTTACATGGGTTTTCTTTGTTTTCATATTGAGATTTGAATCCTGATAACTGTTGTGTTAACTCAGGAGTCCAATGTAATTCCATTGACCAGGACCTACTGTTTGCTTTATGTATTTTAGTATCTTATTGGTATCTTTTTCTACTAAATTTGTTTGGATGATGCATTTCTGTGAAATATTGTAGAGAATGGAGTTGGGATTCTGTGAAATTTGTTTGGGTTTTTTGTTTATTTTTCTTTTGGGTGGTGCCAATAGATGAAGCTAAGGTTGTGAAATATTGTAGAGAATGCATTTTTGTTTATTTGTTTGGATGGTGCCAACAGATGAAGCTAAGGTTGTGCATTTGCATTACAAGTTCTTTTAATCCTACCAATAAGGGGGAAAAACTATTCCTCTCTTTTCAAATTCCCCATGGTATGTAGGTAACAATTTTCATAAAACTTTATACCCGTTCAAGAAAGAGGGCAGTGTGACCTCTCCTTTCTTTGTCTCTGTAACTTATTTCAACTCTCATGTAGGATATTCTCTCCTCTTTATTTTCTTTTCATTTCATGTTTTACAAAAATCACTAGATCTGCTGCTACTCTCTATTCCCCTTTTTTCCCCACAGATTTTCTCCTTGTTCTCACTTACCTCTCTTTTTCTTAGTTTGTACTATCAGTATGGACACTAATGTGCTAAAATATATTTTTTAATAGCCTTTGAAAATGACTAGAGCCTATTGAAAGAATTTCTTTTTATGATGAGTCTCCTTATAAAGTTTTACAGTTTCCTTTGATCAACCTTCTAGCTATCTTGATCTCATCATTTTTGGAGTAAATTATAATTATTTATTTATTTTTATTGTAGTGACAAAGTCATTACCAAGAGGGACTGGGTGGTATAGGAAAATGTATGCTTGAAACTTGTTTTTTTAAGAAATCACAACTGAACTTCTCTTTTATTTTATCTATCACTTGTACATTAAGTCATAGTTTATTTTATTAATTGCAATGATAATAATTGGTGACAAACAATGTAGTTGATGAATATATATATATATATATATATATATATATATAGACACACACGTGGGGATGAGGTTGGGGATCAAAGATCTAGATGGGCCCTACCTCCCTACTGAATTTGGGGCTCATCTGATTATCCTAATTCCTTGATCAATGGTCCGCAAAGTTTCATCTCTTAAAACAACTTGGCCATTGATCCCATTTGAATGAATGAAATAAAAAACGTGTTGGATATAATTCATGGGGTCCCGTGTGTGCGGTCCATTTGGATGGATAATTAATTGGGCCCCACTCTAGGGTGTGCATCAAAACACCATAAAAAAGGTGTGCTGTGGAGGGGCCACATGAAGGAAAGTAAGCCACCTAATAACCCAAAAGCAAATTAAAAGCCTTCAATTCCCTCAAAAGCCAAAACCTACAACCTTACACAACTTATTTCGAGGAACTCATAAAAAATTAGCGAGTCTCCTTAATGAGGCCACCTATGAAAATTTCAAACCAATCGAAATAAAAGACTCCATTTTTTATGGGTCCTCGTTGGAGTTGGTGCCACTGTTTGATTATGTAAATTACAAGTTTTCTATAGTGTTGAATCTAACAATGAGCTCAACTCCTGATTGAATTAGATATCTCCAAATTGCCTTTTTTAAAGTGGGTGTTTTCGCCTTTCATAACATATTATCCAAAAAGTTGGTTTTGCTTCTTTCTCATCCCTTCTTGGTATGAAGAAGTACTTTAGATTTTTTACAAAATGCCAAATAACATATATTAATAACTTCATCAATCCCCCAAAATCTAAAAACACCAAAAATTAAATTCCATTTCTTGTCTAGCTGTTGTTGGTTTTTTAAGCATAGATTGGTTGGGTGGTTAGAAGGATGCCAAGCTCTCAAGGGAATTCCTACACTCTCTACTTCCTCACTCATCACTCATCCTACTAGCTAGATTTCCAAACGTTTATCTTAATAATCAAGTCTGTCCTAACTAATAAGCGGATGAGCTTCGGTTATTAATCATTATAAATAGTAACACCTATGTTACTTTTCCATATATATTTCATATTATCTCAGGGTCTTTGTTCTACTTACCCTATTATCTCAGGGATTCTTACACATTTTCCAAATTAAGAAGCAGCGTAGTTGAAAAACAACAAAAAAAAAAAAAGTTATAGATCAAAAGGTTAGGATCTACAATATAGGAGATAAGTGAGAAAACTCATCCATTTTTGCTCCCATATGGAGTGTGGAGATGTGATTTTAGTTTGGTTCAAATGTTAATTACATTGGTTTTGTGCTAAAAATCTACAATACAGGAGATAAATGAGAAAATTTGCAGCTTTAAATTGATTCACCCAAATGAGACTTAAGAAATATTATATAAAATAGCTCAACTAGAGTTTTTTTTGGATAAGCAATGGGTCTAGAGTACTGTTTTCTGGTTTGATAAATATTTCTTGACTTTAGTATTGGTGGGGTCTTCTAAGATTGTATTTGTTGTAATTTAGATTTTTCTATCTTTAATAAAAGATGTTTCGATTAACCTGTTACTGATCAACATGCCTTCCTGCCTACCCCTTGCTTTGCCATAAAGATAGAGAAACACTATTATCACTTGTATTAATATGGATGAAGGTGGCTGAAACTGAAGTGTATAAGTTAATGATGACACCATTATCACTCCTTTTCTCCCTATTGCCATTCATTCCCTTGCCTATGAAATTGTGGAAAGCTTTTAGATAGTTATAAGAAGTCAAGTCTCCCTTTTTTGAGGGATCGGATTGGATTTTGCAGTTTATTCTTTTTTTCTGCAGCATCTCATCGTGAGATGAGTGTGAAAAAGGTTCAAGAATCAATATTCTTTTTATTAGGGCTTAAAACGAATCACTTATTTTAGCCTTTTGACCATCATAAGAAGATTTTTGAAAAAAGGATACCAATGTATCAAAGGCAAACCAGGTTTGATTTAAGGAGTTTGTCCCACTCAATATAATCTGATTAATTCTAGGATCATTCTATCTACTGATAGGCAACCATTTGAAAGCTATTTACAATCTTTGATTGGCCATAGCATCATTGCAACTTAAAAAAAATGAAGGCATTGCCGAGAATGAAGTCAAAAAAGGTTAGGAGGCCTAATGATATTCTAATAGAGGCTTGAAATGCTTAGGTGGAGTTGGATGAAGCCAGTTAACTAAGCTTTTTAATAAAACATTAAAGATAAAAAAAAAATCCAAACGAATGGAGAAGAAGTGTTGTAGTACCTATATACAAGAACAAAGAGAGGGAGAGAGTACGAGAAAAAAAATGAGTGAAGAGAAAGACGAAGAGTGGATTTTGGATCTGATTTGGATCTAATTTGGTTTTCATGTGGCATTGTATTTGAACTCTCTCTTTTGTTACGTTCTGTTGTGGATTTTGGTTTGATATGGCCTGATGTCAATTGAATGTATGAGCTAGAATGAATTTTTTTTTCTTTCGATTTGTGTTAAACTGGATGTATCTGGTTTTGATGGTATCGATTAATTTGGTTTGATATGGCCTGATGTTAAACTTTTATTCATTTGCATGCATTAGTGAAACTTAGACCCGTTCGAGAATTGTGTACGACATCTGTTCGGTAATCCTTGACGCGACGGATTGGGTCTTTGACTAGATTCGTTGTTCTTGTGATGTACATTCGAACTTTGTCGTATGCGATACTTGAATTGTCCAGTTCGGACAGTTTGGGAATGCAATTATCCATTTTATACTCAATGGCTCATGCAAGTCCGATGTTAGATAGAGTTTCGGTTGACGTCCCATTGTTCTTTGGGTACATGCATAGGTACGACTGATGTTGTATCTGTGTCGTGTACTTGGAGAACCACGCGGACATGCTGCCGAAATTTTGTCTGACTAGGGGACGAAGCATTCGAGTTGTTGAGTGCAATTTGGATTGTGCATTCTCGAATGGGATAGGACCAACCACCCTGTAGTAATGAGTTTGTAGTTTTTGGATAGGTGATTTGCATGATGCACGGTACCTTGGGCTAATTGTACTGCAATCATTTTAGATTTCCACAGAAATAGTTACCGAGATAGACAAGAGCTGGATTGATTTACCGAATAGGATGTCCAGGGAATACATGGAGGGGATTAACCAGTTCATGGAATTTACCAATGGGTTTGACAATGAGTTCATCAGTTGTCCATGTAGAAAATGTACGAATCGTTATTATTACAGAAGAGAGCTTGTCCGAGAGCATCTGATTCTGAACGGATTCTTGAAGCAGTACAAGAATTGGATAAGACATGGAGAAGAGTATGTTTCATGTCGCAAACGGGCTAGAGATGAAATTGTGGTGGATGATATGTC
Source organism: Umbellularia californica (assembly GCA_028538565.1). Taxonomy (NCBI): domain Eukaryota; kingdom Viridiplantae; phylum Streptophyta; class Magnoliopsida; order Laurales; family Lauraceae; genus Umbellularia; species Umbellularia californica. The sequence continues at coordinate 26,797,013 of JAPQWN010000002.1, forward strand.
AGAGACTGATCCGATGATCTCGATGCTAAATGATATCGCATGCGGGTTGGCACCTGAATACACAAGCTGTGAGACTGACGGCGCGGGTGGGAGTAATCCTCGCTCCGGTGCCGATGAAGAAGCCATGAGATATTTTGAAATTCTAGACGATGCACAGACAGAATTATATCCCGAATGCAAGGACTTCAGTAAATTGTCCTTTATTGTTGAGTTGTTGCATTTGAAGGCATTGAATCAATGGTCTGACACGTCCTTTGATATGCTCCTCCAGTTGTTGCATCGAGCGCTCCCGTCCGGTGCAAAACTTGCTGAGTCCTACTATCAGGCTCGCAAGTTAACTGAAAATTTAGGGTTCACGTATGAGACTTTTGATGCATGTCCAAACAATTGTATGTTGTTTAGGAATGAGAATGCCCATCTTGATACGTGCATTATCTGTCAGTCATCGAGATGGAAAGAGGACGGGGTTGGTCACAATCGTCAGAATAGTTCTACAAGTGTTATCAATCGTGGCAAACATGTGGCAGCAAAGCAAGTGAGATATTTCCCACTTAAGCCCAGGCTGAAGCGGCTTTTTATGTCATCAAAGATTTCTAAACTGATGAGATGGCATGTCGAGAATAGCAGGGAAGATGGTAAGTTAATCCATCCAGCAGATTCCCCAGCGTGGAAAGACTTCGATCGGAGGAACCCAGACTTTGCCTTGGATTGTCGCAATGTGCGGCTTGGTTTGGCTGCAGATGGTTTTAGTCCATTCCGATCCATGACTGGGGCAAATCATAGTACGTGGCCAGTTGTTTTGGTGCCTTATAATCTCCCGCCATGGATGTGTATGAAGCAACCTTTTCTGATCCTATCCACACTTATAGATGGACCACGAGGACCAGGGGACAAGATTGATGTATATATGCAACCTTTGATTGATGAATTGAAGGAATTATGGGTTGATGGTCTGATGACATTTGATGCCGAAAGCAATGAAATGTTTAAACTCCGCGCCGCATTATTGTGGACAATCAATGACTTCCCTGCTTACGCTAACTTGTCGGGCTGGAGCACAAAGGGAGAGTTTGCATGTCCTTGCTGCAATCAGGAGAAGAAGTCAACTTGGTTGAAGCACGGCAGAAAATGGGCATACACGGGTCATAGACGTTTTCTACCTCCATTGCACAGGTTCAGGAAGGACAGAGTGTCATTTGACGGCACTCGAGAATATGGTCCAGCACCTCGAAAAATGACGGGAGTTGATTTGTTGGCACAGCTGGAGCAGGAGCAAGTACGCACCGTGTATGATTTTCAAGATTTACTGGCCCTCCCGCTTCCTTCGATTACCGGTGCAAATAGAAGGCGAAGTCATAATTGGAAGAAAAAAAGTATTTTCTACGATCTACCATACTGGAAAGATAACTTACTGAGGCACAACTTAGATGTTATGCACATCGAGAAGAACGTATATGATAATATATTGTGGACCATTCTCGGTGTTCAGGGAAAGTCGAAGGATGGTGTCAATGCACGTCGTGACTTGGAAGAAATGGGCTTGAGAAAATCGTAGCACTTGCAGATGAGAGAGTCCAACAAGGCGTACATGCCTCCTGCGCAGTACACGATGAGTAAAGATGAGAAAGATGTCTTCCTCTCTGTTCTGAAGGGTGTCAAGGTTCCTGACGGGTACTGTTCGAATATCGCTAAGCGTGTGAATATGAAAGAAAGAACATTACAGAGTCTGAAGAGTCATGACAATCATATTCTCATTCAACAGTTGTTGCCTATCTCCAAACGGAACTGTTTGCCTAAGAATGTTGTAGCGCCGTTGATTGAAGTTAGCAACTTCTTCAGACAACTCTGTTCTAGAGTTCACCGAATTGATGAGTTGAATGGTCTGCAAGAGAGGATTGCTGTGACATTGTGTCATCTAGAAAAAATCTTTCCACCTGCATTTTTCGATGTCATGGTTCACTTGACCATACACTTAACCAGTGAAGCCCTGCTTGGGGGCCCCGTCCAATTCAGATGGATGTATCCGATCGAGAGGTACATGAACACATTGAAGAGGTATGTTCGTAATAGAGCTCGTCCAGAGGCATCCATAGCTAAGCGGTATTTGATGGATGAGTGCACAAATTTCTGCGCAACATATCTCAATGATAATATTGAAACAAAGTTAACCAGGCCCTCGCGGATTAATGATGGTCCAGTTGGGGAGGGCACGCCATTTGAGCACAACAATATTGAGGGGATTCAAGCTCACCGATGGGTGTTGTTCAACACCCCATCTGTTGTGGCTTTGACTCAGTAAGTTATCACTCATTCATAACTGTAACTTGTCAATTTCTTGCCTAAATTATCGTAGTTGTCATTAACACGTGTTATGCATCGCAGGGCACATATCGATGAGCTCAAACGAGACATGCCTCGTGCTACAGCTCCTGAAATTCATCGGTCCCATTATCAGGATTCCGACTCCCGGATTGCCCGTAGTGTCGAAACGTAAGTCTAAGTTAAAACGTTAAGTTAAAACTTAGTAAATGGGCCTCCGAGCGCCCATATCGAGGAAACGGGCTCCGGTGACCGTGAAACTGGACGGGCATGGGCCCATAGTTATTCATGACCTGCTGGAACTGACGGCTCGGGATTCCGACTCCCGGATTGCTCGTAGTGTCGAAACGTAGGTTTAAGTTAAAATTTAGTAAATTGGCCTCCGAGCGCTCAAAACGGGCAAACGGGCTCCGGTGCCCGTGAAACTGGACGGGCACGGGCCTATAGCCATCCATGACCTACTGGAACTGACGGCTCGGGATTCCGACTCCCGGATTGCCCGTAGTGTCGAAACGTAAGTCTAAATTAAAACGTTAAGTTAAAACTTAGTAAATGGGCCTCCGAGCGCCCATACCGGGCAAACGGGCTCCGGTGCCTGTGAAATAGGACGGGCACGGGCCCATAGTTATTCATGACCTGATGGAACTGACGGCTCGAGATTCCGACTCCCGGATTGCCCGTACTGTCGAAACGTAGGTTTAAGTTAAAACTTAGTAAATTGGCCTCCAAGCGTCCAAAATGGGCAAACGGGCTCCGGTGCCTGTGAAAATGGACGGGCACGGGCCCATAGGCATTCATGACCTGCTGGAACTGACGGATTGGGATTCCGACTCCCGGATTGCCCGTAGTGTCCAAACGTAGCTTTAAGTTAAAACGTTAAGTTCAAACTTAAAAAATTAGCCTCCGAGCGCCCAAACCAGGAAAACGGGCTCCGATGCCTGTGAAACTGGACGGGCACGGGCCCATAGTCATTCATGACCTGCTGGAACTGACGGCTTGGGATTTCGACTCCCGGATTGCCCGTACTGTCAAAACGTAAGTTTAAGTTAAAACGTTAAGTTAAAACTTAGTAAATTTGCCTCCGAGCGCCCAAAACGGGCAAACGGGCTCCGGTGCCCGTGAAACTGGACGGGCACGGGCCCATAGCCATCCATGACCTGCTGGAACTGACGGCTCGGGATTCCGACTCCCGGATTGCCCGTAGTGTCGAAACGTAAGTCTAAGTTAAAACGTTAAGTTAAAACTTAGTAAATGGGCCTCCGAGCGCCCATACCGGGCAAACGGGCTCCGGTGCCCGAGAAACTGGACGGGCATGGGCCCATAGTTATTCATGACCTGCTGGAACTGACGGCTCGGGATTCCGACTCCCAGATTGCTCGTAGTGTCGAAACGTAGGTTTAAGTTAAAACTTAGTAAATTGGCCACCGAGCGTCCAAAATGGGCGAACGGGCTCCGGTGCCCGTGAAACTGGACAGGCACGGGCCCATAGTCATTCATGACCTGCTGGAACTAACGGCTCGGGATTCCGACTCCCGGATTGCCCGTAGTGTCGAAACGTAGGTTTAAGTTAAAACGTTAAGTTAAAACTTAATAAATTGGCCTCCGAGCGCCCAAACCGGGCAAACGGGCTCCGGTGCCCGTGAAACTAGACGGGCACGGGCCCATAGTCATTCATGACCTGCTGGAACTGACGGCTTGGGATTTCGACTCCCGGATTGCCCGTACTGTCAAAACGTAAGTTTAAGTTAAAACGTTAAGTTAAAACCTAGTAATTTTGCCTCCGAGCGCCCAAAACGGGCAAACGGGCTCCGGTGCCCATGAAACTGGATGGGCACGGGTCCATAGCCATCCATGACCTGCTAGAACAGACGGCTCGGGATTCCGACTCCCGGATTGCCCGTAGTGTCGAAACGTAAGTCTAAGTTAAAACGTTAAGTTAAAACTTAGTAAATGGGCCTCCGAGCGCCCATACCGGGCAAACGGGCTCCGGTGCCAGTGAAATTGGACGGGCATGGGCCCATAGTTATTCATGACCTGCTGGAACTGTCGGCTTGGGATTCCGACTCCCGGATTGCTCGTAGTGTCGAAACGTAGGTTTAAGTTAAAACTTAGTAAATTGGCCTCCGAGCGTCCAAAATGGGCAAACGGGCTCCGGTGCCCGTGAAACTGGACGGGCGCGGGCCCATAGTCATTCATGACCTTCTGGAATTAACGGCTCGGGATTCCGACTCCCGGATTTCCCGTAGTGTCGAAACGTAGGTTTAAGTTAAAACGTTAAGTTAAAACTTAATAAATTGGCCTCCGAGCGCCCAAACCGGGCAAACGGGCTCCGGTGCCCGTGAAACTGGACGGGCACGGGTCCATAGTCATTCATGACCTACTTGAAATGACGGCTTGGGATTTCGACTCCCGGATTGCCCGTACTGTCAAAACGTAGGTTTAAGTTAAAACGTTAAGTTAAAACTTAGTAAATTTGCCTCCGAGCGCCCAAAATGGGCAAACGGGCTCCGGTGCCCGTGAAACTGGACGGGCACTGGCCCATAGTCATCCATGACCTGCTGGAACTGACGGCTCGGGCTTCCGACTCCCGAATTGCTCGTAGTGTCGAAACGTAAGTCTAAGTTAAAACGTTAAGTTAAAACTTAGTAAATGGGCCTCCGAGCGCCCATACCGGGCAAATGGGCTCCGGTGCCCGTGAAACTGGACGGGCATGGACCCATAGTTATTCATGACCTGCTGGAACTGACGGCTCGGGATTCCGACTCCCGGATTGCTCGTAGTGTCGAAACGTAGGTTTAAGTTAAAACTTAGTAAATTGGCCTCCGAGCGTCCAAAATAGGCAAACGGGCTCCGGTGCCCGTGAAACTGGACGGGCACGGGCCCATAGTCATTCATGACCTGCTGGAACTAACGTCTCGGGATTCCGACTCCCGGATTGCCCGTAGTGTCGAAACGTAAGTTTAAGTTAAAACGTTAAGTAAAAACTTAATAAATTGGCCTCCGAGCGCCCAAACCGGGCAAACGGGCTCCGGTGCCCGTGAAACTGGACGGGCACGGGCCCATAGTCATTCATGACCTGCTGGAACTGACGGCTTGGGATTCCGACTCCCGGATTGCCCGTACTGTCAAAACGTAGGTTTAAGTTAAAACGTTAAGTTAAAACTTAGTAAATTGGCCTCCAAGCATCCAAAATGGGTAAACAGGCTTCGGTGCCCGTGAAACTGGACGGGCACGGGCCCACAGCCATCCATGACCTGCTGGAACTGACGGCTCGGGATTCCAACTCCCGGATTGCCCGTAGTGTCGAAACGTAAGTCTAAGTTAAAACGTTAAGTTAAAACTTAGTAAATAGGCCTCCGAGCGCCCATACCGAGGAAACGGGCTCCGGTGCCCGTGAAACTGGACGGGCATGGGCCCATAGTTATTCATGACCTGCTGGAACTGACGGCTCGGGATTCCGACTCCCGGATTGCTCGTAGTGTCGAAACGTAGGTTTAAGTTAAAATTTAGTAAATTGGCCTCCGAGCACTCAAAATGGGTAAACGGGCTCCGGTGCCCGTGAAACTGGACGGCCACGGGCCCATAGCCATCCATGACCTGCTGGAACTGACGGCTCGGGATTCCGACTCCCGGATTGCCCGTAGTGTCGAAACGTAAGTCTAAGTTAAAACGTTAAGTTAAAACTTAGTAAATGGGCCTCCGAGCGCCCATAACGGGCAAACGGGCTCCGGTGCCCGTGAAACTGGACGGGCATGGGCCCATAGTTATTCATGACCTGCTGGAACTGACGGCTCGGGATTCCGACTCCCGGATTGCTCGTAGTGTCGAAACGTAGGTTTAAGTTAAAACTTAGTAAATTGGCCTCCGAGCGTCCAAAATGGGCAAACGGGCTCCGGTGCCCGTGAAACTGGACGGGCACGGGCCCATAGTCATTCATGACCTGCTGGAACTAACGGCTCGGGATTCCGACTCCCGGATTTCCCGTAGTGTCGAAACGTTGGTTTAAGTTAAAACGTTAAGTTAAAACTTAATAAATTGGCCTCCGAGCGCCGAAACCGGGCAAACGGGCTCCGGCGCCCGTGAAACTGGACGGGCACGGGTCCATAGTCATTCAAGACCTGCTGGAATTGACGGCTTGGGATTTCGACTCCCGGATTACCCGTACTGTCAAAACGTAGGTTTAAGTTAAAACGTTAACTTAAAACTTAGTAAATTTGCCTCCGAGCGCCCAAAATGGGCAAACGGGCTCCGGTGCCCGTGAAACTGGACGGGCACAGGTCCATAGCCATCCATGACCTGCTGGAACTGACGGCTCGGGATTCCGACTCCCGGATTGCCCGTAGTGTCGAAACGTAAGTCTAAGTTAAAACGTTAAGTTAAAACTTAGTAAATGGGCCTCCGAGCGCCCATACCGGGCAAACGGGCTCCGGTGCCCGTGAAACTGGACGGACATGGGCCCATAGTTATTCATGACCTGCTGGAACTGACGGCTCGGGATTCCGACTCCCGGATTGCGCGTAGTGTCGAAACGTAGGTTTAAGTTAAAACTTAGTAAATTGGCCTCCGGGCGTCCAAAATGGGCAAACGGGCTCCGGTGCCCGTGAAACTGGACGGGCACGGGCCCATAGTCATTCATGACCTGCTGGAACTAACGGCTCGGGATTCCGACTCCCGGATTGCCCGTAGTGTCGAAACGTAGGTTTAAGTTAAAACGTTAAGTTAAAACTTAATAAATTGGCCTCCGAGCGCCCAAACCGGGCAAACGGGCTCCCGTGCCCGTGAAACTAGACGAGCACGGGCCCATAGTCATTCATGACCTGCTGGAACTGACGGCTTGGGATTTCGACTCCCGGATTGCCCGTACTGTCAAAACGTAGGTTTAAGTTAAAACGTTAAGTTAAAACTTAGTAAATTTACCTCCGAGCTCCCAAAATGGGCAAACGGGCTCCGGTGCCTGTGAAACTGGACGGGCACGGGCCCATAGCCATCCATGACCTGCTGGAACTGACGGCTCGGGATTCCGACTCCCGGATTGCCCGTAGTGTCGAAACGTAAGTCTAAGTTAAAACGTTAAGTTAAAACTTAGTAAATGGGCCTCCGAGCGCCCATACCGGGCAAACGGGCTCCGGTGCCCGTGAAACTGGACGGGCATGGGCCCATTGTTATTCATGACCTGTTGGAACTGACGGCTCGGGATTCCGACTCCCGGATTGCTCATAGTGTCGAAACGTAGGTTTAAGTTAAAACTTAGTAAATTGGCCTCCGAGCGTCCAAAATGGGCAAACGGGCTCCGGTGCCCGTGAAACTGGACGGGCACGGGCCCATAGTCATTCATGACCTGCTGGAACTAACGGCTCGGGATTCCGACTCCCGAATTGCCCGTAGTGTCGAAACGTAGGTTTAAGTTAAAACGTTAAGTTAAAACTTAATAAATTGGCCTCCGAGCGCCCAAACCGGGCAAACGGGCTCCGATGCCCATGAAACTGGACGGGCACGGGCCCATAGTCATTCATGACCTGCTGGAACTGACGGCTTGGGATTCCGACTCCCGGATTACCTGTACTGTCAAAACGTAGGTTTAAGTTAAAACGTTAAGTTAAAACTTTGTAAATTGGCCTCCGAGCGTCCAAAACGGGCAAACGGGCTCCGGTGCCCTTGAAACTGGACGGGCACGGGCCCATAGCCATCCATGACCTGCTGGAACTGACGGCTCGGGATTCCGACTCCCGGATTGCCCGTAGTGTCGAAACGTAAGTCTAAGTTAAAACGTTAAGTTAAAACTTAGTAAATGGGCCTCCGAGCGCCCATTCCGAGGAAACGGGCTCCGGTGCCCGTGAAACTGGACGGGCATGGGCCCATAGTTATTCATGACCTGCTGGAACTGACGGCTCGGGATTCCGACTCCCGAATTGCTCGTAGTGTCGAAACGTAGGTTTAAGTTAAAATTTAGTAAATTGGCCTCCGAGCGTCCAAAATGGGCAAACGGGCTCTGGTGGCCGTGAAACTGGACGGGCAGGGGTCCATAGTTATTCATGACCTGCTATAACTGACGGCTCGGGATTTCGACTTCCGGATTGCCCGTAGTGTCGAAACGTAGGTTTTAGTTAAAACGTTAAGTTAAAACTTAGTAAACTTGCCTCCGAGCGCCCAAACCGGGCAAACGGGCTCCGGTGCCCGTGAAACTGGACGGGCCCGGGCCCATAGTCATTCATGACCTGCTGAAACTGACGGCTCGGGATTCCGACTCCCGGATTGCTCGTAGTGTCAAAACGTAGGTTTAAGTTAAAACTTAGTAAACTGGCCTCCGAGCGTCCAAAATGGGCAAACGGGCTCCAGTGGCCGTGAAAATGGACGGGCACGGGCCCATAGTCATTCATGACCTGCTGTAACTGACGGTTCGGGATTCCGACTCCCGGATTGCCCATAGTGTCGAAACGTATGTTTTAAGTTAAAATGTTAACTTAAAATTTAGTAAATCGACCTCCGAGCGTCCAAAACGGGCAAACGGGCTCCGGTGCCGGTAAAACTCGACGGGCACGGGCCTATAGTCATTCATGACTTGCTGGAACTGACGGCTTGAGATTCCGACTCCCGGATTGCCCGTAGACTTGAAACGTAGGTTTAACTTTCAAAATTTTAATTTTATTTTTTCATTTCTTTTGTTTTTACTTTATATTGCCAATTTTTATAATTGCCAATTAATATTTATTTTCCTTTTTCTCTTCAGGTTTGAGAGCATCAGATCGATCTCGTCAGCCTCCTCAGACAATTTGTTTATTTATGTAATGAATATAATTTGTGGAAACTTTTGTAATATTTGGACCTTTTGTAATGTTTTGAATATCATTAATATAAGACTTTGTTTTGGTATTAGTATTTTTAATTGATTTTCGTGGTTTGATATAATATATTCATTTGATATAATATATTCATATACAGGTATACATTCATGTACAGGTATAAAAAGCAGGAAAAATTAGAAAAAAAAAATATATTTTCAAAATTATTTAAAAAAAAAATACTATTAGTGGCGGTCGCTAATGGTCAATTTTTTTTAAAAAATTAAATTATTAGCGACCGCCATTAGCGGTCGCTAATGTGGATTTAGCGACCGCTAATCCACTATTAGCGACCGCTAATGGTGGTCGCTAATACCTTTAAAAATTAAAAAAAATTAAATTTTTTTTTTTTTCGACTGTCGTCGCTGGCGGTCGCTGGCGGTCGCTAATAGTATTAGCGACCGCCATATGGCGGTCGCTTATACTATTAGCGACGAGGTTTCCGCGGCCCCTCCTTCGCGGTCACTAGGCGGTCGCTAAAGACTATTAGCGACCGCTAGTGGACTTTTAGCGACTGCGTTTGGCGGCCGCTAAAAGTCCTTTTTCTAGTAGTGGAAGCTTTAAGGATGCTCAAATTGTCTTTCTCAGTGGCAAATAGTGGAGTGTGATTCTTCAAAAGCCATTAGGTGGGCGACAAGGTAAATGAAACTCTATTAAATTTTAATGATATTAAAGATCTGTGTGACTCCACGGAAATGACGTTTTTAAATAAAATTGAGGGAGCTAATGAAGTCACGTGACTCTTCAGCCAAAGCGGAAGTAGATAGAAACATTATATCATATGTCTGTAAATCCTACACTGTAGTTTTATGGTTTCATACGTTTTAGCCAATGTTGTGGTCTTCATTGATATCCACCTTTATACCAGCCAATCATAGTGGCCTTTGTATGCTTTGATTTTCCTTTTGGATTAAGATATGCTACTGCTTTGGATTAAAAAACAAGAAATAAAAATATAAAATATTCAAAGGCAAAGCAGATTACAACAGATTTTCCAACGAATTTCGTATTGGCCCAGTAAATGGATAGTCCTCAGCAGTAGCTCAGCTGGTCTACCACTACTCTTTATACTTTTAGAAGATAGTATGGTTTTATTGTTGTATTTGATTGTGGGAATAAGTCTGAACTTTTTTTTTTCTATATCTACAAGCACCACTTTGTGCTGCTGTTGTTACTTCTGCTTTGATCTGATGTTGAAAGGCCTAAAAAATTGGCCTGGCAGTTTGAAAGGAATTGGATAACTATCCGCATTGCAGGCCCTTGTGTGGGGATGGCATTGAAGTTTGAACTTTCTATTATAATGGTTACTGTGCTTCTTTCAATCCATGGTAGGACTATCTGATCCACTGGTTGTCACTACAGGTAGGCCTCTAAATTGAACACACACACACACACACACACACACACACAAATCTAATGGCAGATTCAATTAAATGTTGAAAATATGGAAATCAAAGCAGTGCTAGCATTCATTCATGCATGAATGCTTTGCAAGTGTTCCTTAAGCTGTTCTCTCTCTCTCTTTTTTTTTTTTTTTTTTTTTGTATCTAGGAGTGATACTTGTGTGTTTTTCCATGATCTATGTTTGATTTTTATTTTGAATTTACTGTCAGCGATCTTAGCTTTCATTATTTTTATATACTTTCTGTATTACTACCTATCTGTTATCGAATTTTTCCTTCCTGGTCTTGGATGAAAACCATTTTGTTTTATACAGTTATCAAATTGGCAGAGATTAAAGATCCCCAAGTTTCCATAAAAGACCATGATAGGGAGTCAGAATTTTGGAGGGAATTCACCAGGATTAAACAGTCCCCTTCTATCTGCAGATAAGTAAAAATGCACAATCCAAGTCCATGTTTAGGTCAGTTAGGTTAGATGCGTTTAGGTTGGGCCCAATGAAAAGATGGGCCTGAATCCTAAATCCTTCCCTGGAATTTGATAACTCATCAACCTGAACATATAGCCTGATTTAAGTGTTACAACATTCCCATAAATAAACAGGAGGGGAGAGAGCATTCACTGTACTAGGAAAAAGGCTTTCAGGAGACTATATTGATTTGCCAAATGCATTTATCATCATTGGTTGGCAGTTAACGAGAAACACCATCACATGATAAGGAAAACCAACCAACAATTCGACCGAAATGTATTTATTAAAAAAAAGAAACAAATTAAAACCAAAAGGCAGAAGTTCCCTTGAATTAAGCACTAAAGAGTTGAGAATCACAATAAAGGCTTAACTAGTGGGGTGTTCATATACTTGTACTTTGACTTGATTCACTAGTGGGGTGTTTATATACAGTTTTTTGTTATGCACAGGTCATTACTTGGACTTTGCATTGGTGTCACTAGTGGGGTGTTTATATATAGGTTTTTTGTTATGCACAGGTCCCTAACAGATTGTAAAAGAAAACTTGTTTAATATTCATGGTGTAAGTGTGAAGTAAATTATTGAAGTGCTATGGTTGAATGGTGAATGACTAATGACGTAGTGGTGAATGACTTTGTGATGTGTTGGGGCATTGGGTTGTTTATATGAATTTTTTTTTTGTACAGGTACTTAACAGGTTGTAAAAAAAAAAAAAAAAAAAAAAAAAAAAAAAAAATTTAAATGTCACATGTGCAGGGGATATTATGCCGAAATTTCGAGAAATCTTTTACATTAGAAATTTTTCTTAGGAACATTTTTATGAATTTTATGTTAATGTTTGCCAAAATGTGTTTATGCTTCTTATTTATCCTTTTTTGTTATTGCAGGATGATGTTATTATTGCATACTAGCAGCGAACATGAAGGAAAAATGGATGCAGACTAGCAGATTGCTATATGTTAAAATAAGAAGTATGAAGTTTTTTTTAACAATGTTGCAGGTGTTGGATTGGTGCAACAATGAGATGATTGTATATGAAGATGTAAATTTTCATTGGCATTTGAATGTTGGCAAAGAGTAGAATGTTAGTATAGATTTTTATTTTGTAATGGTAATGGTAAAATGCTTTTAATATTGTAAGGATATTTGAATATTAATATGAAATGGAATGAATATTTGGAATTGAAATAGATGTTGGGTGTGTAGTTGATTTGGTCTTAGATAATGGAATAGTAGTTTCATACAATACAGGTTGGAAGTTGTAATGATGCAAGGATGTATATAGCAAAAAAATTAAAAAACCAAATAAATACAATAAATGAATATTGATTGCTGGCGCAATCTTTACCGGTGCAATATTTTCACCGGCAAAATACCTTCAAAATAATTATTTAAAATAATGTTTTATTGGCGAGAAAAAACGCCTGCAAAAAAATTAAAAAAAAATAATTTTAGTAAAATATTAATGTTTTGCCGGCGCAAAAAAACTCCGGCAACAAATTTTGAAAAAAATAATTTCGGAAAATAGAAATGTTATGCTGGCGCAAAAAAAACGCTTGCAAAAGTTTTAAAAAAATAATTTACATAAAACATGTTTTGCTAGCGCAAAAAAGCGCCGACAAAAGTTTTGAAAAAATAATTTACATAAAACATAAATGTTTTGGCGCCGGCAAAGTTTTTTTAATCAATTTATTATTGAAAAATAAAGGCCTTTTCGCGGCGTTTTATAGCCTTTTCGCGGCGTTTTATACCTCTTTTCCGGCGAACAAGAACGCCGTTAATGTTTAAATTTTTACCGGTGCAAACCTTTTTTCGCCGGCAGATGGTATTACTGGCACACTTTTCCCGGCGCAAGGAAAATCGCTGGGAAAGTCTTTCACCGGCGTTTTATAGACTTTTAAGTGCCGGTAAAAGTGCAATTTGTTGTAGTGGAGACCAATTGGATCCATATCCAATGCAAATAGCCTAAATATGAGGGTCCTCACCCTTACTTTCATAGAATTGTTAGAGTTACCCTCATTTTGCTCTTATGAGAGTAGCTCTCACACTGCTAGAGAGTAAGGGGGGACCCATTGAATCCATATCCAATGTTAACGGCCTAAATATGAGGGTCCCCACCCTTACTCTCATATATGTATATATATGTAGTGTGAGAGTTACTCTATAATAAGAGCATTTCCCTATATATATGTATAGATAATTTTATTACAAGAACCATCCTCTAATGAAGACTATATGAGAACTAATTTGTGGGATTCGCATGGACCAATTTATGATTCATCTATCACCTTCACACTGACTAACCCTCTCTATATGTTCACACCCACCCCAATTTTCTAATCTATTTACCTCAAGATTGAAAAACCTATTTCATTATTTATATCGCCATTTATCTTTGATACCCCCGAACCGTCATTTTTTATGAAGTGATGATATTGTTTAATCTTGGGACATCTATAACGCACTGACGTGTAGGCCCAAAAGAAAAGTTCTCCTGTAGAAAAGCCAGAACGTTCTCACTGTAATAAAGCTATTATTTATAAGAAAAGTTCTCCTGTAGAAAAGCCAGAACGTTCTCACTGTAATAAAGCTATTATTTATTTTTAAATTTATGCATATGGTCATCACCCAATTAGTTAAGATGTAGCTTCCTTTACTAAGTGGTTTAGTCTTGTTGTTTATTTAACTTCATTGCACGCTTTGCAATTGGCATCCTTCACTAGGTGGTCCAAACGTCATGCTTAAGTGATACATAAATTATGATCCATAGCACTTTAATCTTTTCCATGGGCAAATGATCTCACCATTTGAGAACACGAGAAACTGAGTGGTCGGGGGGCTGTCATCTCACACAACCACCTAGAGATCGATCCTGGGTGGGTAGGTAGTCCCACATGTATTTGTACCACTCGCTTAAAAAAGGAAAAAGTTAAAAACTTGTGTCACTAATATTCGGTGCACTTTCCCTCTTCTTCCTTTTCATTTTGCTTTGTCTCGTCACATGGAGAAGTTGCATTGCCATTGGGGCACTTTGGTTAACCAAAATGCCAAGTTGCATATTAATTTATGCCTAATCCGTTATAAAATGAGCCGTTTTGACTTGACTTCACATGCGGTGGAGTTCCCATGGAATATATAAATGCCCAAGCGTTCCTTTGGTAAAAATAAATGTCCAAAACCTATAAGGTAGGCTTGTAGGAGGGAATCTACGTCGTTTTCAAGGAAAGGAGTTCATACTTGACAACGGTTGGGTTTTATATGGCTCAGGCAAAAATCGAATATGCCTTGATACTGAAACGGGTTTATAATTTATGGTACCAAATCCGCGCCATCACGAGTGCAATTTCATAGAATTTGATAATAAATTTCATTATATTAATTTATTTCTTTTCTTCTATTCAAGAGGATTTGGAGCCACATCCTCTTGCTGAGTATGCCATAGCTGGGGCGGAACTAGGGGCGAAACTAGGGGTGATGGCTCTATGCCTGTGAATTTAGTCCGTTGAAATCGGTACCTGGTCCATCCCAAGCCGAAAACATGGGGCTTTTAAAAAGAATTGAGCCCAGCAGGTTGGGTTTGGACAATTATTTGAAAGTCTGGCTAAAATGGGATTGGGAATGGGCAGAGGATGCCCAGCCCGTTCAAGCCCGGCTCGCCCCGCCCGTAAGGTTATTTTAATAATTTTTATATATTTCAATGGGAATCTTCCAAAAACTCCCTCCAAAATGTCTCTTTCCTCCACCATTTCTGAATTCAATCCCCTCCCAGTCTATACAAAAAACTCCACACCATGAATTAACAGTGGACTTAATTTGATACTTGGACTGGATCCACTATTTAGTTTAGGTTTGAAATTTTTGATAGATTTATTACCCTTTATTTTGAAGACTTAATATCTACTATCTAGTATTTAGACCTTTTGAAACTTGATCGAGCTAAAATCTGGTCCACCCCTCATCCAGCCATCATTATCATCTTTATTAACAGAACTTTACAAAGAATAAATAAGAAATCTCCATTGATAAAAATACTAAAGCCCAGGCCCAGCCCAAGCTCGTACGGGATGGGACTTGACATAGGCTTGCTCAATTTAGGGCCAGGATTGGACAATCCTCAGCAAGTTCGTCCAATTGGACAAGCCTTGCCCAGGCCCAGCCCGTCCCATTGGCAAGCCTAGCCCCTGAATTGAAAGAAAAAAGAAAAAAGAAGATATATTAAAATTTAAAGCCATTTTTAGCAGTGCCCACCCCTTTCCTTCCTAAGAATTATTTTTCCACAACGGCCCTCCCCAATGCCTATATCCTGGTTCCAACTGTGTATCGTAGTTCATTAAAGATATATTTGTAAATAAGGACCGGTGCATAGTGGCCTGAACCCAAAAACAAATAAATAAAAAATTTCGGGTTAGAATTTATAAATTCATATCCAACTTTTGAAGCCTGGAAAAGGTCCTATCAATTGTTCCACTGGTAAGAGGGTAGGGGCATGTCACTATTTAACCCCACTTCACCATTCCCACTCATCATTCAAGCAAATGAATAGCTTATATAGGGTTGGTCCCCTCTCCACTTCAGCCGGAGTTGTTACATTGACAAATTAATCACAAAAGATCATATCATTTTTACAAATGTTCGGCCCCCCACTGCAACTGAACTTGGAAAGGTGACTATCGGCTTGGGGGTTCACCTTAACATAATGAGCGTGCAGGTGTGCATCCTCTCCTTAGAGCCAACCATGGGTACTCGAAATGTAGAGTGGATTTGTTTTTTAGTTATAGTCTGAGCTCTCTAAGTCCTCATGTGAATCCACCTATAACGAGTCCAGATATTCAACAAGAATGTAACACCCGTGAAATTAAGTGTGGGCCTAAACTAAGTACCCTTGACGGTGCCCACCATTTTTACTTAAGAGCTCCAAAATTCAAGAAGTCCGGATCTTCCGAAGGGTTTGACTTGGAGAAATCCCTAGTTGAAGGAATGAAGCTAGAATAAAATTTCATTGTTGGGCCTATTTATTGAAAATCCGAGCAGCTTAAAAGAAACACCCTTTCAATGTAGTGGATAACCCCAAACCTTACTCGAACAGGACCTGGTCCTGCCGTTCCATTTGATTAAAAATATGATTAACACAATATTGTGTGTTTTCATCAATCACAAATTTAATGAGATGGTCAATCTTATATTGCTAACTCCTACTGGCTTGAAATTTCAAGATACGCATACACTAAAAAGGCATTTGTCTTGAATAACTCAATTTTCAATCGATGGACCCCACTATTGAGTTCCACTTCTTCCAATCAAAAAAAGATTTCCATAATTAGTTAAAGCCTCATAGGATTTGTACTCAAGTTTTAGGCATGTTTATTTGCTCAATATTAATTCATTTTTTGGACCAGTTTGTTTTATTCGTGGAGGAGTAAAAATAAAGTATAGGTCAAATTATGAATAAAGTAAAAACAAAGAAGGTTATAGTACAAAGCAATTCTCACATAGGGGTCAAATCATGAATAAATTAAGTTAAAGAACATGAGTTAAAGTAACACTTTTCACAAAGTTGTGAAAAGTTTAGTTTTCTCCAAGTTATCACACTTGGTGGTAGTAAAAATAAATAAATAAATAAATAAAGAGGTCAAAGAAGGAGTAAAAGGACTAGTGGTGTAACATCTAAGTTTTACTTCTCTTGCCACTATCTTCATCCAAACAACATTGAAGTAAAACATATCCTGCCTTACTTCTTCCCTCCATTACTTTTATGCAAACAACAATATTGAAGTAGAAACGTAATATGACAGGGTTACTTCTCACTTCACTTTTTTTATCCAAACACAAATTAAGAAATTATCACATCATTGCCCGCTTTTACTCCTCCCTTACTGTTCCTAGCTAAACAAACATACCTTAAAGTCAGTTGCATCAAAAGAATATCCACGTAGTGAAGATGGAAAGATATAATTAGGTAGAGACATAGATTCAACACTATACTTTCTTAGTAATTGATTTAGTAGGATGATGGCATGCAGTCATTTTAGACCAAGAGGACCTTTAATTTGATGGCCATCCGAGGAACTCAATGCCTAGCAAATCAATGGGCCTTTTGGGAACATCTAGTAATAGGTGAGAGGTTTGTAGATTTGAGGATTTCTCGCTTCCCATGAAATAAGATTTCTTCACTGAGGATTTTACATCGATGTTAACATGTATCGAAGCGTATAGCGACGAAAATTGGTATTGGTACCTGAATTCCAAAAATGAGGATTTCCAAAACCCATTGGGAACGGTCGTACTTGAAAATCCTAAGAAATGAGGGTTTCTATTGGTCCAAATCCTTGAGAACTTACAATTTCCAAAGTTCATTTTTCATTGCTTTTGTGAAAAATCAGTGGGGAATTTCCCATAATTTGATTGCCAAATACGACCTTATAGTTTTTATACAATTATGGTTATTGCAATTTAGTATTTTAAAACTTCGACTAGGTCCTCGACTTGGCAATGGTTGAGTCAAGTCGACTGGGTCAACTTGGTCGAGTCATGTCATGTTGACTCAACTATGGATTTGGGCTCTTGTTTTTTTTTTTTTCTTTACCAAAAATATCCTGAAAAATATCTAAGTAACAAAAATAAACATTTATTTGTCCACAGTAGATCCAACACAAGAGGGGGTAAAAAATAAAAAAACAAGAAAATGTAAGGTACGAGTTCTTCGGTTGTGGTATCATAGGACAATGAATACTATACCACTCAAGACCATGGTTTAAAATCTCGGTCTCGGCCGAGGTATCGGCCGGGCCGAAAAGCCGATATGATATCGGTATCTGTCGCGGATATCGGTCCGTCGCGGTCGTCGCAGTGTGAATTTTTTTTTTAATCCAAAAAAATTTGCAAAAATATCTAAAAAATCCAGAATATTAGAAAATGCTGGAATACAATATTTTTTTCCATTAGTAACAACAATAAATCAAAATCTCGGTCACCTTAAGTTATGAGTCATGTCTGTATCGCAGTTCGCTGTCTTCTTTAGTATTTCATATAATGCAACCATTATTGACGCTCATGATCAATTTATTAGTGTAAAATATAAGAAAATAAAGATAACATATCAATCATCATTTAATACTAACTCAATCATCAAAAAAGTTGTGAAATTCAAAGCCCTGAAGATGACACATTAAAATCAGAAACATAATAGTGAGATAGATAAATCATAAAGCACTTGGGCATCAATTAAGGTTCATGGTTCACCTCAAATTAGAGGGGACTAGACTACTAGCAAAGAGTAGAGACTAGGGAGAGATTGATGAGTATGAGTGTATGACAGATTGACAGCCTAATTCTAAGTGGAGTGTCGCCATGGCTCGATATCATCATCATTATCATTTCTTCGATATTGGCTAAAAAGATATGCTCCATACTGTTGTGCAACACTACCATAGCCATGACCATATTCAGATTGTTTTTGATAGGATGATGAACTATCATCTACACACTATTAATAAGCCTTTGGTATCACAAATATTCTAACAAGTAACAACAATTATTTTTAAGAAATTTTTTTTAATAAAATCATTTTCAAAATCCTAAATATATAGATTTAGCATAAAAGTATGTAAATCAATCATTTATACACCATACAATGATCATGAATAATTAAAAGAACATAGTTATGATGAAATTCCCAAAAAATGATATATAATAATTCAAATATCAAAAAATCCGAAAATAAAAAAAATTGGAAAAAAAAGTTCAAAATCATGTGTATGAGTAGATCCAGCATGAAAGTATGTAGATCTAACTTCTAAATGAAGAACACAACACAAATGACAAACCTAATGATTTCTATACTTCATCTAAAAAATTAAAAAAAAAAAACCACATAATAAAATGCTTTAGGTTGATTTTCTCTTACCTTAGATAATATTTTCTTCAAAAAATTAATGTTGGATTTGAAAATATGCAAGAGGGAGTAGGATTGCTGCTATGGGTAGTAAGGAAATGAAAAGGGAGGAGAAGAAGATGAAGATGGGGAAAAAGTAGCAAAAAATAGGGGTTTTGACCATTTTTATATCATCTTGGCCCGATATTTTCAAAATATCAGCCGAGATATCGGTTCACGCGATATTCATAGCGTATCGGCCGATATTGCATGATATTATGGGGATATATTGTTGAGTCCGATATCTCAGCGAGATATCGGATCGGTGTCGACCGATGCCGAGTCATATCGAACGAGATTTTATACCATGCCGTTCTCTTCAAAGTCCTTTTTTACACATGTATAGAATTCAGTAAAATGGGATACAAGTCCATCTACCTCTTCCATTTGTTTTACATGTTTTACACCAATCCAAGAATTCTTCCACTTTCAAAGACCACGTTAAACCCACCTCAAAAGCCCAGATCATCAATTAAATATTCATCAAATACCTGTTCTTTGTAAGCTAGCGACAATCTTCTGATCATAAGAGAGAGCTTGCAACCATGTCAACTAGCATATATTTTTTGTTACCTAGCCAAAATGCAAGCCTTTCTTGCAGGTTTATCCAACTGTTGGTCTCCCACGTGTAGTGAAAGTGTGTTGCGAATGGAAAGTACTGGAAGGGGATGATGAGCATGTAGCTGGGAATAATGAGCACTAATCATAGTTATTAATTTCGTATTATTCGGCTGAATTGGCCGAAATTTTTCGTTTTGGTCCAATGGTCGAAATGAAATTTCAGTCCAAACTTTTCGGTTTGAATTTTGGTCAATTTAGTTCTGGATTTCGGCCGAAATATGACTTTTCGGCCGAAACGGTATTTCACATAATTTTTTTTTTTACTTTATTATTATTATTTTTACATTTCTTTACACATATGTACTTTGTATTTCTTATATTTTCCCAAAATACAATTCTAAAAGATTTACTAGAATGGATTAAATCTATATTTATTACTTTTTTACTTTTCTACATATATATGTACATTCCGAAAAGTTTCACCGAAATTTTGAATCAGTCGAAACTTTTCATTTTATAGGCCAGGGAGAAATGAGGTCCGAAACGATATCGACAACTATGACACTAATTATGAATAAATGAGCAGATGGCTGAGAGAGATCGAGAGAATTACAGAGACAAGTCTTAGCCAACCCGACCCAATCAGAGAGGGTTACCCGACCAAGTTTCAAAACTCTGTTCCAACAAAGGATTATTCAACCTTGGTTATATAAAACTCACACGACATAATTATGCGTGCATGGTGTGATTATCTTTACTAAAGGAACACTGCCATATACATAAAAGAACAATAGCTCTTATCATACAAAAATCTTCATCGTCAGTAGACCTACCAAGGCCAATGCGCTCACACTTGTAATAGTCGTGTAGGATCCCACTATTACTGTACACTTACATGTAAAGGTCTGTTTTATCGTTTTTATTCCTTATGCATTTAATTGTTGCGTAACAATAAGTTAAATTGGTCCTCACGCCCGTAATGGGAACATGACATAGGGTCGTAGGGGGTACATTTTTATATACAAATTGATTCCCACGCATAGAAATTTTTAATCATGGAATTCTAATCCTTTCCCATTATATTAATGTTCCCACCACTACAGACATGGTTTATATGATATGCAGTTCTCCTACTTCGTCTTTAACCCTTCTTCCACTCCTGCAGAGTTCTGTTAGCAGTGCAATGGGATCAAAGGTCCCAGAGGCTTCTTCCTTTCAAACCAGGTAACATAAATCATCTCTCTATACCACATGGTTGATTCAAGTAGCTAGGTAACTGGTAAAAGATGTGGTGGTTAAATCCACACACACACATATATATTTCACATTTTCTTGGCCCCCCAGGATTAAAAAAAGCCACCGTATAATTACCAAAATACACATGACTCTGAAGCTAGTCATTGGACAACCCAATGACCTTGTCCGGTCAACCTGAAATATAAGATATAAACCTAACAAAATAGCCCATGATGAAATTTGAAATACATACGTGGTTGCTTGCTTTCTCTACCATTTTGAGTGAAGTGCTGTTAGAATGAACGTGGGTTGTGAATAACATTTGGGCTAGCATTGCAGATGGTGGTCCAAGGATACCGTTGCAGTTGTCACTGGGGCGAACAAAGGGATAGGGCTAGCCATGGTTAGGCGGCTCGCGGAACTAGGGCTAACGGTGGTCCTGACCTCCAGAGATGTTTCCAAGGGGATCCGGGCCATTGAGTCCCTCAAAAGCCAGGGACTTCAAGTCCAGTTCCGTCAGTTGGACGTAGCGAATCCTACTTCAATCCATGCCTTTGCGCGGTGGCTGCGAGAAACGTTTGGGGGGCTGGATATTCTTGTAAGTCGCTCGAAATCGCGCCATCCAAAGTACAACACACACATTCATGAGAAATTTTCTCCTATGGACGTTAAAAAATGACAAGACTCTAAATTTCATTGATAACGATTATTGCAATGTGCGAACATCTGCAGGAGAAAATTTATTCTCCAAATAAGTACAAATATATGCAGTGCTGTTAAACTTGACCGATGAAGTTTGATTATATCTAAATCAGATAATTTGGTTGTAGTCGAGCATTGAGGGCATGCACTTGAGCCATCATAACGCACCAATTGGCCTCCATTCGGTATTAACTGGAATTTAGGGGTGGCAAAAGGGATGGGTGGGTCAAAATGGATTGGGTTGACTTGGCATGCCTATGGTTGAAATCCAACCCGTATCTATCCCATTTTAAAAATGGGTCAAGTAACTTCAACCCACACTTGTTGCGTGTCAACTCAATCTGACCTGCATGCAGGTTAACCCTTCTAACCGACCCAACCTGTGGAAGCATGGTCAAACCTATTACATTTGAAATATTAAGGTTGTATTTTAGTTAAATTGTAAACAAAAACAAGCCAACAAAAGTTTGGCTCATTCTATATGAAATAAATTATTACAAGTACCAAAATCTTAAACCACTAAATTGTTTAAATAGATTTATGTATGTGGATCGACGGCAAACCAATCCATTTAAATGGGTTGGCTGGGTTGAATGGGTGGACCCTAGCTTGACTGCGGGTCTAATTCGCCTAACCCATGACTGATCCATACAATGGCGGATCTAGGATTCTCTTGTAGGAAGGGCAAGCGATAATCAACTTTTATATCTATAGATTTATCACTAATCATTCAACATAAAGATTTCTTGCACGTTTTTAATAATATTTGATGGAAATTTCTAGATTTGAAAATACCGACATTTCCCAAGATATTATTTCCGAAAACCTTGTGTGTTAAAATACAAAAATAATAGGGTTTGTTATAAGAAATCATACTGCTAAAAGTATCATTTCTCCTTATTTTAGCATTGAGAGTTGTATCTTACTCTAATTAAAGTAAAACACATGCAGGATTGATCACATGTAATTCAGTCCACCCACAATAATTAATGAAAATCCGTTGATTAGTTACACGTGATCATTTAATTAATGGGCCCCAATGCATTCGGTACGCAAGGATTGTCAAGAGGGAAGCATTTAAACCCAGTCACCGTGTCATGGAAAAACAATTCTTAATGTGTAATGGTAGGATAATACAAAGTTAGGAGTTTGGATCCTTTTGATTTTCTCACTCATGATTACGTAAGGGGAGTGGAACTTCATTGCGGAGCTCACATTGAATATCAGAACCAGACTCGGATTCAACTCCCCTTATGTCAAGTGGAGATTTTCCAAATTCTACTCTAATAGGCGTTCGTCCCACCATAAAATTGAGCATATATATGACTACGCCATATGCCCAATCTTCTAGTGGAATCTACTTCTTCTAGCATAAAATCTGGCATTGAATTACTAAAGGGGGAGAACCTTTATTCTTAGCGGTTTAGATTTTAAATGGGTGGGTGCCATATGGTAGAATAATTCTATACCTCTCATATACATTAGCAAAACATCAAAGTTGATGGGGCTTAAGCGCCCCGCCCCCCCCCCCCCCCCCCAACACACACACACACACACACACACACACACACACACACACACACAAACACAAACAAGCCCAGTTCTATATCTCTCATATACGTACATTAGCAAAACATAAAAGTTGATAGGGCTTAATTGCCCCCCACAAACAAGCCCCGCCCCGCCCCTACAACAATCAATCCATATATATTGTGTGACAGGTTATGTGGATCAAATGCAGGTCGGTTGGACTGGTATAGATTCTTCATGCCTTGGATCTGATTTGTGGATAGTTAGGTGATTATAACAACATTGGATTAAATTTAGGGACTTTAACGGATTATAACCCTATAAATTTGATTTTCATTAGCTATCAACAGACGAAAATGTCACTAGAGTTCGTTGCTACATTTATTTTTCTTTTGACCACCGTAACCTAATTAACCCGCGATATCATGGGTCACATTTTCTCCTTGCTTTTTTCATCATATGTTTCCGATTGTTTTTAGCTCTTAGAAGAGAACAAGAGCTAACACAATCATATGTTTTCAATTCATCAACAAGAAACATGACAAATTTATCAAAATTGAAAAAAAAAAAAAAAAAAAAAGAAAAGAAAAGAAAGGCATGAGATGGGCCTTACCAAAAGGGTAGTAGTTATCAGGCAAAAAAATAGGACTTAGCATTTCTTATCAATTTGAAATGGAGCTGATTGAAATAAATCTGTTTAAAAAGTTATTTCAATTAATATTTCTAACAAATAAACTACTTGGAATGTCCAATTTAAATAGAGAAATTAAACTTGTCATACTATGGGTAGCGTTTTCTTATAGTCAAAGTAGTACATGTAAATTTGTCATAAAACATAAAGTATTATATGGCAAAAGTTCTTAAAATTGATTGAATATGACATCCACATGAACTTTGTTAAACCGTCTAAAGAACTCTGAGCAACTATGTAAATTAGTTTTATGTGAGATAGACATGACAGAGGACTTGGCAAATGGCACCTTAAATTGTTGGCCTTTGCTACCCTATCCCACCATTTTGGAATGATATTCTGGACTCTTTATTAGTGTCCATACCCAATCTACTTCATTAGGATCATATGGTTAAAAGTAATTATTAATAAACTTGATTTTTGTTGTGGATGTGTAATACTATAAGTGCATGTAAATGCTTGGAAAGAAAAATTCGAATCCTGGACAACCCAAATTCCTCCTTTGCAAAATCAAAATCCAAAAAAATTCAGGACCTTGGAAAACCGAAATCCAAATCTTGGATGATTACCTTGGATAGCCTAAATACCTCCTTGTCAAAACCAAAGACAAAAAGAGTACTTCAGAATAAATTTAAAAATTTCCAATGAAGAAAAACAATACAAAAAGGAAAACTAGCTAGAGAGTTAGAATACAAAGAACCTCCTTTTCAAAACCAAAGCCAAAAAGAGTTCAGAAAAAAAATATTCCAACGAAGAAAAGAGAAATGAAGAAAAATAATACAAAAAGGAAAACTAGCTAGAGAGTTAGAATAGAAAGAAAATATGTTGTGCGGTCTCTTTGAAGGATATATATATATATATATATATATATATATATATATATATTGAGGTACTAGTGTAAAGGAAAAGAAAGGATTAAAGAAATCCACTTCTCATGTAACCCACAATATTGTCGGATAAAATTGTAAATCATAAATAGGGCATTTTAAAGACATTTTTATGCCTTTTATCATTAGCCCATAAAAATCAAGTTTAAGAGGTGCTAATCCATAAAAATCTCTTAAATTTAACTAATCTTTGTCTTTCACATTATGAACTTTGGCCTTGAAAACTCTACAGGTGAACAATGCAGCCATCTCATTCAACAATATCAATGAGAATTCAGTTGAGCACGCAGAGACGGTGATTCAAACCAACTTCTATGGGCCTAAGCTCTTAACTGAAGCCCTCCTTCCATTATTTCGCCGATCCACTACTGTGAGCCGGATATTGAACATTAGCTCAAGGCTAGGTTTATTGAATGTGAGTGAATACTTAAGTAATGTAATTATATTACTAAGATTTTGTTGGCTTCACATGCCTCAATTTAACTGACAGACCTCTTTCTTGAATGTAATGTAGAAATTAAACAATCCTACTCTAAAGAAGATATTTTTGGATGATGAGAGGCTATCAGAGGATGTTATTGAGAGCATTGTCAATCTATTCCTCGACCATGTGAAGCATGGGACGTGGAAGGAGGAAGGGTGGCCAAAGCTGTGGACCGACTACTCGGTGTCTAAGTTAGCACTCAATGCCTACTCAAGGGTTCTGGCTAAGAAATTCAAGGGATATGGCCTAAGTGTCAATTGCTTCTGCCCAGGCTTCACCAAGACGGCTATGACTCGTGGTCAAGGAAATCACACAGCTGAACAAGTTGCAGAGATCGGAGCATGTGTTGTTCTAATGTCTCCAGATCAGTTGCCCACAGGGAAATTCTTTACTGGAAGTAAACCAACCTTGTATTCCAAGTTGTAGAAGTAACGATTTTAAGTTTGTGGTGGTTTCATCCATGTCATCATAAAAACTAGATATTGGAATATGTTGCAAGTCTCTCTCAGGGACATGGTCGATTCTATTGTGACTAAGAAAAGAATCCGTAAGGGGTGGCAGTTCTCATCTCGCTCACCTCGTTGTCTAATGTTCTCTAGAGTTTGAATCCTGAGTACACCACCTATTTCCATGTGTGCGGACTTTCCTGTAAGGAAATTACCTTTAGGTCCATTACTTGGACCACAAGTCCTTTCCTTTCCCGAAATGTGGTCATTATAGGAAATCCGTTTTCATAGGATATATGCTATTAATTACTCAAAACGGTTTCTTAATGAGATGTATTCCATAATGTTCTCTACCTTGATGGACGGTTGAAATTAAGTCTAAGGAAACCCTAATTGGAAATTCGGTCCTCTTTCCACCTATAAAACAATGCCTTTCCTCCATCACAAAGGCATTCATAAAAATCAACACATTAGGTTTTATAGGCAAGGAAAGAGAAACCGAAACCATTCACCTAGCCCCTTCCTCGATGGACCACAGCATTAATCAGTAACAGCACCGGACTGCAGAAACATAAAGCTCTCTGCGTCAAGATGTCTGGAGGTACACTTTGATTTATTTAAGATTAAATCCTACACGTGATTATCATGCTGTTCACGATCTTATAGTTCATGTTAATAATAGTATAACATGTGGTATCAGATCATGGTTTTAGAACACATGATCGTCCATTAATTATGATAACTATGCATCGCCATAATCGGCAAATATAGATTTGTTCTGACTCTGTTTTGCAGCAATTTATCAATCCAACTATTACAGCCTGCATGAATGGTTTATATTTATGTTATTCCGCAATTTTAATTTGGGCACGACTGTTTGATCTTGATTTATTTAAGTTTTGAATTTTCAATTATGTATAAACTCCTGCGTGAGTACAAATTCAACGTAATAATGGAGGAGATCTATAATTGGTACGTCATGATTGAAAATGAGGCTGTTTCGAGACTGAAGATGGCGTTTTGTAGCAGTCGAAGATAAAGACAAATGATCGAAAAGAAGGACAGAAAATGGGCCATATAGTTGGATCATATTTTCATAATCATTTCGTATTATGCTGATTATCATTAATATGTTTTTTCATAATCGATGATATATTGCCTCAAAAAAAAAAAAAAAAAATTTCGGGGCTACCGCCCCGAACCCTGCAATTATGGTGGGCGCCCCAGAGGGCAGCCCTATGCCGTCGGACAGCCCTCCAGGGGCTTGGCCTTCTTTATCAATACTTTTCATATAATGAATGATCTATCATGAATGCATGCAATATATAATGTTTATATTCATATTAAGCCAATTTTGATCACTAAAGTTGTATGCTTAGGGTTAGGTCTCACCACAATGACCCTAACAATTAAACACTGAAATTTGACCCTAATAGTACCATCATGATGTTTACATTACATATTGTTCAAGCGGGTATGAAGCATTTAGTCGCTCACAGGCGGATTATATTTATACGATTGAACAATAATTAAGGAGTGTTTGTTCATATGTAGACCAAAGATATTTACCTGTCCTAATTAAGAGTAACATCATTCATTTACACCACCTTGAATATGACGACCTTAGATGGTATAATGTGTAGAAATTATGGTGACTACCTAAAGGAGCACCTAAATTTTATGTCGTATATATTCATATATTATGCATGTGTTGTCTTATTTTAATTAAAGCCTTATTGTTATATCTCTATTGCAGTTCTTGCACCCACTAATCTGAATTCGCATGCTACCTCTGTCACTAAGCTCAATGGAACCAACTTCTCAGAATGGAAAGAGCAAGTTGAGTTCACATTGGGGGTACTTGAACTGGATATCGCTCTTCTTAAAGATAAGCTAGCTTCACTCACTGCAACAAGTACCCCTGAGGAAAAGACCATCTTTAATGCTTGGAAGAGGTCTGACAGACTCAGTACTATATTTTTTCGAATGACTATTGCCACCAACATAAAAACATCCCTTCCTACACCTGAGAATGCTAAGGACTATATGAAGGCCATTGAAGATAGGTTTAAGATTGCAGACAAATCCCTTGCTAGGAAACTAATGGCAGATCTTACAACCATAAAGTTTGATGGCACTAGATCAATGCATAAACATGTCATTGAGATGACCAACCTTGTAGCTAAACTAAAAAATTCGGGACTATCAGTGGATGAGGCTTTTCTCGTCCAATTTATCCTAAACAATTTACCTCCTCAGTATGGGCCTTTCCAAATTCACAACAACACTATTATGGACAAGTGGACGGTGAATTAATTGGCTAACAAATTGGTTCAAGAGGAGGCCAGGCTGAATCAACAAGGAATTAAAGTAGCTCATCTCGTTCAAGGAGCTGGACACAAAGCTGGGAGAAAGCATAATTCAGGCCAGAAAAGGGCACCACCCTGTTGACACCAAAAATGTCACTTTGCCTCTTCAACATCAAGAAAGCTGCATGAAGTCGCAACCTGCCATAAATAGGCAATGCAACTTCTCCAAAAAATCAAATCTTGTCAGAATCAAACAAAAACTGCAAGATCCTTCAAGATAGCCAAGAGAAGAGTACACATGAAGTTTCGGGCCATTTCGACAACATTTGGCCTAACTTCACTTCTCCGACAGCTAAACGGGAGCTCTCGGCGGCAACATCATCGGAGACGTCAAAACTTCGATCAGAGCCTACAGATGACTCCAGCATGTCTCAAAAGGGCTCCATGCCAAATTTCAAGTCAAACCGACAACGTTTGACCCTCCATCAATGCTCGAGCAGCAAAATCAAGCCTCCCGGCGGCAGGAACCACCGAAGCCTTCGCTCATCAAACCAAGTGCATGAGTGGCTTCAACATGCTTCCAAAAGGCTGCACGTCGAATTTCAGGTCATTCCGACAACGTTTGACCAGGTTTCGATGCTCCGAGAGAAAATCAAGCCTACCGGCGGCGGAGCAACCCGGGACCATGACATCCAAAACGGAGCCCATGGAACGTCTCAAAATGACTCCAATAGGCTCCCCGTCAAATTTCAGGTCAATCGGACATCGTTTGGCCACATATCAAAGCTCGGCATTTTCCCCGCAGCAAAATCAAGTGAAGCGTCGACGGGACCCCAAACGGCTTCAAAACTCAAACAAAAGCCTATGGTTGGTCTTATTTATTGCTCAGGAGGCTTCACCTCAAATTTCAGGTCATTCCGACATCGTTTGACCAAGTTTCAGCTTCTGGCGGAAAATCAGCAGCTTTACGCGACAAAGTCTTCGGCTTTCCCGGAAAATTGGAAACTTTGCACTCTAAAAATGCAAGGATTCTCATCAAGTTTTCTACAGGGAAATCAAACCAATAAATGAGAAGAAATGTCAAGAAAAATACAGAAGAAAACGGCGACGAAAAAGACCTCAAAACGACCGCAAAACGGGCTCCGAAGGGGAAAAATCCCCCAGGGTCGCAGACCCCTGCGACCATGGCCCATGGTCGCAGGCCCCTGCGACCATGGCCCATGGTCGCCGGTCCATGGTCGCCGGCGACCATGGAGGTCCGGGTCACCGGATTTTCCGCCGGTGACCCGTTTTTTCCGTCTTTCTTCGCGTTTCGCGCACTTTGGCCCCTGTGGTTTCCTGAAAATGTGATTTTTAGTGCTTGAAATTGACTCATATCCTCCGACATCCGTCAAAATCACGGGTCAACCTCCAAAAGCATAAAATCATCATTGATCGCTCCAAGATCGCCAACCGGTCGACCAAGAAAGTACACTTTCTGTCCGACCGATCGTGAAATCGACAAGACAGATGTCACCGGCCCACTCTTAGCTATCAATGTCTGAAGTTACATGTTCATCCGATGTCGATCAGCATGTAGATCCATCGATGATCATCGCCAGAAGAATTCCAGAAGACACGGCACGGCCCGCGACTCTTCGACTGCTCGGCGACCAATTAATGTGGTTAATTGACTAGCTTTATTGCAGTCATTAATTCATTTCTTTGGACGGCCCAATCAGAAGCAAGCATTTGGGAGTTACAAGTCAATTGATTCATGGCATTTAAACCATGAAACTCCTCCCATTATGGTAATTAAGGTGATTAAAAGCCCTTAATCTCCATCGGCCAATCAGATTCAAGGAAAAAGGAGTTACAAAATCAAGAAATAAATCTTGTAACTCCTCCCATTAAAGCCATTAAGGCTCATAAACCCTCCTAAATGGCTACCAAAAGCCTATAAATAGGAGAGCATTCCATTGAAATTCGGATCGGGAAAAAAGAGGAGAAAATCAGAAGATCAGAAAAAAAAGGGATCAGAAAGAGATCTGAGAGAAAGAAAAAGAGAGAAAAACTCTGCTGAAGTTCTGCACCGGCCACCACTACAAGGTGACAAAAGTCCCTTGGGGGGCACCCCCCCCCAAGGTCCTTGCCTTCTCCTGCTGCCTCCAATGGCTTAGACGTGGCTTTTCAGCCCGTCTACTTAGCTTTTTATTGGACATAGGACCTTCTCTTGGTCTTTGTCCTCTAAAAACCTGAGGTTATAGCCAAGCCAAGCGAATCAAGAGCATCTTCTGTTCTCATCTGCATGGATGATGGCGAAGCCCATACATGGCTTGCGACCGTCAATCTGAACGAGTCCCCCACAATCTCCTGAAAAGTTAGATCTTCCTTTTCTTGCTTTTCATTGTAGTTTGTATTTTTCTAAAAGAGACAAAAATCACAACTCTTGTCTTTCATTATTGATGAGAATTGTAAATCGGCTATAAACGCCAAAATCGGCTATAAATGCCAAACAAAATCGCCTTTCACGGCAAACCAAGAAAATGTCTCTTTTCTTAAATATTTGTGCAATGGAAAACTTGAAAGAAGTTGATTTCCTTTTTACTTGCGAAGGTTGATCTCCGGATGACCACTTGCAATTCCAAGTAAAATAGAAAATCTGGCACACCCACACAAAAGAAATGTTGATGCACGCTTCAGGGCCCGCCAGGGCGCGAAAGGGCCGGACCCGACGGACTCCCACGTTCCGCCGACCCCGGTAGCCGCCCCACGGCGCCTCGGAGCGCGTTCCATCAAGCTGGCACACCCGGTGGGACTCGTTCATTTGAGAACACGGTGCTTGGAAATGAAATATTTGCATACCATATTTTTGCTCTATGCTTATACTTCTTCTCCAGATTCCTTTGCTACTTTCTAGCTGGTGGCCTATGTTGGATTTTGCATCCTAAAAAAAATGAGATGGGATTTTTTGGAAATTTCTACTTCTTTAAGTTTGTTTCCACTCTTTCTCTTTGCAAAAAAAAAAAAATCAAAATAAAAAAATCAGCTTTCTTAGTTTGGATTCAAAATTGAGAAACTTTGATCCTATCCTATCGTTCTTTGGTGCTTGCAGAAATGTTGAGCCCGTTCGACTAAGGTTTTGGGCCATCGTTTCTCTTCGATGAGTTCATTAGAGATTTCAAAAAAAAAAATAATAATAAAAAAAAATCAGTTTTCTTAGTTTGAATTCAAAATTGAGAAACTTTGATCCTATCCTATCGTTCTTTGGTGCTTGCAGAAATGTTGAGCCCGTTCGACTAAGGTTTTGGGCCATCGTTTCTCTTCGATGAGTTCATTAGAGATTTCAAAAAAAAAAATAAAATAAAAAAAAATCAGTTTTCTTAGTTTGAATTCAAAATTGAGAAACTTTGATCCTATCCTATCGTTCTTTGGTGCTTGCAGAAATGTTGAGCCCGTTCGACTAAGGTTTTGGGCCATCGTTTCTCTTCGATGAGTTCATTAGAGATTTCAAAAAAAAAAATAAAAAAAATAAAAAAAAATCAGTTTTCTTAGTTTGAATTCAAAATTGAGAAACCTTGATCCTATCCTATCGTTCTTTGGTGCTTGCAGAAATGTTGAGCCCGTTCGACTAAGGTTTTGGACCATCGTTTCTCTTCGATGAGTTCATTAGAGATTTCAAAAAAAAAATAAATAAATAAAAAAATCAGCTTTCTTAGTTTGGATTCAAAATTGAGAAACTTTGATCCTATCCTATCGTTTTTTGGTGCTTGCAGAAATGTTGAGCCCGTTCGACTAAGGTTTTGGGCCATCGTTTCTCTTCGATGAGTCTATTTGGGATTTTTATAAAAAAAAAGGACATAGACCACTAAGGTTAAACCAATTGCGTTCTTTGATCACGATTGATTCAAGAAAAGCCTTGTCCAGAGTGTGGAGACAGCTTGACTGTTCTAGGCAAGGGTCCTCCAAACGGGTTCATTAAGTAATCCTACCCTTACCTGGGGGCAATTCTATCAATTGAGGTTTCATAAGACCGGGTTAGGAGGCCTATGTGTACTCTCTCGTCTTTAAATCTTAAAAAAAATTAAAATCAAAATAAAAAAAAATAAAAAAAAAAGATTTTCAAAAAAAAAAATCTTAAAAAAAAAAACAAAAAATAAAAAATAAAAAAATAAATAAAAATATATATTTTTAAAAAAATATATATAATAAAAAAATAAAAATAATAAAATAAAAAAAAATCATTTCAAAAAAAAAATCTCCAAAAACTCGTCACTTTTGGATTCAGATTCGAGAAATTGTGGTTCTTCCCTTCTGAGTACTGGCGCTCGTGGAAATCGTTGAGCCCGTATTTGAATCGGAATGCCACCTGCTCTCTTTGACGAATCCATTTCTGACATTTCAAAACAAAGAATCCCATCTCATGGATGCGATCTCCAACATTTGTGCATAGCAGTACTGGTACGCCCTTTCAGGGTCTACTGTATCTGTGACCGGCACATTTGTAACTCCTACCTTATATTCTTCTTATCTCGAGCAAGCCCTGCTTCTCGATAAGTCGAATTTAGGTTTACAATTGCTTCTAGCAGTCACTGGAACGCTCATTCTGGGCTCACCATACTTGCTGTCAGAACAATTGTACCATCTATGGCTTTTTGCCTTCTTCATGTCGCTTGGGTCATATCCCTTGAGCGATTTGAAAAGACAACCATAGAAATTCCCATTTATGATCATTACATTCTTGTGATTACTAATGGATGTGGTCTTGTTTCAGAACTTTTTCGAAACTAACAATGGCAGCCTTAACCATTATCTTCGATGAGAACAAGCACCAACTCATGCTTCAACAGAAGCAAACCGAGCGCACTTACAAGCGCCCCGCCAGCTGCCGAAGCGTAAACTCCCTCGGCAACTCTCTGAACTCCGGGTCGACCTCGACTCCCCGGACCATCGTCTTCGGGACACTGGGACCATTCCCACTTCCCGAAGAACAAACTGCGCCTGCCAAAAGGCAGAAGATCGCCTCTCAACGTGTCACTCCCGTGACACCAAAGGCGAGCGCCCAAAAGCCTGAAGCCCGCGGCACCCCCGCGAAGCCTCGACCCACAAACAACCAGGTCTATCCCAAGACTTGGTCTCCAAGACCTTCCCCAAAACAAAGAAGGTCTCAAATTTCCACCAAGCCAGCATACCTGGCCCCACTCAAAGAAAACCAGTTCTACCCTCTTGCCTACATGAAAGAGGAGAGACCCATCTCCAACTTGACTCCCAAGTCAACCCAGCATGAGCCGGCTTGTTCCTACAGGCCCAAAATTAGATCATGCATCACCAGGCCTCTACGAGCACCTGCCAAGGCCTACACTCCTTCAGTTCGACCCTTTATCTCTACAGGGGCCGAACTTGAAAAATTTAAAGCTTCGCTGCAACAGGCAAAGGACCGGGTCCGCATCCTGTCCTTGCCCAACCACAAAGAAGACAAGCTCGGCTGCTGCGCCCGAGGGAGCACATCCTTCATCGTCATAGCCCAGCCGGAGCTGACCAAAGCTCAAATCGCTCGTCGAGCACGCCGCCGTGCGTCATATCGACAAAAGAGACTAGAGAAGCAAAGGACCCAGCCTCCTACACTTCAAGTCTCCCACAAATGGGTCGAAAAAGAAAGACCCGACCAAGTTGCTGCCGTCCATATGGTTGGAAAAACCAGAAGACGCCAAAGGTCAGCATCAAAAATCCATGTCCGACGTCCGGTGACCCGTAGCATCACCAGGACACAAAGACATCCCGAAGAATCTCCTGCCCCTTCCAGCCAAGGACGGGAGAGTAATCCTTCATCAAGCTCTTCATAAAAAAGAATGAGCCCCAGCTCGGTCACCAGGACGATTTCTTCGTTCGAATCCCGAGGGATGAACGTCTTGGCTACAAGTTCTGAGCCGCCACCTCAGAATCCACCTCGAGATTATGCGCTCACACGCATCCAGCAGTTGGAACAAGGCCAGCAGAGGATTGAAACTCTGATGGAAAACCTTCTCCTTGTCGTCCAAAATCAGGTGAACAATGAGCCTCCTCCAAATCATAGCAATAACGAGGGAAATGGAGAAGAAAATGAGTCACGCGCCCTCACCAAAAAGGACGTAGACAGTATCCTCGCCAAAGCTAAAGAAGAGGATATACTCAAAGAGCATGGGATCAAGCCACCATATCCTTTATGGATGGACTCGGTCCCGTTCCCCACAAAATTCAAGCATCCTACTCTCCAAACATATACGGGGAAAGGATCAGCCAGACAGCACGTCATCCACTTCAAGATCTTGACGGGAGCTATCGCGGATCAAGATGCACTCAAGATCCGCCTCTTTGCAAGTACCCTAAAAGGTACGGCCTTCGATTGGTACTCCACTCTGCCGGAGAACTCCATTCAGAACTGGGCTATGCTGGAGACACGCTTCTTGACCCACTTCCAAGGTGAGGATCATCCTGTTACTATGGCTCAGCTCTGCAGCCTAAAACAGGGAGAGAATGAGTCAACTTATGACTTCATTCACAAGTGGAAAGCAATGGCGTACAAATGCTCAGATGTACTGCCACAAGCGTCGCTAGTCGACATCTGCCGTAACAACATGAGAGCTAAAATCCGCTCCATGATCATCGGCAATAAATCAAAGAACCTGGGGGAACTCCTGGAAGCTTCCATGGAAGCTGAAACGGTGATCAAAGACCTCAACAGTCAGAAATCATCAAAGAAAGAGCCGACTGCTGTTGCAACCTCTAAACCAAAGAAGAAGGAGGTTCTCAATGTGCAGACTAAGTCAGCTCCTCAGCAACCAAAGAAAGCTGAAAATAGAGCTGCAGGTAAGAGACCTGAACTCTCTGATGCCTTCAAAGAGCGAGTAGAAAAGAAATATCCGTTCATGAAGACGTCGAAGAAATCTTTGAGGCTCTCCTAGCAAATGGCAAACTCATTTTGCCAGAGCCCAAAAGACCTGGAGACGTTGGCAAAACCAATGATCCTCGGTACTGTCCATACCACCAGATGGTTTCGCATCCTCTCAATCAATGCTTTATTGTGAGAGAGAAGATAAACGAGATGTGGAAAAACGGAGTCATCACCTTTGACAAAAACTATGGGACTGCCTCCGTCAACATGGTGTCATATGGACAAACACCAAAGTCACCGAAGAAGAAGATCACTACTTCCTTCAAGGTGATAAATAGAATTCAAACGTCCGAAGTGTTGGTTCCTTGCCCGACACCAGATGGACAACCCATATGGGTACATCCCGATCTCCTGGAAGATGAAAATTGGGAGATCGTCAAAACAAAGCCGACCGCTCAGCAGCGAAGGCAAGCCAAGAAACATCTCCTCAGGCTTAAACGGCAAGAGAAGACCCAGCCAAAACAAGAAGTTCATGAAAAGGCAGAGGCCTCCTCTACCACTTCACTCGGGGCAACAGAAACGTCCCCTCCAGAGACTTCAAAGGCGGTAAGAAACTTCACTCTTAGTGATTTCATGCCACCTCAATTCAAAAAAGAAGCCATGCAGGGGGCATCATACTCTTGCAACTCGGTAGTTGGATTCTCCATTGATGGATACGAGTCCAGCGACACCGACGATGGATTCGAGCCCAACTACACCGATGAGTGGGAGGAATCTCTTGAAACAGGAGAATATCTCTCCGATGAAGAATGGGTTCCTGAAACTCACCTTATGCCAGTAATCTGGTATAACCCCTTGCAACCACAAGGATCCTGGTCTGATGATGAAGAAGACCAAGAGGCTGCACAAGAAGATGCTGTTAACCCAGCACCTGTCATTGCTCCAGTGGAAATCAACTATGTTGAGCCACACGGAGAAGACGAAAAAGAGGATCTGGCTCCCATGCCTGATCTTGAAGAATATGCAAGGATCTTGCAGCGTCTCGCTCTAGAACAAGAGCAAGACCGTGTCAATGAGATTCCTCACAATCCAGAGCCGGAAGTCCCTGAAGCCCATCAGGTACCTCCTCCCTCAACTCCTGAAAATGGAGAACATTGCTGGATTGACGATCCTCTTACATCCGAGGATGAGTCTGACTCCGAGCAGGCAACATCTTCTATCAGAGCTTCCTGTAATGTAATATATCAGGATTATAGCTCTTCTGAAGCGTCGTCTGATGAGATTACCTACACTCCGACGACGCCTAGCAATGTATCCTCTGGAGCTACCTCGTCTCACGTGACTTTCACAGAGATAACACCCTCTCAGGTTTCTTCTCCTGAGACTGTGACTTCAGGATACACATTCTTCCCGACTCATCATCATGAAGAAAACCCAACTTGGGGTGATGGATGGGTCAACGAAGAAGAAAAGCTGCTGGATGCTGTTCAGGACTTGCTCCCGGAAAATGCTCCGTGCAACACAATCACTGAGGATGGCAACTCTGCTGCAGATACATCCCCAGTAGATGAAAAACGACAGCCTCTTGATCCTGAAGACAATCTTCCAAACGAAGATCCTTCTCAAGAAGCTCTCGAAGTTGGTAGAGGCACCCGTTCGGGCCGGGACTACCACAAAAATTACAACCAATCTTCCTTTACTTATGTAAATCCTTCGGGAAAAGATGTTGTAAGCGCCCCCAGTGGCAACAATGATGAACATGCAGGCCCTAAGGAGGCTTTCAAGTATGACTTGGTTGAGCACTTCAAACACATACCTGCACGTCTTCACATCCTAGATTTATTACGAATGTCTCCACGCACTCGTGATAATCTCATCTCAGAATTACAAAAACTGAATGAGGATGTCGACAAACATGCCCCGCAAGTCCTCCAAATTGAAATGGACTACCGGGTCAAAAACTCTGAAACTTCCTTAAAAGAAGAAAAAAAGAAAACTGAGGGATCATGCATCCAATGCCTCTCGGTTCAAAAGGCAGCCAGTGCAACCATCGCCTTCACTAAGGAAGACCTCCTACTTGGCGAAGCAAGGCACAACCGACCCCTGTACTTCACAGGGTACATCAAAGAAATGCCGATACATAGAGTTCAGATCGACCCAGGTTCTGCACTCAACCTTATCTCCACTTCGGCTCTTGAAGAGTTGGGCATCCCACCCGGCAAGCTAAGCCACACATCTGTATCTATCTTTGGATACGATGGGAGCACTCAAAGGCCTATCGGCAAAATCAGGTTCAAATTGCAAATCGGTGATCTTATCTCTGAGGTCACTGTGTATGCAATAAAAACCCCCTCATGCTACAACATCCTTCTCGGACGTCCTTGGATACACGAGAATGGTGTTGTTCCTTCAACTCTACATCAATGCATCAAGTTCGTCGGCGGCGACGGCATGGTACATCGAGTCTTTGCGGACAGGAAACCCTTCAAAGGTAAAGAAGTCCACTTCGCAGACTCCCAAATGTATGAAGGAGAAAAAGAAGAAGAGGAAATAGCACCCCCTGCTGAAAATCTCCAGAAAGATAAAGGCAAGGCTCCTCAAAAATCACCGGAAGAAAACAAACCCTCCGGCAAATTAGAAGAGAGTAGTCAATCTCCCTTCGTTATCTCCCTCAAGAATTCAAAACCTTTGTTCATCACGACTAAAGTGAAGAAGGCGAAACAAAAGCCTGGGGGCAAATTTGTTGTCTCTCTCGTGTCTATCATGCAAGACACAGACTCGGACTCAGAGCCAGAAGACGATGCATCATCAAGCCAAGCTGACACTCAGCAAGTTCGGCCTGCTCTCACTCCGATGGAGACACCTGCTGATGTAGAAGATCCTACGTCTGCTACCTTTGTTGTTCCGGCAACATCACCAAAGCAAAGGCCGATCTTCTTCCATAGATCGGACGCTTCTTCATCAAATTCCATGCTGGAACCTTTCCAAAATGAAGGTATGCCTCAGCTATCTCTATATAGTCCTGTGGCACAAGCAATTATGAAGAAAATGGGCTATGACGCTCGAAACCCAGTCGGTTTGGGAGAAAGACGCGGTATTCTCACGCCATTGGAGCCCGCCTTGACCAAAAGCCAGCTGGAAGATTGGAGACTCTACGGTCATGTAGAAAAGTCTTCATATGGGTTAGGGTATGATCCCGACACTCCTCTGAGACAGTTGACACAAAGGCTTAAAAGTCGTTTTACCGACCAAGCCTCAACGTCTCAAGTCCATGAAGACATCGATCTCCCTGGATATCTCTTTAAAGAGTTACCTGACAGAGATCCAGGAAGCTCATCCAATTGGTATGATTTCTCTGATGATAAAGAGGAATCGTCCGATAATACAGACTTGTGGCATCCTGACCCAGAAGAACCCTCGTCTCCAAAAGAAATACCAGACTCAACAGGCGATTGGGACTATCTCATAGCAAGCCTTGAGGAGATCACCAATCAAGAAAATCCATGGAAAGGAACAGAGCCTTGGTCTGGTAATGCAGTTGAAACTTCAGAAGGTTTCGTTGAGTTGGAAGCCTCCGAAAATATTGTGGAGGAACCACCTTCGAACCTTCCGACAGAAGATCCTGTTCAAAAGATAAACTTGGGAACACCTGATAACCCACGTCCTGTATTCATAAGCAAGAATATAAAGGATGATGAGTTATCCGAGTATATCGCTTTTCTTCGTGAGTTCGTTGATTGCTTTGCATGGTCCTATGCTGAAATGCCTGGTTTAGACCCCAAAGTAGCAGTCCACAAACTCAATCTTCAAGAAGACGTCAAGCCTGTCAAACAAGGCCAAAGAAGATTCCGTCCAGATGTGATGGATAAAATTGAACAAGAAGTTCAAAAACTCAAAAGCGTTGGCTTCATCCGTGAGGAACAACATCCAGAGTGGTTGGCCAATATTGTCCCCGTGACAAAGAAAACTGGGCAGATCAGAGTCTGTATTGACTATAGAGACTTGAATGGCGCTTGCCCTAAAGATGAATTCCCGCTCCCCATACCGGAGGTGATGATTGACAATACCTGCGGATTCGAGCGAATGACATTCATGGATGGCTTCTCTGGTTACAATCAGATAAAGATGCATCCCGAGGATGAAAAACACACTTCATTTCGGACTCCATTTGGCGTGTATTGCTACACTGTCATGCCATTTGGTCTGAAAAATGCTGGTGCCACATATCAGAGGGCTATGATGAAAATATTCCAAGATATGCAGCACAAGACGGTCGAATGTTACGTTGATGACCTCGCCGTCAAAAGCAGAAGAAAAGAAGACCATCTCAAAGATCTTCGGGAAGTCTTCCTCCGACTTCGCAAACACAAACTGCGGATGAATCCTCTAAAATGCTTCTTCGGCGTCTCGTCGGGTAAGTTTCTCGGATTCCTTGTTCGGAAAGCTGGAATAGAACTTGACCCCATAAAAGTCAAGGCTATTCTAGAAATGCCCTCTCCAAGAACCTTGAGAGAACTAAAAGGGCTCCAAGGGAGATTGGCCTACATCAGACGGTTCATCTCCAATCTTTCGGGGAAATGCCGTCCATTCTCTCGATTGATGAAAAAAGGTGTAGACTTTGTCTGGGATACCGACTGCGAAGCCGCATTTCAAGATATCAAGTCATACCTGACCAAACCTCCAGTGTTAGCTGCCCTTGCCACTGGAAAACCATTCATCTTGTACACAAGAGCTCTTGATCATTCTGTAGGCGCTCTGCTTGCACAAAAGAATGGTGAGGGAAAAGAAGCTGCTCTATACTACCTCAGCCGCATGCTAGTAGGTGCAGAGCATCGCTACTCTCCAGTCGAAAAAGAATGCCTTGTAGTGATGTTTGCCGTACAAAAGCTACGTCACTACTTGCTTTCCAACACAGTCTACCTCGTCTCAAGGATCAACCTCTTGAAGGTCCTTGTCACAAAGGCAGGTTCTCTCAATGCCCGACTGGCAAAATGGTCCATCCTTCTATCACAATTTGATATTAGGTATGTGCCACAAAAAGCAATCAAAGGCCAAGCTCTAGCAGACTTCCTTGCAGAGCATCCATTGCCTAAAGATTCACCACTCAGAGATGATCTCCCAGACGAACTTGTCTACAACGTGGAGACTTCCTCACCAAATGCCTCCTGGGACATGTACTTTGACGGTGCAACCAGGACAAATGAAAACAGAAAGCTGATCTCGGGAGTTGGCATCCTCTTTGTTAGCCCCGACAAATGCATGATTCCACACGCTTTCTCGCTACTGGAACCATGCACAAACAATGCAGCTGAATACCAAGCTCTGATCCTAGGATTGGAACTCGCCATCGAATCCGGTATCACTATGCTGGAAGTCTTTGGAGACTCTCAACTGATCGTCAACCAGATGAATCAGAAATATGAAGTCAGGAAGCCCGATCTGCTGCCTTATTACAACAAGGCACAATCGCTTCTGCAAAAGTTTGACATCTGCAACATCACCCACATTCGTAGAGGTGAAAATATCCGTGCAGATGCCCTGGCCGGACTTGCCGCATCAATGGCGATCCAGGAAGGGGAAAACATGCAAATTACAGTGTGCGAGAGAAGGATCCTCCCTCCTCTTAACACACACCAAGCAGTTGCCGAATGCCACCGAGTGGTTGGAAGTCGGATCTCTATCCTTCAACCTTCAATCGTCGACTGGAGGGATCCGTTCATTGATTACACTATGTTCGGAATCCTACCTGAAGATCCAAAAGAACGGGTAAGCATACAAAGGCGAGCCCCAAACTTTCATTTGGATATTCCTTCAAAAATCCTCTACAGGAAATCCTTCAACGGAGTACTTCTACGCTGCTTGTCACAACAAGAGGCCGAAGAAACACTTAAAGAAGTTCATGCTGGTCTTTGTGGAGCCCATCAGGCAGGTCCTAAGCTCTATGATCAGAT
Organism: Umbellularia californica; assembly: GCA_028538565.1. NCBI lineage: Eukaryota > Viridiplantae > Streptophyta > Magnoliopsida > Laurales > Lauraceae > Umbellularia > Umbellularia californica. The sequence continues at coordinate 26,837,621 of JAPQWN010000002.1, forward strand.
AAAAAGGTTAGGTTACTATTGGCCTACCATGGTTGCTGATGCAATGCAATTTGCCAAACGCTGCCAGCTATGCCAAGTTCACGGAGATTACATTCACATGCCTCCGGAATGGCTGCATCCTACAGCAATCTCATGGCCTTTTGAAGCATGGGGCATGGACATCATAGGTCCTATCTCTCCCCCTTCAAGCAAAGGTCATCGCTTCATCTTCGCCGCAACAGATTATTTCTCCAAGTGGTCAGAGGCATTTGCGTTCAACGAAATGAAGACCTCATCAGTTCTTCAATTCCTACGCACCAACATCATTTGTCGTTTCGGCATACCCAAGAGATTCGTCCATGATAACGGACCACAATTCCGGGATCATCGATTCTACAGGTTTTGCGACAAATACAAAATTCAAAGCTGTCCTTCGACTCCATACAATCCGGCAGCAAACGGATTAGCAGAAGCCTTCAACAAGACACTCTGCAAAATCCTCAAGAAAATGGTCTCTAGTCACAAAAGAGACTGGAGCGACAAACTGTCTGAAGCTTTGTGGGCCTATCGAACCACCGTTCGAGGACCAACCCATAGCACACCATTCTCCTTGGTCTATGGATGCGAAGCTGTCGTGCCCCTAGAGGTACAAATTCCTTCTCTGAGGGTATCTCTACAAAATGACATGACTCAAGAAAGCAATGTCAAATTGCGACTCCATGAGCTGGACAATCTCGACGAGAGACGGCTCGAAGCTCGACAAAGCATTGAACTTTACCAAGCACGCATGGCAGGATCTTTTGACAAAAGGGTCCGGCAACCCGCCTACAAAAAGGGTGACTTGGTTCTTGCGGTAAAAAGACCAATGGTCTTCGCACACAAATCAAAAGGCAAATTTGAACCAAAATGGGAGGGACCCTACGTCATCGACAAGGTCTTCTCCAACGGCGCATATGCCCTCCTAAACATGGAAGGCGACAGATGTATGCTGCCTATCAACGGCAAGTTCTTAAAGCGGTACTACCCTTGAAGACTTACCCAACTGGGTAAGAGCAATGCCTGTATGGCCAAAACCTGTTCTCAGGTACTCGCTCGTCAAACCCACTCTCTTTAGAATTTTCATATCAAATGTCAAAATTTCTAGAGATTCAAAAACAATGCTTACTTTCATTGTTTCATTGTTCAAAAACAAAAAAAATCCAAGTTTAGGAGCCTCTCCCTGACTTGACCAAAACTTTCGATCCTTGAACCAAAATTCATGGTTTGAAACAAAAATCCGGATTCAGGGATTTCCACCCTAGTCCACTTTACCTTTTACCGCCAAATGGTTCTAGGTCAAAATTTACGACCCTCGTGTCTTTAAACAAAAAAAAAAAATGGTTTTTCAAAAATCGTGGGGAAACGACATCAAAGTCAATACCCGCAAAACAAAAATTTTTGAAAAAAAAGCAAGGATGCGACATTCCATCAATACTTGCATCCAAAATCGCGGGGAAGCGACATTTCGTCGATACTTGCAAAATCCAAAACCGTGGAGAAGCAACAAACCAGTTGATATCCACAACCCAATTTCAAAAATCGTGGAAAAGCAACAAACCAGTTGATATCCACAACCCAAATTTCAAAGGTTCGAGAAAACCTAAAATCGTGGAGAAGCAACAAACCAGTTGATATCCACAACCCAATTTCAAAAATCGTGGAGGTGCAACATACCAGTTGCTATCCACAACCCAAAATTACAAATGGTTCGAGAAAACCTCAAATTTCAAAAATCGCGGAGAAACGACATCAAGTCAGTACCCGCAAAACCAAAAGTCTTGGGAAAAGCAGGGAAGCGACGCGTAGTCGATATTTGCACCCCAATTCGCGAGGAAGCGACATTCCATCGATACTTGCAAAACCTAACCCGCGAGGAAGTGACATTCCATCAATACTCGCAAAACCGAATGAGCAAGGAAGCGACATTCCATCGATACTTGCAAGACCATTCAGCGGGGAGGCGACATTTAGTCGATACCTGCATTTTGAAAACCAAAACTCGGCTATAAATGCCAAAATCCGGCTATAAATGCCAAAACAAAAATTTCCGGCTATAAACGCCAAAACCGGCTTTCACGCCGACAAACCAAAACTTGGCTTTCAAAAAATGGCTATCAATGCCACAAAACCGGCTATAAATGCCACAAATTGGCTATCAATGCCACCAAACTGGCTGTAAATGCCACAAAATTTCGGCTTCCATGCCAACCCAAATTTTGGCTTTTACGCCATAAAATTTCGGCTTCCATGCCATCTCAAAATCGGCTTTCACGCCACAACCAAAATCAGGCTCCCATGCCAAAACAATTATTTGACAAAAGATTTTCACAAAATGACAAAGCTTTTGATCAAATCCCATTTAGCAATTGCTTTCATCACAAAAAGATTTGAGTGAGCGTAGGGAACAAAAAAAAAGGGTACCAAAAAATACATGTGGTACCAAAGCAAAAAAAAAAAAAAAAATATAGAAAGTGTTCACAAGCACTACAAAAAAAAAAAGAAAGAAAAGTACCAAAAAAATACATGTGGTACCAAAAAAAAAGAAAGTGTTCACAAGCACTACAAAAAAAAAGAGTACCAAAAAAATACATGTGGTACTAAAAAAAAAAAGAAGAATGGTTTCTGCTATAAAAAAATCAGGAGCTTAGCCAAAAATGGTCTCCAGCCAAAGCTTCAGCTCCTCAAGCAAACTTTTGGCCTCAGCCGTCAGAGTTTCCAAGGCACGCTTCTTCAGGAACTTGCCATGAGATGCTGGCGAATGCCGTAACCCTTCTTTTACACCGGGAAGCTCTTCCCCAGCAGTTTGCCATCGTTCGTTTTCTAGAGTCCTCCTCTCGAGAACTTGACCGGCATCTGCAACCCTGCGGATCAGAGTACTCTCCCTGTCACGAGCCTCTGTTATAGCAGCCCACTTCGCATCGACTTGTGCCTTCAAATGCTCAAGACGTTTCCTGGCCTCCTCAACTTCCCTATCAAGGACGTTAAGGTCATGCCTCAATCCGATGATGGCTAGCTCTTCCTTGTTCTTCTCCCGAACTAGCTGCTTCTTGCTTTGTGTAGCCTCATTCAGGTCAGACTTAGCCTTATCAGCAGGGTCCAAGAACATCTCCTTGAAGAATTGGTCGTCAGGGAAACCCATGGTCTCAAACCACTTGTCACCCAGTGCAATGATCCTATCAACGATCGCCCTGGCACCTGTGACATCCAGACCAACCTCTTCGGTGTCGGTCAGAATCTCCTGTACATGTGGGATCATGCCAAATCCTGCCTCCAAGTGTCCAGAAAGGAGAGTCTTGACCCAAGAACTCAAAACCCGAGTCAGCACCTTCTTCGCAAATTGAAGAGACGAACTGGATGAAGATTCAACCTTCTCCGCTGATCGGCTGCTCATGTCATGTCCCATTGGAAGAGTAACAAAAGAACTCTTTCCACTTGGAGTCACTGGAGAGGGAATCTCAACACGAGGCATCTCCTCAATCATGTCAGAACTGGTCTCTACCTCCGGATCGACCTCTGGCATCCCTTGCTCTGGTTCTGAAGAAAGCGATGGACTCTCTTCTGTCACTTCAAAACCTGCAAATGAAACACAAAAAGGTATGAATATGATCCTGTTCAAAAAAAAAAAAAAAAAAAAAAAATCATCAGGGTCATCACTACAAAGTACCTTCTTCAACGACTGGCGGAACACTCTCTTCCTCCATGAACTCATCAGAAGCATCATCGACATTTGCGTCCATTGATGGCTCAAAGTCATCGGAATCCTGTGGCAAGTCAGCTGACAAGAAAAAACTTTTAGCAAATCAAGTCGCAGGCAAAAAAAAAAAAAAAAGAGAAAGCGAAAGAAGTTATACCAATTGGAGATTCCGGAGTCATTCCAGAGTCCCTCGATTCTTCTTCAGATGCCATAACCGGCTCCATCACCGCCTCATCGGTCGGAACCTCAGGCATCGGCAAGTCTTCATCCTCTGCTAAAAAAAAAAAGAGCAGCAGCAGGGTGAGAAAACAAATCAGAACATGGAAAGCCCCATAAAAGAAGTAGAAAAAGAAAAAGGAAGAATCATACCTTCACCAATGGTCTCTTCCCCACGACTCCTCTTCTCTGGAGGCTCGTCGACAGCCTCTAGCACCTCCTCGTTGATGGTAAGAGGGATTTCCATGTCAGGAGAGTCCTCATGTGGCCCCTCGCTGCGATGATGACTCCTCCTCTTCTTACCTCTACGGGTTCGCTTCCTAGAAGAACCCGCCCCACTATCAGAGTCAGGTTTCTCACTTGACTCCTCACTGGATGGTCTGCTCTCGCCAGTAGACTCCACGGAAGCTCGTCTCTGTGCCGCTTGCATCCAAGCGTCGAGCTCAGCTTCCTCCTGTTCTAGCTGCTCCAAAGCCTCATCAGGTACTTCCCGAACAGCTTCAGAACCAATGACGCCCTGGTCACCGAGAAAGCCTATCTTGTGCTTCTCTCCAGAAAGGAAGGCCTAAACTTCCTCTCGCCGGACGCCATCCGACTTCCCAATGCCTTTTCCAGAAGACAGCTTTACATCAAGCTCCTTCTTGGAAAGCCCCCGATATGCCAAAAAGCTCTCCGCGAACCACTTCGTGAAGCCGGCAGTTCGGAAAGTCGACAGCTCAGGATAAGAAATCGTGGCAGTAGTGTCTTCAGCACTATAGAAAGCCCATGCATTTCTGCCATCCTGCAAACCCCCAAAACGCTTCACCATACTCGAAGGCGCTCCAACAACGCCTTGAGAGAAGCCCAACTGAAGTGCAAAGCGAGAAGGTACATACGGCTGGATGTCGACGAAAAGATGTCTACGGTACACCATCGTGCCGACTCGTATGCTGAAAAGCCACTCCTTCTCTGCATTGGTCAAAGAGTAATGCCTTCCCGACCCTGCTCTGGTTGAGTCTCGGGAGGCACCAAAATCAAAAGCCTTCTTCCGCAACTCCGGAGAAAGCTTAACTGAAGACTGCCCCATCTCGATGTCCCTGAACCGTCGGATCCTCATGCGGGCAAACAAAAGTGATTCAGATACGGCTTTTCCCTTAGCCAATCGAATCATCAGAGGATCATCATCCTGTGCAGCACCCAGCTGGTGGAAGCCAGGACAGTGGTATACAAACCACGAATAAAAGATATGGGCTGAAAATACCCTATTCATAGGGAGCCCAAGCCGAACCAAGAAAGCAGTAGCCTGCAGTTCGGTACACAAGTAGGAGTAAAGAGCAGGTACCAAAGCCAGCCGCTCTCCAAACGCCATCTGACAAGCCGGAAAAATACAATGCGGCCTGATGTGCGTCCCATCTCCACCAGCAAACACAGCCTCACCTAGCCAATAAGTGAGGTAAAAAGCAAGATCTCTCCGCAGTGCAATGTCAGAATAAAGGGCATTTGTGCTCGCGAAGAAACCATTCAACTCTTCCTGCATGGCCAAAGTCTTCTTCCTGTCTTCCCGGGTCATGCTATCAGGAGACTCTTTGCTGTCAAAGAAGTTGAAGAATAAAGAGCCATAACTCTTCCAACTGCTGGATCTAACTTTCGAGCCCTCCTTAAAAAAATCATAGAAGGCGACGAGCTGAAAGTATAGGAGCCTGAACTCCTCTGACTGCTCCTCAAGGACGCTGTCAATCGGCATGAACTCCTCGTAGAGTTTGCCAAGGATGGGCAATCCAGTAATAGCACTCAACTCCTTCAGAGAAAAACCAATCTCACCGTTCGTGACAACGAAGGTTTTGGTCTGAGGGAGGAAAGACTCCAACATAGCCATGAAGGCATCATCGGAAAAAGTCATGGTCTCCATAAAAGCGCGGACCGCGTCAAAAATCCCGGCTTCCTTCAAAACGGCGCCCCCAATCAGCAAGGTGTGGTCAGTCCATGACTTCCAATCGGAGTCAACATTGAAACGGCCACGAAGTCGAAAAGGCTTCACCCAAGTACTGCCGTCACCGCTGAAAACGCCAAGGCCCACCGTTCTCAAATCGACCGACGGATAATCAGAGCCCTGGTAGCCGCTGGCTGGCATCAACATGTCCATACGGATAGGTGGCTTCTCCGCATATCCGGAGGGTCCACCAACAAAAACCCCGGTCTTGATCACACTGGCCCTCTTCACCCAGCTCGGAGGATCTTCCCTCTTAGAGCACGTGGAAGCAAGGCTCATGATCGAGATGGTACGATCAAAAGACGACCGGGTAGAAACAGTCTTCTCTTCACCATCTGCTGTGTAAGAGAACTGAAAACATCTCCTTTGGTATGTCAAGTCGTCAGGGACTGCATCTCCAAAGAAGAAGGTAGGCTTGGGTAAAACCCTTAGATTGTCCATAACCCAAGGACGGTTGCTTACCATGATCTTATAGAATTCCTCATTCTTGAGAGCGATCAATCGCTGTCTCATCTCATCGCGATTGAGGGAATCGCACTCTTCCAAGTTCTTCTCAACAAACTGGACCTTCTCCCAGGCTTGCTGAACGGCCACATTGGAAGATCTAGCAGATCGACGAGGTACGCTTGTAGCAGGCTCTTTACCCTTGTTCGCTCTGGAGGAACCACCTGCAAAGGTTGGAAAAGAAAAAGATCGTCATCAAAATGACAGGATTTCGCTAAAAAAAAAAAAAAGGGTCACTTTGTCCCACCAAAAATCTGGCGAAATTTTGGCATGACTCCGGGGCAATTCCAAAGAAAAAGGAAATACCCCGACGGAAATAGAAAGTTTGAAGATGGGATCAACATTGCTGCGGGCTCCGAAACTCCAAACCTTCGAAACCTCAAAATCTCCGCAAAATCAAGAAGGGCTCAACATCGCTGCGAGCTCCAAATTCCCAAATTTGCAAAGATTTTCAGGTATGTTATCATGCTCTCAAATTCAATTTACAAAAAGTACATCCATGAACATCTAGATTTGCATAAAAACGCATTATCATGATGAGCAAAAAGAGAGAAAAAAAAAGAAGAAACTTTCTCAAAAAAAAGAGGGAGAAAGAAAAGAAAAAAAAAAGAAACTTTCTCAAAAAAAAAAAAGAGGGAGAAAGAAAAGAAAAAAAAGAAACTTTCTTAAAAAAAAAAAAAAAAAAAAAATCAGGCCACGTGGCCGTACGGACCAGATCCGTACGGATCTGTCCGTACGGCCCACAAAAAAAAAAGAGAAGAAAAAAAAAACGTGTGAAAAAAAAAAGAAAAAAAAAACAAAAGAAGAAATCACGTGGAAAAGAGAAAAAAAAAAAAGAAGAAGAATAGAAAGAAAAGAAAGAAAGAAAAAAAAAAGAAGAAAGAAAAAAAAAAAGAAGAGAAACTTTTTTTTACCATCCTATTCTCTACATAAAGTTTTCTTGAAAGAAAAAGAGAGAAAACTTACTTGAAGCCATTGATGGAGAAGAAGAAGGAAAAAGCTTGAAGATCCTTGAAGAAGAAAAACTCTTGGCCTTGGAGCTCTCTTGAGATTGTTGCAAAAGAAAGCAATAAGAGCAAGAGATCCTACCTTCCTTTGCTTTTATAGGAGAGAGCAAATCAAAGAAGGAAACAAAGAAGAAAGGTAAGTGTTACTAATTAGTAACCTTACCAAAAGAGAAGGAATTAGAAAGATTCTTTCCCAAAAAGAAAGATGTCTTTGAGAGATTTCCTCCCAAAATCAATCAAATGAGAGATTCTCTCCAACAAAAAAGGATATTGGAGATTTCTTCCCAGAAAGAAAGATACCTTGAGATATTCTCTCCCAAATTAAGGGAATATGAGAGATTCTCTCCTATAAAGATATTTTTAGATATTCTCTATCCAAATGAGATATCTTTAGATATTCTTTACAAAAATGACCCCACATGAGATCTAAGCCATCCTAAAAAGCTTAAGGTCCCATGGGCTAGCCCATATGAGCCAGGTTTGACCACCTAGGCACTAAAAAAAAAAATGGGCTTTTAGTCAGGAAAAAAAATCCCTCTTACCCAAGAGCATACAAAAATGGTTCCATGCCTCTTTTGAGTTGATTGAACCATACAAAAAATTCCAAGCCCCATGAGCTTCCAAAAATCAAACCATCCAGCCTCATATACCAAGTTGAGCCAAAATCTTGAAATTGACATTCCACAAAAATCCAAACCACTCCAATGGACCCACACAGTCCTAAAGAGTGACCAAAAACCAAATCCTGGTCCCCTAACTTGCCACATACAGCTTGTTAGGTCACAAGACCAAAACCAAAAACCAAATCATGATCCCCCAACTTGCCACATACAGCTTGTTGGGTCACAAGGTCAAAACCAAAACCCGATCCCCTAACCTGCCATATATAGCTGGTTAGGTCATAAGATCAAAAACAGAAACCCAAATCCACATCCCTGATGTCATCTTCAAAACTTTGCCTCGAGATGGTATTTGATTCCTTTCACTACCATAAAATTCCCCTGGAAGCTCAAAGGCTACTCTACCAAAGGAAAGATTGCTCAAAGACTCTTGGTCAAGACACAAGCTCTCCTTCAAAAATCTCTTCGAGGCGCATCGACTACAAAAGTCAAGCAACTCGTCGTTGTACCTCGAGGGGGCATTTGTTGACACCAAAAATGTCACTTTGCCTCTTCAACATCAAGAAAGCTGCATGAAGTCGCAACCTGCCATAAATAGGCAATGCAACTTCTCCAAAAAATCAAATCTTGTCAGAATCAAACAAAAACTGCAAGATCCTTCAAGATAGCCAAGAGAAGAGTACACATGAAGTTTCGGGCCATTTCGACAACATTTGGCCAACTTCACTTCTCCGACAGCTAAACGGGAGCTCTCGGCGGCAACATCATCGGAGACGTCAAAACTTCGATCAGAGCCTACAGATGACTCCAGCATGTCTCAAAAGGGCTCCATGCCAAATTTCAAGTCAAACCGACAACGTTTGACCCTCCATCAATGCTCGAGCAGCAAAATCAAGCCTCCCGGCGGCAGGAACCACCGAAGCCTTCGCTCATCAAACCAAGTGCATGAGTGGCTTCAACATACTTCCAAAAGGCTGCACGTCGAATTTCAGGTCATTCCGACAACGTTTGACCAGGTTTCGATGCTCCGAGAGAAAATCAAGCCTACCGGCGGCGGAGCAACCCGGGACCATGACATCCAAAACGGAGCCCATGGAACGTCTCAAAATGACTCCAATAGGCTCCCCGTCAAATTTCAGGTCAATCGGACATCGTTTGGCCACATATCAAAGCTCGGCATTTTCCCCGCAGCAAAATCAAGTGAAGCGTCGACGGGACCCCAAACGGCTTCAAAACTCAAACAAAAGCCTATGGTTGGTCTTATTTATTGCTCAGGAGGCTTCACCTCAAATTTCAGGTCATTCCGACATCGTTTGACCAAGTTTCAGCTTCTGGCGGAAAATCAGCAGCTTTACGCGACAAAGTCTTCGGCTTTCCCGGAAAATTGGAAACTTTGCACTCTAAAAATGCAAGGATTCTCATCAAGTTTTCTACAGGGAAATCAAGCCAATAAATGAGAAGAAATGTCAAGAAAAATACAGAAGAAAACGGCGATGAAAAAGACCTCAAAACGACCGCAAAACGGGCTCCGAAGGGGAAAAATCCCCCAGGGTCGCAGACCCCTGCGTCGCAGGCCCCTGCGACCATGGCCCATGGTCGCCGGTCCATGGTCGCCGGCGACCATGGAGGTCCGGGTCACCGGATTTTCCGCCGGTGACCCGTTTTTCCGTCTTTCTTCGCGTTTCGCGCACTTTGGCCCCTGTGGTTTCCTGAAAATGTGATTTTTAGTGCTTGAAATTGACTCATATCCTCCGACATCCGTCAAAATCACGGGTCAACCTCCAAAAGCATAAAATCATCATTGATCGCTCCAAGATCGCCAACCGGTCGACCAAGAAAGTACACTTTCTGTCCGACCGATCGTGAAATCGACAAGACAGATGTCACCGGCCCACTCTTAGCTATCAATGTCTGAAGTTACATGTTCATCCGATGTCGATCAGCATGTAGATCCATCGATGATCATCGCCAGAAGAATTCCAGAAGACACGGCACGGCCCGCGACTCTTCGACTGCTCGGCGACCAATTAATGTGGTTAATTGACTAGCTTTATTGCAGTCATTAATTCATTTCTTTGGACGGCCCAATCAGAAGCAAGCATTTGGGAGTTACAAGTCAATTGATTCATGGCATTTAAACCATGAAACTCCTCCCATTATGGTAATTAAGGTGATTAAAAGCCCTTAATCTCCATCGGCCAATCAGATTCAAGGAAAAAGGAGTTACAAAATCAAGAAATAAATCTTGTAACTCCTCCCATTAAAGCCATTAAGGCTCATAAACCCTCCTAAATGGCTACCAAAAGCCTATAAATAGGAGAGCATTCCATTGAAATTCGGATCGGGAAAAAAGAGGAGAAAATCAGAAGATCAGAAAAAAAAGGGATCAGAAAGAGATCTGAGAGAAAGAAAAAGAGAGAAAAACTCTGCTGAAGTTCTGCACCGGCCACCACTACAAGGTGACAAAAGTCCCTTGGGGGGCACCCCCCCCAAGGTCCTTGCCTTCTCCTGCTGCCTCCAATGGCTTAGACGTGGCTTTTCAGCCCGTCTACTTAGCTTTTTATTGGACATAGGACCTTCTCTTGGTCTTTGTCCTCTAAAAACCTGAGGTTATAGCCAAGCCAAGCGAATCAAGAGCATCTTCTGTTCTCATCTGCATGGATGATGGCGAAGCCCATACATGGCTTGCGACCGTCAATCTGAACGAGTCCCCCACAATCTCCTGAAAAGTTAGATCTTCCTTTTCTTGCTTTTCATTGTAGTTTGTATTTTTCTAAAAGAGACAAAAATCACAACTCTTGTCTTTCATTATTGATGAGAATTGTAAATCGGCTATAAACGCCAAAATCGGCTATAAATGCCAAACAAAATCGCCTTTCACGGCAAACCAAGAAAATGTCTCTTTTCTTAAATATTTGTGCAATGGAAAACTTGAAAGAAGTTGATTTCCTTTTTACTTGCGAAGGTTGATCTCCGGATGACCACTTGCAATTCCAAGTAAAATAGAAAATCTGGCACACCCACACAAAAGAAATGTTGATGCACGCTTCAGGGCCTGCCAGGGCGCGAAAGGGCCGGACCCGACGGACTCCCACGTTCCGCCGACCCCGGTAGCCGCCCCTCGGCGCCTCGGAGCGCGTTCCATCACACCCAGATCTAATGAGGCTAGTCAGAACCCCAAGAAGAAAAAGAAGGAAAACGTATGCAAATTTTGCAAGAAACCTGGACATTTTCAGGCAGACTGCATTAAATGTAAGGAATAGTTCGAAAAGAAAGGTAACTCTATGTGTTTCGTTAGTTATTTCGAATCAAATCTTACTTATGTTTCTTCTGATACTTGGTGGATTGACACTGGTGCTAATGTTCATGTTTCCAATTCAATGCAGGGATTCCTTACGATCCAAACCATAAACCCAAGTGAGAACTTCCTTTTCATGGGAAACAAAGACAAAGCTCCAGTTGAAGTTATTGGAACTTTTCGTCTTGTTTTAAATAGCGGTTATCAGTTAGACTTATGTCAAACTCTTTATGTTCCGTCTCTTTCCCGTAATTTGGTTTCTGTAAGCGCACTTGATAAAGGTGGTTACTCGTTTGAAGTAGAAAATGGTAATTTCAGTTTATTTAAAAATTCTAGCCGTATTGGTTCTGAAATTTTGATTGATGAGCTATACAAGTTTCATCTTGATAGTCAATTTGCTGAAACCCAACTTACCCTACATTCTAAGGAAACAAAACGAAAGTCATCTAAACATGACTCTTATTTTTTATGGCATAAAAGACTAGGTCACATATCCCGTGAAAGAATCAAACGATTAGTAAAAGATGGTGTCCTTCCGGATCTAGATTTTACTAATATTAAAGTATGTGTGGATTGTATTAAAGGCAAAACAACAAAACATACAAAGAAAGGAGCCACAAGAAGTACTAAGCTTCTTGAAATAATACATACAGACATTTGCGGACCCTTTGATGTTCCAACCTTTGGAGGAGAAAAGTATTTCATTACCTTTATTGATGATTACTCACGTTACTGTTATTTATACTTGTTGCATGACAAATCTCAGTCTGTGAATACTGTACAAGTGTTCATTACTGAAGTCGAAAGGCAATTAGATAGAAAAGTGAAAATCATAAGGTCAGATAGAGGTGGTGAGTTTTATGGAAGGTATGACGAAACAGGACAACATCCTAGACCTTTTGCAAAACTTCTCCAAAAATTTGGAATTGTTGCCCAATACACAACACCTGGTTCTCCATGGCAGAATAGTGTAGCTGAAAGGCGAAATCGTACATACATGGAAATGGTTAGATCCATGATGAGTCATGCTAACTTACCTATATCCTTGTGGATGGATGCTCTACACACAGTTGTTTATATCTTGAACAGAGTTCCCAGTAAGGCAGTTCCAAAGACACCTTTTGAGCTGTAGAAAGGATGGAAACCTAGTTTACGACATCTCCAAATTTGGGGTTGCCCAGCTGAGGCTAGAGTCTACAATCAACATGGAAAGAAATTGGACCTTAAAACGATCAGTGGTTACTTTATAGGTTACCCATTAAAGTCCAAAGGATTTAGGTTTTACTGCCCTAACCATAGTACCAAAATTGTTGAAACCGGTAATGCTAGTTTCTTTAAGAATGGCGAAATCAGTGGGAGTAATAAACCTCAAAATGTGATCATTCAGGAAATCAGGGTACCTATCCCTTTACCCTCTATTTCGAAAGATGTTGGGAATCCTCCCATTGTTGAACCATTTAACAATGAGGAAAACCCAATAAATGATCAACCACTCCATCATGAGATTATCGCCAATGAACATATGGATAATGCACCAGAGGAACTAGCATTAAGAAGGTCTCAACAACAAAGGAGATTAGCTATTTCCGATGATTACATGCTTTACCAAGTAGAATCTGAAGAAGGGACAATTAATGACCCGGTTTCTTATTCACAAGCCATTAAGGATGTTAATTCTAGTAAATGGATTGATGCCATGAATGATGAATTGAAATCTATGAATGAAAATCAAGTTTGGGAAGTTGTTCAATTGCCTTCAGGACACAAACCAGTTGGCTGTAAATGGGTCTTCAAGACCAAACGCGACTGCAAAGGCAATATTGAACGACATAAAGCCAGACTTGTTGCCAAAGGTTTCAATCAGAAAGAAGGTATTGATTATACTGAGACTTTTTTCCTTGTGTCCAGGAAGGATTCTCTTAGAATTATCATGACATTAGTAGCTCACTATGACCTCGAGTTACATCAAATGGATGTGAAAACTGCATTACTTAATGGAGACTTGGAAGAAGAAGTCTACATGCGTCAACCTGAAGGCTTCATAATTGAAGGTCAGGAAGACATGGTCTGTAAACTTAAGAAATCAATATATGGACTGAAACAAACTTCGAGGCAATGGTACCTAAAGTTTCATGAAATCATTATTGACTTCGATTTCAAAGAAAACATAGTTGACCCTTGTATATACCTCAAGATCTGTGGAAGTAAGTTCATATTTTTGGGTCTGTACGTTGATGACATATTACTGACTAGCAGTGACCTTGGTTTATTACATTAAACAAAAGATTATCTCTCTAAGAATTTTGAAATGAAAGATATGGTTGAGGCTTCCTATGTGATAGGAATAGAAATATTCCGTGACAGGTCATTTGGTATTTTGGGATTGTCTCAGAAAGTATATACTGACAAAGTTCTAGAGAGATTTAGCATGATGACATGTTCCTCTAGTCCTGTTCCACTGCATAAAGGAGACAAGCTTGATCTTTCGTAGTGTCCACAGAACGAATTGGAACTTAAAGAAATGGAAAAATATCCTTATGCTTCTCTTGTATGGAGTTTGATGTATGCACAGGTTTGTACAAGACCTGACATTAGTCATGTTGTTGGCATGCTGGGTAGATTTCAGAGTAACTCTGAAATCGCTCATTGGAAAGCTGCAAAGAAAGTACTGAGATATCTCAAGGAAACAAAGAATTATATGCTCACATACAGAAAATCAAGTCACCTACAGGTGACTGGTTATTCAGATTCAGATTTTGCTGGATGTCCTGACACCAAACTTTGCACTCTTGGCTATGTGTATCTCTTATGTGAAGGTGCAATATCATGGAAAAGCCAGAAATCTGAGTTGCTTTACTTATCCACCATGATGGCTGAGTATGTAGCATGTTACGAGGCTGCAATTCAGGGCACATGGTTGTGTAATTTTGTCTCTCAATTTGGAGCTTTGAGTTTCATCTCTAAGCCATTAACCCTTTACTGTGACAATGAAGCTGCAACCTTCTTTTCCAAGCATGACAGGATATCTAAGGGATCCAAATACATGGACCTTAAATATCTATCATTGAAGCAAGATGTTTGATTACAGAAATTTGTCATTGAGTCTATACGTACAGATTTCATGGTCGCAGACATATTCACGAACGGACTACCTCCAAAGACCTTTTAAGGACATACTGAAAGCATGGGTCTTGAAGATAGTTCTTAATTATCATTTTCTGCCTTTTATTTCTATACTTATATTTGACATTTATTGAGCTCTTAATGCAACTCTACATCTGCTATTTCTGTTTTTCCATTGTGTACATATTTATGTTTGGATGAATGATAAACAGAAACAGTCTTTAAACAAAGACATTATGAAACCATTACGTAAATCTCCTATTACGATCTAGTTATGAAGGTTGTAACTGCTGTAGTACATGGAAGTAAGCATGTTGCAAAATAATGTGTGCACGCCATGACTCCCATTGACAACCGAATTAGTCAAGACACTTATGATAACCGACTAAAGAAGTGTTTAGCATATAATGCGCGCCTTATGATTCCTAAAATGAAGACATAAAGGATCTTCCTATCGACCAAGTGGGACTGTGAGGAAATTATCTTTAGGTCCATTACTTGGACCACAAGTCCTTTCCTTTCCCAAAATGTGGTCATTCTAGGAAATCCATTTTCATGGGATACATGCTATTAATTACTCAAAACGGTTTCTTAATGAGATGTATTCCATAATATTCTCTACCTTAATGGACGGTTGAGGTTAAGTCTAAGGAAACCCTAATTGGAAATTCGGTCCTATTTCCACCTATAAAACAAAGCCTTTCGTCCATCACAAAAGCATTCACAAAAATCAACACATTAGGTTTTGTAGGAAAGGAAAGAGAAACCGAAACCATCCACCTAACCCCTTCCTCGACGGATCACAGCATCAATCAGTAACAGCACCAGACTGCAGGATCAGAAAGCTCTCTGCGTTAAGATGTCTGGAGGTACTCTTTTATTTATCTAAGATTAAATCCCACACGTGATTATCATGCTGTTCACGATCTTAGAGTTCATGTTAATAATAGTATAACATTTCATTCTCACTTGTATGAGCTTTCTTCTTATGTGTGCGGGCTCCTTTTCCATTTAAGTGGGCGGTCTTCCCATGTGTATGCGGGCTCTCACTTGGGTCCCAACGTAGGGCTGGGTTAAAAAACTGGACCAAGACTCAAATGACTCGTTAGAAAAAAAAAAAAAAAACCAACCGAAAATGAGAATGTTTGTCTCTAGTTGGGTGGGCCCAATACCAAAAGAGTGAGTTTTGAAATGTAACGTTACCGGCAAGCCCGGGCCCTAATTAAAAGCACAAACATATAAATATAAAACTTAAAATGCAATCCTTACAGTTGGTTTGGGAAAAGAGCGAAATTAGTTTAAAATAAATTGGAAATTAACTTTTTATTAAATCATGAGAATTATTTAGTGGGCCCATTTCATCTTCATATATATTTCTAAGAGTGAACCACTGTTAGATTATTCTCCTGTAAAAGAAGATCTAATGAGATTAGTTCTTATATAACTCAGGTTATCGGGCACTTCTCCTCCAAAAGATTGCTCCGAGCTTCTAATGCATACTTTCTAGCCATCATTCCTCAGCCCAGTTCCCCCACAACCTTTGCCGACTTCAAGTCTATTAGCTTATTAAACTTAATTTTCCTTCAAAATTATCTCTAAAATCCTTGCCACCATACTCTCAACAATCCTCCCAAACCTCATCTCCAATCATCAAGTTGCTTTTCTCAAAGGTAGACCATTCACCATCATGTTGCTTTGGCCCATGACCTTTTCCAAAAACTAAACTCCAAAATTAAAAATGGCTCTCTATGCTTGAAATTAGACATTACAAAGGCCTTTGATAAATTAAATTGGTCCTTTCTCTTCAACTCCCTAAAAATTTTCAACTTCTCTGATGATTGGATTTCTCTCATTAAAGAATGCATTTGCACAGCAAAAGGATCAGTCCTCTTAAACTAAACCCCCCATGAATTCCTTAACTCTTTCTTGGCTACCTCTACTTGCTCGTGTGTCAGTGCAAATGCCCTACCCGGCTGCCGCGGGCAATGATACTGCTGATGTGGTCTTTGAGCACGAATTAACCTGTGGTCGTTGTAGTGATGGGGGTCGCTGCTGAACTCTCTGCTTAGGAACTGGAGCACGTCGATGTGGCGGCTGAGGAGGTCTAACAATAACCTGCTACTGCCATGGTGGTCTAACCTGTACAGGAGGAGCTTGTCTTAACGGCAGCGTAGGATAAGGGGCCTGGCCGCCGGAATTGGAAGTGATGTGGGTGCTACTCCTGTCTTCGTTGGACAATAACAAACCTTAGACCCGAGTTTGCAGTAATGGTAGCATGCACTGGACTTCCCTCGATGGTCACGAGAGTAATGACTTCCACCACAATGCCCACACTATAACCTCTGATGTGGTTGTCTGAAACTTTGTTCCACTTTCTATCTTTTGGGCTACTGGAGAAGTGGAGCAGGTGTCACTTGTCCTATAAGTTGTGGCAACATGGCCATGATCCTTTGTTGCTCCAATAGTATGACATCCTTGATTGATTTCTCTGCCCAATACGCTTTCTTAACCACATCATCATAGTTTGTCAACTTACTCTACTGAACTTGCAATTTAATATCAAGCCTCAGCCCTTTAACGAATCTCTGAACCTTCTTTGAACCTAGCTTGATCAAAGCCTCGGCAAATTTGGACAAACGTGTAAACTGAATCTCATACTCTTGAATTGTGAGAGAACCCTGTATAAGCTGTTTGAATTCCACTATCTTTTGTTCTGTGTAGTGCCCAGGGATAAACTTCTTCTGAAACTGCTTGACAAAAGTGTCCCATGCCTTGTCATCTATGACGAAATCATATGCACTTTTGATAGTCTTCCACCATCCTTCAGCTGCCCCACGAAACATGTGAGCTGCCAATTGAACCTACTGTTGACCTGTACATTTGAATACCTCAAAGATCTTCTCAATTTGCACTGTCCATTCATCTACATCTGCAGGGTCCTTTACCCATAGAACTCTGGAGGGAACCTTTTCATAAACTCCTTAACCAAGTCATTGAGATCTTGCTCTTTAGCCCAAGGTTGAGACACATTTTGTATAACCTCTATCATTCGAGCTTGAAAGGCAGACTGGCTCTCACTTTGTTTCTTATCACGCTCTGTCTGTGCGGTCTATGATTGTAAATAAGTATTAAGAAACCGCTGGGATTGGTCATTCACTGGGGGAGGTGTGGAACCTGATCTTGATGGCCCGCTATTGGTCATGAGTCTGTAAAACATTATGAGTTAGGCCCTATGCAACATAAAACTAGCAACATAAGGCTATAATAACATAAAACATATTCCTAACACTATGGGATTTATCCGGTGAAATCCTCACACACGTCCTATGGTTTCTATTGATTTTACCTTAAGAGACCATTCATTACTCTGATACCACTATGTCACGACCCCGAACTCGATTAGTGAATAAACCAAATCCAGGGTATGAAATTTAGGGCTAATTAAAATATTTTTCCCTTTATGCCCGAAGATTGAAGTCCACTGTGAGGATTATGTATTTGAGCCTCATTAACCAAATAACCTACAGTATTTATCCAGTAAACGCATTCATTAAACCTGTATGAATATCAAAGCAAGTATGCATTTCGTCCCATTATATATTTAAGTTTCAAAATATAAAGACATATAAAGTTTGTACACACATCAGGACCATTCCAAAAAGCTAGGTCCTGGGACAAAAGATATACGGTAGCATAAGACAAATCCAAAAGATCGAAACCAAAAAGATGAAATCTAAGTGGCAAGATAAAAGGGGTCCCCGTGTATAGCGCATAGGTGCTGGGAATGATGATGCTAAGCTACGTCATTGGCACTCCACTCACGTAGCTTGTCCTCCTCCCTCGGTTGAGGATCCTCTGGGATTGCCTCAAAGTCTGGGTCAATGTAGTTGGTGGTGTCGTCTACACACCAAGGAATAAAGAATCAATATATGCTGGCAAGAAGATAAACAATATGCATTATTTATAATATGTTCCAAAGAGAATAGAGACAAGTACATGATTGTAAGATATCAAGGTAAGAAGCTAGGCATATAAGCAAGAGTAAATATAAGAAGCAAGTGGCAATATAAATCCTAGCAAGTTATATAAGAATAATAATCCATATGAAATGCAATGCCAAGCAAGAGGAGACTGTGAGGATGTCCTAGCCATCTCCTCGGAGGTTTCAATGTCGTCCCAGCCAACTACCATTACCCTGAAGTCCGACTGTAGTGGTATCCAAGCTACTTACTAGTGATAACAACATCGTTGTAGCTGACTGTTATTATCCTGCGCCATGGACGTCGTCCGTGCCAATTGCCCACTCTAGTGTCCGAGTAACCAGCCCACTCAAGAATTATCATACTATGGCTAGCCATGTATGCAAGATGTTAATGATAATGATGATGGTTTAGCGCGTGACACAAGATCCAAGACAAGTACATGTGGATAGCTTTCAAGTACAAGGGAATAAGTTGAGAGCTACTCCAAGTCAAGCCAAGATACAAGGCAAGTCTCCAAATTCCACGAGTAGTCCTCTTAACAAGTCTATTCACATGTGTCCACCAAATACAAGATAACAAGATACCAAAGGGTACCACTCTAGGTCCGGTCAAACCCTAGTTCTATAAGTTATATTACAAGTTACACAAGTATTCAAGAGTAGAGTGTACAAAGTATGTCTAGCTACGGATATATGATTCACGAGTCAAGAGTGAAGAACGAGCCAACCATAGGTCAAGGGTCGTCCATCATGTACCATATGTGTCCCCAATGGAGTATGTATGGAGAATGAGTCAACGATGTCCTAATTTGGTGAGCCCTTGGTGTATGGAAGTTATTGGGCACCAATTAACTCAATTCCATGCGCATTCGGCCAAGTCACAACAATACACAAAACCTCCGGACAACCAATGAAGTACACCAAGCCAATCGTGCTCCATTTTCATTTCCCTATGTTGGTCATACAAGAGTAAGGTCAATGGGTTCCAACCTAGGGTTCCAAACTATGTTTAGAGTCCCTTTCCAAAAGAGACAAGGGCCTGGTTCATTGATCCAAGTATCCATTTTCTTTCCCAACCTCCAATAATTAGGATAAGTGAATCGTTGGATTCTACGTCTTAAGATCTTTTCGATGGTATGCCGATTTCCGAAATACAATGTATGGCTCAAAAGGTATGGCTTCTTGAAGATGGGCCGTCATTTTGAGCCTGCACCGAAATTACATGTACCGAATCATTCCGAGTTCAATCCTTGGGGTATCCAATCCCCTATCCTCCAATATCATTTCCTGCAAGAAAAGGAGCCTACATGCTCTCCACATACATTCTATTCCACCATCCAATTAACGTCCATTCAACGCATGATACCCAATTTAGCATATATAATAAATTTAACAATGACAAGCTTGGAATTTAGGGAAATCTAAGAAATTGAATTACCAAAAAGTAAATGACATACATGCATGCTTAATATATAAAGCAAATCCAGTTGCCTTAACCAAGAAAGTTGGAAATCGAGAAGGAATTTGGGGAACACTTAGGGAAGAGAACTCCTTACAACTCAGTAGCCAAATGCACCCTCTCAAAAGCTTCTCTTACACTCCAAGAGCACAAGGGAAATGAAAGAAAGGAAATTCATTCACATGCAACACCTCTACTGCAACAAGAAAGGAAATTGGGGAAAAGAAGTTGGGGAAAACTTACCAAAATGGCTCTAGGAGATGAGGGAGAAGAGGGGAACAAGAAGGTGCTCTTGATTGCTTGCAATCCCTTCTCTAGAGGTTACATGCAGGAGGAAAATGGAGGAAGAAGACGAGCTCTAGTAGCTCTCTCGAAATGAAGAATTGAACGAAGGTTTTTTCTAGCACTGGGATTAAATGGGAGTGAAAAGTGAAAAGACCAATCTGACCTCTTTACTTAAGTTGAAAAGGGAGTTTAGGTGAAAGGCAAAACTAAAAATCTGGATTTTTATGAGAATTGGGAGAAATATATTATTTGAGTGATTTTGAGTTGTCAAATCGTGATGAGTCAAGAACAGAAAACGATGAGCGCGAAGAGATCTTTCCAACTAGCCCAAATTCAGTAAAAACTATTTTTTTTTTCAGAAAAATAACCCCTATTAAGACTAATCGCACTCGGAATAGAACAAAACTTCGGACACATCTTCCTAATGATAAAAGAAACTCGTCTAAGCACTAAATCAATATAATTAGCTAGAATTACAATTAATTAAGCTAATCACCAAGATTAATAAGTGAAATACATTTTTAAGGTCGGGGACCTTACAATCACAAAGTAAATAGAAAAAAGGTATAAAGGAGAAGGTGGGTGGCAAAGTCCGGGAGAGGAAGGTACTAGAAAATGCTTGCAGGGGAAATCGGAAATGAGCAAATTTGTAAACTGGGTTGGGATCTAACCTTTTCCGTTTCGGCGAGATGAGTCTTGACAGCTATTCTCTGTTCTTCAATGTAAACAGATGAGAGAGGGATCTCCTTCCTAACGTCCCAATCCGACCTTTGTCTCCTTCGACGATTGCAAGAAGCGCAAACGGCAAGGGTTCAGAGGGTCAAACATGCTGCACCATTTTCCAGAACTCTTTGCTGCAGACAAAGGCTTCTCTTGCTATATTTGAGTTATTTCCTTCAAGACGAAAGTTCTTCAGGCTTTTTCTTCTTTCTGTATCAGAAGGGAATATTACAATATTACATTAGAGATGTCTTTTCATTTCATTTGTGCGAGAGTTGTAAATAAAGGCGGTAGTGGCTTTCTTTTACTTTTTATGTTGTTTGAGAAAAGAAAATCTCATCCATTGGATGAAGTGATTAAAAGGACAGCTGGGTTGCTCCTCTCTCATTTAAGTTGAGAGTTACCTCTATTGGAGCATCTCCCTTATGCAAAACCTTCTCCAAAAAGAATGTAATTGTAAAAACCCTAACCGACAAAAGTGTGCAACTCGTTTTATTAAGGAAACCCTAGTGCTTTGGCAGAACACATAGGGAATGATAAGAGAAAGTTGGGATTTGCGAGATATTTGGAAACCATATATATGGAAGAAAACCGTTAAAAAGGATTAAATATTTAAGATTACGAATTGTGAGTACTATTTACTCCTTTAAGAATCAGGATGGAAAAAAAGATGCAAAATCTAAATTCCGAAAGGGTTTCATTAATGTCATAATCATGGTGAAAGGGCCTCTATAGGCCCATCATTAATGTCAAGTTCCTATCAACATCTTTGGAAAGGAACCCAAATATTAAATCTTAATTTAATCTAACTTATTGTCAAATAGCACTAACTTAGAAAAAAATAGTTCTTCAATAATGCCACATGATCTAAATTCCCTCCTATTGTCAAAGAGCGCTCAATTAGGAAAAAAAATGAGCTATCTCTAGGCCATAAATTTCTAAGGGGACCTTTTTGTTTACTTAGGGTCTAAGGAGATTTTTTTGGTGCTTTTTATACACACACACACACATGCGATTTGCTCCTATAAGAGTAACTTTCACACTACTATGAGAGTAGGGGGGACCCATTGGATTCATATCCAATGCCAACGGCCTAAATATAAGGGTACTCCCCCTTGTTCTCATAGTAGTGTGAGAGTTATTCTCATAGGAGCATCTCCCTATATGGGTGATATTTGTCACATCCCGCACCCAAGAATTCCCTGATTAGGGTGGTTCCCAAGGTGACACGCATACTCTCGTGAACTCGCAACTGTTCCGGACCAAGTTCGAATTCACAAAGGAGAAAATTCCACATTTTACGTGTGAGGATTACTCACTGATACCTGTCAAGGAACATTTATTTGCGGAAGCATGTATATCATCAATCACAAAGCCATGAGCAATCTATAACCAAACTGTTACACAACAATTCATCTAAAACAAAGCTAATAATTTAAACCTTCACTGCATACTTAAACTAAATGCAAGATTAACTATCTAATCTCAAGTCATAAATTACCACACTTGTACGTACTCTGACGGTCAAGGCTAACCATGAACCTTACCGATCAAATCTCTAGTATGAAGGGTTATTAGCTATTCCCTTCAGTATCCTGGATCCCTGTGACACCAAGTGTAGCACCATGAATACGACGATTCAACAATATAGATGAGCAATTAAGATATATCACATAGTATATCAAATTTGAATTATTGACAGAAGATTACACGATATCAAATAATCAGAAACTAGACACATTGTGCTTTTGAGAATAAATCATGCTTTATCGAATCACAAAAAAAAAAATTACATTCTAGTTGGCTACTACCTTTGCTCAATCCTCCCTTACTAGAGAGCACGCATTTTGGGATGTCACCAGGGGCCCGGCCAAAGGTCCTCCTGGCTACCCGGGTTCTAGAGTTCCGGTGCTCCAGGCTGTCTACTGTAGTGACGTACACAAATCTAAACCAAGAGTCAACCCCGTCGAGTATCATATTAGTCGAAGCTAAGTAGTGCCAACTCATTCAATTCAATCAATAGGACTTGAGTAAGATTTTTACACTCAATTCATTTTGATTCCACTCTATTCATTCAATCAATCTAGTCATATTTACTCAATCCACTATTCACATCAATTCACGATACATTTATAGAACATTTGTAATAACACTTGAGAAGTAATACGAACAATGCATATAAGCAAATCTCGAGACATTTGAGGGAAATAATAACGTCAATAACAATATGCAAATACAATTCGATTAATAGGATCAAGAAGATTTACTAGCCAAACCTAATCTAATTATCCACCAACTCTAACCGTCCATTTCTATGTAGTTTTAGGTAATTCGATGCACGTGCTACCTTTTACTGGTGTCACATTGTGTGTGTGCGTGATGCACTGAAATCCCTAAACCAACACCCATGGGAAGGTGCTATACAAACGGATAGGCACATAAGATAATTTCAACCCAAGATTTCTTGTGTGTTACAATTTCCATTGGACTTATTTATTTGGTTAAGGGTTCCATGTCTAGGGACCTACAAGATCACTCATTTCTCAACCTAAGACCTTATTGGTTTAGTGTTTATGTCACAATCATCCCCGGGGATGATTATAAGGTTTTTGTCTATGGGTTCCAATCTAAGGTCCAACCTAGGATTAAAGTCTCTTTTCCCCAAAGAGATAGGGCCCAGTTTAATTGTCCCCATATCAACTTCATCTCCTAATCTCTGATCGCTAGGAGGTTTGCATCATTGGTTTCTACGTTCCAAGATCTTTCCAACGATATATGGAACTCAAAAATCGGACGTATGGGTCAAAAGTTATGGCCATTCAAAGTTGGCATTGTTAGGCCCAATGGGCCAACCCACTCGAGCGGGCCCAATCCGGTGGGCCGATTTCTAGGCAAAATTTGCTCAACAGAACTTGTAAAAATTCTACTTTGCATTTTTTATCAACCCCCACCCCCAATAACATTCCTAAGAACATGAAAGGTCCAATTTGAGCATCCATTTGCTCCTATGGTCCATTTCTTTTCCACACATCCAATTCATTCTTTGCTAATCCATTCAAAAGAACCCACTTAACATTATCAATCTAATTGAAAAGAACAAGGCTGAAATTAGCATTCAAGAAGACTATAACTTTCAATCAATGAGTCCATTTCATGCATAAATCTAAATTGCTCAATACTTGCCTCATTTGGTGCTTTCCACTCTAATTCTCCTCTTAGACAAATCAAGTAAAACCCCCAATAATCCAAGCTCTCTTCAATCTCTACAATGGTGAAGAGTAATGCATGGAGATGAATTAACATGCATGTAATTTAAATGAACCAAACAGTCCATCCTAAGTTTAAGGAATCATTTAGAAAGTGGGTTTTTACTAATATCATAGAGAAAGAAATATGGTGATGTAAGAGGTGAAGTTTTATAATGATTACAACTAGAGTGAGAAGGAAGAAAATGTATATAGTTCTTACCAAACATTAATCCCATTTCAAGCAAGGTATGGAATTGGAGAGAAAGAAGACTTACCATTTGAGATTGGTAGAGAGAATAGTAATTGGGTGACAGGTTTGCCAATGAAGAGGGTAGAGATGAGCTTGAGGAATGAGATGGCTTTCCCTAACTTGACATGCAACTCCCAGTGAAAGTGATTTTCTACCTTAACACAGGCAAAGGTCCCGCTTACTAAATCTCTATTGAATATCAAACTAATGTGATTAAACTAGTGATTAACCCTAATTCCAAGTTAACAAAACAATCAATTCACAAGTACAGAGAGACACGAGAATTATACGTGGAAAACCCTAAATGGGAGAAAAACCACGGGCCTTATCGTCTAGGCCAACAGACAACCAAGCACTATGTAAAACCGAAGAATACAAGGCACTTAGAACCCTTTTTCTAGTTGTTGACTCAACCTAACGATTGCCTCGGATCTTGCTGACATCTCGTCACTAAACTTCACCGTGCTTGAGCAGAACCGCCTTCAAGAAGGGGATGGAAACTTGACCCAAAACTCTAAATCTTCAACACAGCAACAGCAGCTTGAGATTTTGGGGAGAATAGGATGGATCTCGTAATCTCTCTATCTCAGATATTGTATCTTTATCAGTGTCACTAATATGTTGAGGAGGAAGCCTTTAAATAGTCTCCAATTCGTGTATGAAAGGCTCTGAGAGTAGGAAGTTGCATCTTGATCAAATTAGAAATAGAAGTTCCATCAGAAATAGAAGTCCATGGTTCGCTTGAGCGGATGTGGAAGTTCACTCGAACGAACTGCTCTCTGGAAGTAAGCAATCAGCACAGGAAACTCTTCAGTCGAGTGAAGAGATGAATGGGTCGAGCAAAGAACCTTCTGTCTCATGTTCGCTCGAGCGATATATGGTTCGCTCGAGCAATCAACTCTCTGTCTTCAATTGTTCAATACAGAACTGATCAAGTGGGTCGAGCGAACTGCTAGTTGGGTTGGGCGATGGTAGAACTGGGATGGGTTCGCTCGAGCGAAAGGAGGTTCGCTCGAGCGACCTCTAGGAAACATCAGAACTTGAAAACTCTTTCTACCTTGGAACGAGATCATCAGCAGTCCAACTTCTAAAGAAAGTACACGTTATAGAAACCCAGTGTTTTGTCCATACCATTATGAATTAGCCAATTAGAATCCTTACAATCTCCCCCTTTGGCAATTCATGAACAAAACCCTTATTTACAAAAAAATTCTACTCACCATCTAACCTAAAGACCAACCACAACTACTAGATAAACAAAAGAGAGTTGAAGGATTCAAAAGACTAAGTACCTGTATGACTGAGTACCTACACTAACTTCCAAAAAAAAATCAAGTGCAACATCACAGTAGTAAATGATAATAAAGCAATTCAAACTAAGAAGAAATTCAAACTAAGTTCCAAACCAATCTCCCCCTTTTTGGACATAATTGACAAAGAGACATAAAGGAGGGATCAAAAATAAGCATAAACAAAATCAGCAGCAAGTATTCAAAGTTGCAAAGGTCCCAATAACAATAGAAAAACAATCCTAAACCAACAGCAAGAAAAGTATTAAGTTTCAAATCATCCACAAAAGAAATCACTGATGCCCTGGAGCAAGGCAGGCCAGTAAGTCAGCAAGGGTTGCATTCACTTGAGCGAAGCCTGCAGTTACTTGTCCACTGACTGCATCAACACGCGCAGTCAAGTACTGAACTTGGGCAGCAAGATGGTCAATGCGATCTATTTGTCTTTACTGCTCCCCCTGAACAGGAACATCCTCTTGCTCCTCCTGAACCTCTTCAGCTTGATGACCAACTGGAATATGAGAGGTTGACAGTGACAGAGTCCTGGCATTGATCGGTATTTAATCTTCATAACCAAATCATTTTGCCGGGGTGAAATCTCTTTGAATGCCAGAAAATCAGTGATGAGAACTCCAAAAGGAAGAAGAGAATTCTTCTTAGCAGTCAGCGTTTTGACAAAGACATTTAGAATCACTTGTGGAATATTGACTCTTCTGTTAGTTCCAATACAATAAAGAAGATAACCATTCCGCTGTGCGACATCCGAAGTGTGTCCCCTTGGTTCCAAATTGTGACACACAAACTGGTTTCCCGGTTGAGAAACCGGTACTCATCTGTTAAGTTTCCAAGTAGAAGGATACCGCCAGGCCAACGAGTCTCAACACCACAAATTGTAGAAGCAACGACATCATAGTTTATCGGAGCAGGAAGCTCATCTGGTATTGGGTAGTCTGGATTTTCAACAATGGGAATGTTAATAAAATCCGCTAAGTCCTCAACGGAAATCGTCAGCCATTTTCCCCGGACAAAAGTTTTGACATAACTATTTTCCAAGACTTCCAAATTGCAATATAACTCACGGATCTAGTCAACATTGATAGAGGAGGTATTAAATTTCACCAAAGAGAACCAGTTGCGAGTTGCTAGACTTCGAATGACTCGCTTGTTGTGGAATTCCTCTACTACTTCCCGTTCAGATTCAACATTTCGGGATTGAAATTGCTCATAAAATTGGGCAGATTTTCCAATAGTGGGGAACCTAGTATGATCAAAGGAAGACGAGGAAGAAGCTGCCACATGTTGTCTCTTTTTGGGAACCATGATCGGCTCTGAAAAAAACACAAAACAACTCAATCACCAATCCATTCCTGCAAAAAAATTGGCATCCAGTCGCCAGAAACCACACAAACCCCACCACAATTCTCCACAAAAGTCAAAAGACCACCTATCTCCACACTTCAATCAGCTACCACATTGGTATATTCCTCTTTTTTTTTTACACAAGACATCACATCCATCACAGAGTAGCAAGATTTATCAAAATAAATCTCCATTAGAACAGCAACACTCATATGTCCACAACAAGGTCATAGAGAACCAAAATTCCACAAGTGTCACATTATCTCATAGGAAAACTCCAAGATAATGGAGTTAAGCTATACCCAATAATTGATCAAGACAAGTGTGTAGGTGTAGATC